>RXID01014443.1:0-600000 GCA_005019695.1 Trichopus zeylanicus subsp. travancoricus
ATTTGTAAATGTATAACATGAAACTTGTAATTTTAAATTTTAATCTTTGAAACCTTCGATGACTTATTTGTAAAATTTATTGATAAAATAAATAAAATTTGGACATATTTATAGAGAAAAATATTAAAGGTGGTCTATTTTTAAATGTAAAATATATTCAAAATTAATTTTAAAATTACAAGTTTCATGTTGTACATTTACAAACAGACCCCTTCAATATTTTTTTTATAAATAAGTCTATATTTTTAATCATATTTTAATTAAAATTTTACAAAAAAGACATTAGTGTTTTGTATATTTATAATTACAAATTTAATATTTATAAATTACAAATTTAACTTCGGGGTGTTTATAAATTACAAATTTAACTTCGGGGTGTTATTTGCAAAAATCCGCCCCGCGCGCCGGAGAAGGAGGCGGAGGCCGGGGGGCGAGCCGGCGGCGGGAGCGGAGGCGGACGCCGAGGCCATTCCGCCCCCGCGTGCCGGGGACGGAGGCCGATGCCGGAGCGCCGGCACGCGGGCGCGGACGACCAAGGCCAAGACCGTTCCGCCCCAGCGTGCTGGCGCGCCGGCCTCGGCCTCCGTCCCCGGCACGCGGGGGTGGAACGGCCTCGGCCTCGGCCTCCGCCTGCGGGCGCGCCGGTCTCGGCCTCCGTCCCCGCATGCGTGGGGGAAAACGGCATACTGGCGTGGGCCGTCCGCGCCCGCGTTCGGCGCGCCGGCGCCCCCGGGGCCTCCGGCTCCGCTCCCGCCGCCTGCCGCCGCCTCCGCTCCGCCTCCGGCTTGCCGGCCTCCTCCTCCGCTCCCGCCCGCGCGACGGGGTGTTATTTGCAAAAATCCGAATTTTGGAGACTTTTCTGTAAATCAGAATAATTTTGGGGGTTTATTTGCAAAAATTCTAATTTCTCCGAACGTTTTTATAAATCGGAGTTCTTTCGGGTGTTATTTGAAAAATCCGAATTCCGGGGGTTAAATATAAAAAAATAAGTTTTTATGGATGTATGTGTAAAAATAACGGGGTAAAATCGGAATTTTTGGGTAAAATTTTGATTAAATAATAATCAGGGGGCTGTGGATAAATATGGGCGAATTTGAGGGGTGGGGGTAATTACGGAAATTACGGGGGTTAGCGGTAATTATCCCAAATTACAGGGGTCACTGGTAATTACCCCTAATTAATATCTTTTTTATATTTAGATATTATTATATTAATTTATCATTTTAATATCAAAAATTTAAAAACTATTTTAAAAATAGTTCTAAAAATATTTTTTATATTTTATATTTGAGTGGAGCTGAGCTCTGGAGCTTTAGCCAATGTTTGGCTCGTTTTCAGCCCTAAGTGGAACTTATTTTTGGATGTAAACTTCAGACTACTGTTGCTGTCTGAGACTCCGTTACATAGTCTTTTCCTGTTGGCTTCTCTGTTTATTCTCTTGTTGCTTTCCTTTCCACTAATTGGTGTCTCTAACGTATTCATCAACTACATGAATATTCAAACAATGCATCCAAAACCCCTGCCTATTCTGTACTAAACTAATCTAAATTTATTTATGAATAATTTTCATATGCATTGAACATGTAACTCATGTTTTATTATAATAAGTATGAATTAACGGATTGCTTATTACCATCGATGGTTTAGTTTCAAATATCAAAAAAATTTAATCAAAATATTAATATACATTATTAGTTAGAAGTAATCTTATCTGATGAAATATGACATATAAAACTCGCGCATCAAGATCAAGATTTGCTGAATTCCAAGGCATCATCCGGACTCTCGGTTCTGAATTCTAAGGCCCTGATTGGTAGCAGCCCAAGTCTGAAAATATTCGACGATCGGACCTCGTCCAACCAACACTTCAAATGCTGCAGGGAAAGGGCTTAGCAAAGCTAACCCAGATGAAGCGGAGTCCACCTTTGCGTTTTGACTAACCGCGTCTCTTTGAACAGTTGACTCAGACTCCTCACCATTTCCATCCCCATCCACTCGCTTGTACCCGCCTGAGTCAAACTAACCCAATCCCACTCACAGGAAAAGCAATTTCCACCCGAAAATCGAACCCGTTTGCCGACTTTTTTCCCTCTTCGCCAATCAAATTCCCCAGGTCCCAAAACCAAGTCAAACTCAGTGCCGCCCTCCCTCCCTCGTTTCCACTCCCCATCCCCAACCCCTTCATCTCTTCTTCGATCCATCCTCCGAAAAGTTCCATTCACTAGACTCCAACTCCCCCAATAATTGCCTTGACTCCTCGCCGGCGCTCCAGCCACCCTCCCGCCATGCCTCCCCTCCTCCGCTGCTCGGCGCTGCCGCGGCCTCTCCTCCTCCTCCTCCTCCTCTTCTTCTTCTTCCTCGCTGCGATCGCGGAGGACGACGTTCGCTGCCTCCGCGGGCTCCAGACCGCGCTCTCTGGATCCTCCGGCGCGCTTCCGTGGTACTTCTCCAACACCACCGCCGGCTTCGTCTGCAACTTCGCCGGCGTTTCCTGCTGGAATGACCTGCAGAACCGCGTCATCTCGCTCTCCCTCTCCTCCATGTCGCTCTCCGGCCAGATCCCCTCTGATCTCCAGTACTGCTCCTCACTCCAGACCCTCACCCTCTCGTCGAACTCGATCTCCGGCCCGCTTCCACCAGCGCTCTGCGACTGGCTTCCCTACCTCGTCACTCTTGACCTCTCGTCCAACTTGCTTCACGGCCAGATCCCCTCCGAGCTCTCCAACTGCCGCTTCCTCAACAAGCTCCTCCTCGACCACAACCAGTTGTCCGGCGCCGTGCCCCCGTCCCTCGGCCGCCTCGAGCGGCTCAAGCAGATCTCCCTCTCCGACAACCAGCTCTCTGGCACCATCCCCTCCTCGCTTTCCCACTACGACTCCTCCTCCTTCGATAACAACCCCTCTCTCTGCGGCCGCCCGCTGAAGTCCTGCGGCAAATCGCTGAATCACACTGGTCTCATCATCATCATCGCCTCCGGCGTGCTTGGCGCCGCAGCTTCTCTCCTAATCGCCTACGCCATCTGGCGTTGGTGCTTCTCCCCGTCGTCGTCCAGAGCCAAACGAGGCGCCGCCGCGATGGCGGCCGCCGGCGAAGATGGGACTCTCTGGGCCGATCGGCTCCGCGCGTCTCAGCACCGACTTGCGCCGGTTAATCTCTTCCAGAAGCCGATAGTGAAGGTCAAGCTCGCGGATCTGATGGCAGCGACCAATGGTTTCCGCCCCGACCACGTCATCGTTGCCGGAAGCGCGCGGATGGGAAAATCTTACAAGGCAGTTCTCCGTGACGGCTCCGCCCTTACTGTGAAGCGCCTCCAGGGGTGCGCGCTGCCGGAGAAGCCGTTCCGGTCGGAGATGGCACGGCTTGGGCAGCTCCGGCACCCGAATCTGGTGCCTCTTTTGGGGTTCTGCGTTGTGGAGGATGAAAGGCTTCTGGTGTACAAGCACATGCCTAATGGTGCTCTCTCAAACCTGTTGAGCTCAGGGAGCGACGAGCTGGACTGGCCACTTAGGCTCAAGATTGGGATCGGTGCAGCCCGTGGCCTGGCCTGGCTCCACCATGGCTTCCAGATCCCTTACCTCCATCAAAACCTCAGCTCGAGCTCGGTTCTACTGGACGAGGACCATGAGCCCCGTGTCACAGACTTTGGACTTGCCAGGCTTGTGAAGTCACCCGGCGATAGCGCGAACACTACCCCCTTCATGAACGGGGATTTCGGGGATTTTGGATATGTGGCTCCGGAGTATGCCTCTACTCCGGTGGCCACCACGAAGGGTGATGTGTATGCTTTTGGAGTGGTAATGCTAGAGATGGTCACGGGGCAGAAGCCGGCAGAGGTTAGCCTTGATGCCGCTGGGGAAGTTTTCAAAGGGAGCTTGGTGGATTGGGTGAATCAACTATCGAACGCCGGAAGGATTATCGATGGGATCGATATGTCAATTCGTGGGAAGGGTTATGATGATGAGATCATGCAGTTTTTGGCTATTGCCTGCAAATGTGTAGTCGCAAGGCCAAAGGAGAGATCTACCATGTATAACGTCTATAATTCCTTGAAGACTATTGGAGAAGGCAATGATTCGTATGAGTTTGATGAGTTTCCCCTCAGTTTTGGCAAGGATGAGGTTGATGCTTAGTGACTGGTTTATGGAATGCTGTTGTATATTGGGTCTGCAGTGGATCACCATGTCTTCAACACATCCGCATACGTCCAGATGAAGCAGTATGGGCTTTCCAGGTAAATTTTCATGTTCATTGAACAACTGGTATCTTGCTTTTGTGAAGTCCTTACTTTGCTTGTGTCAATCTGTATCATTATTTCTGTTGTCTTAGATGATGTGGAAGCATGTAATGTCGCTATTCCAATCCCACAAACTGTAAGTCTAGCTTAGGCACAACCATTGGCATGGGATACCCCAAGAATTGTTGTAATATGAGCGTGATGATATCAGCAGGCAATTCAAATTTAGATTTGTTAAGGACCTTTTCTGAATGAGAACTCTAGTGGTTTCTGCATTTAAATGGTTTCTTTTTTGATATTCATCCAGCTCTTGGTTAGTCTTCCTTTTGCGAAAACTCGTTGTAGATATCAATGAGTTGCTAGTAGGATTATCATGATACCCCTGTTCATGCTTGCATCTTCGGAAAAGCTTGATTAGATAGATGGTGACTTCTCGTGAGTTTGTATATGCACTCTTAGTTTGTTCTTGACTGCCCTCTTTTATTGAATTGGGATTTGCAGTCATTAGCATAACACGAGGTGATTCCGTTAATTTGGTACTTTGTGTATCTGGGCTTTTTTGACAATGGTACTCAAAAGGAGTAGGTCTTATTCGGATCACTGTTTATTTCCTGCAATGTTATGCTTTGGACTGTTATGTTTTTGTTTGACATCTTGGACAGTTAGATTTGATGTAGCTGTTTTTGACGTGATTAGCTTTTTATCAAGGATATTATTTGACATTTCATCGCATGCTTTGAAGTATTAGCTACTCATTCCAATCAACTGCAATGCATACGCTACGATTTTTCTAGTTGTTTATTTTTTTATTTATTTATTTTTGTATTGCTCCATTACACTTTAATGTGTTGATAAGAAACCTGATAGATCATGAAACAGCATCAGGTCCTGTTTAATAGTCCAGTCACTTTTGATAAGAAGTCAACGATTGGTTGTATGTATAGTCATGATTCTCATCGGGAAAATAGATTCCAGCATTAATCAGGCTTACATATTTCATAATGAGACACCCACATCATAGATCATGTGATCTCTTCATGCACAAAATTGCAGACTGTACTTTACTCTAGAGATCATGTTTACTTTATGGCAGGATGCAAGTTTTAGGAATGTAGGAGACCGTGAGTAGTTTAATGAGATTTGCAGGAGCTGTAGGGTGGGGATTTTGGTCTATTTGGAAGCTATTGCTATTAATTTCGAGGCAGATGATTTTTGGTGAGAAAAGGAAATTGTTAGAAAGCAAATGACACGGGGTTGTATTTCTCCTCAAATGGTTTTTGTTTGCAAGCCATAACCATGCAAATTTGGTTGTTACTTAATATTCCGGATTTATTTTTTAATTTCTAATAATTCCTACTATATCATCTTGATATGCGCATTCTGTACGCAGAACTTTCCTCCATCGGACAGCTGTAGTGAACTCCATGCATCACGTGAAACCCTGTTGTCTTTTTCCCGTTCTTGTTTTTCCTTGTTAGTGTTTAAAATTTTTTTTTTTTCTTTATTTATTCCTCCTCGAGTTCTGTGGTTATTGCGCATGTTTTTTCTGAATTCCTTTGTACTCGCGACTGCCTGAAGTTTGAAGGTTCCTTTCCAACAATATCCCGTTTTAGGCAAGCTAACCGGGGACGGAAAATTGCTTGGGGCGTGTTTGGGTCGGGAGTAACGACGGTTAAGAAACTAACTATTCCTGAATAATATGCTTGCTACTTCTGAACCAAAATGGCCCTTTGTTGTCTTGCACTTGGTTTTGCGACTTCGATTTTTCTTGCAACTTAGAAATGAATTATTCCTGGGACTGGTTGTGAATTTCTAAGACGAGAATGAAGCCATTACAAGGAATGAGTTTTTATTTTATTTTTTAACGATTTTCAGTAACAAATTAAATAGCTGTCAACGAGATACATGGCTGGGCCGGGTCCCATTTGACTCTCTGAAAACGCATTTATGACCTATATAAATAGGCCGCGCCGATCTGCATACTAGAAAATTATGAATTTTTGCCTGTTGTGGAGCGGGTTCTAATCTTTAACGCCGTCTTCCTCGTCGGCGAATAGATGCGCCGGGCCGAGCCAGCCTTAGATATATTATGGAGCTGTCAATGGGCTCGGACGGCCCCAAAATCGGCCTTCGAGTCGGGCTTAAAATTTTTGCAAAAACGAATAGGTCCGAATTCCCGGCCTGAAAGGCTAGTACACTTTTCGGGCTCAGTCTGGGTCTTGTCATGGCCCAAGCTCGCCAAGCCCGGACCGATTACAGCCGTAGTACGGCGTGCACCAACTGACCCGCTTGTCCTGGTCTCGCTTATAATAAAAACAGAGGGAGATCGATTTGACATGCCAAATGGTCGCCCGTGAACACTGTACTCAATGATGACATACTCCGCTGTTACACAGAACGTTGGAAGTGACAGCATCTACCGGAGCCATCGTATAATCACAAAGGCAAAAAAAAACAAGAGAATTCAAACTTACATTTTATTTTTTTCATAATAAACAAAAAAGCAAGCCACTCTCAGTGCCACTGATTCACAGAGGTTTTGGACTGACAGGAATTTGGCTCCAATGAATTTCGATTTGGACAGATCGGATTGCGACCGATCCAATTTGAATTGCTAATTTGAATACGAATCATGCTGAACCCAATTTAACACAATTCACTTGCGGCTGACGGAACCAGACAAGGCGACAAACAAGCGCGCACGGATATATTGAAATGATAACCGAAATAAGAATGATATATCTGCACTATTCAATAAATCAAAAACAGAAAAGTACAAAACTGACACAAAGGCTAATGATTGGCCCCTAGAAAATAATCAGCTCATTATCTAGAGATTAACTATGCGTACAAACTGACCTGAACTTGAAAAATCTGGATCCTGTTTGTAACCAAGTGATATGCACTACAATAGGCTCAGCTTGGTTCGCCACATGCCGCCAATAACCTTCTTTGGGGAAGGATCAAGAGGCCCCTTATCTCTCTGTCCTGAAGTAAAATATAGCCAACCATTCCAAAACCCAACCAATGTAGTCTTGATGCGGAAGGGCATTTTCCCTATCACAGACCATTCCTGATCATAAAATGAATTTAGATCTCAATATCAATCACCACAATCAAAACGTATTTGCAAGCATCACACAAGAAACGAAGGTCTTCAGTTTTTGAAAGTCAATATGTAGGTCTAGCCGACAGAGAAACATAAGACTGGCAAACTTCCATGAATCACACAACTTGCTATATTAGAGCACTACTATGCTAGCTCAGTGTGAAGATATGATATTCATTGCACAGGCTGACATACCTGTGTCCTACATACAAGATGATAATGTTTTCACAAGAAAGAGATATGCAACACATGCTCATCAAATCAGCCTAATAAAAGTTTGATTTGTATTTCCCTCCAATCCAAGTAATGTACCTAACATTGCTTCTGAATAAGACCTAATGAAACTAACTTCAGTGCATGCTTAAAATTTGTACTGCCATCATGAGTTATGAATCAAGCAAAAATTGACTATTAAAATAGATAGACAAGATACCATATGGCAGATAGGAAATCCGCTCTTTGTTTTTTCTTTAAAAAAGAGAAATTAGAGTTGTTCATCACATATACAAGGCACAAATGCAATTAAGAGTGTCTCACCAACGAATCTAGATTGAATCGAAAAAGTTCACCAACAAGCACCATTTTTTTGGTGACTGGGTGTTTCTCTGTCGTCCCTCCAGCAATTATGATAGAATTGTTGACAATAACCCATGCAAATTCAATATGAGAATCTGGTTTAGGCATCGGAGGAAGCTCCTTCCATTTTGACCCATCCTCCAACATGTAAACATTACTATATACCACCTAAATAAAAAAACAAACATAAGGAAAATAATCAGCTTAGATATGACATATACTCGGCCACATCCTTGCCATTTACAGAAACTATACGGCTAGCTTCATAGCTAACCAAACTGATCAAAACATCAAAATACATTACTTTGAAAAAAACTCATAAGATAAAAACTAGGACACCACAGAAAACTCAATACATATGAAACAACAATTGGAACAAAGGACCTGGAATGGTAATTGAGTACAACCAGAACAGCAGGAGACAAAATAGGACAAAATCATGAATGAAATGCTAGATCACTTTGAAATGAAGCTCAAAACAGAATATAAAATAACTCACACACACAAAAAGCAGTGGGTCCACACCTCATTCCGCCGAGCACATTTAAATATAGGTGATCCTGGCTTGGCCATGAAGTCACCCTCTTGGCCACCGATAGCCAACAGTTGATCATTGGCTACAACACAGGCCCTGATGACACAATGTTGATCAGTATAAGATTGTCAAGACAAAAGCATTGGAACACTTCAATTTTTGAATATAAGAGTAGATAGTAATTAACTATCCTGCATTGCTCTTTGCTCAACTAGTTTTACTAGGTAATCATACAGAACTAACTTCTTTTAAATTCTTAATTCTATCACAAAAAAGTAAACAAGCAAGAAACTAAAAGAAACTATACAAATTACAAAGATAATATACACAGTAGGCATTCTGATGCACAGATATGCCCAATCAGCTTAAACATCAAGCTGAAATTGTCATGTCCGCACCCTCAGCAATCAATATAAAATTTAATTCCAGACTATTTTGACCATAGCAATACTCGTTCAGCATTAAGCAGAGCAAAGACCTTTCACACTATGTCTGCGATGTGTGAGCACGTACATGCACCTTATTTAGGTAGCATTACAAAACTATTATAATAAAAAATTCAGGAAAAATATAGTGGATATGATACATTCAATTGCTACAGAATATAACATACAGGGGCAGCAAACCTGTGCGGTCCTCCACGAGGGATTGGGATTTCATTCTTCCAAACATTCTCTAGTGCTTTTCCATCCTTCACTGCAAGGCTCCAATGATCCAATGCAGGTTCATGGCGGTCCTCCTTGCTACCACCCATAATATGGAGTCTGCCTCTCCAAAGTTGCGTGGCAGGTGCATACCTAGAAAAAATCAATACATACATCCAAATTATTATCAGAAGCTATTGTCGTTGCTAAACTGATTCACTGAATGTCTGAAATAGATTGATATTATTAAGCGGCAAAATAACATGTTTTATGTCTATTTTACTCTCCGTGAGAAGTGAAAATGGCAAAAACAATAACAAACTCAGCGCCTAGCTAAAGTGTAAGAATGCTTGTTTTTTATGAAAGGTTCAACCTAAAATGGAAAATGGTTCGAAAAACTACCAACACCACACCAAACAAAATGTGTATGACACATGTACTCAATAAAGAACATACCTAGGGAAAGGTAACGGAAGTAAATCACGCCATTCTTTAGTCTCTGTGTCCAAAACAAAGTTGCGAGCTGTAGGCCCTCTGCACTGTGGGCCATATTGTCCAGTGACCACGTAAATGTATCTACCATCTGTTACCATTCCTAAATGTGAGTGTGCCATTTCTTTTGGCATGTCAAACCTTCCACACCAGGTGTTGTCAGTAAAATTGTATATATCCACATGAGAGTGCACCTACATTGGAAAAAGCATTAAGAAATTGTTAGGAAGGTAATTTTCTATTTGTTTTAGGACAATCAATGCTTGGAGAAAAAAATGGATCACTCCAGAATATGATATCCATGGCCAACACTTCTTAGCCACTTCATGATGCTAAACCTACGATGATATTTTTATAAAAGGCACTTCCAACCAGGATTTCAGCCAGTGAATGCTTGGCTCAACAGATCTGCTAGCCACAAATAAATAAAAATTGCCATTTTATAATCAGCAAATCAGAACGACAAATCAAAGAAAAAGCATGAAGACATAGGATAGAGATCAATAACTTGAATTCATGTACAACCACTTCGAGTTCATAAAAATTACAATTGTATGTGTGTGTAATATACCTGCAAATCAGGAATTCACCATACTTATTGGAAGACTTGAACTAACACCATTAAACAAAAACAGACCAAAGAGATGAAAAGGCATCACTTAAACATGTATTTTTAGATTAAAAATGCATGCACTAACAATCTGTCTTGTTGAAAAAGAACTAATCATTCTCAAGAGAAAGCTAATCAATGTATGATGCAAGGTAAAATCTAAATCATGTTTCCACAGTAGAAGATATTAAAAGAAAAACTCTCACATAATCAATGGTGCCATAACCAGCAAACACATATAAAAGATTTTTTATCTGTATAGCAGCTCCATCCAGCCGAGGCACAGGGGCTTCTGCCATCTCTTCCCATTTTAGCTGTGGTGCAGGTAAATCAGCAAATGTTGCATTTAGACCTTTTGAACTGGATGTCTCAACATTCTTAATTTTCTCTTCATCCTGTGGAAAACCATTGCAATTATACGTCACATTCAAATAAATGCACAGAATTTAATCCCTCTCATCCTCATTTCCAGCATCCTAAAACACGGTTCAATGCAAAGCAACAACGAAGATCCAACGTCTCCATTATGTAGCCTAAAGGATGTCAACTAGCCGGGAATACAAAAGGTACTCATGGAATACATGGGTTAGAGATCCTAGTTCTTCTAACAATACAAATTGCAGGGCTTGTGAACTCGCATTACCAAACCATGCATGTCACTGCTAAGGATTTGGATTGTGCATTATGTTAAAGGGTTTAAGAAATCTGAAAAAAACATCCATAAAATCTGGAATTCTAATGTCATCATCAATTTCACTTTATCATTGTTCCTTTCCTCCTGATCATGGGATCCCGAGATCCAGCACTAATAGCAAATGACATCACGTTTTTAAAAGCGCAAACAAGAACAGATTCCAGCATCTCACCCACATCATCTCCCCAAAACACCCAAATCAAAACACAACAACGGAGGATCACCAAGCCTGCAAGATACTAACCGGTTTTGATTTTGGCTGGGGGCCGTGGAGGGAGATCTCGAGGGAGGTGGACCAGTTGAGGGACGAGGACGAGGCGGAGGAGGCCCAGAGGAAATCGGCGACAAGGGCGACGCCCAGGATAGCGAAGCAGGCGAGGACCACAACGTACTTGCTGGACCTGTGCTTGGGCCCAAATCTAGCCATCTACAGCCTCACCGGAACCCTAGAAACGGGGATCCCTCGCCGGAGAAGAAGACAGGGAGGCGAATCGCAGGGATTGCTCCGGATTTGGAGGAGACGAAGGCATCGTAGAGTGTCGCGGGTTTTGCTACGATTTCGAGAGAGAGCCGCAGTATATTCTCCGTCGGAGAAGTTTTAGTCTGCCGACCATTTCCGTGTGGGCCCTCGAGCTCTGGTGCAACAAATAAAACAACGCCACGTAAGAGAAATTTTTTTGTCGAAAAGTAGCTCCCACGGAATAACAGCATACCGGCTATCTCGGTGTAGACGCAGGTCTTTAACAAACAATTATCTATTTTATTATAAAAGTATAAAAAAATATTTATTTTATTATTATTAATAAAAAATTAATTCTTTTATATTATAAATTTATAAAAAATAGTTTAATTAAAAATATTAAAAAAATAATTTTTAATTTTATTTAATTTTAACAATTAAATTAATGTAAAAATATTAAATTATTTTTATTTGATTTTATTCTGAACGATGAGTTCTTAATTATCAAATAATCGATTTTACGAAATCGGATTTTAAATTCTTAGTTTTATAAAATCGATTTTTCATAAAAACTAAAAACTAAAGTAAAATAAATTTTTTTATTAATTTAATTATTATTTTTATTAAAATTAAATGAGAATAATTTAAATTTTTTAATCAATTAAAATTGATAAAATCGAATCAAATAAAATATTTTTAAAATAATTTAATTAATATAATTTTTTTATAAATTTATAATATAAAATAAGTACAATAAGTAATACTACCGAACTTTTACAATTCATTTTCAAAGCGTGTTCCTCCATAAAACAAATGCCAAGCCTATTAATTTCAATATATCCACCAAAGAAAAGGCGTATTATGCCACGTAAGCATAGAGCGATATTGGGTGGAGGGATGACGATGAAGTGGAAGAAAAGGTGCAGATACAACGGAGGAAAACCGGACAGATCCTAAACGGCCTTCCCATCTCCCTCTTATCTTATCCTTTCTTTCTCAATTCTTTATCTCCCACGCTGACGCGCTACACTCCATGCATGCGCTGTAACTCCGCTTCCGTTACTCCTCCCATCCATATCCACTCTGCCACCTTCCAATATTATAATGCAGTCTGCATAAAAACCCCCTTAACATATGTCATATTTGTAAAGGAACCTTTTCTGTCAACTTTTTGCAAACAAACCCCTACTATTGATATTTCTATTCATTCGCGAAGGATTTTTCTTTTTCAAATATCTCAATTTTCAAAGGAAAATCATCTCTTCTTCCTTATTTTATTTCAATTTAAGATAATAAAAATTATTCTTCTTAGCCTAAAATAGATTTATTAACTAAGATTGAAGACAAAGTGTCAAACTAGTAGTTGTTTCTCAATGTAATTAAATGGTAAGAAGGTTATTTGCAAATAAATTAAAATCCAGGGTTATTTCCAAATAAAAATCACAAAACATCTCTTCAACAAGGTTCACGAGCAATTAGCTATCATGGAGGTACATGTGAATAGGACAACGTAAAATGGCTTATATTAAAAATTTCTCCATTATGTATCACCCACAGTCTGCTACTTTTCCATCCATTACACCACCCCTCTTTCCAAAACCAAACATCCGATGGCTAGCAGCAACATGCGCCGCCGCTACGAAGCGCCGGAGGGCGTCGAGATCCGGGGCAGGTACGACGACGAGTTCGCCGGAATCCTGACCAGGGAGGCGCTGGGCTTCGTCGCGGGCCTCGAGAGGGAGTTCCGGGGGCGGGTCAAGCGCGCGCTGGAGCGTCGGCGGGAGGCGCAGCGGCGGTACAATGCTGGCGAGCTCCCGGGGTTCGATCCCGCGACGAGGTATGTGCGGGAGGGGGACTGGGTCTGCCCGCCGCCGCCGCCGGCCGTGGCCGACCGGCGGGTGGAGATCACCGGGCCGGTGGAGAGGAAGATGGTCATCAACGCGCTCAATTCTGGCGCGAAGGTTTTCATGGTGAGTTCCCTTGCAGGAGGGCACGGGCGGAGACCGCGCTAAAATTCTTTTGCGACTTTTGCGAATTACCCGCTGAAGGATTTAAATTTTGCAAAACGCCTGAAACGCTGAAAATAGGCTATAGTGGGATAGTTTCGTATAACCCCCTGCAAGTTAGTTAATTCTAAGTATCCTCATCTTCAGATGTGCGGGCATATATTTGTTGCGAAACCCTAGACATTCCGATAATAGCAACTCAGTGATTTTGGCAATAGTTTCCTCTATTTCACGCCCGTGCATATTTTCAGATAACCTCCGGATATTCCTTTAATAGCAAGACGCCTCTTATTTGTTTTTGCATAACCCCCTGAGATTTGGATAATAGCACGTGACCCCTTCATCATACAGCCAACAGCTTAAAATGGAGGCAAATTCGTAAATGTCCTATTTTTCTTGCAACACAATGAACTGGAATAAATTAGTTAATTTTTTATTCCAATTTGACAGTAATTTTTATTTTTTACATCATTCTAAAATTTAGGCTGATTTTGAGGATGCACTGTCACCCAACTGGGAGAACCTGATGAAAGGCCAGGTAAACCTACGGGACGCTGTGAACGGGAGCATAAGCTTCAACGACAAGTCCCGGAACAGGCTCTACAAGCTCAACAACATGACAGCGGTGCTCTTCGTCCGGCCCCGAGGCTGGCATTTGCCTGAGGCACACATCCTCATCGACGACGAGCCTGCCACCGGTTGCCTCGTCGACTTCGGTCTCTACTTCTTCCACAACCACGCTCAGTTCCGTGACACCCAGGGCGCCGGCTTTGGGCCCTTCTTCTACCTTCCCAAGATGGAGCACTCAAGGTATTAACAATGGCAGATCTAGAATAATTTTTTTAATAATAGCAATAATTTAGTGGAAATGATAAAATGAATTGAACCTGCTGTACGTATGACAAGGGAGGCGAAGATATGGAACAGCGTGTTTGAGAGGGCGGAGAAGTTCGCCGGAATAGAGAGAGGAAGCATAAGGGCGACGGTGCTGATCGAGACGTTGCCGGCGGTGTTCCAGATGGACGAGATCCTCTACGAGCTCCGGGAGCACTCGGTCGGGCTCAACTGCGGCCGGTGGGACTACATCTTCAGCTACGTCAAGACCTTCCAGGCTCACCCGGACCGCCTCCTCCCCGACCGCGCGCTCGTCGGTATGACCCAGCACTTCATGAAAAGCTACTCCGAGCGCCTCATCTACACCTGCCACCGCCGCGGCGTGCACGCCATGGGCGGAATGGTATGCGCTTTCCTGTTGTTTGATACGTGCTTGGTTCTGGCATGACACGACAGTCTGTGCATGGTTTTGCAGGCTGCTCAGATACCAATCCGGGACAACCCGGAGGCAAACGAAGCGGCATTGGACTTGGTTCGCAAAGACAAGCTGCGAGAAGTGAAAGCGGGGCACGACGGTACGTGGGCGGCGCATCCAGGGCTTATCCCACCCATCCTGGAAGTCTTTGCTGGCAACATGGGCAGCAAGCCAAACCAGATAGAGAGCATGAAGAGGGAGGACGCTGCCGGGATCACGGAGGAGGACCTGCTTCAGAAGCCGAGGGGCGTGAGGACGATGGAGGGACTGGGGCTGAATGCCCGGGTCGGCATCCAATACCTGGCGGCCTGGCTTGCTGGGACCGGCTCCGTGCCGCTGTACAACCTCATGGAGGACGCTGCCACAGCGGAGATCAGCAGGGTCCAGAACTGGCAGTGTCTGAAGCACGGAGCCATTCTGGACGGCGAGGGTGTGAAGGTGAAGGTGACGCTGGAGCTCTTTGGCCGGGTGGTGGAGGAGGAGATGGCGAGGATTGAGCGGGAGGTAGGGACGGAGAAATTCAAGAATGGAAAGTACCAGGAAGCCACCAAGATCTTCGCCCGGCAGTGCACATCGCCGGAGCTGAATGATTTCCTGACGTTGGATGCTTACAATCACATCCTCGTCCACCACCCCAGTTCACCATCTAGGCTCTGAACAAGCCCAATATGTCTCTGCTTCCAATTTGCTGCTGCTATAAATAATATCTGTTTTTCCATGCCTGTTATGCAAAGCACACCAATTATCTAGTGGCTGAACATTACAGAAATATTAATTGGAAGAACTAATAAAACTTCTTAAATGTATTATATAGCGACATAGTACACCAAGCAATATTATGAACTGAGAAAATGTCTGAAATATATAGTTTTGGAAGTTTTGAGAATTTATAATTGACTGATTACAGAACAAAGTCTGGCAAACAATGTGAGAATCTACAAAGAATGGATTTATTCAACTGAATGCTTAGCGCAGTCAGATGCAACATCACAATCACAATATATATCATATTCACAAAGTAACTATTTGATTTGCTAGTATGGGAGTGGCTACATTGTTTTTGCAAGTACTATGTAGACCTCAACCATTATCCTATGCATATTGCAAGAGTTGGAGTCGGTTCAGAGCTTTGTTGATCAGGTATGTGGTAAGAGCTGTAACAAGTCCCAGCGCATCCACAGCAACAACCTGAGCAAGATTTCAGATTATGGTGCACAAGATGACTGGTGGCAATGATCATCCATGATTCATCTTTAAGGCTATAGTTTTAGTGTTTCGGCATAATAGGGATGATGTTTACCAAGAAAAGAAGTGCACAATCGGGATGATACTTTACTGAAAGATAGCCTGATCTATAACAAAGCAGAAGGCTAATATCTGGGTGTGTTAGGTGATTGTAATGTTTTTTGCAGAGTTAGATAGCAAGATCAGAGTAGTTTCTTCGCAATTTTCACTGGTTGTTGGGTTTTAAACCATCTATTGAATTGAATGCATCTTGGGAGTGTTCTAGCAAGAAATTATGACAAAAAGCCATATAAAAAGAAGGAAAATTTAGCGACTACTCGAAGCCAGACTTTTAGGTTCCGCTCTACCTGCAAAAGCCTAAATCCTTAATTTGTGCAGGATACTAGTTTTCTATCACACAAAAATAAGGACTCTAAATTAAGCAAACAGAGCAAGTGCATGGTCTCAATCTTGAGCCATCTTTTCAACAAGAACATCCATGAGACAGAACAGAGGCCTCATTAACTGGATCATTTACTGCAGTTTTAAAGCATTTATGGGAAAAAATGCAAATGTTGGGATATTTAAGAATCAGGATTAAGGCTCACATTAAGGAATCTTGCCTGAAGTTTATGTACAGTGGGTGTGCATGAGTATGCTATATTCAACACACCACGTGTAAGATGGTACCTTTGAACAAACCTGAGTAGGGGTATGCCGTAGAAGTTCATGATGTGGTCTGGTGGTGTCAGCCAAAGGGTGCTTAGCTGGAAGTCTGTATAAAAGTTGATTCAGAACCTGAAAATCCAGAGCAAGGAAATTACAGTGGATTGAACAGTTAGTTTTTGAAGTGCTGGAATTATTGGTTACTGATACAGCAATACCTATATAAGTTTTAACAGCAAATTAAAGACATTCACCGAAGAAAAAAATTGACAGAACCCATCCTACCAAGTAGAAACTACCACTCAGACTATTGAACCACTTGCAGACCAATAAACATCACGATAAATCAAAAGTAAGCAAAAACGTTTGAAGTACAAAATCATCCACAAAATGCAAAATGAACAATATTTATGAATTAGGGTTTATTTGTGTCACTACTATTGAAAATCATCCTGAAAATTTCAGAGGAGATCTAATCAACAAAGGAAACATATTTTGACATATTCAGAAAATTGTCATTACACGAGGGGTCAAGAATTGAGTTCATTACCAGCATCTGGATGAGAATACAGTAGGTATAATCAGCTAACACATACTTGACACTAAAATACACCATACTCCAATCACAAAGCTAAGAAAGCCAAAAGTAATAAGGTTCTATTACTTTGATAATGATATTTATTACAATAGCATTCGTTAAAGAGTTCAACAAATAGTGCAACAGTAGGAAAATGACATTTATTGCCAGCAGCCAGCTAGTTCTGTGAAGCTGATGTTTCAGTCAAATAAAGATGGTTCAAGAAATCAACCTTCATGAAACTTATAAAGGCCAAAAAGAAAATGAAATACCTCAGCCTGCCTTCCAGTATGGAGACGTACACCTAAGGCATCATACATCACCTGTCTACCAATTCCATGCACAATACAATTAGATAAATGCATTAATAGGATGAGAAGGAAAACAAGGACATGATGTTGGGCACGGATATATGACTAAAGGTGGCTGACAACACTTGCAAATATCATCCAAGTAGAAAACAGACAACTTCCAAAGCCATCACGGCACGCGATTGCAATAGCAAGGGAAGTAACAGTTGCAGAATGCGAAGAAGGCATTCCACCAGATGCAACTAGTTGCCTTAGTTCCCAACGATTTTCCTTGTACCTGCAAATGCATACAGCGCTTAATTCTTTGCAGGGGATGGGGATCAAATAATGCCTCCTTTATCTTAAACTTATGCACAACAACAGTTGACGCAAAGGACATAACTCATATGAACAGCTATAAAAAAATAAGAAACAC
Source organism: Trichopus zeylanicus subsp. travancoricus (assembly GCA_005019695.1). Taxonomy (NCBI): domain Eukaryota; kingdom Viridiplantae; phylum Streptophyta; class Magnoliopsida; order Dioscoreales; family Dioscoreaceae; genus Trichopus; species Trichopus zeylanicus. The sequence goes on from RXID01014443.1 coordinate 17,863, forward strand.
GAGAAACTTCACCAAAACTTCCCAAAAATCCAGAGAGATTTCTCCAGTTGCCAAGAAAATACTACCTCCAAGAAGAAGGATCCGAAAAGAATTTCACAAAATGATGGCATCTAATTAACATAATTTCCAAAGGAGAAAATATTTTCAATCCTCCACATATCCAACTACTGTTTGATGAATCTTCATCCTGTTTGAAGAACAATCTCTTGTAAGAATCCTCAAGAACCAACTCATAAACTTGAGAATCAATCTGAGCGTCACTATTCCCTCAATCACAAACAGATCCAATTTGCGATCGAAGAAATCAAGAAAAAAGGAGGTCAGGAAGGAAGAGGAGGGTACCAGGCGGAGAATAACTTGATGAGCTGGGCGATGACGAAGGAGAAGGCGGCGGAGATGAGGGGGAAGTTGGCGAGGAGCGCCAGCGCAGAGGCCAGCGGAAACGGCTACGGCTTCGGCGGCAGTCTCATTTGTCTCTCTTCGCCGGAGACGAGAACTTCGATAACAAACGCCTGGGGAGTGAGAGAGAATCGACTCTTGAGTGCGTGCATTTATAGTTTGATTTGAAAGAAGCGGACGGAGGAGATGAGAATTCTAGCGCTCCTAGCGGAAGCCACTTGGTGACATGGATCGGATATTCTTTTCTTGTTCACAGGAAAGCGAGAATATTCTTTACTGGTTTATTGCAGGATTTTTATTTTTGGATCTTTATTTTTTAATCCGTTTCCGGTAATTTGTTGATATTGCAAAAAAAAAAAATTTTCACTTTTAATACTAACAATATTTAAATAAATTACGTGAAAATCGAATCTTATACCGCTTAATGGGGGAACCAAGAACAATTTCATTTCTGATGGGAAGGGCAGAATGATTTTTAATAGGAATTTCTATTATTTTATTAAAATAATTATTAAGTGCCATTTGATTTGAAATTAAAATCAAATTCGAGCTCAAAATTAAAATTAAAACATAAAAAATAATTTCATCAAATTTTTAATATTTAAATATTAATATGATTCGTGAATGATTTAAATTTTTTTAAAATTTTTATATCCTTAGATATATTATTTATTAAAATTTAAATAAATAAATATAATAATAATAATATAATTTATTTTTAAAATAATATAAAAATAATGTGATTATTTTTTAATATTTAAATAATAGACGGATCAAAATCAATAAAATTTGAGACAAACATAATTATAAAAATAAGAAAATTAATACAAAAAGAATTCAAAAACAACTAATGACTTCCCTAAACAAAAATAAAAAACAAACAACAATACATATCAGCGAAATTCACTTAACTACTGAAGTAAGCAGCATTGCATGCTTCCACTGCGCCAAAACCTTTTGATTGAAAATACAAAATAAATCACCTTTTATGCACAACTTAATGGGCTCCAATTCAGTAACATAAACACGTAATGCCTCTCCATAAGCTTCTCAAGTTCGTGTTTGTGCACATTGCTCGCTGGTCTGACCGACAAAGAAGAATTCTATTTGTTAAAATTTCAGAAAATTACAGTTTCAGATCTTAACTTCCAAAAAAACTCAAGAAAATCGTGGAAAACCCACCCTACCTCTGGGCCGTCGACTGCTTTAACATGACAGATGATATCCTTGAATATTTCAAAACAAAATTATTTTTTTGAGTCACCTTTTGAGACAAAATTCATCAGCTCTACTGTGGCAGCTTGCATGACAACTGAAAAGTCAATATTTGAATACCTTTCCCTGAAAAAAATGGTTTAAGCAGCTCATAGCTTATGGAGAGCTGCAACTTGGGGCTTGAAGCAGTCAAATCAATAGTGAAGCAATAAGCATTGGTCTTACCAGAAATGACATTTCGACCAAGTTGCAGAGGGAAAAGCAGGGCTAGGAATGCCGTGCATAATCCTCGCTACTGCTCTGGGGGTAAACTTGACATGTGAATTACTCTGCAAAAACACCTGTTGGAGAAAAGAATTGCACCTTAGTCATAAAACTGCCAGAAATTATGCTTCAAGTTAGAGTTGCAGTGATAGTTCACCTTTATATCTGCACGCAGAAATGGGCTGAAAAAGTGAATACAAACCACATTATTTGAACGGAAGATAAGTGAAAAGCCAACAAAAATTTGAGACCAATGAAAACTAGATGAACAATATTAGCTCAGGTTAGCAGCATTCTTAATTTGAAAGGAAGAACAAGATAAAGAGAAGTGAATATAGACAGCGGGTTTCCTACCTGGTCTGTCCCATCTTAGTGCAAAAATCATTGGAAGGTGCATTAGAGTCTCGAAAGAAGTAGTCAGAGACCTTCTTTTGGATGCACGGTGTATGTATATTACCAGAGCATCCATCCATTCTCTGACACTCTTTTGCAGCAAAAGTTGCCACATGGAACATCTCTTCCAACTTCTGCACCTATTAGCAATAAAAGATGAAATACTTGTCAACACTGCTGCACACGGACTGAAGTAAGACAACCATTTGCAACCATTTGAAGCATTGGCTGAAATGTTGTTAAGAGCATCTCAAACGGTATTAAATAAATTAAGATAAGTAGCATGAGGCTAAAATATACCACGTCATAGTCAATTTAGTAAGAAACCAACCCAATAGAAGATTGCTTCTATTAAAAAATTCTACTAGGAAATATTAAAAGGCTTACCTTGCATCGTTCAACCTCAGATAACCATCTAGTAAGTTTGGATGTGAGGAAGCAATAATCATCTGGTTTCTTTATAATGCTGAAACAGAAGGCTGGATCCTTCAGATCATACGTTATTTCTCCCAAGGCCTGCCATGCAAGATAGGAAAACAGAAGTCAGTTCGTTCAAGTTAATCCAACAAGTGGAGACATATATAATAATATAAAGTTACAATTATTATAATTTTGCAATTATTCAGTCAAAGACTAGTTTTAGGTCAATGCTACACTTTAATGTGATTGAAGTTGGTTGAGAATAAAACTTTTACTAATATACTAATAAAACTACCGCTTTATCCTGCTATAACAAAAGTTTCAGTGCCGGCAAAATAAGGCCAACATTGCCAGTCAAGGTCAGTTGTACCATATTCAAACCTTAAGCTTTTGCAGTCTATTTTGCAAGTCAGTAGTTGTTATCCCAAGATTATTCACCACCGATGGTATGTTGAACACAAAATGCCCTTGCTTTCTTTCTGACCTGCAAATCGGGAAGAATTCAAGATAAAACTTGTTGTAGTCATCATACAAAAACTTGAAATGCCTTGAGGTAAATGAAGATATACTTCTTCATAATTGTTTCAACCAGAATATCCTTGTCTGAAAGCAATGCTGGAGATGTCTGGAAAAAAGAAACAGAGAGTTAGAAAAAGAATGTTAGAAGAGAAAAAGAGTTGACAATTAATCATATCTAACACCCATATTTTGATGGCAAATCTGAAAAAAATAAATAAACAAAATTGGTATTTGAAGCAAAGTAGAAAGAAACAGGATTAGTTAGCTTGATGGAAGGGAGGGGAGGCTTGGGATGATACAAACTTAATTTTGAGACCTATGAAGCTCTCTAAATCTAATTACTTGGCTAGATAGCACGGTTTATGATGAGTAGACTAGGTATGTTACCATCCTGAATAACTGGAAGGTTGAGGCAAATGCATATTATAAGTGTTGCAGTCTTCTATCCATAAATGAAACAACCCATGTTGGCCAGTTGCCATAGAACATAGCCGGAGGCAAGATGGAAAAACACCTTGTGAAAATACATTGTACAAGTCACATTGAGCTGAGGAAGTAGACGCAGATATTGCTCATCACAAAGCTCTAGCTGTGTTAGAATAGTAAGCAGTACCTGCAACAAAGGGGAAGCCATCACTATCTTCGTAGTCATTATTTAGAGCTCTGATAGCCTAAAATCTAAAACTTCAAAAAGCAAATAAAGCATAGACTTCAGATCATGCTTTCATGAACTGTTTTGTACAGGCCAAGTGCCAGCTCGCTGGACTCGGTTTCTGTCCTTGATCTTGGCATCATACCCTGTCAGCATCCCACTGAAATGCATTTAACTACACAAATTCTGATATCTCAAGGTTCTAGAGTATGCAGCAAACATGCACAGTTTTAGCCTAGGGTATTTTTATTTTCGACCCATAAACTGATTCCTACACCAATATTTGAATATAAAATACAAAATAGGTGGGCCAAGAAATCTAGAACCTATTGGTTTTGATCTTTCCATCTGTGCACGTTGATTCTTCCACCCACTCCACTTTTGGCTGGAAGAATCATTACTCTTTAGTTTATTAGATAGAATAAGTGTATCATACAACTATGGATGACAATATTTGAAGCATTTATCAATCAAAGAATAAGTCAGTGGGATCATTAAATGGAGGATTCAACTTATAAATCAAACGACAACTAACTCTTGTATAAGAAAAGCTTGTGAGAAACTGATTTTTGGTCTTGCTATTGACCATAGATTTTCCAGGTCAAAGTTACAGCCGGTTCTGCTTCCATGCAGAGAGGCGCAACCAACAGACACTAGCAAAGTATCAAACAGTAACCAAGCTCATTTGTCTATGACAGCATACCTTTATGGATCAAGACCTTCAAGGTCATCCAAGCTACATGGTAAATGCAAAGCACATAAGTGCAACCCATTGAATTTCCTAGAAATTCATAAAAGTTCTCATTTTTTTTCGTACTTCACAGAAAAGAAAAATTCATTTGCAGATGTTTCATTAACACAGGCAAGACGATTGGATTAGAACAGACTTTAGCAGAAAAGGCAGAAAGAGAAACTTCAGCTAACTTATTGATGGAGTAGAAGATAACCTCTTCTTTCATATCAAATTTCCTTGATGCTGACTCCTTAATCAGGGAATAAACGTGTCCACCTCCATCAATGTCATTGGAAAAAATTTCGTGGAGCAGTTTGCTTGTCAAGTACTCATCTATACCATTACTGCAAAAGCAAATAGTGTATTCTAGTATTATCCTACTGTTATTCAAGATAATAGAACTTTAAAAGAAGCAGAACTTCACACCTGTGAGAAAGACTGCGAAGCTTATAATAAGAAGTTTCATCAAGGAGCAGATGGCAAAAAGATAGCCTGCCATCTCTTCCAGCACGTCCAGTTTCCTATTCAAGTTTTAGGACAAATGCTTGAATGTGAAAAAAGAGAAAAAATTCAAGTGGATCCTATTCTCAAGGGCTAATAGTAGCAACCTGGATATATTCTTCCAAGCTTTCAGGCATGCTATAATGGATTACCTGAAAATAGTTCCATCAAATCACTTGGTTTAGAAGTCATAGCATCCTTATCCTAATCATACTTGTTGAACAAGTAAATATTGCGAACAGTTTTTCCACATTCCTTTTGATGAAAAAGGTAAAGCCAGGTAGTAATTTCAAGAGCAGAAAAAAGACTTGAACACAAGCAAGTTTGCACATACCGCATCAACATCACTCTTATCAAGGCCCATGCCAAATGCAACAGTTGCTACAACCTTACATCAGAAACAAAACAACAAAAATTCTCAATACAAATCAAAGAAAGGCAACCCCCTTTAACTATTATTTGCTGTTATCAATTGGTCAAAAGCACATTAAGAAAGAAAGATGACAATAAACAAACTTTGAAAGCGCAACAGCCTTCAACATTCTTACCACTCTTAACTTGTTAGAACAGAAGAGCTCCTGAATCTTGTTCCTATCCCTTGCAGGGATGCCACTATGATATCCCTGTAATCAACTAGCAACATGATGACCAGGTTATAGCTTGGAATAAACTATACAAAGTATACAGTAATGTTCAGATTAACACAGACCTTGGCAGGGATATTGTTATCAGAAAGATACTTGCTCACCATTTCAGTTTCAGCCTGAAAACGTAAGTATAGCAGCATTTTTTTTCTGAGCTAGTCATTATTGCAGGAGGTGCAAGTCCAAGACGATATGTAGCAATTTCCAGTATAAGCAACAGTTTTGCTCCAAATGTAAATAACTTCAAAGAACATAAAAAGAACAGGTGGATGGTTTTATAGCATCTTTATGTCTCTATAGATAGAAATGATCACAAACCTGAAATTTACAGTACACAATAATATTTTTCTTGCCAACAAAAGGTGAAGACTTCATCAACATCAACAAGTCTTTCAATCTGCAGGTAATTAAAATACCAATATATTGAGAAAAAAGTGCAATACCAACCCACAGAAGACATAGCATATCCACCGATAGGTAAAGTCAGCACTAAATAACCAAATAGATACCCTTACCTATTTCCACTGGATGACACAGAGAGCTGAAGGTTTTCCCTTATTTGGCATGTTTGGATGAGATTATTAGATGGGATTTCTAAAGCAGATATGATCTCATGCAATGTTTGGGATGTTGCTGTTGCAGTCATTGCGAGCACACACCTAACATTAAGCTTTGCCCGAAGTTGTGATACCCTTAGCCTCATGTATGAAGGCCGAAAATTGTGAGACCTGTTAGATGCAAACCAATTAACTTAGGCAAACCTCATTCTAATTCAATCAAACAGTCAATAAAATTGATGAAAAAGAAGAAGAAGAAGAAGAAGAAACAAAGCAAAAAGTAGAACTTTATTCATTCCCAAAAGCACTCACCATTCAGAAATACAATGAGCTTCATCAACCACGACCAGGGATACAGTCAAACCATCCTCAAATATTGATAAGAATTCAGGATTCAAAAATCTTTCCGGAGAAACAAAGAGCACCTGATGCACAAACACTGAGTTCAGCATTTAGAGGTCAAGAAACCTTTTTTATTCTTTTTTATTCCAAATGTCAAACTCACTCCTGAGCACCACCTTTATTTTCTCTTCCATAAGCTTCTGTAGTGTTGCAGAAGACTCTTCACTTGTCTACAACACAATCAAAGACCAAACCAAATCATATCCTTCGAAACAGAGCTATGTGAACACTTCATACATGAAATAAAGTTATTGGCCTTCGCTTAACAACCTGATTGCTGGAAAGTAGCCCACCCGGTATCACTGGAGGCAAGCGCTTTAGTTGATCAACCATCAACGCCACCAGAGGGCTCACAACCAATGTCACCCCGGGTAAAATAAGAGCTGGTAACTGAAGAAATCATTGTTTTCAGTACTAGAACTATCACAAACAAGTGCCCTTTAAGTTTCCAATTATGTATTTACCACAAAATGCTTGTCTAGTATCCTCCTAATTAAATTAGCAGCCTTGACTTCAACAAAAATCATTCAGAGTTCGAGCTATACCTGATAACAAAGTGACTTTCCAGCTCCAGTGGGCAGCACCAGCATCGTCGACTCTCCTGCAATGACCTTCTTGATCACCTCGAGCTGTCCTTCCCGGAAGGAATCATAACCACAGACCAACTTCAAAATCCCTACCAAATTCCCATCATTTGGCTCCTCTCTCACTGCCGCCACGGCCTCCTCGACGGTCTCCAAATCACAGTTCAAGCTCTTCTCTTCCAAACCACTCATTTCAATTCCATCCCCTTCGCCAGCTTCATGCCCAGGTTTACCACGTCTACGAAAAGACCTCCTCGAAAATTTTTTCTTTCCGCTTTTATAAGGATATTTCCTACGCCCGTAGCCATTGATGTTGAGGCGCACGAAGTTGCCCTCGGAGCTGAAACGGTGACGCTTGGCCGCTGGCTCAGGCGACGCGGAGGTTGGGATCCAGTTGGGGTAGAGCTTTGTTGGTTTGACACGATCGGACGGCGCAGGTTTCATCGGAGGAAGCGAACTGACTGCTGATTCGAGATCAGCGGGGTCAAAAGAAGGGCGGCGAGATCGAACGAGAGAGGAGAAGGAGGTGGTGCGGTGGGTATCGGAGGCCACCTGGCGCTGGATCTTGAAGGAGAGGCCATCGAGAGTATTGAAACAAGGGAAGGATAACGAAGGCTCGTCGGAGGGCAGCGGATTGGGCGGTTTCGGATTGGATCTGGGGACGGAGATGGGCTTAGGCTTGGATTTGGGGATGGAGATGGGTTTGGGCTTGGGATTGAGGGAGGATCTGGGGAGGGGATGGCGGGGAGGAGTGGCGGAGACGTGGGAGGCGCCGGAATCGGAGTCGGAGGAGAAGTCCATCGGAGATGAGGAGGACGATGCCAGTCGGCGGATGGTTTTTCTTTTGGGTTTCTTTTGGGGGCGCCAAACCTTCCCGCCAAATCTCGGACTTTATTTTAGGAATTTTTCAGATAACACCCTACCCTGCGTTGATATTTGTAGATAGCTCCCTGGATTATGAATTGCAGAAAACCCTCTGAATTATCAATAATTTCATGCTTTAATTAAAACTAGCCAAAGAATTTAGTTTGCTTAATTTTGTGATGAAATCAATTTGTGCAGTATCTATTTGCTTTGCTTGACAATATTCTTCCACTTTGGCACTCAAATGGTATTATGTTAATTTTGTAAAATTCTATGAATCTCTTTGAAATTATCTTTCTATTTTCTAACTATACAGAAAAAGTCAAAAAAATTTATGTTTTTATCTTTTTTTATGAAATTTGTTTTATAGTTTTTTTTATATTAATAAATTTACCCCTAACAAATTATATTTGATGAATTTATGAATTTATCTATAGTATGGAATATACATTTCCATAACTGTAGTTTGCATCCCTCCAGTTAGAATATTACAATTATACTTAAATAGTATGTAACAATAAGATCATTATGCCCCGTTTGGTTTGGGATTAAAGGTTAAGGTCAATATATTTTAGAATCTTTTTCTTCAAAAATTAATACTATTTTTTTATTATTATTAAATTAAAAATTTTATTTAAAAAAATTAATGAATAAATTTGAAATTTAAATCATTGTATAGTCAATTTTAATCAAAAAAATATTAGTTTATAAAAATGACTACTGGTCTTAAATTTGATATTGACTTTTACTTATTACCGAATGGGCCCTGTAAGTAGAAAAGAGTTGCATAGATTTTGATTTCATGAATTACCATCAAATATTAAAGCAAAAAAGTAATAAAATTTGGAGATATCAATCTCACATACTAAATCCAGCACCAGACTCGGTAGATATTGTCCTAATACAAACACTATAGAAAATAGTAGCCACACCAGGGGCGAGAAAAAAAATTCAAAAAATCAATATACCAAATCGTAGTAATTGAGAATCGTATCAGAAAATCAATTCTCAAAGCAAATTAGTATGATTTCGATTTTATATATTATAAAAAATTGGTGAACTAAAATTATACCAGTTATATATATATAATGTAAAATTTTAAAATATAATTTTTTTATGTTATGTATATGTTAGTGTATTTAAAATTAATTTTTTATAAGAGTACAATGAATAATATAAGATATTGGATAAATTGTGTATTAGTATATTTAAAATTAGTATAAATATAATATTTTTAAAATTGATATACCAACTTAAAATTGAAACCAAAAAATTAATTTTTAATTCAAACTGGTATAATTTCAATTCTTAATTTTTTAAAAATTGAATTTCAATTTTAATTTTAAAATTAATAAAATTAATACGGTAAATTAATTTTGTTTCACTTAGCACACACAATTTAATCAAATACGAAATTATAAACAGACACTAAAGAAACATTTTTAAAAAATAGCTAAATATGCACCCTCCTGCTTTTGAATTTAAACAAAACAGCAGCTGAAAAGGAAAAAATTATGGCAGGGGCCGATACAAACCTATAATTCCTCTCGTGAACATCAACAGACAAGAATTATACAAAAGCATATCACCGGCACAACCGTGGCTTTCCATACATATGTCGGTTGATATATTATACATAAACTACATTATTGTGCAATTGCACTTGGATTCCAACTTTGGAGATTTCGCGCTGTCGACTTTGTGTGGAAGCTCGGGATTTGAATGCATTGTGTTTTTCACCTTTGTGTCATCTTCAAGCTCCACAGCAATGGTGTTGGTGTTGGCTTCAAACCTTTTCCTTTTGGTTTTTTGGGGTTTCGGCATCCGTTTGTAGGATGATGTCCATGAGTCTCTCTGGTTGGAGAAGGTTTTCCCCAGTATAGTGACCATGGGACGAGGAGGCTCAGTTGATGCAGATTCTTCCTTTTCCATCCCAATGGTTGCCGCCTTGTAGGCAAGATCATGAATAATAGAGCTGCAGAAGAGTATGGTATCAGTAGCTTCTTCGAGCGTCACGCTTCTCAACATGTGTCCTCTTGGCTGTTCAACTGTTACAGTTGATTTTTCTGTCAAAAGCAGGGGTCAGTAGCGGAATAAAATGATACAGCAAAACAAACTCGAACATAATGTTGATCTTGAATAGGACAGGATAAAAAGTAGTAACAGAAACAAAAAAAGAAGAAGGAAACTTCAGGCACGAACAAGTCCTAATAAAGAAAATCAAACAAGTGAACATAGCAGGCTTTATTTTTCCATAAAAAATTGAAGATGTTGCGTAAAATAGCTGGTCACAAACTTCAAGAATTAAAGTTGTTTCTGAAAAAGAGGTTCATGCTTTTGCTATGATTGTAAATGACATACTCCAATCACTAGTCTTTTCTCGCCCATGCTAGTATACCTATGCATTGTCCTCTATCCTACTTCAAAATTTCTTACTTTTACATAAACTAACTTTAAGATGCAATGCCAGCTCAGATCACAACCAAGTTATGAGGATGATAACCAGTGCAAACCAAAAGAACACTTTGAAGGCCTTAATGACATGGTTTCAAATATCATTATAATGACATTAATCAATGGTATGACAATTTGGGATCCAAGAAATTGCATTGGATATACATAAAACAAGCTCTAAATTAGTTTGCACATTGCAATAAATGGATGTAACCTATTCTTAAATAGGAACGATTTTTATTATATTTGACATCTATTACCTAGCGACAAAGTTCTGCTTCACTGTTGAAAAACATTATACATTCAACTAAAGTTGATATCCTAAGAGGATCTCTACATAGTTTGATATTGGAACCAATATGATACACATAGTCAAGAGACCTTAGAATACTAGAAGCAGCTTTTAGATGTAGATAATAAGGCATAGGGCATATCATCAATACCATGATTGTGATCAACAAAGTTAGGTTCAAATGCAGCACCCAACAGGTCCTTCTCTGACAATGCGGAAACAGAACACTCGTGTGAGACATCCATGTTATTCAGATCATGCACGGTAGTTGAGTCTCTTTCAAAATTTTGGTCATTTTCAAGATCTATTTTTGGACCTAAACTTATGCAAGAATTGCTACATGTGGTAACACCAGAATCATCATTGCCACGGCTACTACCCTTTGTGATGCATTCTTTTATGACAGAGGAACTGTCAACTTGTGCATCCGTATCTCTATTAATGCCCTCATTGTTTAGCAAGTCTTCTGATTTGACGAATGAAGTACAACCTTTATCTTTCAGTGAAGCTATTGCTGAAGTATCAGAAACATGTTTGCCCTCAGTGTGACTCTCAAATTGAGCTCCGGAAGAGTCTGTGGCCACACGAGTATCAGAATGACTTGAAATATTTCCATCTGTAACAGCTTGCATGATAACTGAGGAACTTGTGCAGCTGGATCCCACATTCCCTGAGAGTATGTTTTGTTCATTAACTGAACCACATTCTCCTAACGCCTCAAATTGTAGAGCATCCACAGAACCATCAAACTGCTGAGTGTTTTCAGTAGTGGGGAAAATTACAGCTTCACAGGCATCACTTGAGACTGCAGAGTTTGATAACACTGCACTAAGTGCCTTTGCATTACACTCATTTCTCCCATTCTCCATCTCACCTTTCCTGCTGCTTAATAGGCGTTGCACATGTTGTTCGGATTGTCTAGGTGACCCCAGATCAACCGACGAAGAAAGTGAAGCACTATCCCGACTTATGCTTTGTTTAATAGAATTTGCATGATCCCTTGCATATGAAGGCTCAGAGCAAAGTATGTTCGTAGCAGAGAGGAATCTTCCCTGGACAACCGGCCATTTACTGCTGCCTGACCTTTGCAATAGAAGTACAGATATACCTGTTCCCTTAAGACTCTCAACTCTTGGGCTTGGATAGATAACTTCTTGTGGTTGTTGAAATGGACTTGCAGACTGGGAGGCCTTTAACTCTTGACAACTGTTTGGTTGCTTCTCAGAATGGTCTTCTTCTATTAAATACATATCCGACTGAATACCTGAGTTCTTTGGCAAAATATCACGAGCCTGCATAGTGCTCATCTCATGCAGATTAGGCTGAACGTCAAGGCTACTTTTCTCAGGCAATTCAGGAATTTCCTCTGCAACTTGCATTTCATTTGATAATCTAGCCCTTCCATCAGCCATCCGAGACTGGAGGTTTTCATTCCGAGTTATAAGTAGAGGAGTTTGAGGTGCCCCTTCAGTGAAGAGCCCATCATCTTCAGCACATTCTTGACAAATATCTGTAATTTGATCTCTGTCCATTATAGGGAATTGCTTTCCACATCTAGTGCAAGTTGACAAAATTCCAGGACAATTGATTTCAGACGGATTATCAGCAGCACATGAAGATTCAGAAGCATTTACCAACTTTGCAGCATCCTCGAAGTCAGGAGAAACTTTCTCCAACTCCTGAAAATCAACTCTATTTGTCATACCTCCAACAGGGACTCTGCTTTCCATTAACTTCTCTACCTTGTCAAACAAAAATACTTCATCTTGTGTCTCAAGACCCTGTGCCTTATCATGCTCACCAGTCATATCGTTCCGGTCATGTTCAGTGGTCTCCATATCTGGAACAATGCTTGCACCTTGCTCAGAGCTTGCATTACTGCTAGTTGTTAATGAAGAATTTCTTGAGGGCACCCTGTGATGCATACTGTTTGATTGGCCAATATAGAAGGCAGATGTAGGGACACTTGACAAAAGTGGCCTAAACATATTCTGGGGTGTTTTGCGATGATCCTACAAAAAAACCAAATAAATTAGATTAATGCAGTCATTGAAAGGAATGACCATTACCTAGAGTGTTTTGCCAACTTGTCAAGCACAGTATACAAAGAAGAAGATAATTAGGTGGGAAACAAAAAGGAAAGATCAAAATAAATACAATTCTTAATAGTGAACATATAAAAGTGTGTCTTGTGTATACAAAAGTTGAAATAAATATATAAAGTAAGCACATGATAATATTCATGTTTTCTTGTTTATACTCATTAGTGCTATATTGAGTAAGACAGATATTTCGGTTTACCAACATGGAAAGTAACCACATGGTATACATAGGTATTTTGATTTGGGTTTCAGGTATCAGTGTCCTCTGACACCCCTAATGGTGCTGCTCATCAAGCATCGTTGGAAATGCACCGAACCAAGCACAACAGAACAAAGGCGAGCCTATTAGGCTACATAAGCTTCTTGATTACAATAGGGAACATACCATCTGTCGAAGTGCAGAATCAAAAGATCTTTTGGGAGCTGAACTAGCAGCTGGATTTCTGACAGGCTTCTTCGAGAATGTCATAACTCTGTTGTTTGCAACTGTTCCATTTTTCCCTCCAGTTGGGTTGTTGCAAGAGATTCCAACACATGAAGAGTTCATAGAGGTAACATCATCATCACACGAAGAAGCTGCGGAGCCTTTGCTATATGAGCTGAAGCAATCTCTGTCATGACTGTGGGATGAGCTAGTTCTAGAAGCAGTAGGTGACATTGACTGCCTTCTGTTTCTAGAAGGAGTTGGGGACATAGAGTGCCGCCCTCTAGATGCAGGAGACAACCCCCTAGTATATGATGATGGTCGATCTGCCAAAGAAGTTCGAAGGTTTGGAGGTGGATTAGAAGAGAATCCAGGGAGGCTTGTCTGCCATCCTCGCAATTTTGGTGAAGCAGAATTGCCACGACTTGCTCTTATTGGGGAGGCCACCCTTCTTCCAGATGAGGATGCTTGTCCATTTGACCCATTGTTTACTCTCCACGTTGTGGGAGTTGAAGACTGGGGAGTAGGCATTGAGGATTTGTTTGGAGGAGTAGATGATCTTCGTGAAGGTGTTGTTGACCTTGAAATGACTGTAGGGCTGGAATGAGGAGCTGAAGGTGGTGTGCCTCTTGGTTGACTTACAGACGAGCTAGATCGGGGAGATGAGCTTAATCGATGTGGGCTAGAACTGCTTCTGCTTGATCGTTGAGCCCTTTCCGTCTGTTAAAATAACAAATATTGTTTGTTTAGAAAAGATTGTGGCAGAAAATGCAACCAGTGTACTCAATGAAACAAAATAAATAACAAAACCAATAGCTTACCATAGACGATCTTATAGCAATTGGTTGGCTTCGTTGCCTACCCCTAGGGGCCAGACTAGCAACAGGTAGAGGCTCCTCATCATCCAAGGAAGGAAAAAGAGGAGTATCTGGAGGAGTTAATAGCCTATTTTCATAACAGCAAGCACTCTATTAACAACCTGCACCAACTTCATCAACAAAAGAAACAAAATAGAATGTCCAGAAGAATACTTAAATAGGATGCTTGAATGAATATTCTGTTATAGAAGGAATTTGTTAGAGAATACTTCAAATGAACAACCATTACAAAATTAATGTGTTAACAGTTAAAGATTCACGTAAAATGGCAGCTAACACTCCATTAGCTGTTCAAATATTTTTTATGGCAGTAAACCCAGCAAATGCCAATGTTGACAGGGATATTTTTATCAAATTCAAGTACTAGTTCTGACAGGATAGAAGAAGAATAGTCCAGCAGCTTATGGACAAAGGCCAACTTACCAGTCATAGTCATTCTTTTCTCCATTCGCATTCAGCAAATCACTACTCTCTCCCCTAGCAGGAATGTTTATGCCAAGCTTGAAGTCTGAATAGTATCTCAATTTCGCTGATGCATGAGGACAGCAACATCATTGTCAAGTAGCATATTTTAGGCAATAAAAATGAACTAAACTTCACAGACTGTAAATCAAGAAAGCAAAAAAGCAAAAGTACAGTTTTATTACCAATGGAGTCATCCAAATCATCTGATGCAAGTAACAGGAAGTTATCCCTATCTCTACTCTGCATATCATTGAACAGCGCAAGATCATCATCTTTAGCCTTGAGCAGGAAACCGCTCTCCAGACTGTGGCCCCTCTTGTGGGCATTCTCGGTCCTAAGTTCCTGCCCTGGAAGGCACCTCAATGCTGGTGAAGGCGGCATCTTTCACAGAGATCCAATTCCTCCTGTACACACAAACTTCCTCGCAGTGCGATTTTCCATCCAAACCTGTACAAGCCAAGCATATTCTGAAGTTCTCATACACTAACATAATTTTGAAAAGAATCAAAATTGAAAACTGAAATCCCCTAAAGGAGCCGCTTTTGAATTCAGTCAAATGGCAATGAGATCACAACAATGCCGCATTGTTCAGGAAAAAAACAGTTTTTGCGAGCAAAATTAAGTAAAAAACAAAGACACTTTACATCGAAATCAGTAAATCGTGCCCAAAAAAACGACAAAAACCCTCACCCACAACCTACCAAATATTGCTCACAATTCGCGCAAAAAACCAACAAAAAGCAAAAGTTTTCACCTCTCACGAACCAAAACCTCAACTGATATCCTCCACCTAGGGTTCGCAAACTTACCCGCAAAGACGACGCCTTTCTCTAGCCCCGGCCCAAATCAGCGCAAATTGGCGGCCAAAAACAGCGGCATTCAGTGAATCAACAGCGAAACAACTCCAGATCGGCAGCCGGGAACCCTAGATGCCGCTGATTCCGCAGGGAGGGGGAGAGGGGAGTTGGAGAGGGGCTTGTAGTACAAGGGAATCAAAGAAAGCGGAAATGCGAGGGAAAAGAGGGCCCAAGAGGGATCGCAAGGGCTTCTCTTTCCTTCTTTTCTGCTTTAATTCGATGATTTCCGGAGTTAGGGTTTCCTCTACTGCAAGCCTTCCCTCTTCTTCTTTCTCTATCAGTGCGTGCTCGCGGTGACACACCTCTCCTCTCTCTCTCTCTCTTTTTCTTCCTGTTCGCTGTCGCTGGAGTAGTGTTTTATTTTTTTGGAATTTAAATTGACCGGAAATTATTTTTGCGGCTATTTGTGTCTTTTCCATGTTTGCATTTATGAACATCTTTATCTTTTTATTTTTAATAATGACGACAGACTGAAGAGGTTCGATAACGAATTTATTCACTAGTAGAATATTTTTCTTTTGTTTTTCAATAAGAATGTTTGTGGTTTATTGGTTTTAATGGTGTGAACCTTGTTTTTTTTACCGGCTGAGTAAATTGATTCAATGAAAAATCATAATAAAACGATTTTGCGTTTATACCCCCAAAAAATAAGAAAATTGCATCAATTTTCTAAAAAAGTTGAATTTGTGCACAAGTTATGTTTATACGCTAAGTTTAATTTTTGCTATTATTTCCGTTAAACATATAGTTTTTCCGATGCATTCTGATAGATTTTTGAATGTATAAACATTATTTAAATATTTGTTATCGAAAGGGGTATATATGCAAAATATTCTAATACTACTGATAATACAAGGGTTTTTTTGTATATATTCCACATTGAAAACCAGAAAATCGCATGCATACCTCCCTTGCAAAACATCTGCATTAGCCATAACGTAGTTTTGCGAATTTGATAAAATATTGGGTGCTTTATACAAATCAAACTGCGACGTTAGTCAAAAAAAATTAAAACCTCGGTCAAACCGGGCATTTAATAGATTTCATAAAAGGTTTGGTTGGGGCAACTACACGCGAAATCCGCGAGTAATACACAACGCTGAGCTTTCAGACTAGAACGGGCCGGGCCAGTCTGGCCTGAAACTGTATCTGTACCAAATTGTTTGCGTCGCCCGAGCCCAGGACCATATTTTTAAGTCCAGTTTTTGTTTTGCTGCTATGCCAGGCTTGTGCTAGCTGCACTGAAAGTGATTAGGTTCGGGCCGGGCCCATTTCGTGGGCCCCCGGACAAATTTTTTTTTTATAAATAAGATTGATTTGGTGTTAGTTAAGTCTGCCGCTGCCAGTTTATTAGTCTGCTTCCACGCTAACCTGTTAGATTTTTTTGAAATTATTTTTCCGCATATTTGTGTAAATTACGGGGACACCCCTTCAAAAGTTTGTAATTATCTGAAAGAACAAATAAATATTGACTTTGAGCTCCACGTCATGCGGTTGAAACAATGCGCCCGACCAATAAAATATCGTCATTGTGACAGCTCACGATACGTTGGTAAATTCATATGATAAATACAACAAAAAAAAAAAAAAATTAAAAAAATAAATGTTAGGTTTACATATTCGTCACTGTTTTGAATTTGTCCTCTTAACAGTTCTACTCAATTCTTTGCTCGCTGCAGTGAGTACGGAATAATTTCCCGAAAAAGAAAAAGGAAAAAAAAAAAAAAACAATCCCAAAGCGAGCAGAAGGGTAGAATAATTGCGGACAGCAAGGGTAAAAAGAAAGGCAGGCAAGCTGACCATCTCCGTCTCGAGAGCTTCACTTTTAAGAGAAGGATTGCCACGCTCCCCTTGTCTGCTCTTTATCCCCATCGATTTCAAGTAGGCAGCAACTTTTCACCTTCGTCCAAATATTTCTCAATAATTCAGGCCCGAGTCAGCAGGGAGTAGCAACTCGTGTTTGTCATACGTTTTCCTTTTTCACATACACCCCTGCAAAACCGTATATTATGGAGATATGGCAATTATAACCTTACGAAAAAAATATTTGTTCAGGAGAGTAAAAGAAATGGAGTTGATCAAATATATGTGTTTAGTCAAACATCAGAAAATGTTGTTAAATTATCAGAGGTAAGAAGCGGTCCCGAACAGTTGGTTGGACCAGGAACAACAATGCTTGTTTCTGGATCGAGCTCAATCAGCAGCACAACTAAGGGTCCCCACAAAACAAGCGCGCACACCCGAATTTCCAAATTTCTCAATTGTACCTTTTCACAAAAGGATAAATAAATAAACGGGAACCCCCTTTTAACATGAAACTAAGGCTACTAATTGGGCTGGGCCTGACAAAACTAGAAAGGAGCCGCCCAGGCACCAATCTGCTTCCCTTGGGGGGCTTATTGCAAATTTCCCCGAGTTCTCATGTATTTGCCCATATGACTCCCTGAAGCAGCTAGATTTGAAAGGACAATTAATTCCTCTTGAGTACCAGAGACTCGCACGGATGGAAACCAGTTACGAAGAATTCAGAAAGAACTAATGAAAGAGAAGCGTGTAGATTTCTACAGGCAACTTATTATTATGTGACCTGCACATATATGTGGGAAGTATGCACCTTTTTAATTTGTAGCACATAAAAATGCAACATATAAATGCTCGTACAGCCCATGTACGAACGGAATTTGTTTCATTCCTTCTCTAGTTGGTCTTTGTTTCTTTGAGATCATTAGAGAAATCAAAATAAAGTACCCTAAAAAAGAAATCACCGTGAATAATTTTTCAAACAACACACTTTTTCTTGATATTGCAGAACATACCCACCTTACCAGACAATTGCAAAAAACCTTCCTAGCCTTGGATGGTCAGGAAAATCCTAGCTGTGAGATGTGCATAAATATATCGAACAATTTGGTGTATTTGGTACACAGATAACAGGATTTACACTCTTCCTACGAAGTGGTTCAAACCATCTAAATAGAGAAAACCAAGTACAATGACATATAAAGCTACAAAGAATTCATAAAGAAACATAAAGAACTCTGTGTTCCTCTCTGTGTTCCTGATCCCATGACAGACAGCACTCGCTGCTGCTGCTGCATTGTCAGTGATGGTCCCGGCATCATCACTAGCCTTTTCCCTCTTAATTCTTTCTCTTCTTCCTTCAATTATGTTTTTTCCTTTTGTTATTGGTTAGCTACTTGTTTTTGTCTAGCTGTTGGTATGCTAAAGCGGTTTTCAATGTGCATAGAAATTATGAGCTTATAAGGTGTAATGATATATCATTATAGTAACATAATGCCTTCTTTCCTACATTCTGCTGGGTACGGTGAGAAAACTAAGGGGCCACCTTCTGAATCCAATATCAAAAAATAAAACAACATATAATGATAACTTACTAACTCTCCAAGTTGAATTTTCACATGCACCTTTGTAAAGTCTGCTGAGACTCTGGGTGTAAGCAACTTTCTCTGTGGCAAATGTTTAAATTAGAAGTATAAAGTTATACACAATATTTAACTTTATAACTGCATATATCCAGTTAAAGAATTGTTGAAGTGTAAATATGCAAAAAAAGGGGGGAATTTACAAACCAACATTCCTGAGCATGTATGAAGCTGTGCAGTTTGAAGCCAGCTACTATTTATGAGATATGAATGTAACTTAAAATGGGTTTTGTGCTTGTGGATCCTTCCCAAATACCCATGTCAAAGTGGGTACTCAAAAGGACATCCAAGCAGAGTGCTCATGGACACACATTGGCGGTCAGAGCACTTGAATGAGTTCATTGGATCATGTGCACAGATCCCAAGACGAGAACTTTTGAGCTCCAGGTCTAATTATTCTTCATTAATGCTTTCATATTACTTCATGTGAATCCCAGAGCATTCCGTGTTACTGCTGCAGTATGGGAGGACAATCTTATGCTACCTTTGGAAATGTATGGGCTCCACTATATCTGATGCTCAACAAAAATTCCTAAATTCATATTTCTAAAGCTCTCTTAGCTGGCATGGAAATATAATTATGTTAAGACCTCTATTTTCATACCCAGATAATCATTTCTAGCACAATGAGGCAATAAAAGCTAGGAATTCTGGAGTTCTATCAAAAATTGAGACCCACAAATTTTTTAATCAAGGATGTTCTGGCTACAATGTTTGTGAATAACATAATGAGATTAAGACATGAAGTATGGGAAAATTTTGATTCCAGACTATAATCCTAACCATTTGAAAACTCAATTTTCGAGTTCTAATCCTATTACAACCATCTGATCAGAATGTTAATTACAGTACACCTTTCAAGGGAACAATATTATAATTTGATATTCGCGACCAACGAATTTACACAATGGCAAGTGATCTGCGCTTTGCTGAATCAAGTAATAGTATAGACTTGAAAAGCAAATAAAGAAACAAACTTATTACCTGGAACAATTACAAATAATCAATCACACCAGTAGGTCTATTTTTTTCCCAATCTTCCCGCTTAACTGAAAACCAACACACAAAAGGGTCAAAAAGCACAAAGACCTATGCTTGCCAGCAGAAATTTAATGATTCATGAAAACATGGTCACTGTGTTGTCCAAACATGAAGCTCCTAACAACTGTCAGCAGTTTATGACCAAGCCAAAGCATAAAACTTCCAATTCCTCCAGAAGCTAAATATATGGCTGGACTCATTAACTAGGGGAAATAATAACACTCAGTGTGTAACACTCGACTCCTCAAAAGTTGAAAAATAACATGTATACCCCTGAAAAAGTTGGATTTGTGAATATGCCACTGCAACCAATCAAAATTGCTTGCATGCCCCCTGTTAGTAAACCCATTAAAAAGTTGAGGTATAGATGCCTATGCCCTTATAATTTTGCATCTATACCCCTCCTTGAAACACCTGTTATAAAGAGAGGTGTACGTGCAATTTCCATAGTTTAGAGGGGCATACGTGCAAATTCAACTTTTAAAAGATACACTTTCAATTTCTCAACTTCAAAGGCAAGAGCTCTTAACAGAAGCAAAGCCATCTACTGGAAATAGGTGTCATCAGGATGGGGTCCAAAGATGTTCAGACAATGATATTTAGACTTCGCTTCCCAGAAAGTGTGGCGAACTCCTTTGGGTGGAGAAGTTTGCCAAGAACAACACAACTTATGGATAGGGGAGCCAGAGATTGGTGATTGGCTTTCCCTTTTGGCATTCGGCAACACAATTGACAGCAAACTCTCTCAGTTGATTTTCCACATCCTCCATTGAAAGACAGCCATCAACAACCTGCATTGCAGTCAGGTCATACAGGGCAAACTAAAACATTCCTTCTTTTTCAATAATCAGCCCATGTGTTTGTGTATGCATTGTTTTTCTTTTCGTATTTTATTTTGTTATAATTAAATGTGTTGGTTGATTTAACATGTAAAGGCCTACAAGATAATGTTAACACAAAACAGGTACTATTTCTGTTTTATCAACTAAAAAACAAATGACTCCTATTGTGATACTATTGTCAACTATCTCAACAGTTGGACACATAACAATGAAGAATAACAGAAACAGGTAGAAGCAAATTGTAACAGACCACAAAGATGAAAGATGACATCATCAGAAGTGATAGAAACAAAAACTACCTTCCATGTAGCATCTCGTAAGCTGTTGTAGTGCTGTGCAACTTTCCTCTGGAAGTCAAGCTTCTCATACCTCTCAGTGCCATATCCTCCTCTTTCAGCTGCTCTCTAACAAACATAAATTTTAAACAGATCAGAACTATGGAGAAATAAGGCGGAACAAGTAAAATGCACTCACATCATGAGCCCCAAAAGTGCCAGCATTAAGTTATGGAGCAAAAAAATCCCACAACAAATGCAGTGGGCACATATTAACTATGGTTCAATTTCATTAAAACTGGAAATGTATAAAACTGCAATGACTTGTGGCACGAAGAAAATGGTGTTTGGAGGAGGATGAGAAAAAAGGTTCGCATGCTACTAAACCTGAACAATTCATCTTGTATCAAGCTTATATTGACTGCAGGAAGGTAATGACAGAGTGTCATACGTTTCAAATTTTTTCACAACCTACATGTGCTGCCTTAAGCACATAGAACTTGTGAAACATATGCTACAGGTCTTCATAAAAATCTTGAGAAAATATAAATGGAAATATAGTTGGCGCAAACATCTTTATTGTTTTACAATTACAATTTAAGACATAAATGGCAATTTAAGTTCCACAAAAAAACTTGGATTTTTCTTGTATAATCAGGAACAGTTGTCAATTTTAAGTTATTACCAACAGATATTGTAGGTACATGGGAATTTTATAAGCTACCTCTGGGGTTACATCGAGATAGATAACAAGATCTGGAGCTATTAATCCCAACTCTGGAGCCTGCAAAAGGATATCATCACTTTGTGGTATCAAGAAGAGATAAAAGAATGATACATGCTAGAAATATCTAATATAAAATATTTACCACCTTACACCAATCAATATCAAGTCCTTTGGCAGCTGAGAAAGCAACTCCCGAATAAGAATAACGATCAACCACAAGGGAGGTGCCACTCCTTAGTTTGCTTTCCATCAATGATCTACAATTCAATCATAAAAAATTAGCCAATCCTTTTGCTTCTGGGGTTTGTATCTGTGTGTGATTGCATGACCCAGATAGGAAGACACTCAGGAAAGGCTCTGTATCCTTGTTGATCACCCATATAGCAAATCTGACAGAACCATTTTATCAATGAAAGAATAGAAAGTTTTATATGGGTCCCCAATATTACACTTGCTGGGTCATGCACAACAAGAGTTTTTTTTCCTTGATAGGAGTATGACTAACATAAAGGCCTGTCTGGGAATTGATAATTGCATGAAAATCACAATTAGTTAATTGGGTTACTAGTGAGGCATTATGGGATTTTAATTACATGCATTTCTCAATTTGGTATAGTTATGTTTGGATATGAGCAAGTTTGGCAGTAGAATTTTTAAACAATATTTGGAATGAGTAGAGGTTATGACCACAATCCAAAAGGACCCAAAATGAATAGCAACATAGGACAGTAACAAAAATTATTCTTGGTGCTTCTTTGAATTCAGATGATTCTAGGGAAGTCATTCCATAAAACAACAAATAAGAATACTGGTATGATGAAGTGCTCGACCTTTTCTCCCAGCGGTTAGCACTGAATAGCAAGTGGATTGTTCTGTCATCCAATTGGGTTTCATTGGCAAGATATGCAGATATCATCTGCCCAACAGATGTACTTCTATCAGGAAACCGCAAAGCTTCCACTGATATTCCTTTGCTTTTCAAGTAGGAGACTAGCTTCTTGGATTGGGAGGTTTTCCCACTTCGGTCTAATCCTTCGAGGACAATGAGGGAACCACGTGAACCGACACAGTAACTGTTATCCATGCGCACTTGTCGATATGAACACTTGACAGATGACCTCAGGCACAAGTTCAGGCACCTAGGAGGAATTACTCCAAAATTTCTACAAGTAAATGAAAGAAATGAAGTTCAGCAAGATCAACAATTCAGAATTTTTATGGCTACTTGCCTCAGATCTAGTTAGACAAGGAATACTAAGGACAAACTGAATGACAAATTGTTAAGTCTAAAGCAGTCTATTCACAAGTTGAGAGGAAAAACAATGAATGTGAGATAGTTGTGTGAGTGTGCATGGTCCTGTCACCAACTAGTAAACAAGTGGAGATATTCAGACCTATAGATCAATAGCATCAGAAGTAGCAAATTTCTAATTATCACTATTGGACACAAACAGCTCTCACCTGAATGATACTAGTTTCTTACACAAGTTGATCACAATTATACAAACAAATATAACTTTGAGGTCTCATGAACAATTAATGGTTCATATAAAAAATGATGATTATTTAGAAAATGCAATAGATTGGGACAGGGACTACGTCAGAGAAAATTTGTCCACATTGATGCTAATGCAGGCACAAAAGCCCTGAAGGCACATTTCCAACACTGATGCATTCTGATAATGCATCAAGCCTGTGAATCAGGATCATTTCAGACAAAATGTTAGTTGCATTGCTAATAACTAATGGGTGCATTTTTAAGATTATGCACTGCACAAAATCATTTCAAGTTTCAACTATGATTCAAAAGTTTCTCACGAACAGAGACAACAATATTCATGCTCAGCCATTTCTAACAAAAACATTGTAACATGAAGGAATACAACAAGCCACAAATTTTTATTTGACAAAATTAAACAACAGAAAGAAGGCCAAAGTTGCTTACAAAGCACTGGCAATTGTTGAAGTGTAGGCATGTGACATGTACCCTGCTTGCACAAGTGACAAAAAGTTAAACCATCTATTGAAGTTTATAGTGAGGTTGAACAAAGATATGGGATTAATTTAACAAGAATAGATTCTGACTTTTTTTTTATTTTATATTCAATTATCCATATTTCCAATCGCTGAATCCCGGTAAACAAAATGCTGTTTCAGTTGAATTTCTATAGGCATACTTCCATTAAGATGTAATTGCATATCATTGCAGTTAAATTTTACAAATCCTTGCAAATATCAACTGATTTTAGTTACAGAAATGGAGTAAAACAAATACTATGCGTATTGTTGCTAAACTAAATTACAACATGTGGAACCGTAAATGCGCATAGCTCGTTCCTCAATCCATCGATGAACTTCTAAGTGTGAACGAAACACGGATCCGAAAAGAACAGCGGAAAAAACCGATAAATGAGTTCTAATTCGAGTCCATATCGCATCAAACTGCCAAAAATTCACCAAAAATACCGAAATTGAAAGCATAGAAGTCTCAATCCGCGTGAGATCGCCTTTTGTAGCACAAAAACTTGACGAGATCGAGAAGAGAACATCCTAAGGGAGGGAAATTAAAGGTGCGGATTCACGGCGAAACAAATACCCGAGAATCTCCATCTCATGCTGAATCAGCGGGTGCTCATCGCGATCGAGCAAGCCGCATCAACGTCGACACGGCGCGGGACGAGCACAGGGTCGGGGCACTGGGGTTTCAAGTTTTGATAAGTGACGGCCGCGTCTGAGGTACTAACAGGAGCGGGTCGGATCCGATTATATCGGGCATCGTGATCCGAACCCGATCCACTAAAAAAAGTTTTCCACGGAAAGATTCCAAATCCGATCCACCAGAAAATTACGTTTTTCTTGCAAAATTCCATAATAATGAAATATCATATTTTAGTTTTCTTTCTTTGTTTTAGTTTTTTCACCCACATCTTAAGAAGTATTAGGGGTCGTTTGGTTTGAAATCAAGTTCAATATTATTTTCGACTGACCTGACTATCATCAAAACACTAAAAATTTGATCAAACTAAAATTATTTAATTTAATTAAATTATAATTTAAAAAACGATTAAAATGCCCTCTGCATCTCGGACTGACCGCATGAGCTCACTGCCGGAGTTGGCCATGCGAGCTCGCTTGGCAAGCTCCCCACGTGAGCTTGCTGCTCGAGTTGCCCGCGTGAGCTCGTCCGGTGAGCTCGCCTAACAAGCTCCCCCCACAAGGTCCCCAAGTGAGCTCACCGCCCGAGCTTGTTTGGCACACTGTACTCGCCGGAGACTTCAACGAAAACGCAATTAAAGGAAAAGTTGAGAGTAAAATAGTCCAAAAAAAAATTTAAATCACTCGCTAGTCAGATCAGTAACTAAATAATATTTATTTGACCGTATTATCTTTTTACACTTTACCCCTTTTTTTAACATTGATTTTGAGATTGACCCATAACCAAACGACCCCTTAGATTTTACGAGGGACCACTAACTCCTTAGAAATTACAACTATTTTTTTTATTTTATGAATTACATTGGAAAATATTTAGGTAATCTTAAAGCTTTGTCTTGCATTTAATAAAAATTATTACTAATATAGTTAATTTATTATTAAAAAATGATATTAACAAAATTCTTTTAATCTACCAAATGTAATTTTATACATTACATATATAATATGATTTTTAATAAACAAGACTCGAGCTTGAAATTTTAATTTGTTTACAGTAAATTATGCAATTGACTTAATCTTATTTTGAAATAAGAAGAGAAGCAATCTTATACATTGCATATGTGTGTTATTGCCAAATTACATGATTTTTTTTATAAGTTTATTATAATAATGGAAAACCTACAAAATTGCATTTGAAATTATAGGTTGAAAATATCACTTATGAAAAATATGTGGATATAATTATAAGCGCATGAAGTAAAAAAACCAAAAAAAGAAAAATTCGGAGGTTCAAATATATTCATTTTTTTTAGGTTTTCAGTTTTGGTCAAAATTTAAAAAATATATTATTTATATTTATATATTATATTTGTATTACAATCTATTACTAGTTTAATGATTAAGTTTTTAACACAAGTCATAAGTGACTTGGTTTCGAATTCTCCCACAAGCACATTTATTTTCTATTGTATTTTAAGTTTTTTTTTAAATATTTGAAATATATAGGTATATATATCTTTTCTCATTTTAATTTTTTTTATTTTAATATTAAAAAGCCAAAATTTAGTTAAAAATTATAAAAAAATAAAATTAATTGAAATCGAATCAGTTAAAATAGAATCGAAACGGCTAAAATGGATCGATTTCAAAAATAACCGACATGACTGCAACTGATTTTGAAACAAAAACTTAAATTCTTGATTTTTTTCATCTCCTACAAATATAAATTATCGTAATAACCGTTAAAAATTAGCTAATAATCTAAAACGCGAAGTTTATATGCCAATTTTATCATTTTGATGTTTCATTTTATTTATTTTCCAAAAACTTCAATGAATTAAGACAAACTTAGATCTTTCATTCAGTGCACAAACCCGACAAGCCACCGAGCCCAATATCCTAGAAGGGCAACATCCAACGTGCACACACGCGTCCGCTTCACAGGAACCCACGTCACCAGAGTTTAAATTCCCCGTACAATAGCTCAACCATCGGATCCCGGAGCCGGGCCTCACAGGAAAGTCAAAGAAACGTGTAGTTTAACGAAAATCAAAAGCGAGCCAGCGTGGCCGACGCACCTAGACATCTGGAACGTCCGATGAGATCCCTCTACTCCGTACGATCTGAAATCCGACGGTCCGGATGAGCCTCGCAGTGACCGAAGGGAGCTGGTGGGGTCTATAAGTAGCGCGAGGCGAGAGCGCACGGTTCGGCCGCTGCTCGACTCGTGTTGCCGTTTTCGCTTCCTGTCCGAGGTCGCGGTGAAGAGAGAGAGAGAGAGAAGCTCCTTGGGGTATTAGGGTTTCGATTTCTAGGGTTTTTAGGCGGGCGCGAGGCGGGGTTCGAGATCCAGGTATCGGCGTCTCGATTCTTGAGGCCTTTTTGGTATTTTTCTTGTGATTTTTTGGTTCGTTTTGGTTGTGATTTCTTCGATTTTGGTTGGCAGTGGAGGGGGGGCGGTTTAGGAGGTTGGAGCTGTCCGAGGGCCTGATTTTTCTCACATTTCGGTTTCTTGCAGTTGGTATTTGTTTGTGAGGCGGTTGGATTTGAGGTCGATTTCATTTAGGGTTCCGCATTGGGTTGGAGATTTCGGTTGGATTCCCGTGCTGGGTTGTTTTCTGTGTCCTTGGACCGGTGTTTTGCGTCCTCGGAGGAGGATCTTGGCGGAAGCTAGGGTTTTGCGGTTGCTTCAGAGATGCGCTCTTAGATTTCTGTGATTTGGGGTTTTTTGTTCAAATTGCGCTTGGTGTTGATCCCGTTCCATTTGCCTTGGAATACACTTAAAATTTTGATTTTCTTTATACTGTTCAAGATTTTATTCTGGTGTCTGGCTCGGGCATTGACACCAGTCTCAATTCCAAAGCGTCAAGGAAATAAGCGAGGTGCATAATCATAGAACCCTTCAAAGAACTGCTTTTAGTGGGATTTTTGAATTCACAAAGCAGAGCTACACACAGAATTGACTCTAATTGCACAAGTCCTATATCCTATAGGAAGAGGATTATTTAGCCCTATTTGATGCTATGAAGTGATAATGGCATGCGTTGATCATTCAGATTTTTTGTATTGAACCTATGGCTCAAACTGTACTTGTGGAGTACACCAAGGAAAAGGATCTGAAAAGGAAATCCAGGGATCTCACTTTCTCCATGATGGGCAAATCACAGAAGTTTTCTAAAGGATACTCATCAGGTTTTGTCCCGGATTATCGACACGCTGCAGAGACGATGGGTGAATCTGAAGGGTTTGGTAGCTCTGGCCGTGTTGACTCTGAGGACTCTTCTGCTCCTAAGAGGAAATGCATCAGCCTGAATGATAGATGCAAAAGTTTCAATGTTCCATCGCAAGTTATTTCTTCGCACAAACTGTCCAGGCAGGAGAGGAAGGAGTTGGAAATGAGATTGAGGACAGAGTTGGAGCAGGTTCAAGCATTCCAGAAGAAAATATTGTCTAGGAGTGTGATGAGTGCGAGCGCAAATGCCTTTTTGACCTCTAGTAATGCACATATTAAGAAACGAGATCCTGTTGGACAGAATAACTCCAATGTAAAGCGTGGTGTTACCGGGAGGTTTGAATCTGCAAAGAAGGCTCCTGCTTCTGCCCCTGTCAGCAATTCACATGTGATGCTGATGAAACAGTGTGAGACTCTTCTGAAGCGCTTAATGGTACATCAGTATGGTTGGGTGTTCAATACCCCTGTCGATGCAGTGAAACTAAAGATTCCAGACTATTACACTGTTATTAAGCATCCAATGGATCTTGGCACCATTAAAACTAAGATGGCTTCAGGTTCCTATACCAGCCCTTGGGGTTTTGTTGCTGATGTGAGGCTCACTTTCACCAATGCCATGACATATAATCCACCAGGCAATGATGTCCATATAATGGCAGATGTCATGAGCAAGTTTTTTGAAACAAGGTGGAAGCCCATCGAGAAGAAACTGGCTGCAGCCGATGCAAGTGCTAAAAGAGAAATAGAAGATTGCAAGCCAGCACCACAACCAAAAAAGATGAAAACCCCATCTTTGGCTAATAGTATTGTTGTGTCAGAGATTCCAAAGCCTAGGATGACAGATGAGGAGAAGCATAGTCTAAGTAGGCGTTTGGAATCATTGCTAGGGGATTTACCAGACAACATCATTGATTTTCTCAAAAGGCACAGTGACAATGGAAATCAGACTAGTGAGGATGAAATAGAGATTGACATTGATTCGCTTAGTGATGACACATTGTTTGAGTTGAGGAAACTCTTGGATAACTACTTGCAGGAGAAAGAGTCAGGAAAACAATGAAACCTGAGCCTTCTGAGATGGAGGTACTTCTGTTCCCTTCAGTCTTACGGATTTATTTCTTTGGAGATATGCAATTCATTTTTTGGATTAATGATTTTCTTGCTCTTGCAGATTTTAAATGAATCTGGCCTTAGCAACTCATCTATGCATCCGTGCAAAGGTTGCCTTTCATTTTCTTAGAGATTCTTATTGATGTTAAACATGACACTTGGATTTGTTAATCTCATTCTTTCTCATGGTTGCACAGTTAATGAACTTGCTGATGAGGATGTAGATATTGGTGGCAATGACCCTCCTATTTCAAGCTATCCTCCAGTTGTGATAGAGAAAGATATAGCACTCCGAAGTAATAAATGTAGCAGTTCAAGCAGTTCCAGTAGTGATTCTGACTCTTCCAGTGGTCTGTGTCTGCTTGTTTCTCTCCTGCTTTCTTTTTATCTCAATTTTATGTTTCATAATGTTGCTCAATTGATATCTTTTAGATCTGTCTCATTTTTATTGGCATATTTAACTGCAGTGCCATCTTGATGTTCATGCTGTGTTCTCAATAGCAAGATTGTTACCTTTGGATTTGCCTATTTATTTTGTCGATATCATTCAAATCCATTTGTACTTAATGAGCATAGTTGACTTGCTACTTGTCTATTTTCTGAAAATTTGAAATCTTGATTGCTAATGCATCTGATATCAGTTAAACTGTGTAATGTGGGATCTGTTGGCTATATTTATTCTATTGACTAATGTTGCACATTCGTTGTTTGTGTGGTTAGTTTCTGGCATGCATCATTCTTTTCTTTCTAGTCTTAGTCACATTATCTTTTTAATATCTTTAAACTTGGCAATCAGTTTATAACCTTTGTTAATTAGGTTAGAATCAGCTTGAGATCCAATTAGAAGCACTGCATTGTGAACGCCTTAATAAAATTACACGCTGTTTTGGATACTTGGGAAAAAACCTGTTGGAAAATTTTTTTGATAGGATCTGGTGTTGCATGCAAGCCCACATCCTAAAAAAAAATTCCTAGGTTTGGTGAGGTGTGGTCATTAATGATTTGGAGGAGCTTGCATGCAATTGCAGAAGAGCAATAAAAAGATGTCTAATCTCTTTTTTCCCCATGGAATCTCTTGATTCCAAAGGAATTGGGGTTGTCAAAAAGTGTTGCCAAACACTTAGATAGGAAAAAATTCCTATGAAGGTAGAAAAAAAAAAATCCTAGGATGCCCTGATTCCTATGGGTGTGTTTGGTAATAGAATAATGTGGAATAGGAATAGGGTTATTCCAAACTTGTTTGGGATAAGAATAAGATTGGGGGTGAGAATAAGTGTTTACTTTTTGAGGTGAAAAGATGTGAACTTATGTTTTTACCCCTACTTTTTGAAAATTTTTAATTATGTACCGGTAAAATGGTAATTTATGAAGAATTAGGGTTGAATATGTTCCAACCTTATTCTAGTGATTGCTTGGTAATGTGATGGGGATAATCTTGGGTATCCCATTACCACACACACTCACTCTATGGGATTTTGGGATATCCAAACAGGCCCCAGATAGAAACATTGATTCCAGTCATTACGTTCTATGCCATCATAGATTGTTATTGGAGGATGTTAAGAAAATGCTGTTTCTAAATGAGCAAAGAAGGATCTCTAGTGATTACTCCATTTCTGCTTATTGGCTTTCTAAGATGGCTACTAACAGTGACTCTTCTAGCCATTGGAATCTTGTTTTGCTGATGATTTGGTGTGCCTTGTACTTGACTTACTCTGATTGGAATAAAGTTATCTGATTACCATAAAAAAGAAGGATCTATTGTGTACTTGTAATTAATGTTTGCGAAAAGAAATTCATTATTTTGGCTAGTGGTCTCAGGCAAGTGAGTTG
Source organism: Trichopus zeylanicus subsp. travancoricus (assembly GCA_005019695.1). Lineage (NCBI taxonomy): Eukaryota > Viridiplantae > Streptophyta > Magnoliopsida > Dioscoreales > Dioscoreaceae > Trichopus > Trichopus zeylanicus. Next base: position 48,640 of record RXID01014443.1, read on the forward strand.
GATTAAATGGATTAATTGGGTTTTCTTGTAATGTTCTTAGTCAATTGGTTCTATCTGCTTGCAAAATTTGGTCATGGATATTTTGGAAGTATTTTTCATGGGATTTAATTTGTAAATTATTTTATTGCCCTTTGAAGAAGAAAATAAATTTCAAAAGGCTGATTAAATTAAGAGGGGCCATGGGATTTTCTTGTTAGTTTGATTGGAAGGAAGTGCTAGACTCTGTCTAATGGTTCAAGTCTACAATACATGGATATTTCTGTTAACTAACAATTTATGTATGGGGGAAGGATATCCTGTGGTTGTAAATTAAAATTTGTTGAGAAGTATGACAAATTTAAGCTTCAAATTATATTTTGAATATTTGACTGCCAAGTCCAAAACATTAAGAAAGTATTAATGATGTTATGAGGTTGTCCTAAGCTATTTCTAGACAAGTTTATTTCAAGGTGAAGTCGCTCTACATGCAGATGTTGCACTGTATTCTTGCTTCAACTTTTTGTAATAGAGGTTGTAAAACTGAGTTCTTGAGTTGGTGGATGAGAATGAGGTAACTATTAGGATATTGATTCTTTCTCCATTTGATTGAGGAACATCGTCATTCATTTAAATACTTAGAATGAACAAAATTTGCTAGGCTGACCTCAATTGGTTGATTGAAAGGTTGGTTGGTCCAATTAAGGGGTAATATGATGGTTAATAATTACCATTTTTCCAATTTTTCCTCTGTCAACTTAATATACCATCATTTAGGGATTGTCATGTGCCTTTTAGACTCAAGGGAGGGTGGGAGGGAAGATAATTGGCTGACATTGCTGTAATGCCTGAAAATATGACTTTGGAGCAAACTAGAGCTTCTTTAATGGTTTTCAGTGATCTCCTTTTACTCCTACATCAACCCCACCCTTTGATTTGGAGAGAGAAACTGTGTTTAAGGAGTAATGTGCCAGAATGGTTAATATTTGGAAGGTGCTTTTGCAATTTAGAGGATTCGAGTGCTTGGGGCTGGGGATATGTAATAATGTTCAACATTTTTGCAAGCTGGAGGATTTGAATGTTTATATGTAAACAAACAAGATTTTGAAAAGAGTAAAATTCACCACTCTGATCCTGCTTTCTTCAGTTCCAAAAATTGCTGGCAACTTTAGATTGTAGACAGGCTATCCAAGCCTTTTCTGCTGGTAGGGACTGGGGCTACTTGCAGCTGATTTTTTTTGAATTTTTTGGCTCTCCTCTATCTACTGTTCATTATTCCAAGGAACTCCATGTCTGCTGCTATAATTTTGCTCCTAAGTTGTAGTTCTGAGCCTTATTTTTTTTCTGGTCAGTCGCTAAGTTGTATGCTTGACCTTGATTTCTCTGATGGAGCCATGCATTGTTTCATTCGGGATCAGGATCGAGATTAGGATCAAGAGACTAATGAACCACTTTTGCAAATTAATATCTTTTTATCAAAATTAACGCTACAATATTTTAAAATCCGAAAAATTATTTAATTTTTTATAATAAGTTAATTTAATAATAGTGTAAAATAAGTAATATTAATTTTATAAAAAAAATAATTCCGAAAAATACGGATCCTAATTTTGATTCCAAACCAAACGGTGCCTAACTGTCCAAATTACAGATTGAAGATTTGAAAATTTATCATTACTGTTGGGATTTTTTGTTTAATAAACTAGGCTAACATGATGACCCTAGGTAGTGACTTAAATAATAAAAAAAATTCTGGACAGGCACTTGTGATTTATGCCTTGGCTAGACTCTTGCCTGAATTACAATGCAAGTTTTAATAGCCCCAGCATAGATGAAATTTGTGGTGATATGTATTGATGCTTTGTAATCTCTCCTGTCTTTCAAATAAGCCTATCAGCACAAACTACGTGAGCTAATATTTATCTTATTTTCCATAACTAATCTTTATGCATATGTTTTCAGACTTTTGATGGGTTGGTTCTTCCAATTATACTTTTATGACCTTATGTGTGTTCTTTCTTATGCTTCTACAGATTCGGATTCTGGAAGTTCATCTGGGAGTGAATCAGATGTTCAAGTCGGTAGTCCTCCAAAAGGTGGCAAGGTATATCTTTTCACTTCCATGACGCTGGTTGTGCCAAAAAAAATACTTGAGCAGTATCTTAGCACAAACTACTGTTTTAACTGTCGGAAAATTTACTCTTTTCATCAATTTATGTGGTCACATTTGACTCGCGCCAAACTCTTCTTATTTGGCATGTTGCTAATTTCTTGGTTTCATTATGCAGGGAAATACTGGACAAGAACCAGTAATTGCCCAAGAAAAAAGTGATATCATGAATCCTCTTGATTTGGACGGTAAGTTCTTGAGAACATCTATGTCCCTTCCATGCTAAAAGAAGTTGAATGCTTGCATCCACATAATGAAATTGTTTGTGCTTAGTATCTATTTTGCTTAATCTTACATTGTAGCTGGTATTTGTGCCTTCAACATGCAGGTTCTGTTGTTGGAATGGATGAATCTGAGCTAGTGTGTCCTCCTAAACCTGTATCTGTTGGTCTGGACGAGCAAAAAGAGGGTAAGCATGAATTTTGAGCAGCAAACAATTAGACTCGAGGGTCTTGTGCATTTAATTGCCTGGGTCACCTTATCTTTTCCCTATGGAAATTTTAGGGGAGAATGCTCCATCTGAGAGGCAGGTCTCCCCAGATAAGCTCTATCGAGCTGCTTTATTGAGAGGTCGCTTTGCCGATACAATCCTCAAAGCTCGTGAGAAGACACTCAGCCAGGTTGGTTGCAGAAATGGCTAAGCCGTCAATGTTATATTTTCTCAAGCTTCCTATTCTCCATTTGGTTCTACAATGGGCTTGATTTCCAACAAACTTTGATGAGGCCAGGGTGAGAAGGGGGATCCTGAGAAGCTGCAGCGGGAGAGGGAAGAACTTGAAAGACAGCAGAGAGAGGGTACTCAATCAGACTAACTAATCTAGTGCATTTTTATGCGGTAATTGTTGTGTCATTTTTGCTAATTTTATTGTGAACAATGGATGCAGAAAGAGCTCGTCTGCAAGCAGAAGCAAAAGCTGCTGAGGCTGCTCGTAGGAAAGCTGAAGCAGAGGCTGCTGCAGAAGCTAAGCGCAAAAGGGAACTCGAGAGAGAGGCAGCACGTCAGGCCTTGCTTAAGGTAATTGGTTGCCTGGGGCCAGATGATGTTTTCTGTTTCTGGTTTACAGTTTCATGATACATTTGTTTGAGAAAATGCAGATGGAAAGGACTGTAGAGATCAATGAGAACAGTTTGATTCTCAAAGACCTTGAAATGCTGAGATCTGTTCCAGGTGAACATATTCCTAGTTCTGCTGATGAAACCAGTCCAGATCCCTCTCCAGATGGTATGGGAGGTTTCAAGCTTGGGGGAAGCAATCCCTTGGAGCAACTTGGTTTGTATATGAAAGTAGATGATGAAGAGGAAGAAGAGGGTGAACCAAGTAACCTTCCACCTGATGAGATTGAGGAAGGAGAGAGAAATTTTCCCACCTATGATATTGAGGAAGGGGAAGGTAACATTCCCACCACTAATGATGTCGAGGAAGGTGAAATTTGACTGATTGTTCGTTCCTCTGGTTGTTGTTTTAATGTACTCGGACTTGAGGCAACATTCCCTGAGCTCCAGTTGCTTCTCGTGTCATCAGCACTTTGCATGAGGTCCTTCTTGTTGGCATTGAAGAATGACGATAAAATCAGGAGAGTTCGTTACAACTGGAGCTTGTGGCATCTGGCTGTGATATTATTGGCCTTCAATTTTGGAAAAGTTAAAGCTGGGTGTGCGTCTCAGCTTGTGTATGGGGACTTCATTGTAGAAGATATATTTATGGTAGTAATGATTGGACCTTTCTTGCTGAGCATTTGAGTTTTAAGTCTATTTGAAGGGAGGGGCAAGTGCGTAAGAGGTTTGAGGTGGTGGGGAGTGGTGAGAGGCTTGTAGATCATGTTGATATCTTAGGTTTTTGGCATGAGTGCTCCTCCCCAAAATGTACAAAGTCATCTGCTGATACATGCAAGCCAGTCGCTTCCCTTTCTATACTGCTGCTGCTTTAGCTGCTGAAAACTGTGCTTATCCTCTGGTGTTTAATGCCATGTATGTGCACTGGTACTATTATTTGTTCAAGTTTGTGCATATCTTTGAGGAGAGTCTCGCGGTTGGTGATGTTTTGACTTCGAGGAGCACATTGTTTTTAGCGTTCTTTGTTTCTCCATCAAATAGCGTTCTAGAACTGAGTGTGCTATTTTTGTATCAAGGTGCAATTCCAGGAGTGCGAGTTTTGCAATTAAAGAGAAACAAATGAACGAAAGGAGATTACTTGTGAAGTTAGCATAGATTTTTTAGTTTTTGAGTAATTACGTGAATTTCACGCTTGGGGGAAAAAAGTAAAATGAGGGTCTGTCGGTGTCTAGCTTGCACTCGATCGCTCCGATCCGCGAACACAGTGCCATATGCTGAACGCATTCGGAAACGCGTTCTTTCCTCCGGGTAGCCGATCTCGTAGAGCTTTCTCGAACTGTTCCAAGCCCTCATTCGAGATACCGTGGAGCTTCGAAAGAATTTCGAAATTCTTTTTTTTTTTTCTAAAATCTCCGATCAATAAGTTTATCTCTCTCTCTCTCTCTCTCTCTGTTTTCTTGTTCGGAGAATCGAAGACCCCAAATATTGGCAGCGACCAAATTCAAATCCGAAATTTCACAGGGCTCTCAAATTCCCACCTATAAAAATCCAATCTTTGATCTCTTCTCTCCGAACCCTAGCTTCTTCCTCTTCCCCTTTCTCCAACCATGGAAACCCTAATTCCCACATTGTCAATGTTCCCCGTCTTCTTCACCATGTTTTCCATCATCTACTTCATCGGCTACTTCGTCGTCTTCCGCAACTGGAGCCCCAAGCACCGCCCCGACGCCGCTAGCTGCTTCATCTCCCTCTTCCACGGCACCCCGGCCGTGTTCCTCGCCCTTTCCGCCCTCCTCTCCGAGCCCGCCTGGAGCTTCGCCGCCCCTAACACCGCCTTCGACAATCTCGTCCTCGACTACAGCGTCGCCTACTTCTGCGTCGACCTCTTCCACTACCTCATCCTCATTCCTGGCGACGTCCTCTTCATTGCCCACCACCTCGCCACCCTCTTCGTCTTCCTCACCTGCCGCTACCTTGCGCACCACGGCGCTTTCTCGCTGCTCGTCCTTCTCGTCCTTGCCGAGGTAACCAGTCTCTGCCAGAACGTCTGGACTCTCGCCGGGCTCCGCCGGGAGGATCTTCCCTTTGCGGCGAGGGTTTACAGCATCCTGTCGTCGCCGTTCTACGCGCTGTACACGCTCGCGAGAGCGTTTGCCGGGCCGGTGTTCTTCTACAAGATGAGCGCTTTCTACCTCAGTAGCAAGGCAAACGGCGCGATTCCGAACTGGGTTTCCATTTCTTGGATTGTTGTCGTTGGGGCTGCCATTGGAGTGAGCATTCTTTGGATTTCAAATCTGTGGGTTGATCTGTACAAAGAGAGAAGAACAGGGAGTTTGGAGAAGAAGGAGAAGAAGGAGACATAGTTGCAGATCAAAATCTCTACTTTTTCAGCTCAAGTTTGAGGCTTTGAGAGCTTATCATCATCAGAGAGGTATTTGCTTGTAGTCATTGCAAATTAGAGCTTTTTTTCATAGTTTTTGGTAGGTAATGTATTTGCAAGAACATTGTGGAAAGATCATATTGAAAGAACCACTAATGCATCTTTGGCATGCATTTAGTTGTTTTTTTTTTTTTTTTTTTTTGACAATTTGATATTCGATTCGGGTTAAACAATAGTTTTCAGTTTGATTGTGTTAGAAGGAAAGAATATGGTTGCTGTGACTTCATTCTTTTCTTTTTCTGCTTTTCATCGGAAGCAATTATGAGATATCCTGCTTCCGTTCTTTTTAAGCCATGAGGGATGTGCTTCCTTCATAATTTGTTTATTTGATTTATTAAATGTAACTTTCTGAATTCTGTTCATGTAATTTTGACAGAATTTAGACAAATATATGAAATAAATCCTTATTTATTTATTTTTTGTGTACGTGCCCTCTAAAAATTTGGATATTTTTCATATTGCCCGGAATGTCCACTAATTAAATATTATCCCATTATTTTCAAATTTATTAATGGATAAAGATTGAAAATGACTGTATGTGGCCACCTGAATATTGCAGCTTGAGGTACAAACTTTGAAACCTATGAACTTCTCCATGGCATATGAATGTTTTTGGAGATTGGCGTGTTCTTGATCGTTTATGGAGATCCACAGCCAAAAGCAAACTGGATTATCTCTTTTCGTTGTGTTCCCTAAATCACCAATCAGAAGAATAGGATTCTTTTTGCCTGTATAATGAATTTTAACCTATTATATTTTACTGTTGAATGTTGGATTCTGATATCTCAGTTTAAGTGTCAACCTGAGCCTACAGTGACAAACATTTTTAATGGAAAAGTATTACAGTGATGACAAATCAGAGTAGATGCTGTTTCAGGTAGAATAAAAGGCAGAGTAGATTCTCTGTTTCAATGTCTTCCTCTTCAAAATCTATATTTGGATTATCCATGCATTGATTTGTCGAGATTTACACTGTGGTTGAGCTCCACAAAAGTACCGCCTTCAATGCCCTTGGCTAGTTTTCCAAGATTCATGCACAAGCACCTGGCACATTCTCCTTCATTTCCCTTTCCCAGAGATAGTACCTGTCTTCGAAAAAAACACGGTACTTGTGTAACAGCAAAACATGTAAATTATTTCATCAAACTGGAATATGTAATTCAAGCATCAAATATGGACTTGATCAAATTGATTGGACCAGAGATGCTCTTGACAAGGGCAATAGATGCTTAAATTAGCCATTAGTACCTTAATGAACGGAGCCAAGGTCTGATGGTGTTTGAGCACATCTAGGAACAGAGGGAATCTCCAATGCTTCCAATGCAAGCAAAAGATCGCAAGGAACACTGATTGAAGGCGGATATAGAGGATAAAAGCTGTATAAATAATGCATTTGGAATTATCTGCATTGATAAAAAACTTGTAATTTTATCTCTCTGCAGTAAAAGATGATTTTCTGAGGGTGAGAGTTAACATAATTTGGTCATCATATTGAAACTAGCTCATGTTAACTTATAGCTTTTTTTGGGTGAAGATGTGAACTTTAGTTAGCGAGCAAAATTAGGCAAATTCATGAGAAAGATACAGAAGCAGAATGATATACGCTAGAGAGTTCTAGCAAAAGAAAATGAGATTAGAGATGTTACTGACAGATCCTTAAAAGAATATCTCAATGCAGTTTGTTAGATATATTGTGAGGGTTTAATTTGAAAACATTGCAATTGAGGATAAAAGAAATTGAACATGGTACTTGCCTGGGAAGCCAATATAGCATCAGTGGGTTCCCCATAAAGTCCTGATGCAGCAAAAGCATTTGGATGCTTCTTAATCTGGTCTTCATGTGCATTGAACCGGGTCCCAGAGAATTCATATTAAATAGAGCACAATAGGCAATGGAATTTGAAAATAAGCTTGGGATAGTTACCCAGTTTTCAATCCTGTCATACATGAACCTGCAACCTGGCTCTGGTTTTGAAGAATGAACCTGCAAGCAACACCTTTCACCTGGTTGAACTCTTCTAATGATGTTGTTTTCCATGCTTTTGTTTTCCTGTCTTCTCAAGTCACCATCAATATTTTCGGCATTGAAAGTAAATTGTGATACAAATTTGTTCAACTGTTGTCCAAATGGAGTGACAAAATTGTTGATGGGGTTTGACTCTTTTGTAGAATTTTCATTTGTTCTAGGTGTTAAATAGAGAGTTACTTGACTCTAAATATGGCCTCTCAAACTGACAGCTTGGGGTGTCAAGTAAGTGCACTCTGATATCATCATGCTCCTCATTTAGAAGCCTGTGAGAAGTTTCAGAAGCTCATAATGGCAGATAAACAGAAGATATAACCACTGAAAATGTACTAATCACATATTACTGCTAGAGAAGAATAAAAACATCTCTAGCATCTGGTCAACCTTTTGCATTCACATGTCCATGTCATTGCTGGAGTAAATATGCAAATGAGGTTCATCTTTGATTATTCTTCCTTTAAGCTCATTTTGAAGGTGCGCCAAGAAACCATCCATGTGATCATTATCTACCTTCAATCCACTTAGCTACCTGCAGTATACAGGTGCAGTAGTGTAAGTAAAGCCGAATATAAAATACTTATTATGGCTTCATAAACAGAAGTAGTCTTAGGATAATCCGTTATACATGCTTTGACAATAGTAAGCACTGTACCTGCTGCACCATGTATTCTTGTGTACTTATTTTCTGGAGGAATTTTGGTTCCTGTTCCAATTTCTTTTGGAAGAGAAGTGACAGCATTGGCCACGAAGTCATATTGAAGCTCTTTTGAAGTTATAAATGATTTGTACAGAATTTCCCCTGTAAAATAGCTAAACATTATTCACTTATAAATTTCAATTTGCAGAGCCATAAAACCCAAACCAGCTAAAACATCCGGAGTTTTACAAACTGCTAAATGCATTTCTTTTATATTCCGAGAGTGTACTTAATGGTAAAATTCCATCAAAATCAGACTTCCAGAATTGACATTTATTTCCTCTTTTCCAGACCTCATCTCGCGACAGAGTTCTCAAACACTTCTTGTCTGTTACTAATTGCCCTAGATTTCTCAACCCTGCATTTCTCCCTGGGTCCCCGAAATCACACTTTCTTGCAGCATTGCACTCATACACATTTCACTGAAAAAAATAACACATAGAAGACAAATAGGATCTCAATCTCTGAAAGTCTATTGATCTAAAGCCAGATGAAACTGGAAACAAATCAAACCTGTCGAGAAAGAAATATCCAAATTCGAAACGAGATCCGAAGCGCTATGCTTCAAATTGGTTCAAAAAGTGAGGAATATTAGGTCCGAAACACAAATCAGAGTTCCGGGAAGAGAGAACTGAGGAAATCGATCCAGAGAGCAAGGGATGCGAGAAAAGATCTCACACTTGGCGAAGATCTCGTCTTCGGGGTGGAGAGAGATCCTGCCCTTCTCAAACTCCGCCTCGATCTCTGCTTCCATTGCGACGATGGCGAACCAGCACGAGAGAAAATTAGGGGTTTTGGAGCGCGCGGAAGAAGAAGCAACAAAAAATGGCGGGGAAAAAAGAAAAGAAAGAAAAGCGCTCTGAATAGGTGTACTGTGGAAACGCCCCTTCATTTTCACTTTATTACGCGAATGCCCTTATTCTGTTCAACGGATTCGGGCGCGACAGCATCCGACAGCTTCGCGAACCCGACAACCCCGTATGTGAAGCAAAAGCTTAAAACTTCAGAAGTTGTGCATAAAACCCCCCGAGTAATTTATCAAAATTGCGAAAAAAACCAGGGTTTTCACTTCAGTATTTTTGAAAGTTTTTTTTTCCGAAAATAAAAAAATTGAGTGATATTTGATAATATTGAAAATTGTTCTTTGCTTTAATATCGAGGTTTAGCACCTTTTAAAATTAGGTGAAGATAAATCAGTTTTTGACATATTTTTGGATTAAGCATCTGATTTGCAAAATTAATAAATTTAATAATGTCTCTTTTTTCATGAAGATATTATTATGTAAAAGAAATAAAAATTTGATCGAACCACAACTGAGCCAAATTAACCAATAATGACAATAATCATGGAATTTCAATTTTTTGCTTTAAAATCCAAAAAAAAAAAAATCAGTTAAACATAGAAATCTAATCATAGGCAGCAACATCAATCAGACTAGCAAAGCGTTGTTAAGATATATATAAGCTTTTGTCGTCATCGTCATTGTCGCCGCCGCCGCTGCATTGGCTCAAGAAAAGAACCGATAGGTCTTGGCCGAGAGGATGATGTTCCTCAGCGCGCCGATCGGCGCAAGGATCATCAGAATAACCCCGAGAACGATGCATGTCTAAACAAAAAATCAACACAAAATTCAGTTTAATTGTTTCGAAAGCACTGAGAAGCGAAAATGATGATCAGCGAAGTTCCAACTCACCCAGTTTGTGAACCACGATAACCCGAATCTCTTGGGCTTCTTCACTGCCAGCCACATGATGCACGGAAGCTTCAAATCATTCGAACAACAGAGAAAAGTTTTGTCAATTTTGTTGATCTTGATGAAATGAATTGATATGGAGACGGTGATTTCAGAAAGACTTACAAAGTAAGTTGTTGGTGCAAGTGCAAATCCTCCGAAGAATCCGAGGAGGCCGCCGAAGAAGGGGATGCAGATTCCGACCAACATCGTGGCAGCTGCAGCAAAACGTGTTCATCGAATCAAATTCATAGTTCAGCAAAACATCATGAGATCTTCGTCGGAAGATGGGACATTACCAACAAAGAGAGACCGCACGGTTATGCGAATGGTGAACCCCGGCTGAAAACGAAGCTTCTTCACTAGTAGTGTCTCCATCATGTCGAAAACTGGCATCGCGAATATCTGTAGAATTGTGAGTTAATAAGAGAAGATTAAATATTCGAGCCATATAGGAGTTCGTCATTGACCTGATAGCTCCCAATGACATGGACAACGACCATCAAGTTCGCCGCGGCGATGAGCCACCGCGGCTTCTCCAGTGTGATGAGGATGTTGTCGTCGACGGCATTGCCATAAGCCCAATATCCGGCAAAAGCCACCGGGAAGTAGCAGAGGGCGACGACTATGTAGGCCACAATTACACCCCTCCACATCGGCTTCTTGGACGGCTTCTCCGGGGTGGATGGGATCGTCGCCTGGATTTCCAGCGCGACGTTGTGCCCGGCGTACGCGAAGGCGACGTCCCCGAGAGCTGAGAAGAAGTTGAACATGGCACCCTGCGTCGTAGAAGCTTTGTAGCTGTAGTCTACGCTGAGTTCTTTGCCCTTGTGCACGGCTGCGCCCCAAGCGACGGTCGAGTAGGAGAGGGACATGACGGCAGCGGCGAGGGATACGGCGGAGATGGAGTTGAAGTTGGGGAGTTGGGAGAGGACGAAGTGGACAGAGCCGAAGATGAGGATGAAGTAGGAGACGCGGATGTCCTTGCAGGACGGGCATACGACGTCGTGGAACTTCTTCAGTGACTTGCCGCCGGTGACCATGTAGACTATACAAGTGCCCACCTCGACTACCAGCTGCTGCGGCACGACGATGTACAGCCCCAGCTTCTCGCCGAAGGCATGCTGCCCGAGCTCATGATACCTATCAAACCGCTTCCCGGGCACCATCTCGTGCATCTCCACCATCTGCCATAGCGTGTACAGCGTTATGATCCACGACAACACCATCACTGCGACGCCCGGTCCCCTGAAGAACAATTATTTTCGTTTCGATTTAACTCATATTTTGATTCTACATATAAAGCAGGAGAGCCGTCCTTACCATCCGAGCTCAGACATGGCATAAGGGAGGCTGAGCACGCCGGCGCCGACCACGGCGGTGACGTTGTGGAAGGCGGAGTACCACCATTTGGCATTTCGGGACGACGTGATCGGGAGCCAGTCGTCGATGGACTTCTCGGCGGCGGTCTCTGAATCGTCGCGGCGTGATCCAGCCGCCATGATGAACCAAACAGTGAGAAGAGAAAAGGAAGACGAATACAATAGAAGAAATCAAACGGAGAAGAGGAAACCCTTATCCCTTTCTCTTGAATTCGGTATTAGGGTGTAATGAGATCGATGGAGGGGTTTATATAGAGAGAAATAACAAAAAAAAAAAAAACTCTAGTTGTTGGTTGAAATTGACCGCGGATCTTGGGATTTCTTATCGGTTTGATGATTTTTAGCAGGATTAGAGTTCCTCAGTTTCAGGAGTCATCCGGTCAAAACCGGGGTTTAAGACGACGGTTTGGTGTTTGTTTTGTTTGGATTTTTTTAATCAAAACAAATCAACCGCGTGTTTGATTTGTAGAAAAAATTAAGTATTCAAAACTAAAATTTTGAAAATTTAGGAATCTTAAGTGTTTGTTTTTGTAGAAAGTTTTAATTTCTGAAAAAAACGAAATTCTTGAATTCAAGAGTTTAGTTTCAGATCTAATTGGCCGAAAATCAAATTTCCGATAGCATGTTTGTTTAGCAGAAAAATTAAATCTTCAAAATTAAAATACTAAAAACAAAAAAAATCTAATTAAAATTTTTTTATCATTAAACTGAGCTTCACTCGAATATTTTAATTTTTAAAAATTTAAAAATTTTAAACCAAATAAAAGATTCGAATCCTGAATATTTATTTTTCCTGAATACCAATTTCTAGTAAAAACAAATGTGCCCGAATAAAAAATAAATAAAAATATTAGAAAATCTTTGAATTTTTTTATCAGTCCCCGAAAAATTTTGAAATTTAAGATCTGCAACAATTAACTTTCAAAATAAATAATTGAGCTTATCATTATTTAGAACACTATATCTTTTATTTAAACACTTTATTTTATATATAAATATTTACATTTATATATAAGTTTAAGTATTTATATATAAGATAAAATATGAATAAATAGTCATAAACCTACGCCTTCATTAACAATATTAGTTTATGCATGACCTGATTTTAAATTTCAAAAATTTTTAGAAGTTGATAAAAAAATTTTAAAAATATAAGGACTGATAAAAAGAATTTTAAAAAAAATTGAGGGTTTTAAGTAATTCTTCCAAAAATAAAGTTTAGCACTCCAATTGGTAAATCATTTTATTTTATGAGGGAAAGAAATATTGATTGTTTGAGTTAAATCTTAGGAAAAATTTTCAAATGAGTTTTGAAAATTTTCCAATTTTAGTAGCTCCCTCCAAATTTTGAATTTCTCAAAAATCCTCTCTGATATGGCAAATATATTTTTTTTGACCCTAATGTTACTAACAATGCTTAGTATCATTAAAGTGTGATATGAGCATTTATCATGATCAAAACTAAATTATTATAAATAAAATAAAATATATCAAAATTAAATTAATATAAACAAAAATAATAAAAACAAACTAATATAAATAAAAATTAGATAAAATGATCAAAATAAGTATATATAACATAGTTTTAAATATCGCCTGAAACGTTCCGAATTTTTTTGTTTCAATTTTAATACTGTTCACATTTGGATATAATATTTTGTTTTTTATATTAACTTTATATTAAAGTTTTTATTTATCTCAAGTGGTTAAAGCTTTAAAACTCTTCAAAAAAAATATTATTAAAAAAATTTAATTTTTTTTTTTATCATTTTTTTTAAATTTTTTTTTTTAAAAAAATATATATGGATATAAATTATTTTCACATTATTTCTATTTTTTTAAATATTTTTAATTTAAAGTCAAAGTTTAATAAAAAAACTTTTAAAAATAATTTGACCAAAACTAAAACGAAAATAGTTTCGGACGAAATGACCGAAACGTATCAATTTTTATAGGTGCTAAAATTGATCTCAAAACAAAAATTTAAAATCTCGATATATCAACAAAAATATTATTATCGTCAAAACTAATTATATATGACTGAAGAGAATATATGCTTTATTTAAAATTTTTTTATTATATACAATATAAAAGATCGAAATTACGCCTACATCTTTTTAAAAAATAGTAATTACTCGTATATCTTAAAATTTTAGTATTTTTATACAAATACTTGTGTTATTAGCTTCTATTAATGTTTATTTAGACTGTTTTTTACTGGTTCTTTCCGGAGATAATTGATTATGAGGTAACAATTGATCATGATATTGTCTCAATTTGATTTTACACTAACCTAAATAAATATATATATAAACTAACAAAAGAGTATTTGTCTAAAAAAATTAATTTTTCAAAAATATACGAATAATTATAATTTTTGGGAATAGTATAAATACAATTTAATTTTTCTCTTTTTATTGCGGAGCCCGTCTTAAATGATTGACAAAAATGGGATCGGAATTCATAAGAGACTATATTTTTTTAAGGAAAATCGTCGACTCTTTAACCAACACGGAATTGATTGAATCTCGATTTTTATACGCAATTCCGAAGATAAATCCATTTTTCAGTGGTTCAGATATAATTAAAAATGTTTACAGGGGCATGCAAGAGAAAATCCCTGATTATTTTGACCGACCTAGAATGTGGATTTAACTCTAATTTTGTACCAGAAAAAGTTAAATAACCAATTTGCCCTTTTATTATTTGGGTCAATTACGCTCGATTTCTTGAAGTTTTGTCTATTTTTTTATTAAAACTTAAAAATGTATATACATTTTTTAAAAATTTTATCAAATTGTATATTTATTTTCCATATTTAACAATTTTATGTATATATTTTTTTGGATTCCTAGTATATTATAAAAAAATTTTAAAAAATAAATTTATCGTTAAAAATAAAAATATTCAAATAATATATATTATTAGATGATATTTAAATTAAAGCAAAAAAAATATCTCTAACTTAATTAAATGTTACATAATGAAAAAAAAGTAAAAACGTGAGCCTAGATTTGATTCATGCCGGGCGTCTATATATGATTCATAATTTTAATGCAAATCAAACCGGAACAAATATAAAGCAAGTCAGCAATAAAATTATTATTTTATATTTTAAATTAAAATTAAAATTACAATAAATTAAGATGTATTTAAAACAAATCAAAGATAAATTTATTATTTTTATATTTTGTTTTAAAATTTAATATTGTAATAAATTTCTCAACTTCACAAAAGAAATTTTTTATAATAATAATTGAGTCATCAAAATCTCTTCTAAAATGTTCATAAATTATAAGTATTTTTGTCATTTTATTTCAATCTAAATAGTGCCAAATATTATATATACTCTAAATATTTATAATTTTAATAATAAATTTACATTTAATAGAGTTTTTATAATTATATAACAACTTAAAAAAAAAAATTTAAATTTAAAGAAGATTATATAATTTTTTTAAAATTAGAAGAAAAATGTCTCCACAAAATTGTAAAAAATTATATTCAATTAACCCTTTTTAATTTCACATATTCGCAGGCGCGAATCCCCGCCGCAAGGTCGTACTCCTCCGCGAGAGGCCGCGAAGCGTCCCAGACGTTCCTAGAAGCTTCCACGTGTCCTATCTACACCTCACCTATCACCCAACACTCCTCCTGTACCTTCCCGATCCCAAACGTTTATCTCATCGACCGTAAAATAACCTCGAGATTATCATCAACACCAATCTCGATGCGAAAGATGCAACCGTCCTTCTGTACCACGTGCGCATGTGCGCACGGCAGGCGCCCACCATTTCCTTCTTTAAACCCTTCCTCGCCTGCGTTCTTTTCCTTATCTGTTCGAGCTCTGAAAGCTTCAGCTCCGGCTTCGAGTTAGGGTTAGGTTTTTCTCCATATTCGTCAATGGCGACCTCAGCCGCCGCGCAGATCCACGTGCTAGGTTCCCCGGCCGCCTTTGCCGCCTCCTCTCGCTCGCGCCGGGTGGCCTCTTCCCGCTCCATCTTCTTTGGCGCCCGCCCCTTCGCCGCTCCGAGGACGCCGTCCCTCCGGCTCCGATCGCATGGCGGTCCGGTCCGCGTCGTTGCCGAGAAGGTCGTCGGCATAGACCTCGGAACCACTAACTCCGCCGTGGCGGCGATGGAGGGCGGGAAGCCCACCATCGTCACCAACGCCGAGGGTCAGAGGACTACGCCGTCGGTAGTAGCGTATACGAAGAACGGGGACCGGCTTGTCGGGCAGATTGCTAAGCGGCAGGCTGTGGTCAACCCGGAGAACACCTTCTTCTCGGTGAAGAGGTTCATTGGGAGGAAGATGTCGGAGGTTGATGAGGAATTGAAGCAGGTTTCTTATAAGGTTGTCAAGGATGATAACGGAAATGTGAAGCTTGAGTGCCCGGCGATTGGGAAGCAATTTGCCGCCGAGGAGATCTCTGCGCAGGTTTTCTATTGCTTCTTTATTGAGCTGTCTGATTTAATTTGCGCTTACTAATTCTGTTATTTACAGATAAATTATCTTGGTAATAAGGATAGTTGATTGGTCTGACATATAATGCGTTCTGACGTTGTTTATAATGTTTAGAGACTCAATTGTTTGTAATATTATAGAATTGTTAACACATGAGGTTTAATTGTATTGGGAAGAAAAATTAGTTCTAATTTAGAAGTTTAAGCAGAGTATTTGTGTCCAGTAATATGGTTAATTAAGCACCAATACATCATGACAGACAGACATTAACTTTTAAATATGTGAGTGGCTCTGAGAGAGAATTTCTATTTGGTTCTCAGGTATTGAGAAAGCTCGTGGATGATGCGTCAAAATTCTTGAATGATAAGGTGACTAAGGCGGTGGTCACAGTTCCTGCTTATTTCAATGACTCGCAAAGGACAGCAACAAAAGATGCTGGTAGGATTGCTGGTTTAGAAGTTCTTCGAATCATCAATGAACCAACTGCTGCTTCGCTAGCATATGGATTTGAGAAGAAGAACAATGAGACTATTCTTGTTTTTGACTTGGGAGGTGGTACATTTGATGTTTCAGGTATATAACTAATCAAAATTTTGTGGCTCCATCATTTTCAAGATTCTTGTATTGTTGGTCTGTTGACAATTACTATTGGTCAGCATTTAGCCATTTGAAGGTAGCATTACTAGCATTTCATTTATCCTTACCCTGATAGATCAATTGGTTAGACATGTTCCCAAAAGAAGAGGTTGCTGTTCTGGATCCTGCAAGTTGTGGTGTATGTATTGGTCTCCAAAGAAAATTAAATAATTTAATGATCTTCGGCTTTTCACTTGGATTTTCAGGGCCATACATTGGGAGTGATTTTCACAGAACTTTCTGTTAGAGGGAGATGTATAATGCATTTGTTTTGAAAAAAATGATATTCTGGGATTGAGTGCTATATGCTATTCATTAACTTATTGATTGCACTAGAGATGATATTAAGTGTACATCTTATCTTACACCTCATACATTGGCTTGGTGGTTATACCTGCTTCTCGTATGTGAGAGATCATAGATTTGAACCTTGCTGAAAGTAAGGCTTTAAATGGTAAATTCCAGTTGCTCAAAAAAAAGTGTACAACTTATCTAAATGTTAGTGTTTGCATTGTAGCCATGCATAAATGATGAGTAGATAATCAGCCATGTTTCAAGCTTTAAGTAGTGGACCAGACTATCAACATTTGATTGGAATTTTTCTAATATATATGTTAGAGAAAGTTGACTGTAATACTACCCAATTATCTATGGGCTTGCAATTTAATCATAGGTCCAACTATGTGCTGCAGTTCTTGAAGTTGGAGATGGCGTGTTTGAGGTGCTTTCTACTTCTGGAGATACTCACCTTGGTGGTGATGACTTTGACAAGGTGATTATTTTGCTTTGTTATCTATGCTTGAAGTGTAAATCACAGTATCTATACTTGAAGTGTAAATCACAGACAGTGTATACCCTTTTATTGTTGGACAGGCACACAAAAATAATAGGGAAAAAATTGGCATTAACTTAATGCATGACAATGGCTGGTGCCACACCAGATTAAAAGGTTCAAAAACATCAATAATCCAAATTTCTCCTTATGTTAGCTCAATATCACACATGGAGCTATACTTGTTCGGGGAGCACTTACACACTACTGGAACCTTCTAAAATTTTTGAAATATTTGAACAGAGAGTTGTTGATTGGCTAGCAGCAAACTTCAAGAGAGATGAAGGCATTGATCTCCTCAAGGATAAACAAGCACTTCAGAGACTCACTGAGACAGCAGAGAAAGCAAAGATGGAACTATCCTCATTGACTCAAACAAATATTAGGTTGGTCTGTTTATACAATTATCTTTTCTTTAATGGTTGTTTGCTCTTCCATCATCCTTGTGTTATTCTTCCTCACCTTTGCTATTTTGTTTATTTGTTTGTAGTTTGCCATTTATTACTGCCACTGCCGATGGCCCCAAGCACATTGAAACAACCTTAACAAGAGTCAAATTCGAGGAATTGTGTTCTGACCTTCTTGACAGGTGCTATTCTGACCTTCTATAAATGTGATGATTAGAAATACAAGGTCCAGTCTAATACATTTCTAGGCCTAAATGGGCTTATGATTTGATATCATGCCTTTTTTATGCATAATGAAGAGTAAACCTACTAGCATTCGATGTGTGCTTGCAGGCTTAAAACTCCTGTAGATAATGCCTTGAGAGATGCAAAGCTCTCCTTCAAAGATTTGGATGAGGTCATTCTTGTTGGTGGATCCACCAGAATTCCAGCTGTTCAGGAACTAGTGAAGAAGATGACCGGTAAGGATCCCAATGTTACTGTCAATCCTGATGAGGTGGTTGCCCTTGGAGCTGCAGTTCAGGTAGGTTCATTTGTGCTCATCATTCAATAATTTTAAATCCATTGCAATTCTGTGTGTTTTGGCTTGAAGCATGGCCTCTATTCTTCTTATTGCAATATTTATTCTTGCTTGTTTCTCTTGAACATATGCATATTGTACTTTTCATCTTCTTGAAGCATTCAATAATTTTAAATCCATTGCAATTCCGTGTGTGTTTTGGCTTGAAGCATGGCCTCTATTCTTCTTACTGCAATATTTCTTCTTGCTTGTTTCTCTTGAACATATGCATACTGTACTTTTCATCTTCTTGATGGGAACACAGTAATTGGAAGTTCCATAGAATTGTTTGTTTCGAATCAACTCTTAGGGGGCGTTTGGAATGGGGTCAGGGTCAGCCTGACCCCGTCCTGACCAAATTATCTTCCAAACACTAAAAATTTGACCGCACTAATATTATTTTATTCATTTAAATTTTTACCGGGTTTTGACTAAAATATCCTCACTTGATCTGAACCGTCGGATCTCGATCCAACGGTTCAGATCGGGGAACTATTCCCACGGGACGCCGCCGCCTGCAGCGGAGCTCCTTCCCCGCCGACGATGCAGCTGACGCCGCCCGGCGAGCCTGCGTGCGAGCTCGGCTGGCAAGGAAGATGAACAGTACTGTGTCAACAGGACTCAACGGAGAGCATTTTTGTCCACAAAAAATTTTAACCATATGTTAGCCAGATCAGTAACCAAACAGGATTTACTTGACCGCATTAGCGTTTTACACTTTACCCCTTCCTTTAACCTTGACCTTGACCTTGACCCCGTTCCAAACGGGCCCTTACTGTATTGGTTCTGTTGGATTATAGTTTGTCACCTAGCTGTTTGTGGAGTTCTATGCTGTGCTGGTATTTTTTGTTTTGTTCAAGTATTTGACCTATCTAGTCTGCAGAACCTCCCTATACATATTGAAAAAGGTAGTTTCTGTTTTTTAATTGGAAGTTTTGGAAGGATGGGGTAACAAGTAGACATCAAAAAGTGGCAGTTCGTTTGTCTTTATTAACAAAAATATTTCATTGCATGCTATTTTGTTTGCTTGCATGATTCAAAATTTGCGGCTAACATAACAGTGAAGCAAAATGCTGGATTTATGTTTTACCAAGAGTACATGGACCGTATTGGACACAGTAATGCACATTGGTAGTGTTGAACTTTGTGTTCGATGGCAGGATCCTTTTTCTGAACATTTTAGTCTGCAGGCTATGATTCTAGGATGAAAAACTTTCTTTTTTGCTTGTAAAATAATACTGATGTAGATATAATCGAATGGTACCAAAGTTTCTTCGATTGATATCTATATAAAATTTTTAATCTCAGGCTGGAGTGTTGGCTGGAGATGTCAGTGACATTGTTCTTCTTGATGTTACGCCACTTTCTCTGGGTTTGGAGACTTTGGGTGGTGTAATGACAAAGATCATCCCGAGGAACACAACCCTGCCAACATCAAAGTCAGAGGTGTTCTCCACGGCAGCAGATGGGCAGACAAGTGTAGAGATCAATGTTCTTCAAGGTGAAAGAGAATTTGTGAGAGACAACAAATCACTCGGAAGTTTCCGTCTTGATGGAATTCCTCCAGCACCGCGGGGCGTTCCACAGATTGAAGTTAAGTTTGACATTGATGCGAACGGTATTCTCTCAGTTACGGCTGTGGACAAGGGCACTGGGAAGAAGCAAGACATCACCATTACTGGTGCCAGCACCCTGCCCAGTGACGAGGTAATGCATAGAATCACAAGCGCATGCTCTCAATAATAAGAGTTTAATTCATATTTAAGCTTAAATAAAACTGAAATGGAATGAATTTATAGTGTGCTGTTTGCTTCAAAATTCCCAGATCTTGGTTCATTCTTGATTATATGTTTGAATTGAACCTAGGTCCTAGTACAAGTTTGGTTTGATCCTTTAAGCTAAGAAATACTTGTGTCAGGTCTGAACTGGTTTGAAAATTCAATAAGTTCTTACCTAGAAAATCTCGTTCCTGGAACTGATTGAATATGTGCTTTCTAACTAGTTGGTTTGAAATAAATTTTGGCCAAGCTTTGTGAATTTGCAGTCCGTTCATAATGCACACATTAGCTAGCCACCATTTGCAGATCCTGTTACTTCTATCTCAAAGTAACGGATTAAAATACATCATTATGCAGGTGGACAGGATGGTTAAAGAAGCTGAGAGATTTGCGAAGGAGGACAAGGAGAGGAGAGATGCTATAGACACCAAGAACCAGGCAGATTCAGTAGTCTATCAAACAGAAAAACAGTTGAAGGAGCTGGGCGAGAAAGTACCTGCTGCTGTGAGAGAGAAAGTGGAGGCCAAGCTAGGAGAGCTCAAAAATGCCATCTCGGATGGAGCTACACAGAAAATGAAGGATGCGATGGCTGCTCTGAACCAAGAAGTGATGCAATTAGGCCAATCTCTGTACAACCAGCCAGGTGGACCAGGAGCTGGGCCTGCTCCGGGAACTGATGCCGGGCCTACAGGTTCCACCGACAAGGGTCCTGAAAATGGTGATGTGATTGATGCCGATTTTACTGATAGCAAGTGAGGATTGTGAGATACCCTAGCATAGATCCCATTTTCTGGCTTCATAATCTGTATAGGACTACTGTCACACACGTTGAGAGTTTGGCTGTGTGACAACTACCGTGGTGAGATGCAGGTTTCTATGTTGCACTGTGTTAGACTTGTTCAAATTTTTGTAATGAGAACTAGTTAGGAGGCATTGGCGTGTGCCGGTATCGAAAGAATACTGAATTGTTTCTGCAGGCAGGTTGCCGAAGTTTAAAAAAAGCAATTTGCTTCTTAAATGTAACTGCAGTGATGTAGATAGAAATTTTATATGGTGTAGTTGTGCTGAACGTATTGAATTCCTGATCTAAATCCAGGGCTTTGCTTGAAAGACTTCTCAGATAAGTTTGCATTTTGGTCCTTTCTGCAAATCTATTGTATTGCTATGCATGTTTTGTTTTATATGTGGTTTGCAGGATATTTACATGTCAAATGGTGCAGATTGTAATAATTATATGGCCCTTTGCCAGTTGAATAAGTACATGTAACCACCGCGACTTGAGATTTTATCAATGAATTTACAGAGATGTGGCTTAAATCTAAATAAAAGACAATCACCACCAGGATGCACGTCAATATAAGGGGTTGTAGAGAATTATCATAACGTAGAGCATTCGGATGTGAAAACCCTCCCCTGCATTCTCAACCCAAAACAAATGCAGTAGGCATGGTCAAAGTTAACAGCATACCTTCATTTAATCCTACAAAATAACAGTACATGATCAGAATATTTCGCTGATAAATAACAGTAGAAAGATGCATATCTAGAGCTCGGTACCATGATCACAACTATTCTGAACAATATTCACACAAATAGTAGTATATGAGCAGATATAAAGAGAGTGAGGAACCACTTTCCCTAACACGATATTGGACAAGTCAAGCGACTGCAAGAGTCGAGCGCTTGAACATTCGGCGAAATCGCCTTCCGTTGATCGGGTCATCCACAGCCAACCCTTGTGCTCCGAAACAGAAATAACGATTCATCAGTTTAGTATTTGTGAAGCCTGATTTCCGCGGTGCACTTCCTGTAGTTTCTTCTTCATCGATCTCTGCATTTGAAGAGGAGGTTCCACCATTCTCATCATCAAAGCAAACGCCTTTCTGCTTCTCTGATGCCAAGGCTGATCCTCTTGCAAGTCCAGCAGTAGGGCGCGCTGAAGGTGCCAAATGCGGCATGGCTTGGATTACTCCATGCATCAGACCCGCTGTGAATTTCTTCTTTGCAGCTGGACTTGGCATCGAGTTTCTTACTGAGAGTGTTCGCTTGTTGTTTAAAAGCGATGTTCCCCTTGAGAAGCGCTGCCGGAGAGGGGTTGGTGTGCCCTCTGGTTCACTCCATTCCTTCACTGACTTAAAGGAGTCTAAGGAGTCATCATCTCCAACCTTCTTTGGTGTTTCGATCTTTTTCTCCTTCTTCCGAGGCCAGCGGAGGAGGAGTTTAAGGCGCCTGGCTGCATTGTTGACAGAACTCTGTTTCTTCTTGTCTACAGGAACATCATTTTCATCAATTGTCTCACTGTGACTCATTTCAGGCTTGCTGGCACTAGAGCAAGAACTAAACCTTTCACTGATTCTGTCCCCTCCTGCATTTGGTATTTGAACACCACTGTACAAGAATATCTCAGCATCTGGGATCCTAAATGAAGTTCCAGGGCTGTTTCCAATGCCATGCATTTTCAAGTGAGAAATTATAGCTGATCTTGCAATATGATCTTTAGTCTTTGAAATCCCTCCAGCAGAAATGAGCTGTTTGATCAGAATTTCCGACGATGGTGATCGAGGACGATGGCTAAGCAAATCCAGAGGTGTCATGCCATTGAAATCCCGAATATTCAGATCAATGAATTTTGCAGTCATGAGCAGTTCAACCAGGTTAGAATGCATGTTCCCAAAAACAGCCATGTGAAGAACAGTTCTTCCTTCATGATTCTGGATGTTGATCACTTCTTCAATGTCCAAAATATTTCCAGATATCAACTGCTTCACGAACTCCATTTGCTTGTCAAGCCTCCGGAAACCCGGAGTTCTGAAGCCTGCTACTACCATATGAAGAAAAGTATCTCCTGCGTTGTTTGTTGAGGATGAAGATGATGGAGAAACATGAATCAAAGTCTCTACAATGGCTAAGTGGCCCCGATATGCTGCCACATGCAATGCAGTATTCCCTTGATTGTCTCTCGAGTTTATGATCTCAAAAGATGCCACTAGATCTTTAACAACCTGCATGAATGATCAGATGGATTAAAACAGCCAAAAAATTCTTCAGCACCGCGTACAATAAAATCATCAAGCAAGACAACTAAAAAATTGACAGGTCTTTAACCATTGATTGCACTTTAAGATCGGTGCAACGATAAGGAAATAACCTCAAAGACATTACTTACAAGAACTTTTGTGCTCGGACAAATACTTAAGCGCAATTAATAGTTAAAAAGTTGTTAAATATTTTGCAGTCCATTAATCCCTATTTCATATCAACAGTTAAAGCAGAACCTCATCAATGTCATTTAATCCATAAATATCAAACATCAAATAAACAAACAAAATCTAAGCTCATGAAGTTCAACAACTATCACACCAAGCAGAAGCAGCTTCACCTCAACTTGCCCCTTGGCGGCGGCTGCATGCAGGATTGTTGACCCCTGACAATCCCTATAAGCCAATACATCCGGGCACTCTCTGATGAGCTCCCGCACCATCTCCAAGTCCCCGCCCCTCGCTGCTGCATGAACAGCCCTATTCATCATCTCCCGCCGGAAAACCGACAATTCCCCACCGACCACCATCCCAGCCTCCTCACTCACGCAATTCATCGAACACCTTGGCGACACTGCAAAATCAAACAAGACCCTGAACACCTCCGAGTTGCGGCTCCTTGCAGCCGCGTAGAACACATCCGTGACGCCATACTCGCCTTCCCCAAACACTAAAAGCGGGTCCCTTTCGAGCAATTCCTGCACAAAGCTCTTGTCGCCGGAGGCAGCGGCGGTGTAGAGGAGCCAGCCGCCGTAGCCGGCTTGGATAAGAGTGTTCTTCTTCTTGTGCTTGGATTCACAGTCGAGGAGGAGGCTGCGGGCTACAAAAGACCGGCACTTAGCGACATCGGCAAAGAGGGCGTCATCGTCCCAGACGGTCTCAAGGCGGCGGATGCGGCGGAGGGAGGTGAGCTTGATGAGGAGGTTGGTATCGAGGTGGAGGAGCTCGCGGACGAGGTCGTAGTGGCCGTTGGCGGCGGCCCAGTCGATGGGCGACGCGTACCACCATTGGTCGCCGGTGCTCTCCCATCGAAGCGGGAAGTAGCAAGGGGGCATTGCGGAGATCAAAAAGGAGCAGTTTTGAGAGGAAGAAGGGGACCAAATGTGAGAAAATTGGAGAAGAATTGGGGAATTTGGAGTTCAGTGCAGACAAAATGGAGAAAAATCGAAGCTTTTTGGAAGGGGAAGTGGACAAGTGGAAGAAGAGCGAAAACTCGGAGCTTTATAGGAAAGCAATCGCATGAAATATACTGCTTGGAACAAGAGAAGATGAGGATGGAGAATGTGAAGTTGAATGTGACTCGCTTGAAAAAACCAAGAAAAAAAAGTAGCAGTGAGAAAACCGAAGGTTTAAGCAAATAAATTACCGAGAAGTGAGACTAGAACATTTTGAAAGAGGAATTGAGCAAAGAGGAGGAGGCCACAACAGAAACATGTGAGAGAAGATCCGAGAACTACTAATTTGAGCTATAAACAACAAAATTACATGAAAAAAAACCAAGAACCCTGTGATTTACAGCAAAAGCTACAGAGCAGCTCCACTGACGAAATGGCAGAGAACAGTAGAATCCCGTGTGAGGACCGAAGAAGAAGAAGAAGAAGAAGAAGAAGAAGAAGAAGAAGAAGAGGAAGAAGAAGCTGCAAGAGAAGCCATGAGAGAAACCAAGCAAGAAGCAACAGCTACTTATACTAGTGGAGGAGAGTATAGAGCAAGGGGAAGCAAAGATTCCATTTGTACCGTGGAAAAAGAGAGCAGCAGAGGAGTGGAGCGGTGTGGGCGTGCAGTGGAGATGATGATAGGAAGGTGTGGACCTTGGTGTGGATTTTTTAAGTCCAATGCACAAATGCTTTTGATTTGGCTACAGGACTTGCATGCGTTGCATCAGTGTCATTAGGGAATTTCAAGGGTATTTTCTTGATCCCTTGTATAATTGCTGGAGAAATGTTGTTAGGTTTGTTGTTGGGCTTTTGCATATAGACCACTGTAAATATGCAAAATTCATTTTTACAGGGGGTACATTTTTCGAGAAGGTAAAAAAAAAAAAAGGCACCTTCCATGGATTGGGTTTTGGAGGTTTGTGAGGTGTGAGAGAGTGGTCACTTGGATTGTTCTGGTTGGTATTTTTGTGGAGAGTGAGATGTGAGTTCTTAGATTTCTAGGTTATTTGGATTCTCATTGAATGTGTTATTTCATTTTGCTTCTCCAATTTGGAGAAAGTAGCTGAAGTGGCGGAAAGTTGAACGTCATGCCATTTAATTTGGGCTGTTATGAAAAAGCTAATTCCTACTGTCAAATCAATTGGTTGGTGGGGCATTCCTAACTACAACTTTTCATGGTTTAAGAAACAAACTCATAAAACTAATCCCTGTTGCAATTATTCTAAATCCTATAATTGCATCATTATAGCATTATAATTACTTAGAAAAATACCAAAAAAATCAAATATTCTTTTTTCCGAATTCTGGTAGAAGCCAGGAGATGTGACAGGGATTTGTATGTAAATTGAAGCCAAGAATCCAGGGACAAAAAAATCAAGAGAAAAATGTGAAGAGACAACAAAAGAAACAAGATCAAGTTAGGCTCCGAAATGGAGACAAAAATGACTCTTTCAAGTTATGTCAGAAGTTCAAGTATTGGCCAAATACAATTATTTTTAGTTGGAGCAGAGGCCAGAGTGCACAACGCTGAAGAAGACAGAGAGAAGACCATGCAGGCCATTTTTCTTGTTTCATCTTTCAGAGTTACCCACCAGAATGGTGCTGGACCAGGACCCAACATTCTCTAACAATTTCTATAAATCTATGTTGTAAAATCATTTTTTTTTTAAAGAAAAAATGTACAGCTTCGAAGAATTATGTGTGATTGTTAAAAGCCAAGGAGTTAATGTAATTACCCAATTTTCCAGGGTGTTGTGTGCAAAATCTCTAAACATTCTCTTCCCCTGCAAGAAGGTAACCATATCAAATTATAAATCATTACCACAGTAAACAAGAAATCCATGAGAGCCTTAAATTGGAGAGAATGATAGAATCAGTTTAGAATTTCTATAAAATAAATAACTGGCATTTTTCTTTGTCCTTTCAAACAGCAAAATCAGGAAAGAGATGCACCTTCCCCTTAGCCCAATCTAACTCAATAATGAATCAAAATGTTGCTTAGAAACAGAAAAGATAAGAGATTTGGTATGCTGTGGCTATTAATGTGAGGATCTTTGGACTGTTGAGGCAATCATGCTTGTTGGCACCACCACCATTGCACATGCTCTTATTAAATTTTTCCAATTGAACCTGCACATGCACTGATGCACATGCCATTCTCTTCAGTCCTCCAATCAGGATGTTGATTACTTTCTCTTATACATTGATCCCCTCCCTTTGTGTCTCTCCTAATCCACACCCATGAAGGGATTAGCAATGTATCAAGAAGTATCATCCAACACCCGAACAACTAAGCATTAGGGATCAATATTATGTATCAGTCAACACCTTTCACCACAATCCTCGCCAACAGAATCCTCCATGTTCTTCAATTTTTTTCAACCACATCTTACCCTATTTTCATGGAGGTCTTTTTTTAATGATTTTTCTAAATAACTATGCTTCCACAAGATATATCTCAAATTAGCTTACAGGCCCAACCTGCAAATCAAAATCTGGTCCAGATTGGGAGTCATGAGACATTTTCTGTCAGCACAAAGAAAACAACATCATGAATGGGAGAAAAGGCTGGACCATGAAGTATTGGGCTTGCTAACAGGAACGTGGGGTGTTGGAACCAAAAGCTGGGATAATGCATCAATATGTTGCACTGTATTGTCCAGCCATAATTGCGCAGAGAAGTCAGTTTCTGTTCCTGCTCATCCACTTCACTGAGCTTTTTTTGCCTTGCCTTTTCTCTCCTGCACTTTTGACTCCCTTTCTGCTTTCCTCTTTTGATCAGCATTGGCTGTAAAGAAGGAAAGGGGCCATCCTTGACAATAATGATTATGCAAGCCCTAAGAAAAAAAATTTTGATTAAGCACATTAGCAGTGAGTCCAGTGATCTATCTACCTATATATATATATATTTGTATATGTATATGTATATGTATATGAGCATGAAGTTGTATTCTGATCGAGGTTTATCCTCTCGAATGTTACCAGACAAAGGAGGCATACTCCATTAGTATGTCCTGGCAAGAGTACAGCCCGTCTATCTTTGCTGTGAAGCTGTTATGAGAAAGTTAAATGTTCACAGAATATGTCCATAAGGTATTCAAATCGAAGACAAGAATCAAGAAAGGTAATAAAATTTAATTTAGGCTGAATAACAAATCTTTTTGACAAGTATCAGGCAACAAGTTAGTATGAGAAAACAAAACAAATAAGCTGAATCAAAATCAACGTGATTTCTGCATTTTTCAAGTTATGGTGTTAATAAAGATATAGTATGACAGTAAAGTGTCAGAAACTCATTAGTCTGATGTGGATGGGAAATTCAGATACTGAAGAACATAGAGAAGGTGCATGTTATCTTAGTATTGTCAAACTATAAAAACAATACCCAATTAATGGGCTTAATATCTCATTAGATTTGGAAAATTAAAGTTCATCTGATTTCTTGCGCATACCTCAGTAAGAGGAGCTTTCAAGATTGCTGAAATGCATGGTTTCTGAAATACCATGAATCATGTAGAGTTCACAATTCTAGGGCAACTAAACCAATTAACCAGATGGCTCATCTTCTCAACTAGCTTTCCCTGCAGTGGCACAATTGTTCTCAAAGGCATTTACAATGATAAATCAAGTCATTACTCAAATAAGAAAGAGGAATTTGGTTTTGTTAATACAAACGTTTTCTTATCTAAAAGTGCTCAAACTCCAAAAAAGAAAATTTATGGAAGTGAAGCATGAAACTGTACCCTCCAGCAGCAGTCTTGTCTATTTCAATTCTTGGATTTAGAAACATTGTATTCTTCTATTGCTCAAAAATTCAGTTTAACGAAAGAGTTCAAGGTCTTCATAATGCAGTGTTTCTGTGTTCTTCCTGCATAACTAGCTTAATGGTGAACATCTCTCAAGCAAGTGCGACAGCCAGTCAGGATACTCAGAATCAGTTAATGTCTTGGGGTCTGCACCATCCCCTAAAGATATTGGCTACAAACACCTTACTTTTTAGTTTATTCCTTAAGATTGATGCCTTGGAAGCTTCATTAGCTCCCCCTTTTGATCCTTCTTTGGACTTGCCACTGACTGCAGAAAACCCTCTTGTACCTACCACTCTAGCAGTATTCTTATCAATTCAGATGTTATTGAATCTGGATAGTTTGAGAAAACTCGTTATCATATCTCATCTCTGTTGCATAACTTTAAAGCATTTCCAACTTTGGGCATTTACGAAACGTATATAAGTGAATGGGTTAAAGTAAACTGGAGAAGAACCAGCGAGACCAATAAAGTATAAGCATATGATAAATTTTAGATGTGAAATAATATAATTATAGTTTTATCAACATATAATAACTTTTAGATTACCCTTTAAAGAACATATATTGGCTTCAAGGTAACATATCATGATCCAAACCTATCAGCCTATTCAGCGACTTTACATGCAACTCAGCATATTATGCCTACAAAGATCACCAAGATAAAAAAGATTTCACGAACATAATGCATAATTACAACAATGTGAGTACAACATACATCAATGTAAAACGATTTATGACTACAATCCACTGGCATGTAGAATTCCACCATGCTTGTGGATAGTAGTGAATATCTATGCCATTGATAGTATAACAAAATTGCCAAATATAAACTCATAATATTACAATAAAGTAGAGCTTCTATCAAGAGTTACGATAAATACTATCTAATTCAATCCTCAAAAAAAGTAGATTCTCTAGACTAATCAAAATAAAATACAGAAAATACATACTCATTTGCAGGAGGCTTATTGCCTCAGGATATCATTTATTATTTCTACAACGTCACACGAGTTTTTTTGTCCAGCTTCTTCCAGAAGTAATCTATGTGTCCGATATCTAAGTAATATGTCCTGATCAATCATCTCACAAAAAAGAAGACAAGCCCATTCAATCTTGTCAATTCTATGTAGTCCATGAATTAATAGCAAGCATGTTGAAAGATCTAACGACAAGTGATATTTGTTTACAATGTCACTCAAAAGATCAGGAAGAAGGTCTTCTTTCTCTGCTTTTGCAAGAAATAATTTCAACAAGATAGTGTAAGTCTAAAAATCAGGTTTGGAAGATGAAATTTCCATCTCTTTCAGAATAGAAAAAACATTTTGTTCCTATTTATGCGAACATAAAATGGAGATCATTGTATTGCAAGTTTACAAACTGCGAGAAACTCCATTAGTCTGCATGTCAATCTCAAATATATGAGAGGCCTCTTGAGCTTGATTTTCTTTCTCAAGGATGTTGATTAAAAAATTATAAAAGAGTGTATTCGGTCTACAACCAGAGGATTTCATTCTCTCAAAAATGTTCTAGCTTCATCAATTCTACTTGAATTAGCAAGTGATTTCATGATAACAGTATAGGTAACAACGTTTGGTGTGCAGCCCTCAGAATGCATCTCATTGAGTAGCTCATAAACTTTATGAAAATTGAATTGGGCACGATATGCCTGAATAATGGTCGAGTACGTGATCACAGATGGCTGAAATCCATACCCTTTCATCTCTTGAACAGTCCACATTGCCACGTCTAACCTACGCACATTACACCAACCATGAACAAAATGTTAAAAGGTTGAATCATTTGAGGGAATTTGTGCCTTTAGTTCCATAACACTTCTTCAGCTAGATCAACTTTTCCGTCTTTGCAGAGCACGTATAGTAAAGTTTTCATCGATTTTACAATTTTCTCAATACCTAGGGACTCTAAATCATCAAACAGCTAAACAACATCCTTTCATGTACTTGCATCTGCAAGTCTTCTAATCACCTTGGCTATTGTTTCAAGTGTGACAAAACCACCACTACGTATCTCATGAACTAAATCCCACATCCTATTAAACTGCCTCACTCTCCTGAGAAGGTCCACTGTCTTATCATGCACATGCTGACTGTGTGCATATCCAAAATGTGAATTGGCCCACTGAAACAACCCCATTGCAGACTTCCAATCATCTCCAAATCTATGGAGAAAACTATCAACAAGTTTTTCCGAGATTTAATTCTACTGCAACACTTATCCGACCAAGGGATTGAATGACATCCTCAACTGTCCCATTTAAAGCATTAAAAACTACTCTTCTGACAACGGGAGCATTATTCACTTCATGTGATTCAAGAACAGATTCTCTAGCTTGATACTTCTGTTTCTTGCCTCCCCCAAGAAATTCACCACTTTGCCCTGATGAAACTATGCTATACTTGCACTTTGAGATCTCCGAAACAGTTCCAACATCAAAATTATTGGCCCTGCGACTCAAATCACTTTACAAAAGCCTCCCTGCATTGATCCCTAAAGTACCATTTAGTTCGGTATCAAGATTAGGATTAGGATCAAAACTAGTGAACCACTTTTGTAAACTGATATTTTTTTTATCAAAATTAACGCTTCAATAATTTAAAGTTTGAAAAATTATTTATTTTTTATAATAATTTAATTTAATGATAATGTAAAATAAATAATATTAATTTTATAAGAAAAAAAGTCTGAAATGGATTGATCATCCTCGTCCCAAACCAAAATGGGCCTAGTTGACAACAATGTCTGAGTTTTTTTCATAAATTTAATTCACAAGATTGGTTCTCTTTCCACCAATTCATCAACTCCAATTCAAAAATAAATAATGGAGAGAATTATTCTCAATCACAGGGATTAGATATGAAGAATCAACCAAATGGACTTGGCGCAAAACTGAATTGCAGAAATATGAATCTAACGAAAAAAAAATTGAAGATAAAAATCGAATGCACAACAGAAGAAAAAAGAAAGAAGATGGGATTGGAATCGAACCTTGGGAGGCATTCGCATTTGAAGAGTAGCTAGGGCTCTTGAATCTTTTGTCCTGTTTGATCCAAATCCTTGCCGGAAAAATGTACGACGATAACACGATCCAGGGGCAAATCGAAAGACGCTTTAGAAGTTTTAGCGGAGTGGGTGGCAAGTGGATCGGATCTAATTTGAATTCAGTTTAACATCTACCCGAATTCAATCTAGGAAAGCGTAATTTTTCTTAATTGTGAAACTTATATCTGAGAATATTCTAAAAGAAATTTTGAAAATGATTTAAAAGAGTTAAAAATCATATACCAATAGAGAATCTCATAGAAAATTATTGAATGAAAATTTAAATGAAATTATCTTTCCAAACTGATGATATCCATCTACTATTTTTCATGTAAAATAACAGAAATTTCTTCTAACAAAAAGAACATAGTTATCGACTGCATCATTCTCCGAATGAATCAATTGTCCAAAACGAACTTAGATTATCAGAAACTCATTGAAATGAAAAAGAAAAAAGCATAAAAAGGTCATTCAAGTATTTCAAGACTTCTCAACTACTGTCCTGAGCATCCTTGTTCGCAAAATTCAGACCGAGAACAATCCTCGGCGGACTTTGTTGCCTGTCTGCTTTACACTCAAAGAAACAGTCAAAAGAGCCTTCGCAACAGATCCAGCTCGAGTAGAGTCCTTCTATTTGAGAAAGTGAAACATAATTAACAGCCGATGTGGGACTAAAAGCTGTAATATCATCCTCCAAACGGGCTGGGCCAGGAGAACCAAAGCCCAATGCAACAGTACAGAATTAATCCGAAAAACCCGATTATTCAAGTGCCAAAAGATATTAACATTGTGAACACATGGATTTCTGTACTTCACATACTAGTTTGCAGCCCTGATTTCGTTAGTCTTTACCTGATTTCTCAAGCCTGTCTCGGCAATCAGGTGATCCACAAGTAGAACATAAAATATAAAATTGGCAGAATAAAAATATTTATTCGCGAGAATTATGAAGAGAAGCAGCATGATTCGTTACCTTCCCCAAACACTAAAAGCGGGTCCCTTTCGAGCAATTCCTGCACAAAGCTCTTGTCGCCGGCGGCAGCAGCGGTTTAGAGGAGCCAGCCGCCGTATCCGGCTTGGATAAGAGTGTTCTTCTTCTTGTGCTTGGATTCACAGTCGAGGAGGAGGCTGCGGGCTACAAAAGACCGGCACTTAGCGACATCGGCAAAGAGGGCATCATCGTCCCAGACGGTCTCAAGGCGGCGGATGCGGCGGAGGGAGGTGAGCTTGATGAGGAGGTTGGTATCGAGGTGGAGGAGCTCGCGGACGAGGTCGTAGTGGCCGTTGGCGGCGGCCCAGTCGATGGGCGACGCGTACCACCATTGGTCGCCGGTGCTCTCCCATCGAAGCGGGAAGTAGCAAGGGGGCATTGCGGAGATCAAAAAGGAGCAGTTTTGAGAGGAAGAAGGGATTGGAGAAGAATTGGGGAATGTGGATTTAAGTGCAGACAAAATGGAGAAAAATCGAAGCTTTTTGGAAGGGGAAGTGGACAAGTGGAAGAAGAGCGAAAACTCGGAGCTTTATAGGAAAGCAATCGCATGAAATATACTGCTTGGAACAAGAGAAGATGAGGATGGAGAATGTGAAGTTGAAGGTGACTCGCAGAAAAAAAAGTAGCAGTGAGAAAACCGAAGGTTTAAGCCAATAAATTACCGAGAAGTGAGACTAGAACATTTTGAAAGAGGAATTGAGCAAAGAGGAGGAGGCCACAACAGAAACATGTGAAAGAAGATACGAGAACTACCAATTTGAGCTATATAAACCACAAAATTACATGAAAAAAACCCAAGAACCCTGTGATTTGCAGCAAAAGCTACAAAGCAGCTCCACTGACAGAAGCTGCACGCTGATACAACGAAAGCTCAGAAGCCCCTGCTAAAAAAAACACACAAATGGACATAATAAAAGTAACAGATGACGTGTCATCCCATTTGCAGGGACGAAAAACCCCAGTTCAAAATTTGAATCTGCATAAAATATTTATTTATAAAAAATATTTAAATAAAATGTGTCAAAATTTTTCTTTTATTTTTAATTGACTTTTAATTTTTGAATATATGCCAATAGTACCTGAACCAAAAAACCAAATAAACAGACCCGTAAGCCAGTTTAATATGCTTCAGGCCACGTGCTTTCTCCAAAGGAAAATACCGAACAAATTTCTTAGAACAGAAAGAACACCAAGCAAAAGTATCAAGAAGCTTGAAACCACAGAAGATAACAAAAACCAACATACTTAAGTAGACATTGAACTGAAACAAAACTCAGAAAGGTTTTATAGACATCTCCGGCTTAGCTCTCAAGCTAAGATACGAAACATCTCATATCCAAGCACACTAATTAAAACCAAAAGCCATGTTCCTATTGAACATTTTATTCCCAACATAGACCTAGATAACAGCAAATCACCCATCACTGAACACTTTCCAACAGGTACTAGTGAACTTCTACAGGGTCTTGGCCATGTGGCGGATCAGGTCAACCACTCGGGAGCTGCAGTAAGATAAAAATTACAAGTCAGCAAAAAAAAATTATGTAACCCCAAAGAAAAATAGAAAATGAGTTTAATTATGAAATTGATGAGAACAATACCTGTAGCCCCATTCGTTGTCATACCAACTAACAATCTTGACAAAGCTGTCGTTCAAGGCAATTCCAGCCTTGGCATCAAAGATGCTTGACCTGCAATATTAAGATTTATGCAAGATTAGTGGAACAAAATCAACCACTCAACTAGAATTGCTACAGTAAACTAAGCTGCCAAGGACAGGCAGATATCCATTTACCTGCTATCGCCAACAAAGTCGGTGGAGACCATATCCTCCTCCGTATAACCCAAGATACCTTTCAATTTCCCCTCAGACTCTTCCCTGAACAAAAGAACATATACAGTCAACATTTCTAACAGGCAGGGTAACACAACAACCCAGATTGCAATGCAATCTTCATTTACAATTTAACCAGCAAGTAGTGAGAAAAAAGTCTGTCTGAACTCACTTGATAGCAGCCTTGATCTCCTCATATTTTGTTGCTTTCTCAAGCCTCACAGTGAGATCTACAACAGAAACATCCACAGTAGGAACTCGGAATGCCATACCTGTCAGTTTCCCATTCAAAGCAGGTAGCACTTTCCCAACAGCCTACACATTTACATCAAACAAAATCATTCATTAATTTTATTATTTCATGCAAGATAAAATAAAATAACTGAAACATGTAATTGAACTACAAAAACCTACAACAATACATGGATCCTTGTTAACAAAGTAAGGTATTAGTGGCAGAAATTTATTCAAGACAATTCAACTAACTTGTGATTTTTCTGCAAGAAATACAACTGGCTGATTGCTTCTATGAACAGTAAAATAAAGCATAACAATTCAAGTGCCAAAAATCAATACTATCACATACCACATAGCGACAACTCTGATCAGAACAAGCATGTCTTTAAGGCAATAAAAGAAGCAGAAAGCAGATTGTTTCACAGGATATAAATAGTTGCAATAACTATTAACACATGAAAATCCTGTAGACAAATAATGAAAGAGTGTACACCCAGCATAAATAAAAAGCATGGGCTATAAAAATAAAGAATCCAAAAATGTAATCCAAGTTAAAAAAAAGAAACAAGTCAGAATGCAAAGGCTGTCTTTCAGTAAATGTCTATGCAGTTAAAAAAAAAAAAAGCCAACACATCTAGTACAACCCAGTAACATAAATTATCTATCAAAATAACTGCAAAGATCAAGCATTTGGTGATGGACAGAATATTGAAGATCTATTAATGCTTTTATGCCAAGAAAAATTTTTGCGTTGTTCTCAATCATGAACTAAATTATTTCACTCAAGCCACCATACAAAACTAATCGGGACAAGAGTGGCTTCACAAGCATTTCATTTATATGACAACAGATGGCACCAAAAGCTTCTTTGTTAATTCTCCGCTCTGTTGTATTTTAAATGCCAGCAATTACATATAACTGGACTATTAGAAAAATTAAATGGGAACACAAAATGACCCTTTTAAATGAGCGGAAATACCTTGGCCGCACCAGTGCTGCTGGGAATGATGTTAAAGCTGGCAGCTCTTCCACCCCTCCAGTCCTTGGCAGATGGACCATCAACAGTCTTTTGAGTAGCTGAGGAAAAAATTACATTAGATGTTATCAGCTGACTGCAAATACTACACTAAAGAAGTTTGCATATTGAACACAGATCTTGCTCATAAACTTACCAGTAATTGAGTGAACTGTGGTCATCAGACCCTCAACAATACCAAATCTGTCATTGATGACCTGAAACAATACCCAAATGAGCAGTCACTTCTAAGAACTAACAGCCAAATTAGATCACAAATACAATACCTTGGCTAGAGGCGCAAGACAGTTGGTGGTGCAGCTAGCATTTGAAACAATATTGATGTCTGCCTTGTACTCATGCTCATTCACACCAACCACAAACATTGGTGCATCTTTGCTTGGAGCGGAAATAATAACCTTCTTGGCACCACCCTGTGAAATTAAAATCAAGCCAATTACATAATCAGCATACCCCCATAGGAAATCAAAGGAAAACAATATTGCCAAATAATAGCAACAGGAACAATCATGAAATAAATTACAAAATAGATGGGAAAAGAAAATCCAATTGGAAATGATAGTAAACACAAGTATATGACAATGAATGGATAAAGTAGACAGTATCAAGCGAATTGAACACATCAGGAAAATCTAAAAAATGCCAATGACATAAAAGATGTGGCTACCAAGCTGTCTTCAAATTGGATAAACAATATAAAAATTCTAACAAAATTGGCAGCATGCTTAAGAGAAGATAACAAACCACTGCACACTACACAAGCAACAAAGCCACATAGAGTAAGTTC
Organism: Trichopus zeylanicus subsp. travancoricus; assembly: GCA_005019695.1. Classification (NCBI taxonomy): domain Eukaryota; kingdom Viridiplantae; phylum Streptophyta; class Magnoliopsida; order Dioscoreales; family Dioscoreaceae; genus Trichopus; species Trichopus zeylanicus. The sequence goes on from RXID01014443.1 coordinate 84,742, forward strand.
TATCATCAGAAACCCTAAGCAGGTTAACACCTTAAGATGTGCAGCAGCCTTGTCCTTGTCAGTGAAAACACCAGTTGACTCTACAACATACTCAGCACCAGTCTGGCCCCAGGGGATTTCCTCGGGGTTCCTAAAAAAATTATGGTTTAGACCTTCAATAACATGCAGGAAAAAGACCACAAACAGATTAAACTTCAACATCACATGAGAAGTAAAAAATTACCCTACCTAATGCCAAATACAGTGACCACCTTCTCACCAAAGAGAAGAGTTTTTTCATCCTTGACCTTGATGTCATGATGCTTCCATTGCCCATGAACAGTATCATACTTGAACATATATGTCTGTAAACAAACCACAGTTTTAAGCATTAACCACAGAAAGTAAACAATCACTACATGTATTCTCCATTTATGCTTCACAAAAAATTTAAATGAAATTTTAAAAACAAACAACAAAAGCTGAGTGACCGAGTTGTTTAAAATATAATTTAGAACCAGAGTCGGCCTTCAAAACCTTAATATTTAAGCCATGTCCAGAAATAGCAAAGTCAACTCCGGAAACATTCCACAAAAAATCAAACAAAAAAGGACACCTATAGATGAATTTTGATTGTTAAAAACAGCAAAATGATATGAAATGCAAGACCAAGAAGAATCCATTTACGATGAACTACTTAAGAGATCAGCAGAACCAAAGTAGCTCACACGGATCAAAGACTGATGAGCAACTTGAAAGAGAAAGCACCTTGGCAAAAATTCCAATATCAAAAAAAAAAATTCTTAAAGACATCAAAAAATTATATATAACATGTACTGGTTGTAAATGAATCTAAAGTCAACAAAAATATCGTTGTATGATCATCCAAGACATTATTTTCGCAGGATTCGGACTACCGACCAGATCAAGCGATCGACCAATTTCTCCTTCTAGATTTTGCTTTTCAGTGATCAAAAAGCTCCAGCAAATGAATCCAAGAAAAATACGTCCAAAAAAAAAAACCTACCTTCCTAGACAACCACAAGAACCACCAGATCCAGATCGATCTAGAAGAACAAACACAGATCTAGAAAAGAAACAAAAGCGCAAGGCGAAGCAGCGATCGGATCAGTATACCATGTAATCAGTGGTGATGAAGGGATCGTTGACAGCGACGAGCTCAACGTCCTCGCTTTGGAGCGCAACCCTGGCGACCAGACGCCCGATCCTTCCAAATCCTACACGATCACCACCAAAAACCATTAAAAAAAAAAACATCAGATCACAAAATAAACTTCCCCAGATCCATAGAAAACACGATCAAACCCCGAAAATCAATCCAAAAAACAAGAACAAAGAAACAATCGCGTACCGTTGATGCCGATCTTGATCTTCCCTGCGAACACGAAAAACGGAGTAAGATATCACCAAAACATTATCAAAATCGAGAGATCGAGTGCTGAAAAGTGGGGAACGGAGCCAAAGGGCTCACCCATTTGCGATCGGAGAGGCAGCCGAGCAAATCCGAGATGAGGCGAGAGAAATCGAGAGGAGAAGACAGCGATGAAGAAATGAGAGGTGGGAGGGAGGGGATTATAAAGGGGAAAGGTGGCCGGCCACCTTCTAGTAGTTTCTTTCGCTGGCGGATTTCGGGTCCGAAACCGCTTTCCACGTTGGACTTTCAATTTCTTATTTTTTCGACTTATTCATTTATTCTGGCGTTCATCTGGTCGGGCTGGTCCGGACATGAGTTGGTGGTTTCTATTCTTTGGAACAAAATAGCATATACACCCCTATCAAATGTTATAATTATAAACAATACATCCAACGTTTTCACGAAAATGCATGCGACCCCTTGTAGTTTTAATATTTTGACAAATTGATCCCATTCAGAAAAAAAAAGAGCTATTATTTTCTCCATTTTAATTTAAAGATTTATCGTGGCTGATCTACTTGGAAATGTGTATCTTCTTGCATTTTGTTTTGATTTACAGCTTCCAATGCATTTTGTTGTCCGTGTGTGTTATTCAAATTAAAGATGAGTTTGATTAACAAAAAATTTCAAAAACAGACCATTTAGAATATTATTATTATTTTTCAAAAAAATCGAGTTTCTCTATCATCGTATTTTAATTCATAATATCGTTGGCATGTGATTAACGGATTAAATATCGACCTGCTTGCTTCTATTTGACACCCGACCATCTCCCGTACTTTTTGATATATTAACGTCTGCGCCTGATGCCTGACCTCCGCGATCACGCTTGAAAGTTGAAACAATATTCATCAAACATTTTTTTCTTTTTATTTTTTAATTTTGGTTTGTGATTTTTCGTATTTTGAATATCATTTTTAGAAAAAATCGACCAAAACCGAAATCGATGCGTGGACGGTTTAGCAGGAAAGAAACACAGCAGAATTCAACCACGTCCATTACTTGCGTAGGAAATCGGACATTTCCGGTGAATTCCAGTTCCGGAGATTACTACGGGGCGGAGATGGACTTGGGGCCCGCTTGCCACGGAGCTCTGGCGGCGCAATTGAACGAGCGCTCCGCGACGACGCCCGGCTGTACCGCCACGTGTCGGTTGAAAAAGCAGGCCGGTTTTGTCAAACCACGGGACTGCGAACCGGGAATGCAGAGGATTCTTGAAGCTTCCGCTGGATTTGCTTGGCCTCCAAGACCGTGCGGAATATGCCACCAAGGATTAAGGAATATTCTACCATATTTCCGCTGGCTGATAAATTGCACTATTCCGTTTCGGACGTGGTGGCTTACTTTTCAAAAAGCGCCTCGTTGAATTCTAAAATTCTAGACATTAAACTAAATTTTAGCAGCCTAAAGTGAAAAATATGCCATATTTAGTAGTTTTTTAAAATATTTTTTTAGTAAATAATTGTTTGTAAAATTTTAAAATTATAGAAATTTCAATATTTTTTAGGTAAACAAAATATTACGATTCTACAAAATAGTAAGATAGTTCATGGAAAATAAGAGATTTACTATTAATAAATTTTACAAAAAAATTTTAAAAAATAAATATTTCATCTTTAATAAAACTTTTAACCAAACTTATATAATTTTAGAATATTAAAAAAAAATACTATAACAGATCATTGAGAAATACTCCTTTTTTTCATTCTCTTTCTTGTTATATTCAAATTCTAAATTACAACTCTTAATATTATATAATAAAATATTTAAAATTAAATACAAATTTAAATTCAATTTTATATTTTTAATCAAACTCAAATTCTAATTTAAATTTAAGACTGTCCAAACTCAGAACAAAATTATGCTTTAAACTTTTTTTGTATAAAAATTTGGAGCCTAATTTCCTAATTTTTTAGCCTTTTGGTATTGCAAAGCGGAAGTTCATTGCACCCGGTAATCGCAGAGGATTTAAAAATTAAAAACTTTCACTTTGAGAACGATTTTTATGGATCTTTTGAGAGAACCATTCGAGATTCAGAAAAATTGTGAGGAAAGAGACAAAAGTGAACAAAAAAAGATGCGGGCAAGAGATCCAGCATTCCGGTAAAGATCAATCAAAAAAAGAAAGGAATGCAACAAGAAAAGCTTTTGCTTGATTTAAGGATAACGTCATCTTTCCCGTTGGATTTAAGGTCTCATCCACATTGTTGAATAAATTTTGCACTGGGTCTTGGACTCCTTGGAAATTATCTCCAGTACCTTGTCATTCAAATAGAAGATATTAATCAGTTCAGAGCATTAATTCTAATATAATTGCTGCTATTGCTTAACTATATTGTGAAGCTACATGATAAACAGATATTAACATAGAATTCACATTACAAAACAATATTGCAATCTGCTTCTTAAGTTACTAACAGGTCTAAGTTACTCATCAGAGGGCCTCACTCCTTGATAAATGGCACCTTGACGAAGTGCTTCCAGAGAATCTACAGTTCTGAATTCACTCAGCTCTCTTAGGCCAGCCCAACAGTGTCGGGAGAGGAAATCATGGAATTCTTCTTCTGTGAAGAAAGTCTTCTCTTCAGTCCGCACTGTAATGCAGTCAGTCTCATCACATGTGCAAACTTTTATCATCACCCCTGAGATTATCAGACAACCACTATATAAACACCACGATGAATGCCCACATTCCAGAACATTGGAGGGAAAACACACTATCATGCGGAAACTTTATGTAAACTAGGTGCATGATAAAAATTCAAGACAGGGAGCAAACAACCAGAATGATACTTCACAATAGTTCCTAGCAAGAAGATCAAGAGGAAACACAAGTTCATCCTCACAGAGACACACACCCATGTTAACAAAATGAAAAGCTTTTCAGATTACTCTACATGGAAATACACCAACATAATAGTATCAACATCAGCTCAGGAGCTACAAATTGAGAACCTGATTCAGCATATGCAGGCAGATAAAATGCAAGGAACAAAGTGCTCAAACTCAAGTAGCTATAGATGTCGCATAAGAACATAGAACAAATCCATGAGATCCTTAAAATGTTGACAGTCCAAATGTTTTCACACAAGAATTATCCTTCAAAGTTATGAATGGTAAATCCCAAAAAAAAGAAAGACAAGTGAAATTTAACAAAATCTTCACGACAGCAAATGTCATCAACTTTGAGAAAGACTTCATGGTTATTAGGGATATCTAACTTGGCTTGCAACTTGCGAGCAGCTTGAGCTTGACTCAAGTTTAGTTCTAACGAGCTGAGCTCGAACTCAAAAACCCAATGAGCTGGAGCTCAACCTGCCCCACTTGATTCTAGCTCGAGAGCTTTTTTTTTTTTTTTAATATATAAAAATATATCCTATAACATATAAGATATAACAAATATTTAAGTATTTAATTATGATGTTGTAGTTGGTATACTTTTTTATAGTTAGATATTATCATGTTAATTCATCATTTTAATATTAATTTTTTTAAAAAATATTTTAATATAAGTTAATTGAAAATAATTATTAAAATTTAAATTTGAACTGAGCTCAAGCTCAATTGGTTGAGCTCAAGCCAATGTTTGGGATAGCTGAGTCAGCTTGGCTCAACTCAACTAGTTTACAGCGCTAGTTGTCATTCATATCACATATTCACACTAAGGATCAAGTATTTAAAATTCATAAAATATTTTCTTGAAAATAGCTACATGAATAGCATGTTTACCTTCGTCAAGATGAAGAGTGTAAGTCCCTAGTGGCATGTCTCTGTCAAGGCTCCGAATAACCTCATCTTCATCCTCTAGCCAAAATGCTCTTTTTGTTCTTAGCCCAAAACCAGACTTGATTGCCTCCTTGATTGCATCTGCAGTGCCATCAATACCTATTTTTCTAGCATATTCTCCCCACTTTACTAAAATAACTCTTCCACCATATGAACCATTGTTATCTCCGCCTACCATAAATGTTTAAACAACAACTGAATGACAATATATACAAAAGTATCAGTTTCTGCCTATATACATGTATACATATCTGCAGATTTTACTAAGGCATATGGCTATTATATTGATGATTAAACCACTACCAGCTTCAGAAAATGCTAACCACATTTTTGGGTAAGGAACCATCTAGAAAAATATTTTTGGTACATAGAAGGCAACATTTCTACAAACTGTTCGCCATAAAAGGGACCAATACAGGTAGACATTAGCTGAAATCCACAAATATTACCATTTGCTGAGTTGTCTCTCCAGTTCCATGGGGGCACACCATTAGCTGTAACTGGATCTGATGCAGTTATGGCGAGAGTATGAGCATCGTGATCCAAACTTCTTTCCAAGTTCAGTCCTGACCTACCACTTGCTGGATAATCATAAATGAGATATTTTATAAAATAAGAAACAAATGTAAATGGCCGAGAGGTATGGTTTCCAGGGAGGGCAGAATCAGAATTTTAAATAGATATCTCTACAGAAGGAAACTAATTTAGCGTATTTATGCAGGTATTGATTCATTTCTACTGAAATAGATTCAATGAAGCAACAATTACACACAAACTATAGCAAATAGTAAGAAGCAGAATTTCAGCTGTAAGAGGGACACTAAAATGCCACAAATAATTTGTTATCAAGCGAAAAAAAAAGTTATGTGCAAAAAAGAATATCAAGTATGACTAAAACTATACTGATTAATAACATAAAAGAGGGGAGAACAATAATGTGAAGTTTTAGAACTTGTCAATCAAGTCAAAACTCGCCCTAATCAACACAGATCAGCAAAACAGGAATCTGATATCTGCACGGCTTAGACTTGCCATAAACTCAGGTAATCAAAAGCCAGATCACCCGAGTCTCAGCTAACTGAGTTAATGAAAATCTTGGAGCAGCTGAGTCAAAAGAAAGACCTTTTTCTTGTCCGCTGCGTTAAAGTTTAGTTCTCACTTCTCAAGAATCTTAACATTAGCTACATGTCGAGAATTTCCGTTTGTAAACCTTGGTTACGTGTCAAGAGTTTTCATTCGTAAACCTTTGTTACATGTTGCAAATTACCATTTGTCGTGTATGTTCTAACCAAAATCTTCCTTCCTCCCTTGTCAAACCAATTGACAAAAAAGCTCCAGAACCCTTGAGTTCCAATATTCTCAATAAAGCACAATGCTAGCTTATACTTCGTCTAACATCTAGGCCATATTCCTTGGGTTCCAAAGGGCCTGTTTGGATGCTTCGGGAAAATAAAATAAAATCTTTGGGAAATTTTTCTGGTAAATTTGGGAATGCATGCAACCCAATTTCTATGGAAGTTCTTATAGATAGATGGTAATAATGGTAGGGGGTGGCAGCAATTAATAGCAAAGAGGGAGACATGCAAGCCAAAATCAATAGAAAGAAATAAGAAAAGGTCTTATGTTTTTATATTTCACATTGAGTTCAATGAGTCCAAAGGAAAATGAAGTCCTCAAAAGATGGAGTCAGATACCTACTTAGGAAAAAATCCTACAAAAGAAAGAAATTGATTGGAAGAGCAAATTCCTATGGAGAATGGATCCATCCAAACACACCCTAAATTTGGTATGAATTGAAAATCACTTTCATATATGGTAAAAGAAGAATAGACCTGATAATCAAAAAATGAGAAATTTTGTTATTAGTAAAGACTTTGACCAGGGATTAAACATTTAATGGATTGAAAAAGATTTAACACTTTTTTAGAAGTTACTTTTTGGCCATTGCACTAATCATAAAGTACAATCAATGGCTAAAAAGTGTTAAATATTTTCCAATCCATCAAAAGTTTAGCCTGTAATCTCTTTCATTAATAAATATGTATATTTTGTTTTTCTTTGACTAGCATGTATTTAGTATAAATTCTTAAAGCTTTTTGTGGCCCAATACTCTATAACAAAGCAACAGATGGGTGATGAATGCATTTGCTTCCTTATTAATTGTATGAAAGCTTCACACTCTATTACCAATTTGGTTATTCTATAATTCACTTGTTGGATGTTTGATTCTAATAAACCTAAATTAATAAATATATTTGCTTTTCAAACCCAGTAATATGCAAACATAAGTGTATTTGCAGGGTGTGTGTGTGTGGTTACACAAAAACACATACCGTGTAAAAAGAGTTCAAAACACAAAGTCTCCAAATTGACTCATGTAAATAAATTCTTTTGGAGCATTAAGCTGATCCCAACTCCCAAATTTTTTAAAACCTTGAGTGATTCCAAAACAAGATTAGCTATAAATACCAGATCAAATTTTATTTTCAGAAAAAGGAAATTTCAAAAAGAACAATAACAGGTGTTAGAAAATCTTTAAACATGATTAAAGATACAATATTCAGATTCTTAACCAACAAAGGAATGCAATAATCCTCCTAATCTCATCTATCAAACTATTTCTGATAGTCAAAACTAAATACAAGTCCCACTATCTCCACAGCAGACTTCATAGTTTACCACCAAAACCTAATGGTAGAAAAAATTAACTATCATCATATAGTATCCAATAGTGGAATAATTAGACAAGTGTTTGCTTAGTTTAAACCATTTAAATTTATCGATTTATATTAATGAAGCTATCCAGAAAAATCAAGCAGTGTTATTATGTTTGGATACAAACTTTGATGAAATGTAACTACATAATTACTTGCATAAAATATTGTGCATGCCAAAATAAATTAGAATATGAACGTTACATTTTTATCCACACCTCCTAACATACTTTAACACATTACTCACTAAGCCTATAAGGGTTACATTTACTCAATGCCAGATATCAACAAAAAGCATATCAACAATCTTCATTACAAAATTGATTGTAACAATGTCTTAAAATAACAATCAACTAGATATATCAAATGCTTCCAAGAAAAAGTAAGAAAAAGAATCTCAGAGCATTATATATAAAGGAATTACAACTAACAAAATACCTTCAACAGGTCCAAATGGAATACTGGCATCTTCAAGTCCTGGATCAACAGAAAAAAAACAGAAAGAAATTTAGCAGCATTAATGGGCAGTTTCTCTAGTATCAAAGAAAAAAAATCTGGATAGACTTTCCATAAGCAACACAATCCAACAAAGACAATGTGCAATATTATGGGGACATATGCAGCTCCTTTATTGCATTAAATGCATAAGAGTGAGCACTGACTATAGAAAAGCATCATGTTAGAGTATGTTTCCATTCTAATGAACTATGATTAAATGATCTGAAACGATTAGCTCATTTACTCGTAAGCCAATAGTAGGTATGTGCAAAACAACAAGGAAAAATCTACAAACTGGAGACTTGAATTAATAACTGATAGCAGACCGAATTAATTTTCCCCGAATTTCTAGCAAATCAAATGAAAAATTTAAGAACCCAATCATTTAAATAAGCATCCGCAAACAAAGACGGCGACTTCAAAGTATACCTTTATCAGCAAATTGCAAGTAGGGATCAACTTTGGAGCTCGAGGTGTTCTTGTACGCCCCATTCCTGTTCCGCTCCTTGAGCAGCTCGTCCAGCTCCTTGAAGTAGGACATCTTCGGCGTCCCACTGCTCCGGTGCCGCGCCTTCTTGAATTCCTTGAGCAAATTCCTCCACTTGTCAGTGCACATGGTGGCGGAGCGATCAAATCCCTTGGCCTTCATCTTCGCCGAGATCTGCTCCCAGAGGTGCTTGTTCGACTTGGAGGTGTTGAAGAGTCCGTCCATCTCGCGCCGGAACGCGATCAGGCTGCGGGTCTCTTCCTGGACCCAGGTCTCGGCGCGCTTCTTCGGGGCCTTGATCTCGTGGTCCTCGCCGCCGCTGCTGTCGGCAGGCACGAGCAGCGGCTGCTGGTGCGGGGGGAGGACGCCGGCGCCGGCGACGCCGAGCATCATGTCGACAGGACGGGGCTGCTCAGAGAGGTACATGGCTCCCGGCGAGGTGGAGGACGGCGGATCGGGCGGAAATGGGCTAGAGAGGGGACAGAGAAGCCATGGATTGGGGCTTGGGAGGGTGGGAAACGAGAAGGGAAAGGAGGGATTTTGGGGGAGAAGAAGAGGTGTGTTTGAGGGTATTTTGGGCTTTCTAGACCTTCAGACCCTGTTTGAATAACCTCAAATTCCATAAAAATTAGAGTTTCAAATAATTTTTCTACGAGAATTCTACATCAAACTTACTAAATCTAGAAAACAGAGAAAGCTTTTATGTTTTGCCGTAATAATTATAAAAAATAAATAATAAATGAAATATGAGAAGCGATCATTTTTGAGCTATGATTTGTTAGATTATGCGTGTGGTATGCGACACATTTCTAATTTTAATAAGTTATTTATAAAATATAATTTTTATCTATAAAATATATTGAGAATATGTTATTCCATTATTTTTATAAATAAAATATTTTTAAATTTTTTACCGCATAAAATTTTTTATTTTTACTAAAAATCAAAATTTGTATTACCCATGAGGCCTTGATTTTATAGGCTATGAGAAAATTATTTCAAAATTAAATTTATTATTTTATAAGAATGCCAATCACATATTTATTATAAATTTGCGAAAAATTTTCTGTCTTATTATTATTAATAAAAAATCACTCATATATTATAATTTTATAATAAAAAATTAACTAAAATATTCGAAAAATATTTTAATTTAATTTAATTTTCTAATAAAAATTAATATATATTATTTTTATTTGATTTGGGTTCAAATAATTATTAAATTGATATAAAAATATTCTATTTTATTTAATTTTTATGAAAAAATGGTTGTTTAGTATTATGAATAAAAAATTAAAAATTAAAAATTGTCAGATTTGATTGTCAATGAATATGAACCGACCATTTGAAACAAGTATGATAGTAAATTGAGCTCTATCAATAAATTTAATTAGTAAAAATAAAATAAAATAATTGTTAAATATTTTAATGATATGATTTTTTCATAAAATGAGTAATTTTTTACTAATAACAATAAGATAGGTTATTTTTTATAAATTTAAAATAAAATAGATGTTTATTTAGTAAAAACTCTTTTACTTTTTATGAATATTAAATTTATACAAAATTGATGATGTGTCCATTGTAAAAATAGAATACTTTTTTATTTTGCTATAAATGAGAGGCTCAACCAAGCTTACAAATACTCAAATATTCAAATTTGGTTAAACTAATCATTCACTGTAATTTGTAATATATAAGGAAAAAAGAAAAATCATTTAGGGTCCGTTTGGTTCGATTACGGTTTTAGGAATCATGAAATCGTGGGATTGAATAATTACAAGAAATTGAAAGAATTAAAAGAATTATATAATTTCAGTATTTGAATGAGTATTTACTGTAGGTAATTGAGAATTTGTCAATTCATAAATTTTAAATTCCGTTGTTTGGTTGACAAATGGAATTGATCAATTCCATAAGTTGTTAAATTCATGTGTTCGATTGACGTGGAAATTGAGAATTAACATATTACACAAAATAATAATTTATATATAAATTAATATAGAAATATAATAAACTTAATTTAAAAATATGTAATTATAGAAATATATATTAACTAATTATTATTATTTAATATAATATTATTATTTTCGCGTAAAATGATTTTTTTTAAAAATAGTTTCTTTTTTATCATATTTTATTTGTAAATAATCAAAAAAGTATAATAATGTTATTATTAAATATATAAAAATAAAAAAAATAATGTCTTTACCAGACGTTGCAAAATTTCAATATAAATACACTTATTAGAAAAATCCTCATCGTTAAGTTATTTATAATGAGATAAATTTTAAAAAAAATGTATAATAATGTTTTCACCAGACGATGCAAAATTTTAATATAAATATACATATCATAAAAACTCTCATTGTTAAGATATTTACAATGGGATAAATTAAAAAAAATTATGAAAAATTTAGGTGATTTTTTGTAAAAATCCATACAAATTATCTAGTTGTTCCGGCGCCCTTCTTCCCCAAATTTTCATACAACCGGTGCGGGCGCGATCTGGGCGTGGTCGGGGCGCAGTTAGGCCGCGGTCGGGACACAATCGGCGAGGACGGGAAAAATAATTGGAAAAGCTACAAAAAATGATGGGGAAAATAGAGAAATAGGGAATTCTGCAGTGGACCTATGAAAACCTTGTTTTCCTACCCTTTCGCCGGGGAAAAAAAATTGGAATCGGAAGTAAATGAAATCAGCTGATTTTCTCGATTTCGAAAACTAAAAATCGAACTAAACACGAAAATAGAGAGAAATTTGGAAATCGAACCAAACTCGATTCCCTCGATTCCCACTATTTCAAGTTTAGAAAATCGAACCAAACGCCCTTTAAAGCTTTTCAACGGTGATTTCTTCGATTCGTTAAAATTTAAAATTTGGAATGATTAGCAGAAATTATAATTCCAACTAAAAATTAAAATATTTGCTTTAAGCTAACGCGTACGCTCTCAATACTCGACTAATATTTCGTATTCTTCTCGTTAAACTCTGAACCACGAGGATCAACGAGGTAGCCGCCAAGTTAGACTAATGAATTGTGTCAAATTTAATTACCTCCTAAATCATGGTTAACTTCCCTTTGCGTTTCTGCAAATTTATTCGACGACGACCGACGCGTGTCCAACAACAAACATTTTTTTTTCTAAGTAATTGAAAAAATCAAAAAGCTTTTCTAATATATTTTAGGGATAATTACGGATAACCCCGTAATTAGCCTTAATTATGCTTAATCCCCCGTAATTTCTGTAATTACCCTCACCCATCCAATTCCAATCACGTCCCTGATTCTTATTTAATCAAAATTTTACCAAAAATTCCGATTTTACTCTCAGCTATTTTACACATACACCCCTAAAAACTTATTGTTTTATATTTAACCCTCCAAAATTCGGTATTTTGTAAATAACACTCCGAAATAACTCAAATTTACAAAGAAGTCCTCGAAATTCGAATTTTTGCAAATAAACCCCCGGAAATTATTCCGATTTACAGAAAAGTCCCCGAAATTCGGATTTTTGCAAATAAAACCCCGGCGCGGGCTGGAGCGGAGGCGGAGACCGGGCGGGAGCCGCCGGCGGGAGCGGAGGCGGAGGCCGGGGCGCTGGCGCGCCGAAACCCGGGCGCGGACGGCCACGGCCGAGGCCGTTCCGCCCCCGCGTGCCGGGGACCGGAGGCGAGGCCGGCGGCGCCGGCACGCGGGGCGGACGGCCCCGGCCTTGGCCGTCCCGCCCCGCGTGCCGGGCGCCGGCCTCGGCCTCCGCCTCTGCTCCCGCCGTCGGCTCGCCGGCGCCTCCGCCTCCGCCTCCGTCCCTGGCACCGAAATTCGGATTTTTGCAGAAAAGTCCCGAATTTCGGATTTCGGATTTTTGCAAATAAAACCCCGAAATTATTCAAATTTACCGAAAAGTCTCCGAAATTCGGATTTTTGCAAATAATACCCCGAAATTATTCCGAAGTATAAAAAATCCTGAATTTTCTTATAAAACTCTATTCTTCCTACTTAGCCCTAAACTTAAAATGTAAAGTAAAATATTTTTTATCATATTTTAAGTAAAATTTTACAAAAAAGACATTAGTGATTTTTAAATTTATAATTACAAATTTAATATTCATACATTACAAAATAGACCCTTAAATTTTTTTTTATAAAATAAGTCTAAATTTTTTTTAAAAACTAATTTTTACAAATACACCCCTCATATTTGTAAAAACTTAAGGGTGTATTTGTAAAAATTTAAGAGGTGTATTTGTAAAAATTTTAAATTTTAAGTTTTGAAACCTTCGATGATTTATTTGTAAAATTTACTTATAAAATAAATAAAATTTGGACGTATTTATAAAGAAAAATATTAACGGTGGTTTATTTTTAAATGTAAAAATAGTAAACTTGTAATTTGTAATTTGAAATTTTAAAACTTTCACGGTATTTTTCGTGAAATTTAATATTAAAAATGATTAAAATATTAATTTATTTTTTAAAAAAATCAAGGGATTTATTTGTAAATGTACAATATGAAACTTGTAATTTTAAATTTTAAGTTTAGGGATACAGTAGGAAGAATAGGATTTTATAAGAAAATTCGGGACTTTTTTGTAATTCAGAATAATTTCGGGGTGTTATTTGCAAAAATCCGAATTTCGGGGACTTTTCTGTAAATTTGAATAATTTCAGGGTGTTATTTGCAAAAATTCGCGCCCGCACGCCGGGGACGAAGGCGGAACGGCCTCGGCCTCCGCCTCCGCTCCTGCCGCTAGCTCGTCGGCGCCTCCGTCCCCGACCTCCGCTTCTGTCCCCGGCGCGCTGAGGCCGTTCCGCCTTCGTCCCAGTCTATTTTGTAATGTATAAATATTAAATTTGTAATTATAAATTTAAAAATCACTAATGGTTTTTTTGTAAAATTTTACTTAAATTATAATAAAAAATATTTTACTTTAAATTTTAAGTTTAGGACTAAGTAGGAAGAAGAGGGTTTTATAAGAAAATTCAGGATTTTTTTATACTTCGGAATAATTTCGGGGTGTTATTTGCAAAAATCCGAAATTCGGAGACTTTTCTGTAAATTTGAATAATTTCGGGTTTTTATTTGCAAAAATCCGAAATTCGGGACTTTTCTGCAAAAATCCGAATTTCGGGAACTTTTCTGTAAATCGGAATAATTTTCGGGAGTTTATTTGTAAAAATTCGAATTTCGAGGACTTGTTATAAATTTGAGTTATTTCGGCGTGTTATTTGCAAAATACCTAATTTTGTGGCGTTAAATATAAAAAATTAATATTTTAGGGGTGTATGTGTAAAATAACCGAGGGTAAAATCGGAATTTTTGACAAAATTTTGATTAATGACGGAAGATTATGGAAATTACGGAAGATTAAACGTAATTAAGGTTAATTACGGGGGTTATTCGTAATTATCCCAATATTTTACGACAAGCCGAATATTCCTCACATCAAGGCCGTCAGTTTTTTTACAAAATATCACCTGAAATTTGTGTTTTTTATTATTTAATTATCCCGAAATTTGGTTTTAATACACAATGATTATTACAGATTTAGCGATCAGGCTGTCATATCACATTATGTGTGTATCATCTAAATTTAACATATAATTTTTATTGTTGCAATTGACTCCAAATTCATTTGTGGACCTGTTTCGTTTGCTATTAAATTACCTCAATTAAAATATTAAAATTATTTTATTTTAATTTAATATTATCAAATCAATTTTATATAAAATATCAAATTATTTTTATTTAGTTTTATTTCATACAATCAGTTCATAATTATCAGACAATTAATATGATAAAATTATATTCTAATTTTGTTGATTTCATAAAAATTGAAATATTGTAACTTATTTTTATATTAATTTAATAGTTATTTATATTAAAATTAAATGAGAATAATTTACACATTATATTAATTTTTAATAAGTACAATTAAATTAAAATATAATATTTTTATTTATAAATTTATAATATGAAATTAGTGATTTTTTTGCGAATAGTAATAAAATAGGTCATATTTCATAATAAAATATGTAATTTTTTACTAAAAACTCTATAGTTATTTTGTAGGTCATATAAATTCAAATTTATAAATTTAAGAGTTATAAAATTTGAAATTTAATTAATTTTTAAAAACTAATAAATTCTAGATTTATTAGAACTTAAATTTTTCAAAAATTTAAATTTCTACATAATAAATATTAAATTTAAAATTATAAAAATTTTGAAATTTTACGAAATAAACCATCCTAGCAACGATTTCATCTCAAAGTCAATGAGGTGATTTTATAAAATTATAAAGTTATAAAAATTTGGGAGAAATAATTAATAAAATTAATTCTGTAGCTGTTCATATCAATATAGTAATATAATAATTACGATTGAGGTATAATATGAAAATTTCGTATGTTAATGACCCCAAAATAACAGTATTTTTATTCAAAAATCAAATCGACATTTTTCTGAAAATGGCAATAAATATTTAATTTTTCCACGAAAAAACAAAAAAAAATTGCGATAATTTCCGAGTAAGCGGTGTGCGACGCGGGGCCACAAATTGGCCCGAGAGGATTCGAACTAGCTCTCTGCAACCGCCGCGTGTACACGCCACCCCTATTTTTTACGAAAACCCCTCCTAAATTTAGCTAATTATAAATTCCCTCTCCCTTTGTTCTATTTCAATTAGGACTTCTTCCTCGTCCTCCGTGTCTTTGACGGAGTGCGAGATCATCCCCCACCCGCGATCCCCCCTCCCTCTTCCGCACGAAAAATAGGGTTTTCTTCGGGCACAGATTCGTATCTTCGATCTATCCTTAAGTTTTCACCTCACAAGGTCAGATTTTTGCTTTTTTTCCGATATTGTTAGGCATGGGGTTGCTAGATTCTATCATTACTATTTTTATTCTTTCGATTTGAAAAGATAAAAAAAAATGAAAATTGTTACACGATTGCTAGTTTTTTTTTATTTGATTTCGATATAGGTTTTTCCAGATCGTGCCTGTTTCCCCGAAAGAAACATTTTTTTAATTTTTCTTGTTATGTAGAATTTCTTTGTTTCCTCATTGATTTCAGATTCTGTCGGGACAAGAAACTCTGTGAAATTTTTGGTGCTGTTTTTTTTGTTTGCTATCGAAAATCGAGGGTTTCCTTGTTAGAGTGGAAAAAAGTTTCTTTTTTTTAATTTGAGAAAATAAATAGTTATAGGTGTTCGATTGGTTTCGTAAGAAAAAATTGATTTTGGGACCGAACGTCAGCCTTTGGATGCGTTTCTTGGATTGGTTGAGAATAGGATGGCCATGAATTTCTCATCCTGTTCGACGGCTCCTTGTTTATGGAGCCCGGAGTTCAATTATGGAGGGGAAAGAGGGTGGGGCAATGATTCTTATTGTGATCCAGTCGACTTGCTGCCTTCTGATCCTTTTGGTATGAATCTCAGCGACACTCTAACTGTTGCGATTGCCGGTTTGGTTGGGGATCAAACTGCTAGTTCTGGTGATTGTGATTTTGGTGGTGATTTTGTCTTCCCGAGCTTTGATTTTGATTATGGGTACTTGTTGCGTTTCTATGAGTACCAGTTGAGTTTGGGAGCTATGGTAAATATTCCTGGTGTCCAGGGTTCAACCGAAGATTGTTCAAACTCTAGCAGGGATGAACACGCTTGTGTTGTTGGCAGAGAGGAGCATGACGCACACTTTGCCTTGTCCTTAACGGTTCGTTATTTGGGTGTTAGGGATCTCCTTTCTGTTGAAAGGGTATGCAAATATCTTTGGACTGTTGTGCAGACTGATGCTCTACTGTGGAGGTGCATCCACATTGATTCAACCTTGAGTGAGCGGATCACGGATGATGATCTCATGCAGTTGGCACAGCGAGCTCAGGGAACTTTGGAGTCCTTGAGCCTGGTGGGATGCTCTAGGATTACTGATGATGGTCTGAAGCGTGTGCTTGAGACCAATCCAATGCTCAGAAAGGTTGGTGCCAGATTGCGCTCACTCCTGAATGGAGACTATTAAGCTATGCCTTCAATTAATTCAGCCTCTGGTTGGTCTTGTTTTAGATGTGTTTGTTGCATTTATGTTTCTTATGCCGTATTCAAGATTGCTGACATGCTTAATTTTCTTAGCTCATCCTGATTGCTAGAGGTGATATGTTCGTTTGTTGAATAGATAACAAGCTCTCATGTCAGTGTAGCAACTCCTTTTTTTCATTTTGCGGCAAGTTTCATTAACAGAATTGATATGACAAGCTTCCTATAGGTGCCTGTACTTATTCATTACTCGATGACTATACCTGCTAATTTTCATTCTCTGTTAAACTTAAAATGATTTTTAGGCTTGCATCTACCCTTCTCAAGAAAACGATTTTTAGGCTTGCATCTACCCTGTTCAAGGATTTTAATGTTGACTTTTGGATAGTGTTGAATATATGCATCATGGTATTTTCCTTCTGCAGGTGTAATGTTTTCTGATAGTTGACAATATCATACAATAGGACGAGTGAGGGAAGTGGAATTGTTTCCAGAGGAATAGTTTAGGCTTTCTGCTTTCTGAACTAAATGAATACTCCCTTATTGCTGTAAATGATAAAGAACCTTTTTCCAAACACACCACTAGTGTATCCAGATGTGCTACTGTGGTGTGGATGTCTTTTATATAACCTCTGGATTCCTTGTGGCATTTGAGCTTTTTTGATGGCAACTTTTCTAATAATACATGTTTTGCTTATGCAGCTTAGTGTTCCTGGATGTGTGAGGCTAAGTGTTGAAGGCATTATCAACAATCTAAAGGCTGTCAAGTCTCCAGGCATTCCAGGAATCACACACCTGAGGCTTGGGAGGCTTTTCAGTGTAACAGCAGAAAATTTTGATGAGTTAATGTTGTTATTGGGAGTTGACTGTCTAAAACAGCCCAATGCTCGCAAACCACGTTTCTATACTTGTGGTTTCTATGGTGTTGCTCATGATGATGAATGTGCCCTGGATGTTGAGTTATGCCCTCGATGTCAGAAGTACAAGATTTTATTTGACTGCCCTGCAGAAAGTTGCCAAGAAAGGGAGCATGGGAACTGTAGGGCTTGTGATGTGTGTATTCCAAGATGTGTCCAATGTGGGAGGTGTATCAATAATTCTGAATATGAAGAAACATTCTTTCTCGAAAATCTCTGTCCAAGCTGTTGGCAGCAACCTGCAGAGAGATCTGGGTAAACATAATCAACATCATGAAGCCTATACTGTCTAATCTGGATGATGTTTGTTCTTGGCCTTCAAATTTACTGAGGGAGGTTAAGGTCAGATCCATGTTGTGTTTTTCTCTAGGATTGCAATCGGCTTCCTCAGTAGCCTCTGCAAAGTTTGTTCGTCTTCTTGACTATGTTCTGTTGATGATAAAGGAAAAAAAACAAAAGCACAAAAATTGTTTGCAAAGTGTGTGGAAGCAGAAGAGCTATTTTATTGTTGCTGACAACCAGACTTGGTTTTAGGTACTGCAGGCCCCTGCAATCTGGGCCTAGTTATTGATGAGGTTTGTAGCAAATTTAGTTGCTTCAACTGTTTATTACTGTTTTATTGTTCTTCACTCATCTCAGGCTTGACTTTGACGTTTTACGTGTTCCATTTCCAGGGCAACTTGCAATGGAATTGCTGAAGATGAAGTTATCGGGTCTTCATTTCATGCTACATGATGGACTTGCTCCTTCTAACTAATCTGCGAATTTCTGCTATGAAATTGTTTTATTCTGTGGATATTGAGATGGACTGCAGAAGATCCAATGTCGCTTATGGATCTGTGATTAGCGCACGATTGCTTGTGTCAAATATGTGGCAAGAGACTCGGATGCTCTAAGCAGCAACAACATTAATTTGATTTCATCACATTTATGTTGTGGATTGTCTGGTGAATTGTCTAGATCTGAGGCACCAGAATGTTTTAGTATCACAGGGGACTTGGTTTTGATTGTTTTTCTGATCACCTCCTTGTCTGAGACAAGCTTGTATTCATATTTTATATTTAATTCAATCGCAGCTTGCCTTACGCTCTTGGTTTTGTTTGCAAGTGAAATTTGTTTGGGGTATTTTAGGTTAATACCACCTGAATGGCGTGAAAATACGTGTGTACCCCAATAAATGCAGAATTTAAGCGTAAATTTGAGAATATACAACATTCTGAAAATTAGGTAAATTATGTATGATTTTTTTCACTTTTTTATGATTTATGCATAACATTTGATTTGAATTTTTAATGACATTTTGAATCTATGGGTTAACGAAGTCACTTTTTCACAATCAATATATTTGTAATATTCCCGACATAATTAAAATAGTTTTATTATAATCATCGGGAGAATTTCTGTAGATATATATATATGTGTGTGTGTGTGTGTGTTATATATAAAATTAAGAGAAAAAATACAAAATCATCATCACTATGATCACCTTCTTGAACCTCTATTCCTCCCCTTCAAACCCTTAATCCATCTTCTTTCCACCGCCTCCTTCTCCATCTCCAACCTCTTGACCAAAACTTGCATGCCGTGGAGCCCGTACACCGCAAAGCAAGTCCCTCTTCTCATCGTCATAATAATCTCCTTTTGTTTTTGGTATGCGTCTTCAAACGTCTTCAGCAACGATCTCAATTGGTGTCATCAATGTCACTGCAACAACACTATCTAGTAAGCAATATGTTGAGTTAAAAGGGTATTTTATCCTTTAATTCAACTATAATTGACTCCATTTCAGATCATTTTTAGGTTTGAAGGACCTAAAAAGCTTTAAAAAAAAAAATTTAAAAGATTATTTATAATCATAAAAAGTAAGAAGATTATACATAATTTAATTATTTTTCAGGAATTATATTTAAAAGACTCTAAATTCAATTTTTTACTTGCATTTTAGAGTCTATTCAATTACAAAAAATCATTTTAGTTTTTTGGAAAATATATCTACATAGACCAAAAATTAGATATATTATTCAAAAGTAATTTTTCCTAATTTAAAAAAATTGAGAACTAATATTCTATTTTTCTAAAATTGTATTAGGTTCTGGAAGACATTTTAAAGTTATTTTAAAAAAAAATTTCTTATAACTTATCTCCTGAAAATATACATTTCTTCACCGTTCGAATGCCACTATTATTCTTTTATTGTTATTTAGTATTTTATCTACATTTGATTTTTTATTTCTTTCTCTAGTTGTATGTTTTTTCTATCTCAAATGTTTCTTTTTTATCGTTATTGAGATCCATAATTATTTTTTTCTTTTTGAGGCATTCTCTTATAGTTACCGAAGTTCGCATCTCCTAGCTATTATTTATCTCTACCGATTGGGATAAAGAGAGATTTTAAAGAATAACATGTAGATTGGATTCGTAAAATTTACTAAATTTTTTTTTTTTTACTAAAATAAACACATTACTTGTTTTTTTAGAGTTTTTTGTAAAAATAAAAACATAAAAACAGAGATAAACATTGGAGATAAAAAAATTTTCTCTAACTAAACATGCTCTTAATTTTTCAACTTTCCAAGCGTGTATCCATCAAAATCTCATATTTTAAGTATCATTTGAGAGGTAACTAGAATATAGTTATAATTTTATGAGTAAAACTCGTATTCATACGGAGTTCTACAAAAAGAAATAATAATAATAATTAATAATTAGACTTAACGAGGAGAGTTTTCCACCTCTCCTCGTGAAATCTAATTTCTCAAAATTACTCACAAACAATTTTTTTTTTATTTTATTATAATTTTTTTTTCCATGTCAGCGGTTATGTTGTACGCATGAAGCGGGGCAATTAGATAAATTTCAATTGTTTTGTGGGGTTACGCAGAAATTTGACTTTTAATGCAATTAGGCAACGTCTTTGGGGGTACATACACAAATGAAGTTGTCCCTTAAAATTTACTAAAAATAATCCTTCTATTTTATTTTTTTTTGCTAATTATTATTATTTATTTACATGTTTGAAACAGTTGAATTTGATTTAATTGGACAGACATAATCTGGATTTGCCGTTGTCCGGTTTTGGCACATTGTTTATCAATATTACAAAAAATATTTTTTTAAGAAAAAATGATGTAATACTTATAGTAACTTCTCCCCGAGATTTGTTTACATTTCCGGTGTAATAGTATATGTTTAAATATTCCGGAATATATTTATCAGAATATATTGGCTCTAAGAAAAATAAATTTTTTTCCTTGATATATATACTTTTCAAACTGCTAATTATGTATTCCTACGTTTGTTAACTGTAAATGCGGGAGGAAACACTCAATTTCATAAATGTCAAGGGTTAAAATGTAATTAACCAAGCAGGATGTGCTGAAGATCCTAAGAAAAAAAAATTGAAAAGCACATGATTTCCTTCACATATTTTGATGGAAAGATTCAAATGTGGCACGCAAAAATGGATGCATGTCATCACAAAGCACATGATTCATAAAAGAATGAAAAAAAGAAAAAAAAAAAAATAAATCAGTGCGTGAGAGAGCAATAAAGAAACAAGAAATGAAGGAGCTCTGTGTCATTTCATTTCTGAGGCTTCTTCTGGCAGAGTTCCTTGATCCACTTCTTGAGCCTCGAAGGGCCCCCCTTGAGCCTGTCCTTGTCCTTCTTCTCTTTCTCCAGCGGGGGTGGAGGCAACGGGTCTGGCGTGCTGTAGTCCCATTGGTCTGCCCATGAGAGCCCGCCGGAGTTGCTCCGATCCATCTCCTCTGGCTTCTTGCGCTGCCTCCCCTCTTTTTCTCTCTAAGTCTCCCCCTCTTTATGTTCTTGATTGTGGGATGGAGAGGAAGAAGAAGGCAAAGATAAGGAACAGGGAGGGGAGAGGTGTGAGTTGGACCGTTGGCTTTGTGTGCTGTATTTGGGAAGTTGATGATGATGTGGTTTTCCTACCTAATTATTGGTTGGTTGGGGGATATTTGATCAGCTGTGGGGTGCCCTTCAGAAATGTGACCTGCCATCCCACCTGTCATACTTTACACCTTCCTTTAATTTTAGTGAGATGTGCAGATTTACCATTTGAACCCATGTATTTGCAATAAATTTAGTAAAATCTTAGGCAATTTCATGGATTCTAAAGGTCAATATCCAAATACAAAAACTTCTAGGAGGAATATGCAACAGAAACCAAACAATTTTAGATTAAATTTGAAGGATAAAAAAGAGGCAGCCAAATTCTTACATTGACACACCGAGAGAACAGGTCAGACAGGGAGCTCAGCTGTCAGTCTCCTTCAGAAAAATATCTGAGCCAACAGAAGGCAAAGAGTGGTTAGAACAAACCCAGTTAAGAACTGAGAAAAGAAATCAAAACTCAACGACAAATCTGAATATCAATAATCAATTAAGAATTACACAGGAGTGAGACATCTGATCAACAAATGAAATTTCAACTTGATTTTATATCCACCAGACATAATGAATGATCGTCAATTGCATCAACCAGAACGAGTACAATAATATTACAATGAGGGCCTTGGCATAAGAACATGATTCATGGTGATGAACAACTTTTCAGATGGTTGGAATTCACCCTCATAGCGGGCGCACATTATCTGTTGAAGTCCACATCACCCCCGATATCCCTGCGCAAGAGCCTCACCTCAGCAGCCAACTTCCTGCTTTGGCCGATGACCAAACCTGTCAGCACATGTCTAGGTTTTGGCTCAAAAGCTCTGGCATCAGCTTCTTTCCCAGTCAGCAAAGCTTCTCTGGCTGGAACCACACTCCGCCACCAGAAGTCATAGAGGATCCCATATATAAGCTCCCAGTAGCTGCGATCCCTGAAAACCCGAAATAACGTACTGCCATTTGGTGTCCAGCAATACAAGTCTGCCCATTCTCTGTCCATGATCTCCATCTGCCCCTGAACTTGAGGCATGTAATAGTACGGCATGACTTGCCAAGGAAGTGCGAGCTCCGGCTTCCCTTTGTTGTAAGGGCATTTCACCTCAAGAATGCCGCCATCAGGATGGCAACCAAGAAGCCCATCAGGAGAAGCCCCAAGCCACCCAAAGCGAGCCTCTGCATGTATAGCAAAGCCTAGCAAACTCACTTCCCGACCTGTGATGCTCTTGTACCGTTCTATGGCTGCTGGCTCATGAAGCACACCCCAGTCCATGGCAGCCTTTGCAGCAACCTCAAGCACTATGTCATCTTGTGCAAACACTTTCTGGTGCCACAGCTCCGATCGCCTGTTGCCCTTCCAGAAACCCAGCGCGGTGCTGAATGTGCTTGTGGTCAACTTATCCTTGCGAAGGGCAAACCACTCCACTGAGCGCTGCGGTGCATCATAGGGAGTTAGATGGCTGGACACTGTTGGGAAGGGAGCTTGCACGATTGGTAGTGGTGATGATGGAGGAGAAGTCCGGAAGGAGGTGGCCGTGCAAGATTGTGGTATGTAGCCTTCATAACTTTGTCTTGATGGGAGGAATCCTGATCGAGGAAAGTTCGCATGGGACATGGTGAGGGTAGCTGGATTGCTACTTGCTGTTCTCTGGGCGGTCCTACGAAGATCAAAAGCTGCTTGATGGTTAGATAAAGGAAACAGAATATGAAAGGACGGGAGACAAGGAAAATATATTCCAAGAGGTGCCCTACAAGAAACAATTTATTTGGGAGAATGAAGACGTCAAGTTAAGGAGCACTGGAGTTGAAAAGAAAAGAACATTTCATCCTTAGAAGAGAACTATAACTAGAAAAATTAAAAGAGAATAAGAAAAACATGTGAAGAAACAAGGTCAGAATTTATTCTTCGAGGACATACTAGCAGCACATTATTTGGGTGAAGCAACCAAGTAGAAACCATTATTGCTAAGGCAAAGTATTTGATCCAAAAAATCCAAAGACCAATACATGTAATTGAAGAGGCAATCCAAACACAAAAAATGGCTAGGCAGCAGATTCCGCACCATACTCGAATCAGAACTTATGGTGCCCACAGAGAATATCAAACATAACAATCTACAAGCGGAATTGATTTTCTTGCCATAAAGCAGAAATCTTTGCAGCTCAGTTAACCAACACAAACAAACACAGATAATAAAGCACACAGGTTGTAATCCATCAATCATACAAAAAATTGAATTTTCCATATGGATAAACTTGCATTATTTGGAGATCAAACATTTTAAGATAAAATTTTGAAAAGTAGACAACGGAGAACAGTAATCCTCTTGGGAAGAAAACAACAAAACCCCTAAACCTCAAACCAGTCCAATTAATTCTAGGAAATTGCGACAAAAACTTCACAAACCCCCAAGCTCAAAATTTGCACTTGACCGCTAAAAAACCCAAAACTGGCCAAACTCGGCGCCGAACAGAACAAACTGAAACTGCAAAGAAATCGGAAAAAGGAGGTGGCTTTGATACCTGAACGAAGCCATGGGGCGTGGGGAAGCTCCCCTCGGTACCAGGGCGCTGCATTGGCCTCGCGGGAGCGAGCGAAAATGGGACAAGTTCTCAGAGGAACATAGACAAACACCTGATGGGCGTTCGTTTGAGACGGGAACCGATGGACGCCAGGCGGCTGCGATATCAGTCTCATTTGCTCCCCGGCTCGAAAAGGGCTTTGCCCTCTTGGGAATTGGTGTAGTTGAAATATACTTGGGCTTGGGCTTGGGCTTGGTCTTGTAAATGGGCCAGGACGGCACTGGGCTTGTTCAAAATTTTGACTTGGGGGTGTTTCCTTGAAACTTACCTAATTGCAACTACAAAAATGTTTTAATTGCATTAATATACCCCATACATTTACGAAAGTATAAAATTTCCCTTGAGTTGTAATTATTTAATTTTGAGTGATTTGCATATACTCGTGTAAACATTCAAAGAGTTTTTAACCAACAATCACCCTCATTGCAATTTTATAAAAAATTACTTATTTTATCATTATTAATAAGAAATCACTCATTTTATATTATAAATTTATAAAAAATACCTCTATTAAGATATTTAAAAATATTTTATTTTAATTTAATTTTACTAATTAAAAGTAATATAAAAATTAAATTATTCTCATTTAATTTTAATTTAAATAATTATTAAATTAATATAAAAATAACTTGTCTTAATTTAATTTTTATGAAAAATTGATTATCTTGTATTATAAAACTAAAAATTCAAACTCTACTTTTTTGTCAAATCGATAGTTAGTCATTGTAAATTGGTTGTATGAAATAAAATTAAATAAAAATAATATAATTAATTAAATAATTTTTAAAAAAATTTTAATTCAGATAATTCTTTGTAAATTCGTAGTATAAAATGTGTAATTTTTATTATTAATAATAACCTATGTAATTTTTTATAAATTTACAAACAGATAATTATTTATTAAAAAAATTAAAATTTTAATTATATATAATTTTTGAAACCTAAAAATTATATATAACTTTGCTTGCGTCGCGTCTTTCTTTTTCTTTTCCGACCAAAGTCGGAAGCCACTGTCTCCGTCTCCGGACACGTCTCCCTCGCGCGACCCCAAGGTCGTCTCCACCGTGAGACCACGCTCTCGTCTCCGACACCGGCGCTGTCTTCGTCTCCCACTGCGGCCCGTCTCCATCTTCGACTCCATCCCGATCTCTCCCTCTTCTCTGACCAAAACCCCCAAGCCGTCGTCTCTACTGCACGACCCAAGCCTCATCTCCGACACCAACCCCGTCTCCGTCTCCGTCTCCGTCTCCGGCACCAGCAGCTTCTCCATCTCTGCATCCACCGCACCTCTTCTTCTCCGTTGATTTGAGCTCAGAACTGTGAATTCCTCCAACAGAAATTGCTAAAAAATTCTCACCTTTTTTCTTTCGGAAAATCCATAAATTCCACCATTAATCCCCCCATCAAGGACCTTCCCCTTTTCAGCTCCCTGCTCTTCATCCCCACCCTCTAAAGCGATTGCCATTTCCATGCAAACCTTCACCAACCCATAGAACGTATTTGTTTTTGGTTAAAATCCTCTGCTTTCTTCTTCCTCCTCTGTTTTGGAACTGGAGCTGAAAGGTGAGGGCTTTGACGAAGGAGGAGAAGAAGATAGCCACGGCGGACTTGTACCACACGTTGTTGGCGATGGTGCCGCTGTACGTGGCGATGGGGTTGGCCTACGGCTTAACGTGAAGTGACGGCGCATCTTCTCGCCGGACCAGTGCGTCGGCGACCACTTCGTCGCCTTCTTCGCCGTGCCGCTCTCCCTTCCATTTTATCTCCACCAACTACGACCCCTACTTCGTGAGCCTCCACTTTATCGCCACCGACATGCTGCAGAAGCTCATGGTGCTCGCCGTGCTCCTCCTCTAGGTCAAGACAAGTGCAAAAGGCTCCCTTGGATAGTCCATCACCCACCTCTCCCTCTCCACCCTCCCCAACACTGGTCATGGGGATTCCCTTGTTCAAACGCATGTACGGCGCCTTCTCCGACGGCCTCAAGGTCCAACTCATCATGCTTCAGTGAATCATTTGGTACGTCTTGATGTCATTCCTCTTCGAGTACCGCGGAGCAAGGTTGCTTATTGCAGAGCAATTCATGGACATGGCGAGCTCCATCTCTCCTTCTGGGTGGACTCCGACGTGGTCTCCCTCGACGGCAGGGAGCCGCTCTAGGCCGAGGCCGAGGTCGGAGAAGATGGTCGGCTCCGGGCAGTTGTCCGGAAGTCTGCCAGTTCCCTGATAGAGCGGACGTATTTATCAGGGTCGCGCGCAGATGGATTTTTCGTATCCGAAAATTCATTAGGAGAGCTATTTTTATCTTTTCACAATTCTAATTAAAAATCAGCTCATAATTTAAGACTAAAACAAATGACAATTACTTATTTGTAATGAAGATAAAAACTCAATAATTTATGTGTAATTTGTAAATTTTAGAAAAATTATATTAATTTCGAAAGTCTAAAAAAACAAATGCAAATCACCCTTTAATTTTTGAGGCAATTTGCCGCGAGAAGGAAAGAACTACTCTTTGCTACTTCAGATGTGGTCTTGATGAAATTTTTTTTTTAAAAAAAAGAGAAACGTAGAGATAGAGTGAGAGAGAGGAATTAAATACTAGAACTACACTAATGTGTAAGAAGAATTAAGTGAAAAATACACAAAAGAAGGAAAAAAACTGAAATCAATCTTTCTAGAGTTGAAGCATAAAGAGTTCTAGACAGGCTAAGTGAAGGAAGGAGCAAGGACAACGCAAGCCAAGAGAAGCATGGCAGAGGATGCAGCATCATCTTCTTCGCTGAAGTAGCCCTTCTTGAACCTGCATGCCTTCCCCTTGTTGCACTGCAGCCTCACCATCTCCTGCTTCAGCTTCACCTGACTCTCGCTCTTCTTCGTCTTGTTCATTGACTCCTGCCTTCTGAACCTCGACTCCTCAACCTTGCACACCATGACTAGAGCTTCTCTTTTTCAGTTTCAAGTTAGAGTTCCTTGAGCTTGGGGGGGAACCATGGATGCCGGCCCCTTGATATAGCCCATGGCGTCTGAATGGCCATGGTGAAATTACACAACTGTCCTCTTTCATGGCATGCATAAAATACTGTCTTTGGGACTAATGATTGACAATTATGAAGATTTTTTTTTGTTTGGGAATTATAAGATTGGCATCATTTTCTTGATGGGCCACTGCAACAAGAGCTATGTGGTCATGTTGGATTTTGGATGAGGGGATTAATATAGAAAAAGAAAACAAAACTACAAAATCATTGTACTGTTCTTAATGTTGGGAGGGTATTTAGGTCAATTCAATTCTGTCCTTGAGCAGGGGCTCTTCATGTGCGGCTCCCATGTGAGCATGTGTCCTGGGGGGTCACCATCTCAACCCCGTCTGTCCATATTTTTAGGCCCATAGTACTTGCTTGCTAATTATTTATAATTAGTTAACTAACCGAAAAACCCTAATAAAACAGAAAAATAAGAACTGGGCAGGCTTCACTTCTCGAGGCCGTCGTCTTCTTTTGGCATTCTATATACTGGCAGGAGTTCATATGCCTTCGATCTAAGACTGTCTGCAGACTAAGCAGAAGTCTTATGATCTAATTCAAATTAAAATCAGTTAATTCGCTTAAAAAAAATTAAATTATTTTAAATCAAATGATCCCTCTAAAAACTATAAAATCTAAAGATGAGCTTTTCGATTTTTATAAGAAAAAAACTAATTTTGGACTATGATTAGTATAATCCAACGCAAGGGCCATTCATTGCCTCTGAATGCAATTGAGGTGCATAGAAGAGACCAGCCATGTTGGTGGAATTTATGTGAGGTGTTGGCCTTTGAGAGAATCCAGGCATTGCGATGGGTGGGGAGGGAGCCCTGTGCCCACTGGGGACTCCTTTGGCTCTTCACGGTAGAAACATTGAGCCTTGCTGCTCAGCTCACACGGCCTCTTCTGGAGCAAGTGTATGGATTCATTTGGAAGAGAGAAAAGTATGTATGGGAAAGTAAATTTCATTGTAATTTCAATAAATTATTGGGTATTTTATGTAAAACGTTTTTTCGAAATTTTTTTGGAGCTGTAAAGCTGAGAAATAGGGCTTAGGGTCCAGCTCAGAAGGCTGTCTCCTAGATTTTACCTATAATTGCCAACTTTATAAATCATAGAATAGTGTTTTATTAAATTGGGAAACTATTGGCAAGCCGGGGCTGCCTTTGGTTTGTTCATTGAAGACACGATTGGCAGGATATAATAGTACTACAAGTTGGCATGGATCTAGGTAAATAGAAATTTTGAGAAAACTTGAGGGTTTTTTTAGCATACATATCTTAGAAATCGACCATTTGCAGATAAATACTAGTTAAAAGTCCAGTGTTGCATGCACATCCCTGAAGATTATCATAAATTGCTTAAAAAGAGAGGGAAGATTGTATTATACCACCAGGGGAAGAATAAATGTAAGAATCACCTTTGAACAAAAAAAGATAAAAAAACTTATTATTCATTAATGTAAAATCACTGTCACGAGAATTTGATTCAGTACATAAAACTATAGATGCTATAACAAGCTGCATTTTCTCCAATGTCCCGATACTTGTTCAAGCCTCAAAATACAACACATCGAACCATCCTGTCATTCTCTGTAACAGAAAAATGGAATACATTTTATCCTTCCTGTAATGTGTTGAGCTGAATATAGTCTAATCTACAATACAGTCATAATACAAAGCTAATTATCCTTCACTAGTAATATATTTCAAGTTGTTGCATTCCTGGCTCCCATAATACTGATATTCACAAAATATGATGCAGATTAAATTGGAGCAGAATGCTGCCCGGTTTAGAGGTATTTATAATTTGAGCCACTTCGGCTTGATTTGCTTCTTTGCAGCTGGTTTGGGCTCCGGTACAACAGGGGCCTTCTCCACTGCAATAGTTTCAGGTTACGGAAGTTATAGGAATTTCCTGTTTTTGCATGACACAACCCATTTAAGGACATGATATCATCACGGAGGTAGGGACCTGTATTTACAGCTGCACAGTCGATCTCCGAATCTGATATCAGAAGACAACATTTATGAATTTGCTGAAGACACAAGAAATTTGATTTTGATTAAGAATGAGTGTGCCTTTTGGAAGATCATACGAAAAGTAAACATTTGGTCCAGGAGCAAAACCAGCTGTATAGAAATCCCTTTTTTGAGCAGAACCTGAGATTTACCATTGCATAGCCTTGCAAAGTGTAAGGAATAAAAAGATACAATCAATTTGTATCTTACAAAAGACCAAAAAGGATACAGCACTAAGTCCCTCCAACGGCCCAACTAGAGGCCAACCCAAAAGGAATACAAAAGCATCCAGCTCCCTAAGTACAGCTTTCTTTATCCGCTTAGACTTTGGAACCACTAAATTGGAAGAAAAGACAATGGTTAATTTCTAACAGTGAACTGAACAATAACCTTCATCTTATCTTTGATTTTGTCAGAATTAGCAAGTAACCAAGTTTTTAGAAAAAAAGAAATTGAGTGCAATATATCAGATTCAGTTTGTTTCCTGCTTTGGAATATTTTGCTATTCCTTTTTAAACATATGCTCCATATAAGGGTAAGCACCATCAGGTCTAAAGCTTTCCAGACATTTTTTCCAGTAGAATTCCTCTAATTAGTCCACAGTGAGGTATGAATATTGGTATATCAGATATTTGGAATATTGGAAGAATCTGTTTCCAGATTTTTCCTGTGAAGCTGCATTCACAAAAAAGATGATTAGTAGTTTTATTAGCTATATTACATGAGGGGTATGGATGCAGTTCTCTTTGCCATCATCTCTCCACAAAATTACCGATAGTAAGAATCTTGTCATGAAAAGTTAGCTAAGTAAAGAACTTAAATTCTAGAGGGCATGACAATTTCCAAACTTTGATAGGGAAGTTAGAAATCCTATCTCTATTAGTGAGAAATAAATATGGCGCATGACAAATTCCTGATTTCAGTTTCTAGACTAGTAACTTCACCTGAGGCTTTTCTCTTGAGTAATGGGCCTTATTGATTTAGCTCACAAACCCTGTGGATCTTATTTTTGCGTATTTGAATGCTTCAGGGAACAGGATTCCAAAATTGAGACCGTCCACACATTTGTCTGTCTAGAAACATATTAGATATTTATCACTCATTATCATGTTTATACTGATTATGAATTTTCTCATGAAAACAAAACATCTTTTGAGATCATTCTACATTTATAGTATAGGCAAGGCCCCACATAATAACTGTCTAGTATCATTTGTTTTCAGGGGCTAATTGGCCCTGTAAATAATCTCCACTGCCATTTGATTAACAAGGCCTGGTTAAAGGGCTCAACGTCTTGGATTCCAAGACCACCATTTTGCCTATTAGTACACACCAATCTTCAGTTTGTCAGATGATACTTGTAAACTTTCTCAGTCCTCTGCCACAAACATCGTGTCCTAATATGATCTATTGTCATTACCCATTTTGGGATATGAAAATAGGTCATTCAGTAAATAGGTATGACAGACAGTACAAAATTTAAGAGAACCAATCTGTCACTAGTAAAAAGCATTTGTCCTTTCTAGTTTTCCAATTTCTTTTTTACTTTGAATATTGAGAGCTACCAATCATTCTTGATCAGTTCTCTATTCTTTATAGGGAGTTCCAAATATCGGAAAGAGGGTGATTTAGTTATGCACTTTATGATGTGGACAATTTGATTTATTATATTCAACATAGATTTTCCAACTAGTATCACTAAGCTTTTATGAAAGTTTATCTACCTCCCAAATAGAGCAAGGCTTTTAGATATAAAAATTAGTCAAGTTTTGTTTCTCCAAAAATTATGTTGTCCTCAGCATAGTGAAAATTAACTATTCCAAATATACTTGTGAATAGACCAATCCGCTAAGCTTCTTGAATCATTCTATACAAACAATCAATGACTAGAATGAACGGACATGGTGACAAGGGATCCCGTCGTGTGATCCTTTTTTGCTATAAATACTGCCGTGATGATTGTCATCAAGAAGGATGGAAACAAAATTGAATTCTAACAAATTTTTAATCCATTAGATCTATCTTTTTCCAAAGCCTCTAACTTCCGCAATTTAAACAAAAAAAATCCCATTTTACATTGTGATAAATTTTCTTAAAGTCCATCTTCAACATTGCACCCTCTTTTTTTCAGGATGTATCTCCTAGGAATGAAAACAAACTAAACATGATTAACCAGGACAAAGATTTTATTCTTGAGTCTTTTAGCCACAACTTTGGTAAAGATTTTTAGAATGTAATTAAGAAAACAGATGGATTTGAAATGCTTAAGATTGTTAGTTCCTTCATTTTTTAGAATTAGGGTAATCAAGACAAAATTAGCCTTTTCTAAAGAAGTATTATGAAAGTACAAATCAAAAAAGAAAAAGAGGACATCATTCCAAAATATTTTATAAAAAAAATGGAAAAGCTATTAAGGTTGGAAATTTTGGACTTAACTATGTCCCAGATGGCTTCTTTGATATTAGATTTAGAAAATTCTCTGTCTATGTCTTTCAGCTCCTCTGCTACAAGATAAATTTTCTTTTAATCAGCTTCAATTTTCCCATTTATTACTTTAGAACTCTGCTATATATTTAGTCATTTCCTCCTCTATGAAATAAAGACTTTTCATTGTCAGAGAGTTCAATTATCATATTAAGTCTTCTCTAGTGATTAGCATATCTATGGCAAAAAAAAATATTTGCATCACTCTCTTGAATCCACATGGTCCTAATTCTCAGTCTCCATATTACTTTCTCTTTTTTGAGAACATCTTCTAATTCCAATTTATACCCAAGTAAATTTGCCTCCTAAGCATAAGTGTATATTATGCAACAACTCCTACTTTTTGCATTTACATTAATGAAATACTTTCTATATCATTTAGAAATATCTGCTGTAAGTCTTTTCAGTTTAAACATCATATTATGTACACAATTTGCTCTACTTGGGTATTATACCCATTTCTCTTCAATCATTTTAATAAATCCCTTTTTTCTAAAGCCATATGTTTTCGAATAGGAATCGACTTCTCCTCTTTTTCTTTTTGTCCTCTGTAGATGACAAAATAGGAACATAGTCTAAGATAATTTGGGTAAGGACTTTGACTGTTATTAGAAGATAATGAGATTTCTAATCCATAGAGATCAAAAATCTATCTAATATGGCAAAATTAGAGATTTCCTGTTATTAGATCATGTGAATTATCTACCAAATAAAGAGATGTCAATCAATTCATGATTAGAGATCCACTTATTAACTCCTCTCGATTTTGATGAGAGCCTACTGTATTCTTCCCGTCTAAATTAAATTTAATGGCATTGAAATCACCAAACATAATCTACGAAAGTTTAAGATTTTTTCTGAAATAATTCAATTCAAACCAACATTCATCCCTTTTGTTTTTATTATGAGGAATATAGATAGTAATACATAACCATTTTATTTGGGTATTATTATTCGTGAGAACCATACAAATAGAATAAGACTCGACAAATTGAGATGTTAGGGAGAGCATAGAGCTCTTCCACCTAAAAAAAAAATACCACTCAAAACTCTTTTAAAAGGTAATAAGATCCAACTGTTAATTCTTTTACTTCTAAAATACTTGAGAGTAATTATAGGAGGTTGAGCTAATTTGGTTTCCCGAATGCTTACAATGTCAGGATTGACATCATTTATCATTGCTTTTACAAAACACTTTTTGAAATATTTGATCCTTCTGCAAGTTTAAAGTAGGCCTAATAGTTATGGTGCTTTTGCAAGGTGCGGTAGTTTAGGGGATTTCAATAATTGGATCCATCAACCCTCCTGAGGAAGTTGCAAGAGTTGGCTCTAGTAGCAGGTTCTCTTGTGGCGGAGGACTTCCCATCAGTTGTGGATGTCCTGAAGGCCACATTGAGATTCTGAGTCGATTCAATGTCCCCAAACCCATATAATATTTGACTCCTTTTCAATCTTTTTCAATAATTTCATCACCCACCGAATAGGTATTTAGAAAAAAATTTGGAACTTGTAACATATTCCCTTCAGCAAAAGCTTTCCATGACTCCTTATCCGCCAAACATAAAACACCCCTCCACAATCTCTTTTGCATTATCACTACTGGCCCATTATTTCCTTTGGGAAGGAAATGAGATTGTTCTAGTAATAGTGGAAGTCTTGGATCTTCATCATCTCCTTCTTCAGTCAAACCGGCCTCCTTTGGGGTTATGAGCCAGATAGGTTTGTAGACCAAAGTAGGTGATTAGCATCTCTATACCCAAAACCATTCTCCCCCTTGCTAAAGCCTAAACAATAGTGTCTTCACCCAGAATTTCCCTGACTTTCAGCGTTGTCTTAACCTAGAAGCCACTAATGCAACCTTGGATCTTAGCAAGAATGCTCTGGATGTCATCAACTAGCAATATAGCTCGAACTTCTTCCAAAGATTCAGCTGAAAAGAACAATCCACACCTAGTACCTTTCCAACATCTATCAGCACTTTTGAGAGAATGCCTTTGTCCTATAAGAGAAAGTCCTCTATTCCGATTGTAATCCAAACTCTGATGCCTTACAGGCTCCCCCTAGAGTTACAATACTAGAACTCACCCTTCCAGCCATCTCCTACAATATCTTTAAGTGTCACTACATCTTCTAGGATTTCAATATCAATGAAACGGCGTAAAAACGACCTTTCTGGAGGGGTCTTGCCTTCCAATCCCGATTAGGGTTCCATTAGAGGGCACAAGACTCCTGAATCTTGAGAGATGTTGGTTCTCAATGAGAGATCATGAGCTTAGCATAGATTGCTAGTGTCCATATACGCCCCAACCTTTGAATCCGCAAGGATTGTGAAGTTCTTCATAGTGCGTAAGGAATCACCTTGATTGCCCATCTGCCGAATGCTGCCATCGAAATCCCCACTCGGTGTCTCGGACCCCCACATCGCTTGCAAACAATAGGATTGTGACATTCGGATGCTCGATGCCCCCATTCTAGGCACCTAAAACACTGAAAGATCAAACCTTGATCAATTATTTTCTTCCGCACAATCTGGATCTCCGATCGATTCTTGTGTGAAGGTCCTAGAGCAATTCGCTTCCCCGCAAGAAATACTTCCTTGAAAGTGGCCTTGAAATGCTTTGGTTGGGGAGCTAAGGCGGTGATCGTGGGCTAAGCCGATTTTGGACCTTGGTGCTAGGTGTCACACGGCCGAATTTCTACCCGGAAATTTTGTTCATGATGGCGCCAAAGTTTACCCACCTCAGCCCGCCAAACTCGCACAAGCCCACAAGAGTATAGAGGAGAAGAGAAGTATAACAACCTTGCCAACCTTTTATTGCTCACATAAAATGAAATACAACTCTAACGCGGAGTGACACTACAAGTCTCTCTACCTGTGTGTGTTCCCAGCTCAATAGACCCCCTAGTCTATTTATAGTACACATATTTAGCTGTGAGTAACTGCTGGAAATCATGGAGAACATGTTCCACATTGTTCTCCCTGTAGTTTAACTGCTGGAGACCATGGAGAACATGCTCCACAATGTTCTTCTGGCAGTTCGTTGACTCTTTGAGCTGCTGCCACCTGTCCCACGAGCCCTCAATTGCCTCTTTATTGGGCACGTGTCCCTTGACAGTTGCAGCTCTGGTTCTCCAGCCTGCAGCCACGTGTCTTCAGCCTGTGACGCCAAGTGTTCAGACTGTTCACATGCTCCTGCAGCTCACTTTAATCAACCTGTCCCGCTGCTCACTCTGCAGGACTGTTTGGGCTGTTCGGATCTCCATCCGAACATGTCGTGACTCCATCACTTGCTGCTATGTGTGCTGCCCGCGCACACATATATTGGAGGCAGTCCGTCGCCTCGCATGATCATGCGCTCCTTCGCATGATACTCCTTGTAGTGGCACCGACCATCACAGCTGATTGTTTGCTCGTATGTGTGCTGCCCTTGCACCTACCACTCACAACGGGTGTGACAAACCACCCCCACCAGGAGAGTCCAACGTCCTCGTCGGAGTTGAATCCATGTATTCTTTGATTTGTCCCTCGAATTGCCATAGTGTAGAGTCCCGCTCCCACGTGGCATCGGCCTTGCTACTGCCTTTCCACTTCACAAGAAAATCAGTCTGTCGATTCTTCTTACTTTGCCCCATAGCCCGGTGTGCAAGGATCTTCTCGACCTTCTTGTCGAACTACTGGTGAAGCTCTCCTTACTTGCTGTCTATCTCCAAGCAAGTCCCTGTTGAATGGTTTGAGAAAGCTTACATAGAATGTTGGGTGTACCTTCAGCCTATCGGGTAGCTTCAATCGGTAAACAACCTGCCCGACTTTCTTCATCACGTCGAAGGGGCCGTCATACCTTGGTACAAACGCACGATGTACGATCTTGCTGCTGATTTTCTTCCATATATGTGGAGTGAGTTTCAGCAGCACCATGTCCTCGACCTGGAACTCAAATGAACGCCTTCGTTCATCCGCATGCCTCTTCATGCGTTTTGCTGCCTTGCGCAAGCTGTCTCGAGCTTGTTCTATCAGCTCTTCTTTCTTCTTGGCGAAGCGATATGTAGCAGGGCACTTTCCTTGATCCGTCGATTGAGCCAACTCGAGAGGAGTGAGAGGCTACTATCCCATGACAAGCTCTACAAGACTTATTCCTGTAGCCGACGACCTATGGATGTTATAACAAAATTGGGCTGTGTCCAACAGCTCCAACCAATTCTGCTGGCTAGCCGTCACATAATGTCTTAAGTATTCCTCCACCAAGGCATTGATGCGCTCCGTTTGGCCATCCGTCTGCGGGTGATTAGCCGTAGAGAACTTTAATTTTGAACCCATCAAGTTGAAGAGTGTTATCTAGAACCTGCCCGTGAATCGAGCATCTCGATCACACAATGTCTTTCGGGACACCAAAGTGCTTCACCACATGTTTGTTGAACAACCCAGCTGCTACCTCTGCTGGACATGCGTGTGGTGTTGGTATGAACACCACATACTTCGAGAGTCGGTCGACGACGACTAGCACTGAGCTCATCCCATCCACTTTGGGAAAGCCCAAAACAAAGTCCATGGAAATGGACTGCCACGGCTTCTCCGGAATAGGTAGGGGTTGCAGCAACCCTGCCTGCTTCTTCCTCTCCGTCTTGTCAAGCTGGCACACAAGACAAGTCTTGACGTACATCTCGACGTCTTCCCCCATTTTTGACCAATAGTATGACCTGGACAAGAGTGTCATCATCCTTTGCCCTCCAAGATGTCCTGCCCATTGAGGATCGTGAGTCTCTCGCAGCAGCTCACGCCTCAGCCCTCCCGCCTTCGGAATGTACAACTTGTTGCCTCTAGCATATAACAAGTTATCTTCAAGCCAATAACGCTCAATTACCTCTTCACGTACCTCTTCCCTGAGTTGAACGTATTCTGGGTCTGCATCGGCTTGCTCTTTAACCCTCTCCAGCAGGGTTGACTGCATTGTCCGCAGCGCAGCTACATAGCGTTGCACCTCTCTTCGGCTCAATGCATCCGCCACTTGGTTCTGTCGCTCCCGATAGAACTCACATTTCTCTTCCTCTATGAAGAGATTGTATTCTCTAAGCCGAGAG
Organism: Trichopus zeylanicus subsp. travancoricus; assembly: GCA_005019695.1. Taxonomy (NCBI): domain Eukaryota; kingdom Viridiplantae; phylum Streptophyta; class Magnoliopsida; order Dioscoreales; family Dioscoreaceae; genus Trichopus; species Trichopus zeylanicus. Next base: position 121,685 of record RXID01014443.1, read on the forward strand.
AACACATTGTTTGACACTCGGTAGTCCATGCACCCCTGAAATGAACCACCTTGTTTCCACTGAAACAACACCGGAGTGCCATATGGGGCTTTTGACAGTTGGATCACTCCCGCATCCAATAGTCCGTTAAGCTATTTCCTCAGCTCCAAAGGCTCTGTATTAGCTAATTGATAAGGGGCCTGAGCAGGAGTTTTAGCACCTGGCTCCCACTCAATCTTGTGATCAACTGCCCTTCGAGAGGGAAGTTCGCTGAGCAGTTTTGGTGGCATCACGTCCGCGTAATCCACCAGAGTAGTTGCAGCATCATCAGGTACCTCCATGACCTGATCCAGTTGTATCTCGATTAGTGCTGCAACGTAAACGGTCTCGCCCCTCTTGAGACCCGCTTTCAGCTGTTGAGGAGACTGCATACCCGCTGCTACAGTTTTTTCTCCATATGCTGCCTGTATAAAGCATAGTGATTCCTCCGCAGAAATCAACATACCTGATAAATGAGGCACCAAGCTAGCTTTAGCTTGGACGAAGAATACTATCCCCAAGATAAACTCAAACTCATCAAGCGTCGAGACTATCACACTGATCTCTCCCTCCCAAGCTCCAACTTTGAGGGTTGTGCTGGCTATTCCATGAATCGGAGTTGGCCCAGAGTTTATTGCTTTCACTTTCTATGAACTTGGTTGCACCTGCAAACCAAATTCACTTACCAATTTATGGGAGAAGAAGTTGTTGGTCGCTCCTGTGTCCAGCATAGCCAAAACAGACCTCTCATTTAACAGCACCGATGCATACATCAACCTTTTGCAAGACAGCTGCCTTTCTGCCGTCATTGAGTTGAGTAGTTGTAATGGATTCATGCGTGATGTTGTCGCCGCACCACATCCTTCTTCCTCAGATTCCCTAAGAGTTAGAGTAGATAGCTTTTCTCTTCTTGGACATTCCCTTACCCAATAAAGACCATTGCATATAAAACAGCCCTGCTCTCTGTTGGTGGGTTGCACCTTGGACTGGCTCGATTCCGCAACCTTCTTGTCCTTGCCCTCGGGCTTCTTGCCATTCTTTTCTGCACGCCCCATCTTCCTTCCATCCGTGGCCTTCTTGGTGATTGTCGCCAACTTGAAATCCACCAAGCCTTCCGCAGAAGAATGGCCGAAGAAAAATCCCTCATTCCTTGCCGTCGGAGTTCAACTTGAGCCCACGGTTGCAAGCCAAAAAGAAAGTTGTACAACTTGTTCTCCTCGGACATGTTGGTGATGTCGAGCATAAGGGAGTTGAATTCCCTCACATACTCCCTTATGGTCCCCGAATGCCACAGCTTCTTCAGGGATTCTCGCGCAACCGACCCTGTGTTGCACGGAAGGAACTGCTCCATTAGTTCCTTCTTGAGGATCTCCCAATCCTCCAACTAAGCTCTCCCAGCTCGAGCATTCTCCGATGCTCTGGTACGCCACTATAATTTCGCATCTCCACTCAAGTACATGCTGATGATGGTGACTTTCTCCCATTCCGGAATGTGAGCAGCCTTGAAGTACTGCTCCATATCCCACAAGAAGTTCTCCAACTCCTTTGCATTCCTGCAGCCATTAAAGGAATGGGGTTCTGGAACTCTTACCTTTGAAGGAGTTCCGTCTTCAACAATGGAGTTTGTCACCGCTCTCTTTACCACCATCAAGTCCTGCTCCAAGGACTTTAGACTTGATCTCATGGAGTCCATGATTGCAACATACCTTTCCTCCGCATTTTTCGCCTCATTTGCAAGGGCCTCCTTGAGAGCAGCATTTTGCCTCTCTTGCCAAGCCAACTGCGCCCATAAGCTGCCCGCATCTTCGGTTGGAGGATTCCCCAACATCTCCTCGATGCGAATCAACCGATCTCAAAACTCCACTTGCATCACCATGACTTTTGTTGATCTTGGCTTTCGCTGAACTGGTTTCTCACCAAACCGGGCTCTGATACCACTTGTCACACCGGCCAAACTTCTACCCTGAAATTTTGCCCGTGATGGCGCCAAGGTTTGCCCACCTCAGCCCGCCAAACTCGCACAAGCCCACAAGAGTATAGAGGAGAAGAGAAGTACAGCAACCTTGCCAACCTTTTATTACTCACATAAAATGAAATACAACTCTAACGCGGAGTGACACTACAAGTCTCTCTACCTGTGTGTGTTCCCAACTCAATAGACCCCCTAGTCTATTTATAGTACATATATTTGGCTGTGAGTAACTGCTGAAAATCATGGAGAACATGTTCCATATTGTTCTCCCTGCAGTTCAACTGCTGGAGGCCATGGAGAACATACTCCACAATGTTCTCCTGACAGTTAGTTGACTCCCTGAGCTGCTGTCACCTGTCCCACGAGCCCTCAATTGCCTCTTTGCTGGCCACGTGTCCCTTGACAATTGCAACTCTGGTTCTCCAGCCTGCAGCCACGTGTCTTCAGCCTGCGATACCAAGTGTTCAGGCTGTTCACATGCTCATGCAGCTCACTTTAGCCAACCTATCCCGCTGCTCGCTTTGCAGGACTGTTTGGGCTATTTGGGTCTCCATCCGAACATATCGTGACTCCGTCACTTGCTGCTATGTGTGCTGCCCGCGCACACATATGTTGGAGGCAGTCTGTCGCCTCGCATGATCATGCGCTCCCTCGCATGATACTCCTCGTAGTTGCACCAACCACCACAGCTGGTTGTATGTGTGCTGCCTATGCACACACACGCTGGAGACACTCCATTGCCTTTGAGATCATGAGTTCCGTTACATGATCTTGTTGTGGTGGCACCTACCACTCAGAACGGGTGTGACATTAGGCCTGAAGCTAAGCCTCCCTCAAGGAGCCTTGATGGCTCTGGATGCCCCTCCCAAGGCCCCGAGCTTGCAAAGAGACGAGGAGCATCCGTGATGGGGAGTCTCTCTGGAGCACCAACAAGGTCACTCATCTTGGACGACCTCAGCTATTTCAAAAATTGAGCTGCATAGAAATCCTTTGTCATATCTTTGATTCGTTCCTTTGGAGGAATAGTATCTCAAACAATTCAAGCAAAAAAATTTTAGGGCATGCATGGGCTAAAAGATAATATGGCCTCCATAATGTCATACAATATGATTGCTTAATTTCTAGATGAAACTCATGGCTTATGTACATAAATAGAAAGGCAGGTCTGGTCGAGCCACGACTTTCATAAGGAGATCCGCCAAATCCTGAATTTTCTCAGACAGATGGAAGTTTGCTTCAAAAATTTAGTTATCGGGGAAACTGGCTCTGATGACAGCATGCAAAAATAACTGAAGTCATGGGGTGTGTTGCTCACATGAAGAAATAGATAGAGAAAAATAAAGAGCTAGACAGAAATGCATGCAGCAAGTCCTTTGAGACAGCAAATGGTGAGCAAAAGAAGAAAAATAAGTACTGGCAGCGACTGTTAGGCATAAATAGGCAGGACACAAAAAAGGTCATCAAACATTATAATCATCAAAATAACAAACAAGAACATTTCGTACACACTTTAGTTATTCATGCTGAGCGAGCTGCTGCCTCAGATTCCCTGATTTTGCGTGTCTTCAACTTAGGACTTAGCTGTTTACAGATTTGTAGAATTAAAATCAGGCAATACAGGTTATATAAGAGGATGTACAACTTCAAGAAAATGTAAAACAATTAGATTCCAAGATTCTGAAAGAATATTATGAAAAAATTTCCTTACCCGAAGCCAATTGAGGTGCCAGCATTGTTAACCTTCCTCCCAATTTGTCTGCCATCAAGCTGTAATAATCCTCCAGGGTAAAATCATAGAAATTGTCTGGTTCATATGCAGCCACAAGAGAATATGATGCATGAATCAATCAAAAAGAAAGGTTACCATCAATCTACTTTTAACTCGTGTAGAAATCCAAATATTAGAAGAGAACCACCTGAACTTATTACAGCCAGTATGTGAAGTGTGAACAATATCTAGGTCTCTTTTAGGGGGGGAAACATAGGCTATTACACTAACACAAATCGTGCTCAGATTCTTGCCAGGATCATAAGGCTAGAATCTAGACGAAGCAAAGCGAAGCACAGGAAGAATATCAATGCTGTATAAGAAAAACGCTACCATTAGAAGAAACTGGCACCTCATTTGATGATTGTGAGATTTATGAGTCGGTAAATACACGAATTTCTTGCCCAAGTTCTTCAGTTACTGCTGCAAGCTTGGCCTGGAAACATCTCGACAGGAATTGCTTTAAGTCAGACCAAATTCATGTTGAAAGCATTGACAGCATAATCACTTCAATATCATAGAATAATGAACGCTCAAAGGATTCACTACAGAAGTTAAACCAGTTAGAATGATTAGCAAACATTAAAATATAGAACAAAACCAAGCATTTGTAACTTCAATGTAAAAAAAATAGAGAGATTGGGTATCATAAGCAGACTTAGCTGATATGTTGTCTCTGACAACAACTAAAAATTCTATTTGATTCAAACTATTTTTTCCCTGATCCTTAAGTTAGGGTTCACTTCAGGAATAACGAGTCAAACAATCTTTTAAGTGATGTAGTCATGCCTTCTATTATTGATTATGTTGATCATTGTTGTACTTCTGACCATTTTACTTCCTATCTAAAATTGCAGGATTCAGCAGGTTCATCAAGTAATCTTAATCATTTCACAGTGCAAGTTGGGTTTAGGTTGAACTAACTAAAAATTGCATTGTTGGCTACGAAAGGTTGTTTAAAACTTCTTATGGCAAGGAGCGGCTAGAGTTTGTCAACCCTGATCCAAAGCATGGTACACCATGGGGACAACCGGACAAGATGTCTGCCTAGCAAACTCTGTAAAGATAATAAATGATTTGGATTATTTGTAGCTATCTGCAGAGCGATTCGATTGAACTCAAATTTCCAACTTTTCTCTGTTCTATACAATCTCATTAAGCTAAAAAGAAATCCCAAGAAGCAATACAAATTGGGTCTGATATCTTTTTAAGCATAATTGACATAAAGCGGCCACCATTATGTCCAAAAACTCGATTCAAATCCAATAATGCACCTTAGTATCAATCGTCCGTATCTCTACCTTCCTGATTGAGTGGAAGAAGCAAATCAAATTCAATGACCTAAAACCGCATAAAAAAACCAATCTTCTACGTGCCAATCGGATTGTCGTCCAAATTGAGCTCCGAAACAACTCGAAATTTCAACTTTAAGAAAGATCCGTTCTCAATTTGTTTCGAGAACACCTCAAAATCACCACAAACTCAATCATGCCTCCAAATTAACGGAAAAAGACAGCGAATTGAGCAAATAAGACAGAATTAGAAGAGAAATCAAGGAGAAGAAAGAAGAAAGAAGCGAGCTTTGGAGGTACCTGAGCTTTCTCCCCCTCCATGGTGTCGCTAGAAGCCTTCTCTCGCAGGTTCTGGGTTGCGCTTCGAGGGAAGAAGAAGTCAGGTTACTGCAGCCGAAGCAGCGGAGCTTTTCCTTTCGGGAAGTGCGCTCAGCTTCGGTTCGCATCTGTTCTCTTTGCTTTTCAGGATCGAAACCGAATTCGTTTTTGGGTCAACTAACGCAGTTGTTTTCATACAAAAATTAAAATTACAGGCTGTTTTCTGCAATTAAGTAAAATTTTACTTGCAAATAACTCCTCGAAAGATTATGAAATGACAAACAAATCCCTGAGAAGCAAAAAAGAAGACATTGCCAATCTGAGAAGCAAAGCTTTTAAAGATTCTTTTAACGACTCATTAATTATCCGACCATATAATGAGACCTGGACTCCCACTAGACCCCGTTCCTTAATGACCTTTTTCCTTTCTTCCTTCTTTTGCTAACCATGGATTAATGACTCTAAACAAGCTTGTTTTGTTTCGATTCGGAGGTCGGTGCAGATTGCAATCCTGATTTCTTCAGCATCACATCAGGAATCTCAATCTCTGCTTGTTTACCCTCCAAGTCTTTCTTCTTCGAGCTTGCTTGCCTTCCCTCTTAAAAAATAATAAGATGTTTCAGTAATGCTGGCGACCAGGCCTCTGACTTTCAAATCAAGAGCAGAGTATTTTATTTTTTAATTATTCTTAATCCAAGTATTATTTAGTTTATTAGTTTACTTAGTTCGCCAGACAACCGAAAACAACCAACAGAAGCTTTATCATCATCAATCTGTCGACAGGAAAAATGACAAACGTATGAACAACAATCAAAGCAAGAACAACTCTGTTTTCTTATTTCGTAAATAAGCGCTCGATCTGCTGGTTCATCAGGGAAGAAAAAAAAAAAACTTTTGTGTTTGATGAAGTGCCGGCCATCATTTTTGCCTTGGAATCCGCACCGAAACAGATTTACCTCCAGATCAGTTCGGGCACTTCATCTCGAGGCAGAGAGTAGGCGGAAGAAGCAAGCGTTTTGTGAGAGCATGTGCTGTCCGTCTCTTAGCGGGTCGGATTCGGATTGGATTATTATGTAATCCGAACTCAAGAGCGGCTGTTCTTTTTCACTGTGACGTACAAAACCATTTATTTTATGCGCTATTACAAAAAAAGAGACCTTATATTTTTTCGAGCCACTCCATGTAGTCTCTCTTTGGTTGATAGACGAAAATATTTCACTGTGCGATGGCACGTTTGTATGATATTTTTATTTTTAAAACACATTTTTTAGGTAACATATAATTATATATTTGTTTAATAATCATGAACAAATTTTATAGTTTTTACTGATTTTTTATTGTATGTCTTAATCAAGAAACATTTTTACTCTGAAAAAATAGACAATCAACGCAAAGAATTAAATATTTTTATTGAAAAATTTCTAAAAATCCCTCAAAATTTTTCAAATATCTAAAACTCTCTACAATTTTTGAAAAATTTAATTTTATTCATATTTATTTAGTTTTGATCATAATGCCTACTTTATTCTTGACGTTCAATTCTAACTATACAATATTACTATAATAATATAATAATATACGAAATACTTTAATAATAATAATAATAATAATATATGAACTATTATAGAAATAATATATATCTAGAATTAAATATTATGTGAAAAAACATTTTTTGTCATATATAATTATTTTTAATCATAATATATAATTTCTACTTATATCTACCTATTTTTATTATTTTATATTACTTATATTCATATTTGTTTGATTTTGATCACTAATGTCTATCTTAGTCATAATATTTAGTTTTTAGGTATATAATACTGTTACAGAATTACTATAGTAGTACTATAATAATACAAATATTATTATATTACTATTACAATAATTTATATAATTTTTATTATTTTTGTTATTATAATACTACTATAAATATTTTTAAAAATGGTGTTAATAACTAATATGAGTTTATTTGAAATATTTATCATATCAAATTGGTTGAATGAAAATTTTAAAAAACAAAGGAAAGTTTTATCTTACTCTTATTATTGTTGATTTGCTTTGTACAATAAAAATACAATACGGGGCTATTTGCAAAGGAAGAAAAAAAACATAAGGGGGTCGCTGCCAATAACTAAAATACGTGTCTTTTTGCATTTTTTAAATTGGATTATGCAAAATCCAAATAATTAAAAGTCAAGGGGCAATATATGATTATGGCCGTTTATTTGGGGATAAAATTACCACTAGACATCTCTCAACAGCGGGCTATCGGGTTCTGGAGTTCTCATCCGACCCGAAACTCTCAGAACGTTTCTGTCAGCGGTTAGCTGACTAAACCGGTGAGCATACCCCTCCGGTCCCGTCCCTGGCCTCGCCAACTCGCCCTCAATTTGAAACCCGGTTGACGGGCCCATTTGCCCCGGCCTCGCTCGTTTGGGGGCTCCACACCACCCCCGGTAAAATACAATAAATAAACCAAAAAACAAAAACAACAGCACGAAAAACCCCGAGATCCATTTCCCCATTTCCCCCTCCTCGCCGGAGAGGGAGGAGATCGCCGAGGCGGCGATCATGGCGACGGAACGGGAGAAGGAGCGGGAGGCGGAGCTCGAGAGCGCCATGTACACTAATTGCCTTCTGCTTGGCCTCGATCCCGCCGTCCTGGGCCTACTCGCCGCCGGCGGCGCTACCGGCGGCGGCCCCAGTCCCAAAGTCGGCCTCTTCCGCCATTCCAACCCCAAGATGGGCGAGCAGCTGCTCTACTTCCTCCTCTCCGCTCTCCGCGGCCCCGAGCAGTCCGCCAAGGCACGGTCGTGAACTTTGGTTGTTTTGATTTTGTGATGAACTGGTTTTGTTTTGGTTTTCTGATTTGAGATCCGTTTCGTGGTGCGAAGGATTTTGGAAAGGTGTGGCCGATCTTCGATTCTGGACAGTCGCGCGACTTCAGGAAGGTAGATCGTTCTTTGTTTGAATTTTCGTGGGATCTTATGTGCGATTTTGGGTTGTTTTTGAGCAATTTTCTTGTTCTGATGTTTTTTATTTGGGGTGTTGTCTGTTGAATTTGGTAGATTGTGCAAGGGATAATAAGCGAGTTAGAGTCACAGGGGGCGCTGCCGAGGAGCAACTCTAGGGTTTCGTCTCTTGCCACTTGCTGTGGACCAAGGCAAGTGCTTGGATTCAGTAGTTCATTATCTTAATACATTTTGCATATAACTGGATTAACAGCAGAATGCTTGGCGATCAGCTCAGGATTCGGCTGAACTGAGTTCAAACCTTTTATGCATATTCTCTGTTTTTTTATTGTATGGTTGCGCAGTTTGTCTGATTCCTGATTGAGTAGTTTGTGTTCATTTCTTGTCACAGTGCACATTGAACTACTTCATGATGGACGTGCTACTTTACATGATTGGCTGAATGAACTACTGAAAACGCTGGTTGTAATGTGGCTTCATTTTGACAAACAATGTGAAATAAAACTGGGACTATTTGTTACTTGATATTTGGCATGTGCTTTGACATATAGATGATGACAAGGGCTGAAAAGAAAAAATTTTAGATTTGAAAAGTCTCCTATGCATAGAAGATTTCCATTGTGTAATATGATGGTGCTATTCTCATTTGCTTATTCTTGCTACCTTGAATTTATGTTCTATTTATTATATTTCTTAACCTAGGAAAATTTTTATTTTTAACATGGGGCTTGGAATGATTGAAGTAAGCCAAAAATCTCAGGTTAAGCATAGATGTTCTGGTTAATAATATTTTGCTTGTTTCCTCTTTATTCCTATAATATTACATTATATAATCATGGTTTGATAAAGTTTCTAATTGTACATTCTGCTGGACTCTTACAACAGAATAAGATATAACTTAAAGTAATCTTGAATGCAGATTTGTGGAACTTCTGTGGCAGCTTTCTGTCCATGCTTTAAGAGAGGTCCATAAACGAATGTTTGCTGCAGATGTAGCCTCTAATCCTTTGCCTGCTTCATTGACTGATATCTCTTACTTGCATGCTGCTGCCTTACTTCCTGTGACCAAGGTAACAACATGAAGGATTCTGCACACATTATTGTGCACACTGTGTTTGAGATCCTTCTTGTGCATTTTTTTTTCTAATTTGACTTCATGTCTATGTCACAACAGCAAGTTTACTAATGATTTTCCTATATATTTGATTTTCTTGCTTGGTGCTGTTTTTTGGTTATTGAATATTGTGAAGCATAACCATCTTCTCTGGCTGTCCTGTGCTTATAACAAGGAATTACAGTTGTTTAATGAAAATATTTTACTTTTCTTTCATGCTAGCATGACAATTGTTCAATACATGCACTATCAGGTCCAATAATATGATTTTACGGCCCCTTAAAGCAAATCTGATTTGACAAACAGGCCAGGATAGCCCTTGAGAGAAGGAAGTTTCTTAAAAATGCAAATATGGCTGTTCATAGGCAAGCTACTTGGTCGAACTTGGCACATGAAATGACTGCTGAGTATCGAGGACTTTGTGCTGAAGAGGTATACACCTATTAGTATCCTTGTGAACTTTATTTTTAGTGCTTTATTTGTTGTTTTTTTTCTGAATTTTGTTCCTTCCATTTGGGGACATATAGGCTTATTTGCAGCAAGAATTGGAAAAACTACAGGATATGAGAAACAAAGCTAAGTTGGAGGGGGAGATGTGGGACGACCGTATCTCCAGCTCTGCAGCTCAGAATTCTCATTTGGTGTCTAAAGCCACTCGTCTTTGGGAATCTTTGTTAGCTCGCAAGAGTATGCTCTCACCCTTAATCTTTTGGGCATACTCGAGTTGTGAAGCCACTAGAATAAGTTAGATTGATTCTGGTGTCTTATCATCATTAATTTCAGAGGAACAGTTCTTTCTCATTTTGTGATCAGTGACAAACTCCCATTTTCTAGTTTAGTATCTCTCCATTGGAACTCCTTCTTTTACCTAAGAACAAAGTCTAAAATTCTTGCTTAACTTGGTGGGATAAGTATCATTTGTTTTATCATCTGTGACCGGTCTTTGCTAAAATTGCTGTAATGAGTTTATATATCATAAATTTTGCATTTTCAGGCCAACATGAAGTTCTTGCTTCTGGTCCTATCGAGGACTTGATTGCCCATCGGGAGCATAGGTAAAATAAACTGCATTCTATCCTTACTATTTTTTTCCGTTCATGTTGATGTTCCCTCAAAATATGTTTTGATCAGGTACCGCATCTCGGGATCATCCTTGCTTGCAGCTATGGACCTCTGTTCGCATGTTCCATATTCAGATGTTTCATCTGTGTGTGGTGGTGAAAGGTTTCCACCAAGTGAAAATAATAAACAAATGGATTCTCCACAATTCCCGGGGAATGGTGAAAGCCTATCCAGGGCAGATGATAGAAGTGGTAGGGCCCACCCTACAGTTGATGTAGCTGAAATACTTAGGCGTTGGACACATGCGCTGCAACGGATTCATAAACAATCTCTTCATCTGGTATTGTCTTGCTGTGGATTAAGTTCTGGCATAAACTGCTCTTCATACTAATTAAATGTTGTATTAGGCTTCGTTGGTCTCTCCAGATGTGGAGACATAGTCTTAGGATTTTTTGCCTCATTTACCTTAATGTTAAAAAGAATTTGTTGTTATTATTTTATTTTGTTATATTACATCAAAGCTCTCTAATCCTTTCAACTGCTGCTCTTATGTATTATGTTTCAAAATGGTGTTTACATCCAATATGTAGTTGATTTATTGTCTAGACTCACAAATTTTAGCAGGTAACATATTACAAAGCTCATGGTTCAATTTTTTGTGTTAGAATTTCTCTATCCGGATTCATGTTGTGCTTCTGTTTATTTATTTATTTATTTTTTATAATAGTGCTTTTTTATTATCAAAAAAGCACCATTTCTGTTGTATCAGGTCAATTTTCAGCAGTGTACTGTTTACAACCTAATTAAATTGTCAAATCCATTGACCTTTATAAGCACTCCTTATGGGGATTTTTTTTTTTTGAGAAGCCAGCATAATACACTAGATATCCAGTTTTTGAGTTTGCTGAATCACTGCAAACTTTCTTCTATAGGAGAGTCCATTTTTCTTTCTCTATCACATGTTATTTTTGAGACATCGCTAACCGCTGCAGAATTGCTGCTGTCATAGGCCAAGGCTAATGATGGAGAAGGCCCAGAGCTACTTCGCTGTGCTTCTGATACTGGTGGTGGTGATCATGCTGAGTCACTAGCTGCAACTCTTGCTGAGCATCGGCAACATCTAGTTAGCATACAGGTGAGGGGATTTCAGCATGGTATGATGTTAGATTATTAGCTACTCAACATCTATTTGCTAAGATGTTTGACTTTAGCAAACTTGTGCTTTTGAGGTGATTTTGAATTAATTTTAGAATTTTCTTGGTTCAAATCACTCCTATAATTAAAAGCCTACTTTACCATCTGAACATAATGAATGAAGGCAGTGTTTTTCTTGGAAAGCATTTTGATTTCCAGATTTGATACATGGTCTAGCTTTTTGCCTTTGCCTGATTTAACCTTTTTCAGTTTACTATTTTTCACTATATCTCTTCATAGATAGAATATTTGCATGATGTTATGCTTAGCTATAAGAGGGAAAAAGTTCAAGTAATTTTTTTTTGCTAATTTGGAAATGGATGGTCTTGGGTACTGCTACCTTTGGGTGGCTGTATTCTATTTCTCAAGGATATTGCTGAAGAGATGGGTGAGTTGATGTACTGATTACTGAGCTTGTTAGCAAAGACATTTCCTATGTCAGGACTGGATGTAATGAAATGCGAAAAACATGAATTTCATCTGCCATTGGTGCTATATAAACTAAGATAATATGGTTAATATAAGCTGTATAATTTTGCTTCTATTATCTTGAGTTTTAGTTTGTAGATATTGTTCTACCTACCTCAATGTTTGATTTGCTTTTTTACTTAAGTCTTGACACATCTTGTATGTCTGCTTGGATGAGCTTCTTGAACTACTTTTAATAGATACAAGATATTCTAGAACATTCGTTTTCTAATTCTAATGAGCAACTTGTGAGATATACTTGCTAGTGTGACAATATTTAATCCCTTAGTTTCCTTTAATGAGTCTGTTTTTTGCTAATAGGGACTTATCAATCAACTTAAGGAAGCAGTTCCAGCAATGCAGAAGTCAATATCTCAGTTGACGGAGGAAGTGAACCGTATCTCCTCAGTCACCATGGATGAGTTCAGTGGAAGATCAACTTCACCTTCACAAGCACAAAGTAGTGGGAGAACACTCGTAAGACATGCTTAGATTCTCTATTGTTGTGCAGAATTTGGATCTGATTCAAGATTGTGCTGCTAGAGTTATATAATCAAAGCTCCATGTGTTTATCTTTGGTTTAGTCATCAGCACAAAGCCCTCCAGCTGATAATATTTTAATTGGAAACAGGAAAATAGTGTTGATGATGTTGTCGAGATGGCTTCAAAATTCTCTTCTGTTCAGCTTGATAAAATTTCAACAAGCCCTCCTGTAAAGCTCCCTCCTTTATTCAGTCTCACTCCGAATTCTTCTGGGAGAAGCAATCAGACCCCAAAGCGACATGTTATTACCACTCAACCCAGCCAAGTGGAGAGATTGCCTGAAGGGAAACCTGTAGATCCACCCTTCTCAGCTGATCAAGGTTAGCACCTAGTTCCAGGCATGCCTTTCAGAATGCCCATGGCCATATGTGTGCATCATTAATTTTTTTATGATATGGTGATTTTTCCTTGAAGTCATATGGTTGGATCAGTTCACCAAGAATGACATCTTTTTTTTTGCTATACAGACAATGATATTTCTTATGTTCAGAACCTTAAAAAATCTGTTCGGGAAGCGGCATTGGCAAAGCAACTGAGCAATGCTGAATGGTCACATGAAAAAAGCAGTGATGATGGGTCCGAGCACTTCTTTATCCCTCTAACAACGACTGGGCTTTCGCATAAGGAAATAGATGCAGTTCCAAACCGGAGGAAACAACGTTTGGTCTTCTCGCCACCTGAAAACTGTCTTGGCAGAAATGCAACAGATCACTCTTCTGATTCTTCAAGCCAATTAACCACCGCAACAAGCTTGTTAAATGAGTCAAACGGTTTCGAAGAGTACCAGAACCAGGTGAATGGCTTTCCATTGGGCTTGGATTTGGATTTTACAGGAAATTTAGAGAGAAAGTTTCCAGATATCGATGATGACTTGGATAATGTCTTCTCCCCTCCTTTACTAATGGAATCTTCATTATTTCCTGATTCATATGAGGACTTGCTAGGTAATTATGAAAGATTCATCTAGACTTCGAAATAAACAATTGGTCAATTGATTTGCTTTTATTGTCTTGCAGCACCTTTGTCTGAAACTGACGATGCTATGATGGAGCGTTGAATTGGACCCGAAAGTAGAAATGTTGATCTAATCTATTTTACAGGAACTCGTGTGAAGAAGAAAGAAAGGCTCAAACGCCTTCATTGTGTTGGACAGCAATGATGGCCTGTATGTATGTAAAACTACCAGGTACAGCGCGGGGAATTCGTGTAAGTTGACAGGTTAGCATGGATTTATTCTGTTGTGATAATGCATTTATACATCAGCATGTAATTTTTTCATGTAGGGACCGACCATTTTGTTCCATGCATTTGTTCCATTAGCTTTGTAAGCTCAACCCCGATTTCCACTGTAATGTTGTTAAACAGAAATTTGGTCTGCAGCTCTTGATATTTCCATGGACTCTGAACAATTAAGGACAAAATTGTATTTGGAGAGACGTGCTTTAAGTTTTTTTGCCCTTGCAATTGTGGCGCTATCTATATCAGAACAGTAAAAAAGGGGTAAATTTGTAACTTGGTGTGCTGTTTTCCATATTTTTTTTGGTTTTGGACTATGGGTTTTGGTTTCAGGTTAACGGTGAACATGGTGATTTTAATGTGTAGATTGTTGTGTTTTTACATGTGGATGGGCAGGGCGATTGCTATGGTTGCGGTAAATTAACGTAATTTGAAAAAAAAAATTTATTAGTTTTTTGGTAAATAAGATTATCAAGTTGTCTTTTTTTTTGTTTTTTTTTTTTCGCTTTATACGATTCTTAAAGGAGAAAGTCTAAGTACACGGGAATTGTACTCCCACTTGCGTCTCCTTGGGAAAAGGAGGACTGCGTTCGACCGGGCTAAGTCTAACCAATTATAGACTGCCCTGTTGCGTTTATCCACCAATATAATTATACAATCGTCAGATTTCATCATTATGATGCACCAAAGTGCCGGTTGACTAGTTTATAGGACCGTTATCGGGCGGGGCCTCTTTATTTTTGACAAATATTCGAATCCGAATAAGACCAAGAGCCTGAAATCCCAGGCCTGAGTCCGAACCCGTTGACAGCAGTACTGATTTACAAGGGGGCGGATGAGTTGTTCCACGTGCAGAAGGGTGGCCGGTCATGTTGATCTTGTTTCAGTTTTCGTGTCCATAAAGCGAAATCTAGCCCCACGCCATTGTCGAAAAGTTATCCTTGGGTGGCAATTTCTTTTTCTTCTTTTTATTTCGGTCCATAGAAGATGATTCCGCTTTCGGTCCATCAACTCTCGGATTTTTTTTTTCCTTTTTCAGCGAGAAAAGGTCTTGGATCTCTGTTTAACAAGCAGATATTTGGCTAAAACTATTTTTTGTATTTTCTATGAAATGATATCAAATTCATTGAGTAGATAGTTTGCTTGCAAAGCAAAAGCCGCATTATGTACCACCAACACTTATTATTTCCGTGATTCTTTTCCATTCTTGATAATAAAAAGCAAACATCAAAGCATGATTGTGATCTGGACGTTGACATTGATTAACGAAGAAGCTGTCTTTTCCAAAGTTTCTACTTTTAAAAGTCTTAAAGTACCATTATCGTATGTATTAGTATCAATTGTATGGATTAAAACCACGAAAATCACCATTTTCTATCATTTTTCCATGTACGAATAATTCAAATATGAGCAGTGACTAAATATCAATAATACTTTTTTGGAACAATAAGATCCATATGATAGTCATTTAATCAATCTATTTTATCTTCGGTTGTCCGCAATAGTTGATTCACCATGCCAGAAAGATATATTTACAATAAATACAAATAGAAGTTTAAAATCTCCAACTCCTGATATGTATATGTGACTCTTGTATATAGCCAATAAATACTGAAAATAGAATTCAACAAATTATATGATATTTTTCATAAAAAGTTGTACCAGGATTATTTTGGCTGAAATTAATGGCGGATGAAAGACCATAGAGGTGCTGTGGACTGGAGGCTGCCAGAAAACCCAGTCATACAAGTACCTTTCCACATAGCAAAAACAAAAGAGAAAAAGCAAGGAGGAATGGGAGGTGAAAAAGCACAGGAAAAAAAAAGCAAAAGAGAGGCCAATGCAAAGACAAGAGAAGAAATCCAGAAAACTGTACCAAAAGAAATTGTCAAAAGCAGCACTGCAAAAAGCAAAAGAAAATGGAAAAAAGAAGACATTTTCCTGGTCATTTTTATTATTTATTATTACAATAACTTATAATCGCCCTGTTTGTTGAGTTTGATGGATAATTATGCAGAAAACTCATAAAAGTTGAGTTCTTTCCTTGGGCTCTGGGTTTTGCTGGTCCTTTCTCCTTTGCCCACCAACCAGGCCAAGCAAGAAAGCAGCAGAAGGTTTACAGAGGAAGGCAAACACAGAATTTGGTAAGAATCTCAAGAGGAACTTCCTTTATAGTTGTTTTCAGTATGATATTTCTCTGGAGCAGCAAAAGTTTTAGTTCTTGCTTCTTCTCTGTTGTTATATATGTTCATATGAATTCCTTTTCTTGTAAAAATGTTGTCTTTTTGTGCTGGTGAGGATCTTTAAGCCTGTGTCGGGGCCTTGATTTGGTCCAGACTGCATTGACATAGTTTTCGTGCTGTTCTGCTTGGCTTTGTGGGTTGGGGACAAGGAGGAAAGAGAGATGAATCAGACTGTTGGAATTGGTCTTTGCTAATGCTTCTTTTCTGTTAATATTTTTGTTTTGTACTTGATTTTGGCTTCCGGGTTCTGGAATTATGGAAAAGATGCCATTTTTGACCAGTTTGATCATGTAGGGTTCGGCTTCTGAATATGCTTCTTCTGAATGTTCGTTCAGTTGAGAAAGGACTATTCGGACAAGAAGAAAATGACTCTTGTAATTTCCAAATTAGGGATCAGAGCAAGTATTTCTGAGGCTGCTTCACAATCTTGGTCGAAATTAGGGTTCAGCAGAGAGCTCTCTTTTGGTTAAAGCATACATGTAAAGTAAGGGTTTTTCTTCACAAGGGCTCAGAACTAAGTAATTTTCTAGCTTTTTATTTGCCATTTGTGAGATATGATTCGGCAGATATTTGGTCGGCTTCCTCGGAAGCCATCGAAATCAGCAGAGAACCGTGATTCTAGTGGTGGCACCACCACTCTATCATCAAGTTCTCCTATTGACCTGCGAAGCGGAGACTTCCCCATAAATAGGATTTCGATTCCTCAGAACAAGGCTCCTCCTGGATTACATTCAGATTATTATTATGGAGGCAAATCCCCCACAGCTGTAGATCAGAAATTAAATGGAGAGTTGCTTTTCCAAACTTACGAAGCTTTACCTAGCTTCAAGGATGTTTCAGTCTCTGAAAAGCAAAATCTGTTCATCAAAAAGTTGAACTTGTGCTGCATTCTATTTGACTTCACTGATCAAACAAAGAACTTGAAAGAGAAGGAGACCAAGCGGCAGGCATTGGTAGAGCTAGTGGACTATGTTTCTGCAGCAAGTGGGAAATTCACAGAGTATGTAATGCAGGAGATTGTCAAAATGGTGTCCACCAACATATTTAGGGCTTCTAGTCCTTCACCTCACGGGGGTAAGGTCCCAGAAGCATTGGATTTAGAAGAGGAAGAACCTCTAATGGATCCAACATGGCCACACTTGCAGCTTGTTTATGAATTTTTTTTAAGGTTTGTTGTGTCCCCAGAAACAGATGCAAAGTTGGCTAAAAGATACATAGATCATTCATTTGTTCTAAGGTTGCTCGATCTCTTTGATTCTGAAGACCCTAGAGAGCGGGAATACTTAAAGACACTACTTCACCGTATCTATGGCAAATTCATGGTTCACCGACCGTTCATCAGGAAGGCTATCAACAACATTTTCTATCGGTTTATATTTGAAACAGAAAAGCACAATGGAATAGCAGAGCTCTTGGAGGTTTTGGGAAGTATAATAAATGGGTTTGCGTTGCCACTCAAGGAAGAGCACAAATTGTTTCTTGTTAGAGCATTGATTCCACTTCACAAACCAAGGTGCATCTCGACATACCACCAGCAGTTATCGTATTGTATCACACAATTTGTTGAGAAGGACTGCAAGCTTGCTGATACTGTGATAATGGGATTGTTGAAGTACTGGCCTATAACAAATAGTTCAAAGGAAGTATTGTTCTTAGGTGAGCTGGAGGAAGTCTTGGAGGCAACTCAGCCATCAGAATTCCAGCGTTGTATGGTTCCTCTTTTCCGGCGAATAGCCCACTGCTTGAACAGTCCTCACTTTCAGGTAATACCCTCTTAGATATAATCTTATGAATGACTGCATTATTAAGATTACTTATCATTCCCTGCAAATCGAAATGCAAAAAGAATATTCTGTATAATCGAAAAAACTCCGGTGAACTTTCAAAAGGAGTGGATGTGGAATTCATGTACTGTGTCTGTACCCCTAAATCACTCAGTCAGAATCTTTTGTATAATGTGGGTTCATATTTCCATATTTTCTATGCCAACATCAATATTAGGATAAATTTTCAATTGTACAAGTTTGAACTTGCATTGGATGATGTGAATGCTCAACTCACATTTACTTGTGAACTTTCTGTTGTTGTAGGTAGCAGAAAGAGCACTGTTTCTCTGGAATAATGATCATATAGATAGCATGATTAAACAAAATCACAATGTGATATTTCCTATTATCATCCCTGCATTGGAGAGAAATACAAGGAGTCATTGGAGCCAAGCTGTTCAGAGCCTAACACTGAACATCCGAAAGATTATCTCTGACCACAATCCAGAGCTATTTGAGGTGTGTTTCCAGAAGTTTCAAGAAGATGAAGTCAAAGACAAGCAGATCCAAGAAACACGTGAAGCATTGTGGAAACGTTTAGAAGAAATTGCTGTTTCCAGAACTAGTTTTCAAGCAGTGGTTGTTTAGAAGTCATGACTGCTTTCAAAGCAAGCATAACCAAACAAGGCATGGAGCCTAGTGCAAGCATCATTGAAGACGTTGCTGCTTTGGATTGCCAATTGGTTTGTTAGTTCAGTAGTCGCTATGCTTAGATCAGTGTGAAGTTCTTGAGGTATGTAAAGGATTTATGAGGTGGACTGCTTATACTTGCCTGATTGATGGTTTTGGGAATTTTAGTTTCTAGAGAATCCAGGATTGTTCTCTGGGATTAGATTGTGCATAGTGTGTGTATGAAACATCCACGATATAGAATTCTATGATTCAGAAGCACACAAGTAGTCAGTTTTAGCAAATCTTTCTTGACATTCTCAAAAGAATGATCATCCAAATCTGCACTAGGTAACTACTTAACTTTCTGCCTTTTACTTATGTATTGAAAATTTGAAGTGTGAAAGATTTGTCATTCACGAGACGATCAACCTGTCTCGTGATTTGTCAGTGAATCTTGTTCTCAATTTCTGCTGTTATTGTTCACTTCTATAAGAAATCAATGGTCATGCATATCTGTCATTGTTTCTGGTAATTGTATTGTACAATTTAGCCACACATTTGAATCTGGTGGTTCCAGTGCATGCCAATACCAACATACCATATAAATACATGCTAAGAAAGGGCAAAAAAATGTGTACTTAACTTCTTCCTTCAACTACAATGCATCTAGTTTGAACAAGCTATTTTCCATAAGCATATAACGGTGGCAAGTGCTTGGTCAATTATGCATGAGTTTGAAGCTATCTGATACAACCCTGTTTGATACAGGTTGATTACTATTTGGCTTTATTTGTCTCATATTTTTCCTTTCACGTGAATTCTTAGTGGTGGAGATAGATTTGGAGGAAAGAGGAAGGAAGGAATATTTTGGGATGAAGTGAACACTTTATTCTCCAAACTTTTCAAGGAGAATAATGCTACAATAGTTGAAATATAACAAGCCACGTTTCAGACTGGCGCAAAGGTGAAAGGTCCTCTGAAACTGGGTCTGGACTGAGTTTCAGGGCTGCAGGCCAGGCCCAAGCTAGGGTTTCCTAAAATTGTGCGAAAAATTAATATGGAAAAGCTAGAGTCAGATCATGGCCTTAGGTGTATAGGATTTAGTACTGCGGGTGGTTCCATTCTGAACTGCTAGGGGAGTATACCTGATTCTTTTATTAGTTACCTTAGCAGTTGGGATTAATTTTTTAATCTTCTTTTATTCATTGCATGAACAAGAAGACTAATTTATTTCTGCACTCCATCCATCCTAAAATTTTTGAGTTGAGTTGCAGAGAGGACAAGGCTGACGACACGAAAAAAAACAACGGTAACTTGAGAATGATCAAAACAAACACAAAAAACAAAAAATGAAGGGAAAAAACAGAGGCCACAAAGTTGTGTTGAACAAATACAGCTCTTCTGTTCATTGTGTTGTTGATCTGGACCACATTCTGTGTCAGTATTTTAAGATACATTTTTATAGCTCAGAAATACCTGCAAAGAACATGGTAGCAAAACAACTGGACTTGTTTTCTACCAATACTTGACATATTGCTTGTCCTTCTGCATCATGTTGCATTTATTGGATTTATAGTTCTACTCAGAATTCCAGTCTTTGGCATGCTTTGGGTCATATTATTCAAATATTGTAATTGCAAGGAAATTTTACTATTATAGACAATGGTATGTGCTGACTACTTCATCCTCCAGCCTGCAAGAAAATTACAAACTTTTCTATATATGTTGTGGCTTCATTTTGAGGGAGGATCGAGATGATTTGGCGTTAGTTTTCATGTCTTGCAATGCACTTGAAAACTGTAGGAGTATACTTCGTCAGAGCTAGCTTTGTTTATATGTATATCTCAGTATCTTTGTTCATACAAGAAACCCTATATTTTTTACTATAGTTATTGAGGAATTTAGGATCAATTAACATTTCTTCTCAAGATCTAGAGGGGAAATATCTTTAGCATTATAATCAACAGGGCTCTATCTAAAATCCATATGATTTCATGCACCGCATTGTATTCTCCCTAGTTTCTATCCTGTTGGTTTAAGACATTTAAAACCTCTTTCATGACCATTTTACTCCATTATTCTCTCTTCCATGCAATCATGAAGATTTCGAGGTAGAATTTCACCCAAAAAATCAAAGAGCATTGTACACAGTAACACAGGCCAATCAATGGCCATCGTCAAAAGGAATATTTTACAACCTTTTGAAGATTCTGAAGCAAAAGACGCACGCCATGACCTAATCATCTCCGACTCTAGCTATTCATTAAAAAACGACAAAAATGTCATAATCTGTTGGCTTAGGTTTCAGTTTGAACAATTTCCTGGAAGCTCCCAAATCCAAATTCTATGCTGAAATTTTTGTTGTTCAGTCTTTGACTCTCTTGATTTTGACATTTTTTTTTTTTAAAAGAAAAGTCAGTAACTTGGGCCGGCCAAGTCAGAGTCACTGTTATATATCTTTATCTTCGGAAAAAAAAATATATATATATATATATACTTTGTATTGTTCGTAGATTTGGCAATATATGATTTGATGCAGGTTGGGTTTGGATTGTAATAGGTTTGATTTGATCAACTCATGCTCCGAATCATCGGCTCGGTTAATAGAGTTCCAATCGGTTTGGCTGAGTTTGTGAGATCAAATGAGTCAAACTCAACTCAAAATTAATTTTTTTAAAAAAATACTTTTAATAATTATTTTTAAATAATTTATATTAAAATCCAATTTTAGAAAAGTTAACATTAAAATAATAAATTAATATAATAATATTTAAATATAAAAAATATCAATAATAATATCATAATTAAAATAATTAAATATGTAATATATGCTTTTACAATGATATTTTTAAATATTAAAAAAATGAGTTTTCGAATTGGAATTGAGACAAGTTTTTAAGCTTGGGCGCGGCTTGTTAGAAAGCCAATCGAGTCGATTTCAGCCAAATTCAAGTTAAGCTTAGGAGACAAATTGACACTGTTAGTTATACCTTAGCATGATTGGTGTTAACCCTAACTTGAGGTTATTCCTCGTAGTTATGGGATCATATGCATGGCAGACGAAGCTTCTCCATCGATCGATTTAACCTTTCTTTTTTTTTGTTTGCTTGCTTTTTCTTGTTTGAAAAGCCTAACTATTGAAGAAGTTTGAACAAATACATGTTTCCGATGTATCTGTGCTTCGGCCGGCTACATATTCTAGCATTGTTTGCTTCCAAGACGCTCGCCATTGCCCCAGTTCTACCTCGGAAAAAAAAAAAAACAAGCCTATAAAATACAGAGACAAACAGAGACTCCAAAAATATTGGAAATGGATGCTTTTCCTATTGAGCTATGCTTTTTCTGCTATGTTTGCTTTGTGCTGGAACTCAAGGTAGCATACTCTTCCTCCCAAATTCTTTTCTACCAAGCCTAAGCCTAACAACCTTAGGATACGCTATCAATTCATCATTCATTGTTTGCATCGCCGCCTTGTTCAATTCTTTGTCTTTTCTCTGGTTTTTCTGCATAATATTATCGTACTTTAATTCAAAGTGGCCAGTTCAAGATCCATGAAATTAAAGCTCTATAAATAGTGGCAATGCATGGTGCTGGGAGGGTCTTTGAAGCTGCTGCTGCTTGTTGAATTTAAGTGAGAATGTTTCCTGGCTTGTTTCTGCAAGAGCAAACTCAAGTGAAGTCTGGGGATGAGGATGCAATGGAGCTCACGCTTTCCTCAGCAATGGCTAAAATGGTGGCTTACCCTTTTCCTTTGCTGTCTACTTGGAACCTCTCGCTTCCTTCTTGCTTCTCCTCCCCTTGCAAGAAGCCTAGGACCTCCGAAGCCGGAGTCCTCGGCGGCGGAGACCCACAGGTCAGGAGCAACGAGCCGGCGAGTTGCCTCAGGAAACTTCGGTTTCGCGACCATATTGGCGCTTACAAGCAGAGGTTCTCTGCCGCTGAGGCAGTGGAGGAGTCGATTGGGAGTGGTTGTGTTGTGAATGAAGAAGCGGATGCCGGCGGCAGTGATGCTGGCAGCGATGGCATGAGGCTGGTGCAGCTGCTTATATCCTGCGCGGAAGCGGTCGCCTGCCGCGATCGCGCCCAGGCATCGCTGTTGCTCGGAGACCTGCGATCGAGAGCGATGGTGCTCGGCACTGCCTTCCAGCGAGTGGCCTCCTGCTTCGTGCAGGGCTTGGCAGATCGCCTCGCACTGGTGCAGCCGCTCGGCGCTGTGGGGGCCGCAAGCCTCTCGGCGCCGACCACGTCAGCTGCAGAGCGAGACGAGGCTCTGAGCCTTGTGTACGACTCCTGCCCCTACATCAAGTTCGGCCACTTCGTGGCTAACGCTGCCATTCTGGAAGCCTTTGAGGGAGAGAGTCTGGTCCACGTCGTGGACCTCGGGATGACCGTAGGCCTGCCCCACGGCCACCAGTGGCGCAAACTCGTGCACACTCTTGCCACGCAGGCTGCGACGCCCCCGAGCCGCCTGCGCATCACGGGCGTCGGCCCTTGCCCGGAGCGCCTCCGCGCCATTGGCGACGAGCTCGAGGCCTACGCCCGGAGCCTGGGGATAAACCTCAATTTCTTCGCTGTCGGGGGCAACTTAGAGAACCTCAAGCGGGAACACTTCAAACTGGACGCTGGTGAGGTGCTGGCTGTGAACAGCATTCTGCAGCTGCACTGCGTGGTGAAGGAGAGCCGCGGCGCTCTGAACGCCGTGCTGCAGATGATCCACGAGCTCTCGCCGAGGGTGTTGGTGCTGGTGGAGCAGGACTCTAGCCACAATGGCCCCTTCTTCCTCGGCCGCTTCATGGAGGCGCTTCACTACTACTCTGCCATCTTCGACTCCCTCGACGCCATGCTGCCCAAGTACGACACACGAAGGGCGAAGATGGAGCAGTTCTACTTCGCGGAGGAGATCAAGAACATAGTGAGCTGCGAGGGGCCAGCGAGGGTGGAACGGCACGAGAGGGTGGACCAATGGAGAAGAAGGATGAGCCGGGCAGGGTTCCAGCCGGCCCAAGTGAAGCTGGCGTCTGAGGCGAGGCAGTGGCTGGCCAAGGCAGCGGCGTGCGAGGGGTACACCATTGGAGAGGAGAAAGGGTGCCTTGTGCTCGGGTGGAAGATGAAGCCCATTATTGCGGCTTCTTGCTGGAAATCCTAAGTAGTAGAAGAGTACCTCAAGTGAAGGAGAAGAATAAAGCAGCTCCGGCAGTGAAAGTGGGCTGGTTGTGTTTTACGCTTTGAATGAAATATTCGAGTTTTCTTTTGTGTGAAAATGGGCTGTGTTGTCACTGATGTAGAGCTGACGTATATATACTAACCAATTCTTTGATACAAATTAATTTTGGTGGGCTGGTGTAGGATCTCATTATGTTGCTCTAATGACTGCTGTAAACTCTTTTCTGAATTGTAAAGACTGAATTACAAGCGATGTTTTGGATATGGAATTATTTGACGAGGATTTATTTTTGTTAGATAACCTAGCTCCTCTGCATCACCTAGCTCCTCTCCCCTCGCCGTGTCTCCTCTTTCCTCCCTATCGGCCGCCAAGAGATCTCCCGCCTCCTCCTCTCCCTCTTCTCCTCTGCCACTGCTGGCAAACCCTTTGACCTCACCGCCCTCTTCTTCTCCCTCGCAAACAACATCCTCTGCCAAGTTGCCTTCGGAAGAAGTTACAGAGAAGGCGACAGGTGAAGAGTCATGTATTTATTACGAAACAATATTTCATGCACGGTTCGAATTCAAGGCGGCCATGGCCAAATCAGGGATGGTATGAATCCAACTCATGCAACATGCATGCGATCGCAATTATATATTGTAATCGGATCCCATTCTTTAACACCAGGTTGGCGTCGGTGTTGGAGGAGGCACAGAGGCTGTTCCCCGGGTTACTCAGGGAAACTTCTTCCCGGATTCAGGTTGGATCGATGATGTTACGGGGCTGAGACGGAGGCTGGAGAGGAACTTAGCGGATCTGAGACTGGTTTGCGATGAGACTATTGGCGAGCACGAGAGGAAGGCGAAAGTGGAATCGGGTTAGGGTTGGGGTTCCGATCGGGAGGACTTCGTCGACTTGTTGCTGAGGGTAAGGAGGAGTGGCGATCTCGAGG
Source organism: Trichopus zeylanicus subsp. travancoricus (assembly GCA_005019695.1). Taxonomy (NCBI): domain Eukaryota; kingdom Viridiplantae; phylum Streptophyta; class Magnoliopsida; order Dioscoreales; family Dioscoreaceae; genus Trichopus; species Trichopus zeylanicus. Next base: position 146,421 of record RXID01014443.1, read on the forward strand.
TGCCGATCAAGGTGATAATCTCAAAGCACGCGTACTGGTACAATGATTTTAGTATTGTCTTTCTGATTCTAAAAGGCAACATCCACGTAATAATTGCACTCTGGATTCAAATCATCGGCAGTGATTTTGGATGACATGTTGGTCGCCGGAACCGACACTACATCGGCGACTCTGGAACGGGTGATGACGGAGCTGGCCGGCACCCGGCGGCGATGAAGGTGCAGGAAGAAGTGAGGTCAGTGGCCGGAATCAAAGACACGGTGGAGTCCGACCTCCCAAATTTCCGATACTTGAAAGCCGTCATCAAGGAGACCTCCCGGCTCCACCCGCCGGTCCCGCTCTTCGTCCCCCGGGAGTCCGTCGAGCCCTGCGTCATCCACGGCTACGGCATTCCGGCGAAAACCAGAGTCTTAGTCAACAGCTACGCCATCGGCCCCGACCCCGCCACGTGGGAGAACCCTTTGGAGTTCCTCCCAGAGAAAAACTGAGGGTTGTGGCTCCGAGGTGGACCTGAAGGGGCAGGACTTCGAGCTTTTGCCGTTTGGTGGATGAAGGAGAGGGTACCCTGGATATGGCTTCACGCTGGTCATGATAGAGGCTGCGCTGACGAGGATGTTGTACCATTTGATTGGGAGCTGCCGCCGGGAGTCTCGCCGGAGGATGTGGACATGAGTGACGTGTTTGAGTTGGCGACGAGGAAGAGAGTTCCTTCGGTTCTTGTGGCCAGGGCGAGCAAGGGATATCCGTGTAGAAAGAGTGAATTGGATGGTGATGCTTGAGAGGAATGCTATCTTTTATCTCGTGTTTGATTCAAGAGTAAAATAAATTGAGAGGATGTTATCCGAAATAGAATTAATTATCTATTTTCCTTTTATCTCATAACAATTCTGAATACTTTTTTTGTTCGTTCCAGTTAATTTGGGATTATGACGATGTTGAATTGTCATGATTTACCCTGATTTTTTCACCCAAAGCATGAAATTTTGAACCATTCCAAGACCAAATAGCTCAAATTAAAGACAAATTGTTTCAGCATCAAACCCTTTGAATTACAAAATAGAAAGAAAATATTCAAACACCAAAGAATATTTCACAAGCATATCAAGGTCTCTTGCAGGAGAGCCAAAAGATGCTTATGCATCAAAAGGAAAAATATCCTCAAAGTAATATAATGCGTCCCAAGAAGAAGCATCAGGCCAACCAAACGCAGAGCCATCTGCACAAGTGTCGTCCAAGAAGAATGAGGTGCTTGAGCTACTTGAGGGGTGGTTTCTGGCTTTCATCTCTCCTTCATCAGACCCTAATTCCCACCACGAGACATTGCCATTGTCTGGTAATTCTATTCCTACTTCATCTTTATTTCCTTGTCCTTCATCGTCAACCAAGTTCGAGGTTTCTTGGCTCTGTTCTTCAACTTTTGAAGCTGAAGAAGCAGAGTTTGAAGCTTTTTGGCCCTGCAAACTACATTTTCCTGGCTGCTCAACAGGCTTGTGGGTCACAGGGTCCAGACCTAGCAGCTTCATTTTCTTCTTGATTTTTGTATTCCAATGGTTCTTAATCTCATTGTCAGTCCTTCCCGGGAAATACGACGCAATCTTCGACCACCTAAACTTGAGAGACAAGTTGGAATTAAACACCACAAACGTTAGCTCAAATCTATGTCACTGTATGATCAAGAATTGAATAAGACCTGTTACCGAGACGCGAATGGAGTTCGATGATCTGGTCCTCTTCGGCTTCGGAGAAAGCCCCTCGCTTGAGGTCTGGTCTCAGGTAGTTAGTCCATCTCAGCCTGCAACTCTTCCCACATCTCATCAGACCTTCATTCCAAGAAAACAACTTGTATTAGTTCTAGTTACATAATTTGAAGGTTGGCGCTTGGCAACGAGGAAAAGAAAGAAAATCACCTGCAAGCTTGGGAACGCGACGCCAGCACTGAATGCCATTGTTTAGAATGAAGTTGATGAGCTTCTGGTCTTCGTCGATTGTCCACGAGCCTCTCTTCAACCCTATCTTGTCACAGCACGGCTGCCTCCCCATGCTTCAGAGGAAACAAGAAAGAGGCAGAAGAAGAAGGAAGAAGATGGAAGTCATATGTAAGTTTGAGCAGAGATGCTGCCAGTTCACGCCAATGCGCATAAAAAAAGAAGCGCAAACGTTAGAGGCGCTCATGTCCACATCCAAGTTGACAAGATAAAAAGAATAAAAATAAAAATAATAAATAAATAAAGCGCTGCCTATCACCTTCTAGGGTTTCGTTTGGAGACTAAAAGAAGCGGAAGAGGTTGACGAGGGGGAAGTGTGCATGCGAGTTGTCTAGTTCTCGAGGGACATTTTTTAATGGAGAGAGACGTAGAGCGATTCGCTGGTCTCGAAAACTCGAAGCTCTTGCCCTTGGAAAAGTTCAGATACGTATACGGCTGTTGGCGTCAAGATTCCAATGTCTCCTTCCTAAGGTAAATTAGAAATTTTAAGAGAAATATGTGACATTATGAATATATTAGGAGAAAAAAATTGGAATTGAAATAGTTTTTTTTTTTTTTTTGTTTGTGATCGACGAGGATATATTTTTCTCACGAGTGAAATCACCATTAGTAAATATTATGTTCTATATAAGAGATTACAAATTGATTTTTTTGAGTATTGACAAAATCAAACTATGCTTGTGAGTTCAAAATCAACATAAATATCAATAAATTTCATTCAAAATCGAAACATTTTAATTAAAATTACAACAAAACGAGTTTAAAAATTATTTTAAAATTTTGAGATTGTTAAGATGGCGAAATGTCCAAAATTTTCAAGACGAAACTGAAAACTTTGTTGAAACTAGTAGTATTTTTGAAAGTACCATAAAAAAGATGACTTTGTTAAATTGTAGCGCGTTATCATCTTGTACCCAAGCTGCTCTCGTGCCAAGGCACGTCAATTCCAGGCTCACTCTGGCACCAACAGCCTTGTAAAACAAAAAAAAAAAGTTGACCTCACGTCCGGAGTCAAACTTTTTATTTTTGTACAAAAACTTTCAAATAAATACATATTTTTGTTTTTTTAAGATTAACGCGTTGACTTCTCTCCAAGACAAACCGTCGCGTGAGACAGAGCGATAGCATCATCGTGGGCGCAATTCTCGTAATCTTGCTTGTTCAAATCCTGCCACGTAACTAACAGCTCCCGTTCAAAAAAGAAGGTGGGAAGATAGAATATTTGTCTTTGAGGCTGTGCACCTTCCCCGAAGCACACCCAAATCAATTTTTTCTGCATTCATGCACCGGTTCCAGATGACACATTGATTGCAGATAATGAACATACTGATGATTAGTGGAATAAGGGAATAATTAAATTGTAAGAGTTGACCAGAGGGATAATTATTAATATCTTATATTGTAGGAATATGGAGAAGCAAAATTATGACACCCAAACACATTTTTTCACCAAGCCTAATATGTAGATCTTACCTCATTTCTTCACATATCAGAATGAAGGTATGATTTTCAATGTGTTCCGCTGACTATGCATAAGCATTATAATCTTGTATTCCAGTTTGGGATTATAATGTCAGACGTCTTAGAAGGCAATGCGTTGCCTTTCGTCTTGAATGAGTCTGCAGATTCGAGTGATCTGGACGTTTGGAGGGCCATTTCAGCGTGGCGATGGAGACATGTCATGGCCATCTACATAAGACAGCAAGAGAATGTCATTATTTAGGTCGGTCAAGACTAAGAACATTTGATTACTAGAAAATAGTATGGGCAATCCATAAAATGGTTCTTGTGAAATCTAGGCCTTTTAAAAATTGTCCAACAGAGCTAGTTTATACAATTAAGGCTCAACAGAACTGTGAAGAACTGTGTATGGTAAGTTGAGCAAATGAAGGAAACTTGAAATCTCAAGGTCAATAATTCACAGGAAAGCACCAACAAGTAGTAAAGCACGAAAATTTCAGACCATAAAAGGCTGCACCTCATTCAAGAATAACTGTTTCATGCATTGAAGATACTTACAGTTGAGCATTCTGTGTCGGGGTCAGATTCAGCAACATGAAGGGCCCATGCGCGAATCCACTCGAGCCCATTCGAAACTTCACCATTTCCTTCAATTAAAGCAGAAGCTACAAATGAAGGATGTAGAGCTGCTAGGATGCAGGAAGCAGTAAACACAACAGATCTTCTAACATATGCCTCCGCATGGTGTGAGATCTCCCTGGTAAAAGTAAACATTATGGAACAGAAATAAATTCCATTTATCATGCTTTTACTCAAGATGCTTTGTGATAGCCATTTTTGGGTTATGCTTACACACAAAAAAAAGAAGCTTATAATGAAAGTACCTTCTTCTTAACATATCAAGAAGGGCAGGGGCCAGTGCTGATGCTTCTGGATGCATTGTGATGCATTTCATGCAGACACCAAGCATGTAGATCAGTTTTCCAAGAACAATAAAGTCCCTATTGAGCAAATCAACCCCATGTCCTACTTTGTCAAATCCTTGCATTGCAGGGAGCATAAAAGCAGCTGCATATAAAGGAAATCTATTTTTCAACCATTCCTCTCGGCTGTCTTTTGCTGTTCCAAGACTCCACCTACGTGACTTCCCCATCTTTATCTGACCAGGTCTAGAAGGAAGCTCTCTCTCATAACGATAAGACCAGTTTAATGGAGTTTCAGTTTCCACTACTTCCTTCCAAGGGCCTGCTCCAGGAGGACCTGTACTGCTGGGAATAAACCATGGCTGACTTCCTGAGACAGTAGAAATCAAATGCCTGTGTTGATGCTGTATTCTTGATGTTTTACTGTCAGCAAGCTCAAGAGCTGCTTCAGTCATTACATCAATTATTAAAATACGTTGACTGATATCTACATTCGGCGAATATAGCATTTTGGTTAAGACACCCAAAGATTCAAATGGGGATGTGACAAGCAATGCAACCAGTGCCTTTTGCCGCTTTGCTTCAGCAGAATCATCCTCTCCTTCAATTGCCACATCTGTGCAACGCACATTAACCAATGCTCTAACAAGATCACCTGCATTATGACGGAGTTCATCAGGTGATGCTCTTATAAGTTTCTCAGCAACATCGAGTGCTCTTTCCACCTGTATAGAAACTACATTATCAGCAATTTAATGCTAATGTAATACAGAAGATGCAGTTGAAGAACTTACACCATCAGCATCATCAGGTTTTCGCAGTGCTGCACAAATTTCACCAATCTGAGAGATTTTTCTCAGCAGGTCCGTATCATCATCAGATAAATCATACGGCTGTAGAGACGATTGACTTGAAGCTTCAGAATTCATGCTTTCATTATCTTCATCTGCTTCAGAGAGGTTCTCACTGATGACAGTTGATAGATCGATGTTCTTATCAGGGTCGATGATCCTCAAATTTGAGATTTGAGCACCATTATGGTTGGAATCACCATGTACAGTCTTCCTCTTATTGTCAGAAGTGTCAGAAGCATGCTTCTTCCCTTTAGACAAAGAATACTTTGATTCACTGTGATCGATTTTGTTGTTATGCCAAGTGACCACAATCTCATTTTTTAAGGAAGCAAGACCAAATTCCCAATCAACAACCTCAGGACAATCATCATCAAGATATAGGGGATTATTTGGATCAACAACCTTAGAGAACACCAGAGCAATAGAGCTGGCCATTTTCCGAACTAAATGAATTGGGCTCTCCAACCTACCTGTCAAACAGCACTAAAGTTCAAAAAGAGATCCACAATAATTTTACCATGGGATAAGTAAGAGATAGAGTACTACAGCTTACTCCCTGAAGAATTGACTGCGAGAAATCCTTGGTTGATTCAAGTTCTTCTTTTGACATTCTTTCCAAACTTATACCAAGAGCTGCTGTAATATCTATATTTTACTTAAGCAAACACAAATCATTAACAGTTGGAAATCAAGATGAATTGGAACTGTAAAAGGATACAAGCTTGCTGCTCTATGGAAGCCAATTGTGTAAATTCACGTTTTGACCAAGTGCTTGCAAGACGTTGCACTGTGTCTAAGAAAGGTTTGTTCTTTTGGCCTTCCATCCGTGCAAGAGCATGAGGTGGGCATTCAAAAACAGAGAACTGAAGAATCCACCTCAGGCAGCAGAGAGGAAACACTTTCCAAAACAAAAATTTATTGACAAACATAGCCCTGAATATGTGGAGAAAATGAGTACAACACATTCCTCTTACTCTAGTAGAAAACAAGGAATGTACTCACCAAATGCACAAGAAGCATCCAAAAAACAAGAAGGAACAAATATCAACAAAGAACGTGCAGTTTGCATCAACAACCATGGAGAAATTTTTGTGGTATTGGAACTTCATAACGATCAACATTTGAAATGAAAAATCTATCAGAAAACAGTCTAACATATACTTTATTTTGAACTCACATAACAATCAGGTCAACAGATGTATTTGACACTATAATAAACCTCAGCAACGCAGCGTTGCCGCAGGATCCTTTTTCATGAATCAAATTCAATGCTAGCAAAAGAGCCACCATGGTAATAATATAACTGCAAGATTATTACTCATCATATGGAAAAGAATAATAAAGTGCATCTCACCTCACACTGCTTTGGTATTTAAATATCTGATGAAACAATGTCCAGAGTGTCATGTAAGCTTCTAAATCATCTAAATTTTGTCTCGAGAGCTGCCGTAGTAACCCTTCTGACAATCTCTCTACAGCATATTGATCTTTGACTGTTTCCAGCATCTTCACCCAGAATAAAGATTCTGGTTTTGATTTAATCACATCAAGGACAGTGAGATCGCCACTAACTGATAAGCAGCTTCGAATGTGATTGAGAAGTTTAGGTATCAATTCAGCTAGCAGAATATCTGGAGAACAGGTCAAATAAATTCATCATGAATACTTTTGTCAAAGGAAATTGAAGATAACACATAGCAGATTTTGACAATAGCTAGTAGCCTCTCAAATGTCATAGGAAGATAGACATTCCATCCAATTCTTTGCATTTATAATAAAACTAATTCTTTGTCAGATGAAAATATCCTGTAGAACAACACGAAAGTTTTTCTAATGGAATAAGTATCTGGAGAAAGAGCCTAGGAAGCTGAGTTCAAACATTAACTTTTATGAACTTCAAACAATCAGCAGAAAAGAAAAGCCACCCTGATAGAGAAGGAAGCCCCTTTTTGCTTTTATGCTCGAAGGATCCAAAGAAGAGCACATTTCTCAGATCAAACAGTTCTCAGTGCTAAAAGAACACCAAGAAATAACAACCCTCTAAAGAATATACACAATAGTTATTTTTGCTTTATCTACTCCGCAGACTGTTAACTTCAAATTGGAGCCTGTCATTTGATTAAATGTGATGCAATTCAATGACAGTGTTACACCAGCAATGAAGATAAACTTACTCCTGCCTATATCAGCTTTCTGTATTCATCAGTTTTCATCCTACCAGTTCATGAAAGATCACAAACAGCATAATCACTATATGCAGAGATCATGACAGTTTTTAAGATACGTAAATAAGAAATTTTTAAGCACCTGCAGAACCTCGCCTGCAGATTCGCGAAATGGTTTCCCCAATGAACAAGAAGCCTGCATCAATAGTAATTCTATCAAAAACGTCCATTTTATGGGGTAAACTTCTAGCTCTTTCCTCAGCCCCATTCAAAAGTTGCCTGACAACCTTCTGGAAGAACACACTTCATACATAGTCAAGGTAAAGCCAAGAATGAAGAAAAATAAATAATAGCAAGGAACACAAAAGTAGACATTTGGAGCAGGGTGTGCAATTTAGGTATAAAGCAAAAGAGAAAAAAGAAAATAAAAATCCTAATAATAAGCAGTCAAACTGAGGAACTTGACAGCATGAAACCTAAATTCATCAATGATCTTTTTTCCATATATCATGACAACATAGAAGACTTTAGATTTTTTTATTTTTTAAATTTGATGTACTCTTGACTGGTTGCTTGTAATTCATGGAGGAGAGGTTTAGATCACTGCTGGACATCAGTGGTATGAAATGATTTCTGTATTAGTGTTCATGCTTTGGGATCATTACTCATTTTCAATCTGCAAATGCATTCTCCTTACAGACAAAAATGTACAGTTTGTGTCTATTAGTACTACACTAGTACCGAGATACTGATTTTCACTCTGAATGACATAAGATTAGAGCAACGCCAACTCATTTAAAGTTATATGACATTCAAGGGAGCATATCAGGGAAACAATAATCAAGCAGTGAGAAACATTGATATACGTAACCCGATGTCTGCTTTCTGAAAGCAATCAAACCCATCTCTAATATTATGCATGTTATACTGTAAAACAATCCCTCATGTAAAGGATACTGAGATGCTAATGCAGATGCAGATCGTGGGCTTGCTTTGTCAGGTATGGCTGCCAGCAATTGTGCAAGCATGGATATAAATGTTGAATATCTTGGATTAATCAGTCCAAGTGCATCCTCATCATTTTTACATGTCAGCCCAATTTCTCTGACCATATCATGGATGCCCTTATTTTCAAGCAAGCAAAATACTAATAACCTGCCATAATTTTTGTAAATCAAAATAAAGTCACCATCATAAAGAGCATTTTGAGTTCGTAAAAGGAACAATAAGCTACATAAATTGATAATTATTTCCTACTGTATTGCAGATTTAATGCTCAAAAAAAGTGAAACATTATTGAGCTAGTTAAGCAAGAACTGATATAAGCATGATTGCGCTTTAACAAGAAAATAAGACAAGTACTGAAAAGAGGTCAACAACTAGATGACAAAGAATACTCTTGACTTCAAAGTTGGGATAATGGAAAAGCCTCCTAGAGGTACTTGTAGCAAATTATGCATGTAGAAAATGGAAATCAAGGGCCTGGCAACATGTAATCTAGTATAATGGTGGTGGAGAAACTATGTTGGTTGCTCACATATAGGGATTGCAGTTAATGATGGCAGTCTGGGGAGTAATTCGGAAGGATTTTAGGAATGAGGAAGTGTTATGGAGGCATTATCATGGTGATGAACTCAAGAAAAGATGGAAGAATAGGAGGATGAAGGAAAATCTCATGAAAAAGGATAATGATCTAAGTGTATGGAAGAGATAGAAATATCATAGTTATGCTCTACTCAAAATGCATCAAGCTTGATAAGGTATTATACTAAATGCATGCTAACAACACCTTGCCCTTAAAAATAGGAATAAAAAGAGGGGAAAAAAACAAGTAAGCATTCTACCAGTGTGCACAAGAAACCTCAAGTTAAACTTTCAAACTGGAACACAAATAAAAATGCTAAAACATAAGGTCATATAAGTTTGGGCACCTTTCAACATTTGAGCATACAGCATTATGGTCAACATCATTAGCTCTATTTTGCGTCAGACAAGGAATTAATGCCTGCATGATTTCAGTTGAAGGTCCACTCCCAAAAAATGAATCATATATAAGCTCCCTTGCTGATAATGGAAAGCAATCTAGCCAATTTGTTGCAACATCTGCCCAGAAGATATGACAGAGTGAAAATATCGGGTTAGACCACAGCCGATCAAATTAGTTATTAAATTGGCACTAGACAGAAGAACATCCATGAAACCTAAGAGGCAAACAGATTAGAACATTCCCTTATAGCTACTTAAAACTTACGGTAGAGCAATATCCTAGAAATTGCAGGGAATGCTGCCCCATGGTAAAAAGCCCGCCGCCACTCATCCCTTTCAGCATCACTGGGAACCTTAGTGCCGCATACCTGCCAGAAAATTTCATCAAAGGACTTCCTCACTACAATTATTTCTATACAAATTCAAAAAATCTCTACATGAACCATAGAGAAAGCGAAAAACTGAATTAAATGTAAATAAAAATATTCCAAAAAAGCGCATTTCTAGCTCAAAAAGGACTTCACTCCATAAATTTAAACCATACCTCACTTCTGTACCTCTCATCGATGCAACCTGCGCCGGCCAACCAAATGCACAGATCAAAATGATGTTTTTCCGGATTAATTTGAAGCAAACACAAAATTTTCTACAAAACTAGTGAATTCCATGAAAAATGAGCCTCAAGGGCTGGGGACCATACCAGAAAGGAGTGATGAATTGACGGGGAAAAGGAGGACTGCTAGGGAATGGAGAGCGACGACAACTTCGTCAACATGCTTGGCGGCTTCGACCGCGGAGGAAACTTCTTCGACCTTCCGGAGAACTAGGGTTTCGAGCTCTCTTCTCCTGTTCCTTTGGCTGCTGCTCTTCTCCTCCGTCGCCATGACTGCAGCTTCGACAGAAGCGAGTTCGGTCAGGAAGCCGCGTAGGGTCCAGTAATAAAGCTATCGGGTCGGATCTGGATGTAGTGCGGATGCGGGTGCGGATCCAAATCCATGTTTCCGGTATGTTGAGCAACGAGCATATTTATTTTGCAAAGAACACAAAATATTTCATCGAATTTGCAAACACGCGCTTGATTTTTTAAAGACATACAGAATTTTATTATTTTTCTAATATTTTATGAAGCCATCCAAAATTGATTTGAGTTCATCCCCATGTTTATTCTAAAAACATTCACTAATATATCTTTTTTAGCCTTTGAACTTGTTTTTTCAAATATATCAATTCAATTTTATTATTTTTATAAAGCATAAAAGATTTTTTTCTTCAAATTAAAAATTTATTCTCAAAAAAAAAACCATAGTAGCTCGCAGATATCTTAATCAGTAATATTTATTTCTTTAGTGCTACTTGCGAATGATTTTTATTTTATTTATTTTTTTATGTCAAAAAATATTTTACTTTTAATTTTTTTGAATTTTCAATAAAACACCTGGCGGATTCTTAAGAGCACACCCGAATCCGCTTGCACAGAAATCCCCTCATCGGCGCCATGTCTCCCTCAAAACTTCGCTGTTGATGGCCGAGGCGGTTTTCCATGCTCCGCCGCGCGCAGCATCTCGACCATTGGCCATATCTCCCTCGCGACTTCACGGGCACACCCGGAGGGCAGCAGCTGCTTCCATGAAAGCCATGACTTCCGATGCTTGCCAGAAGTTCCCGCACGTCCTCGCCGTCGTGGGCTCCGACTCCGGGGCCGGCGCCGGGATCCAAGCCGACATCAAGGGGTGTGGCGCAGCTGGAGTATACTACTCCTCCATCATCACCGCCCTCACCGCCCTCACCGCCCTCACCGCCCAGAACACCTTCGACGTCCAGGTCCGGTCTCGTCGTGCTTGAAAGCTCGAATTTTCTTCTTTTGGGACTTAATTTTGGCTCTTTTTGAATTGGCAGGGGATTCATCCGGTTCCGGAGGAGTTCGTGGCGGAGCAGTTCGGTCGGTGCTTTCGGATGTGGATGTTGATGTGGTATGTTTCATGCTTATACTTTGATTTTTTATCTTCTTCACTTGAAAATTATCTTGTTTCTTGCAATTAGGTTCATTTTGGGGGAAGTACGCATTCCTTGATAAATTACAAGTAGGATGTATCACAGCATACGTGTTGTCTTGGTTTTATCTAAAATTTTAAGTTCCGCTTTCCTAAAATTTTTAATAATGAAGAAATACAAAACCTGGACTAAACGATTAATGAACTCCTGATTAGGACTGGGGAAATTAGGTCAAGAGAGCTTGGTGTTAACTAGAAGCAAGAAAATGCATCACAACAACAATAAACTGCAGTGTCTAACTTATTTTCCTTTGTAAAGGCCTTTTCTTCCTTGAGATTTTGCCATTCATAACTTGAACCCAAGGGTGCATTTGTAGGTATTAGCTTCAGAGTTCTAAATATTTTTGCAGTTAATTTAGTGATATTTCAGTCCTCATCTATTCACTTTTCAGGTAAAGAGAGGAGTGCTTTATTCTGCTAGTATAATCAAAGTTTTGTGCCATGGGCTAAGAGAGTTTTCTGTTTGAGGTGAGTGGATGCATTACACACTATGCTCATGTAAAATAGTTTATGTTGCTTCGTGCTACTTTGAGTGACACATTTTCTGCCCTCAAAGGCAGCTTTGGAGGTTGATCCAGCCATGGTATCTACAAGTGGAGATATGCTTTCTTCTCCACTACACTTGCTATATATTGGTAAATACTATATTCCTTTAATACAAATTGGCTTGTTGGCTTGTTAATTTGTGCAAATCTATCAATGTTTTAAAGCTGCTTTTTGATGGAAGCAATGTAAATTATGCTTTATTTTTTGGAAAAGTTCTTTCATACTTCAGATTCCTGCCCCTTGCAATACAGCAAGGAGCTTCTTCCCTTGGCTGATATAGTGACTTGAAATCTGAAACAAGCATCAGCACTTCTTGGAGGGTGCTCATTGAAAACAGTGGATGACATGCTCTGCAGCAAAATCAATACATGCTATGGGTCCTAGGTATGATGTTTGTTTGATTAAAATCAATCATACAGGACAACATTGAGAGTAAATAAAAAATATTTGGGATTTAGCGGTTCCTCCCGAGGTTTCAAGGTGTTTTCTTTGACACTTTCCTTGTTGATTGCTGTAGGAGAACAGTGCCATGAGCTCTGTGGATCACGTGTAGTTTTATTTATTTTAAGTCTAATTTTATTTATTTTAAAACAAAATTTTACAAATAGATCTCTCGCCGGCTGTGCTCGCACCCTCGTCGGCTTGGGGCCGGCACAAGCGCCGGCCTCGGCCGTTCGTGCCCGTGTCCTTGCCGCCTCACTGACCTGGGGCCCGCACTCACATCTGCCTCTGGCGCCCGCGCCCGTACCCTGGCACGCCCTTAGGGTGTTATATACAAATATTCAAAAGTTATATATATAATAAATAATAAATTTTTTGGAGGTTTAATTATAAAATTATGAAGAGTAAAAGCGAAATTTTTGAAAAAAAATTGATTAAATAACAATCAGAAATTAATAAATATTTTTAAAAAGGGATGGGATAAGTAATTACGAAAATTCTGGAAATTAAGGAATTTTTTGGGACGTATATAATTGGCCCTTAATTTAATAACATGTGTCTCTGTGTAATCATTGAATCACAATCACAACAGCGTCGTGGCTCAAATGGGACAGCGCTTGCTTTGCATGTGAGAGACACGGGGTTTGATTCCCCGCAACTCCATTATTTTAAAATGATTTTCTTGTTTTTAAAATTTTTATTTATTTAATCTTTGTAAGTTTTGCCTTCGCAGCGGCGGGATTTATGAATTTTAAATTTTTTTTTTTTCCACCGACCTGTGGTCTATATAAATGCGAGAGCGGGAGAAGAAACCCATTTCCTCTCTCCTCTCTTCAGAGCCCTCGGATCCATCGCATTTCCTCTTCCTCCAGTCCAATGTTGTGGGTTTCTCCCACGGCTCCGATTCCCTCCGATCGTCTCCTATTCCAGATCGCAACCCACGCGTCCTCGAGTCTGACCTCTGGCAGCCGCGCCTCCTCCCCTTTCTCCGATCTGGCCGCCACGCCGTCACGTAGACCCACTCGAATCGGCAGCCGGAGCTCCGATATCGCCATCGAGGTCCTCGTAGACTTCACCTCCATCCCGTCGATTCCAAAATCGGCGCACCCCTCATTTCTATCGATGGGTTCCTACTTCGTCTCCCCTCCGTCTAGATCCCTCTCTTCGGGACCAGCTCTTCGGTTCTTGATCTAATTCGAACCCTATTTCACAGGGAAAATTCGATGGAGCCCGCTGATTCGCTGAGGAACAACATGCATCAAGGTTCGATTCCCTGATCGTCGATTTCCATCTTCTTCTTGATGTGCTTTGATTTGTGGTTGCTTGAAAAATTAGGGCATACGGTGATGTTTTGACCTCGAAAATCAAGAGAAAAAAGCGTGGAAGATCTGCAAGCTTAGATGGTGAAGGCGAGCTCCCTGTCATTTTATTTTGATTTTGTTAATTGCTCTGTCTTGTAGTTAGTTATTCGTACAGAGCTTGATTGTTCTGGCTATCCCGTTGATTTGTTTAACTTTCAGAATTGATGAACCATTTGAGTGTGCTGTTGATCTTTGATTTTAATTTTTATAGAGAAATTCACCTCCATCGCGACTGATTAGTGTTGATGGCATATTTTGATGTCTGGTAGTATGGAGATTAGGGTATATAGTGGTGTTCTGATGCTTGATTGTTTGGAAAAGAGGCTGCATATCAAGGAAATGGGCATGGAGGATTTGTGAGGCAAGATGGTAAGCATGAGTTCTTCTTTTATTTTTCTTGATTGTTTGTGCTTCAGTTAGTACTGCACCACAAATGTTGCAAGTTTTTCTGGTGATTTATTTACTATCTAGAATTAGATGTACTTTCTAACTGATATTGTGGTGTGTTTCATTGATTTGAACATTAAGGGAATAGAATCCCTGTGATTCTGATTTTGATGACTATTTCAACCTATTCAACATACTAAAACTCAAAACCAAATTTCAGAAGCACCATAATTAAGGTTTGCTTGGGCTTTTGTTCTGGTACTAGTGTTGTGATTTTCTGAATATGAGAGACTGCATGTGACTTGTATTTTTCTGATCATATTGATTATGTTTGAGGGCTGAAATGCATGAAATTAAATTAGGATTGTTTTATTTTAATTTGTCATCTTTTGGTCCATTTAACTTTGTCAGGTTTGCAGGGATTTTATTCAGGAACATGCTTGAGAGCAGCTAGGAAATGCCATGATGCTCATCATTCATCGGTTGACAAATCTCAGATACTAAATGTTATATCGTTTGGTTTTTCTCAATTTTGTTTTGGGCTTCATATATTTTGAAAATTGTGGTTAATTTGGTTATTTGCTGTGTCTATAAGATACCCTGCATTTAGATTAAGGACCATCATGTTATATGTGGGAGCTTTCGCCAAATTAGTAATGGATCAAGAAACAGTGGGTGAGCCTGGATTAGCTTAATTAGCCTGGTTTAACCCCATAATTTAACCCACTTTTCAGGTTAAACCTGGATAATTTAACTAATCTGTAATAAATATATCTTTCCTGACCCATTACTGGATTGGCCTTGAAGGTTTGCCATGTTTTGTAGTGTGGAATGTGTCAATATTAAACCTTGCAGTTTCTCACTTATTACAGCTAATTTTAGTTGCACTGGATTTGATGGTCTTAGTCATATCATTTTGCTTAGTTTTGAGATTTTTGTCCAGGAGTTAATTTGTGTTCTGTTCACTTTGTTTTGCTGGGCTTGTTCTTTTCCTCCATCCACTTTTAGCTTTTGTGATATGTAATAATTATTCAAAATCTGTCCTCTTGTTCCCAATTGCTTGTGCTATGTCTGCTATGAATGCGCCAAGAAGTTCTTATTATTATTCACAGTATGTTTATCTCCATTCTATTGCACAGAATTCAGACATACTATCTCAATTCTAAATCTAGGTGGATAACTATTTCTACCTTTTTTTTATTTAAGAAATTCAAGACATTAGTAATATCAGCATCAAATCTAGTGTTCTTTGACTTTAAAGTAAATAAAGAACTTCTTATATAATGGACATTAAGGGTGCGTTTCATTTGAGATAATTTAAGATAATTTGATTAAGAGATAGTGAAACATTTTTATAAACTACTATGTTTTTACCAAAATTTTATTGACAATAATTTGATGTTGACAAAGCTAATTAGTTTTTTATAATAATTTAATTTAATAGTAAATTCAAATAATTAGTTTTAATTTTGTATCACAAAAACTAAATTCTTAGTCAAATTATCTCTCCTCCCAGCCTCAAATCAGGGTATAGTATGCCTTCAATTTATTTGAGTACCTTCGTGAAAACAGTAAAAGCAATATCTCTGGATTTTTGTTTACATCATTGCATCTCAGCTTTTGATATTTTTTATCGGACAGTGCCCCACATCTGCTAGAGTTACCTGGTTTTCTTTTTTATATTTGTATTTCTGTTCTGATGTGTGAAAATGTGCAAACTTTTTTCCTTGCTCATTCTTGTCTTTGCTAGTGCAGACAGTTTAAAGGTGACATGGTTAGGCATCAAGCTGCACATTTGACATACTAAAAAGACAAACTAGGTATGTCCTCTTCTTTTTTTCTCTGTTTGTTTAAGGAAATCACATAGAAAACCATATTTTGTTTGGCTATTGTCAAAAACCAACTAAATATGTTTTACTTTTCTTGCAAAGAACCAGCAGAAGCCTGTTGAACCTTGCTGGAGTCAAAAATCCTTGAAAATTCAGTTTTGGATATGGTTTACTTTTGAGAAAGTAAGACCTAGAAATTTAGGGGCCGGGGAAAAAAATTCAAACTTTAATAGAAACACTTGGGATTGTGTGCTGTCCAAATGGGGAAATAATAAAGAAATTTTTATGAATTTATTAGGTTAGGGTGGAGACCAACAGACCAACCGGATTTTGGTGGTTGCAAAAAAAATGTAAGAAAGATGGGCTTTTACTAAAAACCAAAAAATGGTTTTCCACACTAAACAAATCATTACAAGGTTCTTTTTATAAAAAAAGATCATTTATTTTGTTGGATATCCAAATTTTATCCTCTGGGTTGGCCCTATCCTGTAAGTCCTGAATCAGACCTTTGCTTTACTCGGCCCATTTGCTGATTTTTCAGAACTAATATACTCGGATGGGATTGGCGGCTCTTATTTGATATAATTAGCTCCTGTGGCTACGCTTGGTTTGTCTTATTTATCATTCTAGGCCACGTGATCTGAGTGGGAAACATTGTTGAGGGACCCATTCGCTCAGCCCTATCCTCTCATCACCACATATCAGCTTGCATAATTCTTTCTTCACATGAAAGACACGCCTCTCTTCAATCTACACGGTTCTTCTCCATGGCTTCGACAGCCTCCGCATCCTTCTCTCCTTTAATCCCCTTCAAAAAGTACCTGCGCCCCAAGCCCCACCGCCAATTATTGGTCTTTGCTTCTGGTTCTGCATCTGGTGAACCGGCTTCTCAGCAGGGAAAACGTACACCTGGTGTTGACACAAGAATCCACTGGACTAACCAGGAAGATGGGTGGATTGGTGGAAAAACTAGGTCTGAAACCACCGAGAACAAAGAAGAGCCCTTGGGGAATCGGTTTGCCGATCTGCTCAAAAATTCCTCTGCCACACACTATCAGTGAGTACTCTTTCCATTATGTGTTGTTTCTGTCACATGGTCTGTTCTTTATCAAAGCATTGATTTCTCGTCTTTTAGATTCCTTGGAGTGCAAGCTGATGCAGACACGGAGGAGATCAAAGCAGCATACCGGAAGCTATCTAAGGAATACCATCCTGACACCACTTCGCTGCCGCTGAAGACAGCGTCGGAAAAATTTATGCAGCTGAGGGAGTCGTACAACGTGCTAAGCAATGAGGACAGCCGCCGGTTCTACGATTGGACATTGGCACAAGAGGCAGAGAGCAGACGAGCCCAACAGATGAGGATGAGGTTGGAGGATCCTTATGAGCAGGATCTCCGTGACTATGAGCCAGTACCAGATATCATGGATCGGCTTGGTGGTAGGAATTTGAAGCTCAGTGATCAAGCGTATACGGCCCTTACAATAGATATCATGATCATAATATTCTGCATCTTTTGTTTTGTATATGTGGTATTCTTCAAAGAACCATATTGAGTCAAATTCTTCAAAGAACCTTTACATAGAATGCTGATTGGGTGCAAAATTATCAATATATAGTGAGCAAATCACAAAAATTGGTGTTACTGAGTACCATGTGTGTCAATGAAATGTCCTCTTATACTGAGTGAAATCAAGGAAAATGGAAGGGAACACCTGAGCAGATAGCAGGTTATTTTCAAAATAGTAGATGCGTCAAGCTTGCTCTTCAGATGTCATCAGACTCGATGATCTTGACAACCGAGTCATCCCCAACCTTTTGGAAGACAACCACACGATCATAAGGCCTTATCAAACCGACTGATCTACCATATTCTACGGTGAGTTTCAAGTTGGCATCGGTGGACCTTGCTGAGCCATCCTGTTGAGCAAAGAATGCAGAATTGTTACAAGAAAATGAAGCTGCCTAAGTAAGCAGCAGCACATCCAGAATCTTCTATATCCTGGCAGCATTTTCCATGGAATCTATTGGTCATTGCACCCTAAAATATGGGCCCGCTTTACTCCAACGAGCAACATTAAAATGGTCTATTTGAATCAAAATTACCTATGCAGTCAGTAGGGCAGCAAGCTCTTGGAATCTATCGACCACCTAGGAATCTAGACAGGATTTATTTTACAACTTATAAAACACTGTTTAAAACTTTATTTTAAAATGGTCATGAGAATGGAGGCAACTTGGGCCAGGGGACCCTAGGCAGCTAGGTGGTTAACAAATCTTCCCAGCTACTAATCAATTCATGATCCACCTTTAATCCAGTGCATAAACTATCTTTGACGACATTGATTTAAACACATTTTTGTGCCAAGAACAAACAGCTGATTCTTTCCAGTAATTGGGATTAGCATGATTAACAGGTTAACCTTGTTGAGACAACTCATGCAAATCTCAATTGTCTTGGGCCCTTTTAGATTGGATCTAAAAAAATGATCACTAGTTAGAAGGCCTGGCAGTATCCTAATTTGTTACCAAAAGCGCCCAAAGTTGTTAAGAAAAAGACCAAAAAGAAGCAAGAACATTAAATAACTTACTGTGTTTGGGGATGTCAAAAAAGGGAAAATCCCCCGCAAAGCGAGACATTGTCTAGCCTGAACAAAAGCAAGGTTGTGATTTGAGTCAACATTGATAGCAGTACAGCAAAATTTCCAGACGTACACACCCTCAAAATGCAAAGTGTTCTACTTATCTGAATTAAATAACGTATATTTCTTGCTAAATTTTCAAAGTCAGAACACTTTGAAAAGTGAGTTACCTGTATATTGCCGTAGATTGAAAACGAATCATTTGTGTTAGACCGTGGGACTACAACAGCCAGCACTGGCATTGGAGGCCTGTATTTCGCAACCAACCTGATAAATGCAGTTTTTGAAATTTTAATCTCAAGAATTCACTTTCACATTGTGGGCTTACTGGAAGACAATTACTAATAAAAAAAAAACCTTGCAGCTCTCCCAGAAGTTGTGAACGCAATTATAACAGAAGCCTTAACTTTTATTGCAGCACGGACCTTGAACAGGGCAGCACATGAGTTCATGTAGATAAATCAACAAAAGGAGAAAACTGCTAGATGACAATAATAAATAGATTTACCGCCGATGATGCAACTGATTCCACATGAGACATTGGTTCCGCTGTGTGCTTAACAATTTTCTTAAATTGAAGATTTTGATTGTAGACACTTTCAGCCTGTAGACACATTATAATCAGCAGAAGCATATTGAAGCATAGCTATCTGAAAGTTAGATTTGAAAGGCATGTTATATAAAACCACACTATCTGCTTCAGAAAAATTCTTAGGTCATTGGGCAGACTTACTTCAGCACAAATTCTACCAACAGTTTGAACCGTTTCAACAGGATAAAGGCCCCGGAGTGTCTCGGCGCCTAATAAAATACCATCGGTCCCTGCAGTGAGAGAAATTATTTCAATCAAACACTGTGATGGCAACTATTCAGCTATTCACATTTTAAAGCGCCAAGCTAACACAAACCATCAAGAACAGCATTTGCTACATCAGTTGCTTCTGCACGAGTAGGCCGTAAATTGTCAGTCATGCTATCCACTACTCTTGTGATTATGGCTGGTTTGCCAACCATATTACATTTATAGACAGCAGATTTTTGGAACAAAAATACCTGAAATAGCATAAATGAACATGACTCAATATTTGTGAAAAATGGAAAGCAGCAGCCCTTGTATAAACTGATAATGGTAGAGACATTTAATGATTCATTTAAAAATCCTAAAAGTTGGATGTTAATCTGATAATGGTAGAGACAAATGGAGCAATTTCCTGGCGACTCTGTTGAATGTGCTTCCAACTTTTTAGCACATTACAAAAAGCTGCAACTTCTTGTGGAAGTCTACACATAGTTATT
The DNA here is from genome assembly GCA_005019695.1 of Trichopus zeylanicus subsp. travancoricus. Classification (NCBI taxonomy): domain Eukaryota; kingdom Viridiplantae; phylum Streptophyta; class Magnoliopsida; order Dioscoreales; family Dioscoreaceae; genus Trichopus; species Trichopus zeylanicus. The sequence goes on from RXID01014443.1 coordinate 166,348, forward strand.
GATTTAAACTATTTCAAACCTTCAAAATTGATAAATATAGATCAATCAAAAACTGTAGCAAGCTTGTTGCTGACATCTTCATCAAGATTGTTTTCAAGCACACAGGAAAAATGAGGCTGATTCCATATTCCATAATCTTATCACCGGCAAAACTAACTTTCCCATCCACTGAATTTCATGAGATGATGTAATGTCACCAACAAACAAGCCCTGTCCTTAAAACCAACCAGGTTACACAATTCATGGAAGTATCCTTGTTTAGTCAGACCATACCTGGTTGAGAGAATCAAAACAGATACATAGTTATTTGCTTGCTGAAACTTACATTAGTTCTCTGATATATCTATATATACTTTTTATGCCAAGTAAAACCCCAATTATATACAATGCGTTCAGGGAAACATAGTTCAAGCATGATTTAAAACTTAAGCTCTCAATAGTCTTGACCTGCCCAACAAAGCTCACAACTCAGACTGAAAATTTTCTACTGAAATTTTGGGCTTGCACCTGGCTCAGGTTTAGCTGTTAAAATCCAGGCTCAGGCTTGGACTACAGAGGGGCTGAGTCCAGCTCAGCCCACTGACAGCCCTTTGGCCTTCGGTTGGCAGCCATAGAACAACGATAGCTAACATAGGCCCTAGTTATCATAGGCCCTAGTTATATAAAACACAACCCACAAAAACCATTGAGAGATTAGAAATAATGTGTACTTCAAAATAAGAACTTGCAACCTTTTCTGGAGGAAGATCAATCCCTAAATTGCCTCGAGAAAGAATTATCCCATCTGCTTCTTTAAGGATCTCATCAAAATGCTTCAGACCCTACAAGAACAGCACACAAACAAGATAGGCATTCATGATAGGTTTACAATAACTGATAAGGAAAAATTGGTGGCCTAAAGTAAATAGCAATTACACTCACCTCCACATTTTCAACCTTTGCAAAAATCCTTGTATCATGAAGATTCTGAGTCTGAAGAAAATTTCTAAGCTGTATTTAACAACTAGGGTTATGCCTTTGCTTGATAAAAAAGTGAGATACGGTTATTGGCGAGAGAAAAAAATGATGTGCAGAAGTAAGAAAACTGTCGTAATGATTCTATAGATAGATGAAACATTAGTCATTTTCTTTCACGAATAAACTATTTAAAAACTAATCAAGCAAAGCATTCCATCTTATAAGGCAAGGAGAAAGCTGTATCATTAACAGAAGTTTAGATAATTACGTCTTGAAACTCGTGAAATTTTCCCATTCTAGTCCCAATTTTCTTGCTTTTTACAATTCTGTCACGCTCATCCAGCTACATCTATCCAGAGAATGAAAAACTGAGGAGATATGATATGGGTCCATAATTATTGAAAGGTGTACGTGCCAGTACATGCAGCCATTGCTGAAATCTACAGATATAAGTGTCATGCAAGACATAGCCCTATAATAACTAAACATTTTGAGCACCATTCCCTTCATCATGTCGTGTTTGTTCTATGCCTACAAAAAAGAGTATGGCATGTCTTACATTTACTGCATCCTGGTTGGGAATTGGCATATTTAAAATCTCTAGGTCAAAGTCCATAATCAACCACAACAGACAGCTCTAAAAATGTGTGACCTAATAATTTAGCTAGAGTTCTACAAGATAGGTTGTGTCAGATAATGTCTTTTTCACCATAATTGACACGGAGAAGGTTAGGATCACTTCAAAGAAACTCCCAAATGCCTGTCCATCTTAAAGCAGCTTACCTCCCGTACGTCTTCAGCTTGGCGAGTGAAAGAAAGGGAAATAAGATCAACATTATTGTGAGAACCCCAAGTAGATATAGCCTGACAAAATCAGACAAGAGAAACAACATGGTATAATGAAAATAGTAGATAAATCCAAGTAGGATTGGAGCCTCAATAGAAGATTTTAACAGGATACAGGGAAAAAAAATCTTTGGAACTGACTAAGACAAATAGACAATTGAAACAAAAAACTGTTGGATATCTCATGAGATGAAAAATGCAAAGAAGAAACGCAAAATTTCAAAGAATAAAAGCACCTTCTCAAGCATCATGGCATAAGTATAAGCTAGTAAAAAGGATTTTAAAAAGGTTTTACATCCACTAATAGTGTGTAGCTCACCTTCCTAGAAAGAAATTAAGCCGACTAAAACAGATGAACATCAATCCAGACCACTTTATAAATACACAAATTAGGTTCAAAATCCTCAAAGTAAAAGTTATTTCAATGGAATAAAAACTCTTGGTGACTTAGTTTATTTATGTCCAGTATATGTATATAAGGCACTCAAGGAATAAGTTCTGCTGAAACAATGTGATAAAATAATGCTACATGGCAAAACAAAAGGGTGTACTTAACTATTCTGTACAGCCAAATAATTGAGGAGAAAGCATGCTACTAATTAATACACTATAAAAATAATTTTTACCTCAAAAATGATCAGTCACCAGACCTGCTAGGTTAGTGCCTAACCATTGTAATTGTTACCAATCTGATAAAGCTAAATACTTTAGCCAATATTAGAAACCCAATCCTAGTCAATCTATTTAAAATCAGCTGAAACCTTATTCTGGAGAATAATTTGATGTTGTGTTGATGTAACTGGCATGCCATGCATCCAACAATAACAATAGATAGAACTAGGATTACCTGCTTGTCAGAACTAGAAAGAGTAGGTAAACCGAGCTGCACTTGTGATACATGCATAGTGAAAATGAAGCCCGCTAGTGTGGCACTGTTCTTCACTAAGCAGGTCACATCTTTCCCATTTATCTCAGCAACCTGGATGAAAAGTTGTGATGGATAACCGATGAAAAGAGAGATAACAGTGTTATGATTCTCCATAATGTAAATCAAAAAATGAATAATTTTTACCTCAAGCCACACAGAGGTTGTTTCACTTCCTGTGTAAAGATACTGCCCAAGAAATATTGTGTCACCCCTTTTAACTTTCTGCAACATCAATGAGAAATTTAAATGAATTCATGTCAGTAAAAATATGGCAAAATGGAAGAAAAAGTTAGCATCATAGTTCACATATTCCAGAAAAACCATTAATGAGTTCTAAAAATAGCCTTCAAATGGAAGGCACAATGTATGAGTTCCCTCAGCGCAAAGGTGATTCTAAATCCATATTTGATTCAAAAATTTTCCAATTTTTATGTTTTTACATCTGGGATACTGATAAATTATTTTCCCTAAGAATATTTGAAAAGCAACAAGTTATAGCCAATTTGATCAATCCGTCTCAGGCATAGGCTGAATATTCTCCGTAAAGCAAATTAGGCAACACTAAATAACAATGTTCCCTGCTGACTTGAATGAAAGATATAACTCATGAAAAACAGTTCAACTAGTAATTACAGTGAAATAAGCAAATTACATGGCTGCACAAGTTGGGAATCCAGCCATACCTTAGCCAGGTCTGAAAAATTCACAGGCAAGACTTCAGAAGAGGGGAGTTTAGAAAGGTCAGGGGTAATTGTGACACTAGCATCAGCTTTCAACTCAATTGGGTTCCCATTTTTGTTGCAAACTTGAAGCTCTGGACCCATAGTGTCCAACATAACCTGAAAATAAAAGATGTAGATGCACCAAAAGGCAACTTCCTCAGCAATAAAGAAAAGCTACTTTCACCCAAATTCTTAGCAAAAAAATACAGGACACCATAATTTCCAATCACATGAAACTGGTGTATGGAGAATAATACTAAATTATTGTTCTACATAAATTCTTGATACCATCAGAAATATACCATTTATCAAGGTAGAAAGAGCAACACTAAAACACAATTCAGATAACGATTTGCAATTACATAAGATAGATAAATTTGAAATATGGGTGATGCTTTTAACTCAAATAGACAAGAGTGTAGAAATAGCAGTTTTGAGGTGAAAAAATTACAGTAAGAAATTGGGCAAAAATGTTTTTAAAATAGATTAACTCAAATAGACAAGAGTGTAGAAATAGCAGTTTTGAGGTGAAAAAATTACAGTAAGAAATTGGGCAAAAATGTTTTTAAAATAGATTGACTCAACTAGAAGCTTAAAGTACATGACCTTTGCTGTATCATTACTACTTTCCAAATTCAACCGATGCTGTCCATGCATGCATCACTCTACTAATTATATTTGATAAACAGGAATATCCCACAGAGCAGATCAGACTAATATTTGGGTTAAATCAAGATCCAAAAGTGATAGCTAAGACAAATAAAATAATCCACAAACTCACAGCGCATAATTTCTTTGTATTCTTGACGGCTGTTCTCAAATTATCAAGAGTCTCTTGATGATACTCGGCATTTAACCAAGAGAAATCAAAGCGAGCAACTGCAAATAATCCCAAAATAAATTCAAATTGCCTCTCCGATAAAAAATCCTCATCATCAGAACGCATAAATAAAATCCTATATTCCTCAAACCTGACATCCCTGCCTTCAAACAAGCTTCGATCACCTCAACCGATCGCGACTTCGGCCCCAGCGTCCCAACAATCCTGGTGAGGGACGGGAAGAAGGACTGCTCACGGATCACAAATTCCGATTCAAAAATCGGAGAAAAAACATCAGCTCCACGCAGATCTAGAACGAGATCAAGAACGAAAAGGTTCGAATCAAAGGAATCTCACCGGCTTCGAAGGGTTGAGGATGGAGGCGAGCCGCACAGGCTCTTCGATCAGCATCTGCCCGGCATGCATTGAGATCTTCGAAGGGGGAAAATGGAGCAGATCAGACGGAATTAGGGTTGGAGCTGCGAGCGAGAAAGAAGGAAGAGGAGCTGGGCGAGGAGCGCAGATGGAGGGAAAGTGCGGGACGGGGGTCTTATTTATAGCTGGAAAGAGTGGATCTGGGCCGTAGAAAGGTCGCTCCGAGAAAATGTGATTCGATCTGGACCTTCCATTGGGTCACTCCATGCGTGAGGGGATCTTGGGGTTTTGTTGGGTGTCTGTTTCTGCTCGTGCTCCAACGGCGAACAATCAGGGAGTTATCGGATTCGGGTCGGATTCAAGTGGGTCCGAAAACGGCTAATTCATTTTAGGGGTAATTACCGGTGACCCCATGTAATTTGGGGTAATTATTGTTAACCCTCCCTAATTTTCGTAATTACCCCTACCCCTTCAAATTCGCCCATATTTACCCAGCCTGATTGTTATTTAATCAAAATTTTACCCAAAAATTCAGATTTTACCCCCATTATTTTTACACATACACCCCTAAAAACTTATTTTTTTATATTTAACCCCCCGGATTTCGGATTTTTAAATAACACCCCGAAAGAACTCTGATTTACAAAAAAGTCCTCAAAATTCGAATTTTTGCAAATAAACCCCCGAAATTATTCGGATTTACAGAAAAGTCCCCAAAATTCGGATTTTTGCAAATAACACCCCGTCGCGCGGGCGGGAGCGGATGAGGAGGCCGGCCGGCCGGAGGCGGAGCGGAGGCGGCGGCAGGCGGCGGGAGCGGAGCCGGAGGCCGGCGGGCGGGAGCGGAGCCGGAGGCCGGGGCGCCGGCGCGCCGAAACGCGGGCGCGGACGGCCACGGCCGAGGCCGTTCCGCCCCCGCGTGCCAGGGACGGAGGCCGAGACCGGCAAGCCCGCACGCGGAGGCCGAGGCCGAGGCCGTTCCGCCCCCGCGTGCCGGGGACGGAGGCCTAGGCCGGCGCGCCCGCACGCGGGGGCGGAAGCGGATTTTTGCAAATAACACCCCGAAATATTTAAATTTACAGAAGAGTCCCCAAAATTTTGATTTTTGCAAATAACACCCCGAAATTAAATTTGTAATTTATAAATATTAAATTTGTAATTATAAATATAAAAAACACTAATGTCTTTTTTGTAAAATTTTATTTAAAATATGATTAAAAATATAGAGTTATTTATAAAAAAAATATTGAAAGGGTCTATTTGTAAATGTACAATATGAAACTTGTAATTTTAAAATTAATTTTTAATATTTTTTCATTTAAAAATAGATCACCTTTAATATTTTTCTCTATAAATATGTCCAAATTTTATTTATTTTATCAATAAATTTTACAAATAAGTCATCGAAGGTTTCAAAGATTAAAATTTAAAATTACAAGTTTCATATTATACATTTACAAATAGACCCCTTCAATATTTTTTTTATAAATAAGTCTATATTTTTAATCATATTTTAAATAAAATTTTACAAAAAAGACATTAGTGTTTTTTATATTTATAATTAAAAATTTAATATTTATAAATTACAAATTTAACTTCGGGGTGTTATTTGCAAAAATCCCGCCCCCGCGCGCCGGAGAAGGAGGCGGAGGCCGGGGCGCCGGCGTGCCGGCAGCGGGAGCGGAGGCCGAGGCCGGCGCGCCGGCACGCGGGCGCGGACGGCCAAGGCCGAGACCGTTCCGCCCCCGCGTGCAGGCGCGCCGCCCTCGGCCTCCGTCCCCCGCACGCGGGGGCGGAACGGCCTCGGCCTCGGCCTCCGCGTGCGGGCGCGCCGGCCTCGGCCTCCGTCCCCGGCACGCGGTGGCGGCACGGCCTCGGCCGTGGCCGTTCGCGCCCGCTTTTCGGCGCGCCTGCGCCCCGGCCTCCGCCTCCGCTCCCGCCCGCCCGGCCTCCGGCTCCGCTCCCGCCGCCTGCCGCCGGCCGGCCGACCTCCTCCTCCGCTCCCGCCCGCGAGACGGGGTGTTATTTGCAAAAATCCGAATTTTGGGACTTTTCTGTAAATCGGAATAATTTCGAGGGTTTATTTGCAAAAATTCGAATTTCGAGGACTTTTTCGTAAATCGAAGTTCTTTCGGGTGTTATTTGAAAAATCCGAAATCCGGGGATTAAATATAAAAAAATAAGTTTTTAGGGGTATATGTGTAAAAATAACGGGATAAAATCGGAATTTTTGGGTAAAATTTTGATTAAATAACAATCAGGGTGTGGGTAAATACGGGCGAATTTGAGGGGTGGGAGTAATTACGGAAATTACGGGGGTTAGCGGTAATTATCCTAAATTAGGGGGTCACAGGTAATTATCCCTTCAACTAATAAACGGCTCTTCCAAAAGTCAGTTTTCTTTTCCTTCGTTCACAAGAAAATATGTCTGACTTAAACGTGGGACTTTTTCTCTTTTGAAAATTATTGGACACAGTATATGGTGTTGAATATACAGATTAGAGGAAGACAAAACTCGCTCCGCCCGAAACCACATTGATGCAGCAAGATGAATTATTCAAAATAACGCAAGTTTTTGGAATTATTTCCACTTTCGAATTTCGAATTTCGGCAACGAGAAGAAGCATCACATTCCACGTGATGTTTTGTACGTTCCTCACCGGACAATCTCAGATATAATCCGACCTTCTCTACACATGACCATGGTTAGCATTTTCTGCTTAATCTAATCTCCAATCCTTCTCTATCTCTCCAAATCTAATCTAATCTAATCTTGACGTTGATGCTTATGTGCTGATTTTCCGAGGATTTACTGCATCCATGCATTCATGCTACAGTTCGACAGGACTTTCTGTTTCGTGTGAACTTGCTCCGTATCATTTGATTTGATCAGTGGAAAATGTTCATCTTTGAAATGAACAAAATTTGAACAACAGCATAATTTCTTCGTACCAAGCCGAACAAACACAAGCAACCCATCAATAGTGAACCACAAATCCATCTCTGTAACCTTAACATGGGAAGTCTGGTTAAACGAGTAGGTCTTGAGGAGGACATAGCCCCGGGCTAGCTGAAACTTCCCAGCCCCTCCTATCACCGGCAGCTTCCTCATCGGGTGCCCCGTGGTGTCCCTTCCGAGCACGGTGAGCACAGTGCCGTCGTACGGTCCTCCGACAAAGAATTTACCTACAGAGAGTCCAAACTTCGTCTGCGATGCGTGCACGATGAGGCCCTAAGTCCATGCTCGGCCCAGCGGTCAGGGGGTCGTCCATGACAAAAATGGCGCCAAAGAATGGCGGCTTTTTCTTCAACACTTCTACCACTCTGACAGCGGTCGGCGATGGTAAATGTCGAAGTGCAGGTGGGTCTTCTTTTCCTTTGCCGCGCGGCCCCAGTGCTGGCCAGGGCTGCAGCTGAGAAGAGGAGGAAGGTGCCAAAGATGATCGAGTGTGATGCCATTGGTGAGCTTGCAGGCCATAATTTTCATTCAAATTAGGTATATTATAAAACTTTTCTTTTTGTTTTTTATGATAAGATCGATCAAATAATAGAGCAGTTTATGTGGTTATGGCAGACGCAAGATGCTCAATTTTTATCGCTCCTATGATTCCATATGCCTTATGTAAGAAATAAATGCTATATTTACCATTTTTATTTATGAAAGTAAGGCATATTTATCATAAGAAAATTCAAAACCGGGCTCTTTACGTCCGGCATACCACAGATACTGCTTTATCATTTGAACTTCATAAATTCTATCTTTTCATAAAAAAACAAATAAAAAAGATAAACAATAAATTTGGCCTGCAAGTATCAAAGCTGGATCGAGTCTTACACTTCCCGTCTCTGTTTGTTTTGTCTTGCTTTCTTTTGATTGATATCAAGTTATCATCGTACGCCTATTCCTCAGTTCATGAATGGGATCAAACTCCATCATCTTCCTCACCTACACTTCTACATGCACCACACCCTCAACGGCTCATCGCTGGCCGCGGTGATCGCCTATCGGCCCGACAGGGCCACTGAACAAACCGCCATACTTCGCCATTGTTTTCGCCTTCGATGAACTGCTGACGGCCGACCGAGCAAGGACTAAGGGTATGTAGGGCGTGCACAGGGCCGTATGGTGTCACAATGGATAACGGAGTTTGTAATCATGTATTCCAGCGACAGACTCTTCGCGGGAGGACGCTACGACGGTAGCGGACTCACCGTGCTCGGACAGGACCCCACCGGACAGTTGGTGAGAAAGCTGTAGGTATTCGGCTGGGGGACCGGGAAGTTCCGGTTGGCTTGGGGTTATGCCCTCCTTAAGACCTACTCGTTTCACCAGATTTCCGATGCTAGCCTTTGTGCTTCACTACTGATGGATTAGATCGTGTTCCTCTGTCTGTGTTGCAGCTGCCGCTTCTTTTCTTGTAAAAATGCAATAAGCAACGCATTGCAGTATGATGCTGTTGCTTTTGTCGGGAGAAACTATTTCCAAATTTTTTGTCTCACAAAATTAAAACAAAAATTCCCTTTCTAAATCAGAAACGGGACAACAAAGACAAAGATTACGATTAGTAGAATACTAGAATCACAATCGCGGGCAACAATAGCCTTCTTCAAACACGACGCATGCATGCATGCAATGAAGTAATTAAGTCAGTATCGCAGCACATAACATCAACGTCTAGAATCACAGCCAGGGTGCTCTGGTTAAACGAGCATAAAGCTGCGAGCCAGCAGGAACTCTTCGGTCCCGCCGCCCGCCGCCAGCTCCCTCACCGGCTGCACGGCAATCTCTCTTCCTGTCACGGCGAGCGAGCTGCCCTCGTAGGGCCCTGCCGTAAACACTATGTTCAAGTTCAACATTATCGCGTATTCCTGCGAGACTGGTGCGTAAAATCCCCAAGCCTGCCCCATCGCCGGCGAGCTCGGGGCCAGTCCGAAGGTCAGCGGCATGTCGACCACCGTTATGTCACAAATGAGTGCAGACTCGGCGGCCCTTTGGTTAATGATGCATTGAAAGTACTACGCTTGCTTTAACAACTATGTGTTGAAAATTTTGAGGCGGATACGAGACAAACTTGGATTGAAGAGGTGTCAATGAGAACCTTGCCATCGGATTCCCTAGATATATGCTTTGAATTCTTTCCCTGTTACATGCACCCCGCCAACTTGGAATTATATACTACATTGTCTGTGTTTTTCCGTTTTTTTTTTTCCCTTCTTTTGAACTGAATTGGTAAAAACCAAACGGGAGACCGGCCGGGTTTGGCCGGCGAAATCGATTGGCTGTCATCTTTTTGTATTGTTCTGATTTTTTTTTGGAGAGTTTTGAGTCTATTAGACGTATGGAGATTCTGGCTTGATGTTTCGCCAAATTCATCTAACCTGCAATGTTAGTACGTTTGCGAATGGAAGCAAATATCTGCAACCCGACCGGACAACTTCATGCGATAATCATCGAATGCGAGGGGAGAGATCAACTTCGGACGATGGAGTAGTACCATGTTGCATTTTGTATAGTAGACGTTAGCTGCATTTTGCTCTTGCTTTGAACCTTTATGGTGTTATTCTTGTTGTTTTAGTTTTTTTGTTGTCGATGTGATTTTCTACTCGATTTAGCTACCTTTTTCTAGAATTTACAAGCGGGATAAATCTAAAATTGGAAGATTTTTATCATTTGTAAATGATGTGATTTCAATTTTCGAGTTAAAGATTCATGGCACCCGACATGATCCTATTGTCGTGTGGCAAAGAAGCAAGAGGCTCGAGACATGCATTTGAGTTGTCTCTGACCTCCCCCTTCCTCTATATAAACCAAGCAATGCAATGCAATCCAAGCATCTCTCCAAGGTCTTCTTATTTCAAAGTTCAAACCCCAGAAATGGCTTCCTCTTCTCCATTCTTCCTCCTGCTCCTCCTCCTCTCACCGGCAGTCCTCGCCGCCGACTTCGAGGTCAATCCTTCAACGCAAAAGAAGACCAGCCTTCGCCTCTTCCTGCACTTCGTGCCGATCGGCTCCTCCACAAACACCGTCAGTGTCGTGCCAGCACTGAAAGGCTCGGAAAACTCCTTCGGTGCCATAATGGTCACCGACATGCCGGTGACCGCGGGGCCCAGCCCGAACTCAACGCTCATTGGTAGAGCCCAGGGCTTCTACATTCAGTCCTCGCTCTCGGAATATGCTGTGCTGCTCAACTTGAACATAGTGTTCGTTAACGGACCCCACAAGGGCAGCTCAATCACCGTGTTGGGTAGGGACTTGCCTAGGAGGCCGCCGGCGGAGAGAGGGCTGCCGGTTGTCGGAGGGACCGGGAAGTTCCGGCTGGCACAGGGCTTTGTGTTCCTAGATACTTGCTCATTTGGCAATACTGAGGAGGTTTTGGGCGTTGATGGTTTTGTGTTGGGCTACTGAGGATTTTCTCCTAGATGAATTCATGTTTGGTTCGAGCAAGTCATCTTTCTTGTTGTCGTCGTCATCGTCCTCTAAATTGTGGTGCAGCTAGCTGATGCTCTTGATGTTTCCCTTGGTGCTGCGTGTTTAATTTTCTGTGAGCATTAATAAAGACGTTCTGCTGGTTAATCACTTTCTAACCTTTCTGGCCAAACTTTTTTTCTTACCACACGTTCTGCGTGTTACCCGACACGAACCCGGCTCATTTAACTGCCCTTGTTCTATCCCCGCGGGATCGAGACTCGAGTTGGAATTTGTGTCAACGAGAGTTCCAATGACAAATTGCCACGTACACAAAATTTTTCGGAAGCTCCCTGGTAGAAAACAGAATGGAACACCATCACCGTGAAAAGGGGTATTTACCTCGAGATTCATCTTATTTATTATTTTTTATTTTATTTTAATATTTACTTATAATTCTCTTCTTTTAATTTTATTATCTACCGTCTCTAATTATTACTTAATTATTTTTTCAAAAATTTTACTTTTACCTTTTATAATTTTACAACTAAACACTTTAAAATTTAAAATTTATCATCTTATACTATTTCTCTCAAATATTTACAAATAAACTCTCAATTAAATTTTAAATTATAATTTACATATTTATATATTTATAAATAGACCCCTCAAAAATTTTTATTTATAAATAAGTCCAAATTTTAATATTTTTTAAGTGAAAATTTACAAAGAGAACCTTAAATGCAGGGTTTTAAATATCGCCTGAAATTGAAGCGTTTCGGCTAGTGGCAAAATGAAACCGGTAAATTAGTTTTAGTTTAGGATTAGGGTTTTGCAGTAACCGACGAGCATGGTGAGTTTAGAAAGATCGCACCGCTGTCGCCACACCTGCGCCCTCGTGCCCGAACTTAAGCCCTCCAGAGGGGCTTTGGCGCCTGCACCCGCGTGCTTACGCAAGCGTGCTCACTAGCCTAGCACCCGCACTATTGCCAACCTTGCGCCCGCGCTCGCGCTCTCACTGGCCTAGCCCCCGCGAGCTCACCCGCCTACTGTCGCTCCCTCACCGACCTCGCGCCCTCGCTAGCCTAGCCCCCGCGAGCTCACCCGCCTACTGTCGCTCCCTCACCGACCTCGCGCCCTCGCTAGCCTAGCCCCCACTCCCATGAGTTGGCGCTGGCTTCACATGTGCGCCCACGCTGTCACCTGCCAGCCTCCAATGCCCTCGCTGGCTTGACCCCCGCGCCCTCGCTAGCCTCTTGTAGATACTATTTACATGTATGAGTTTTTGATATATGGTACAATTCATTATTTCAAAAAATTTTAAACATATTATAATTTTTTAAAATTGAAGTTAAAAATAATTAAAATAAAGTTAAATTATGATCAAAATATAATAAATAATTATCGAAACTGAAATGGAAATGATTTTGACCGAAACACGTTGATTACTCTGTTCATATGCATGCATGCATAACCATTACAGCGAAAGCAAAAATCAAAAAAAAATTATGTCGGTCTCACCCCTATATGAACCGCTGCTACGAGATCGCACAGAGATAGTTGCTCTAGGTCATATGTCTATAAATGCTCATTTGGATCATTTAGGTATTAAATTTATAATTTCACACTCAGATGTTCTAAACTTAACCGATGATAACTACGATGATGATGATTAGTTGTATTACATTATAACTAATAAATCATGTATGTGTCAAATACATTTTAATGATAATTTAAATTTTTTTATGTTAATTTTTAACTTTTAATCATATTCATATTATTTCTCATATATTTTTTTATACAGTAATATATAAAAAATAGACTATATCAATAGTTAACTATCAAAATTAATTTTAATTAATTAAAATAATATTCAATATTATGGTAAATTTAATTATAAATTTTTTTCATAAGTTTAAATTTTTTATAAATATTTTTTCAAAAATTTATTGTATTTTTAATTTGAATCCAAAGTACAGTCAAAATATACTCAAACTCTAGTTAACAGACAATTAATAACTAAAAAAATCTTTCGGATGAAACCGAAACAGCCAAAACGTATTGGTTTCGCTGGGTGCCAACACTAAAATCGAAACCGAGATTTAAAACCTTCCTTAAATGTTTAACATTTTTTACAAATAAACTGTCTAAAAAAAATTTAAATTACAAGTTTAATATGCATACATTTATAAATGAACCCTTCAAATATTTTTACTTATAAATAAGTCCAAATTTTATCTTTTTTTAATAAATTTTTTACAATATTGAAGGTTTTTAAAATTAAAATTATAAAATTTAAATTTAATATTAGTATATTTACAAACAGACCCCTCAAATATTTTTATTTATAAATAAGTTTAAATTTTATCAATTCTTTTAATAAAATTCACAATATTGAAGGTTTTAAAAATTTAAAATTTAAAATACAAGTTTAATATTTATATATTTACAAATGGACCCTTTGAATATTTTTATGTATAGATCAGTTTAAATTTTATTATTTTTTAAATAAAAATTTACAAAAAAGACATTAAAATTTTTAAATTTTAAAATTTAAAATTACAAGTTTAATATTTGTATATTTAGAAATAGACCCTCTGAATATTTTTATTTATAAATAAGTCCAAATTTTATTATTTTTTAAAAAAAGTACAAAAAAGATATTGAAGGTTTTTAAACTTAAAATTTAAAAGGGGTATTTATCTACAACCCCCAAGATTTGCCTTATTTATTAAAAAACTCTTGTGATTTCAGTATTTACCTACACCCCCTCCTTTTCAAATTTATTACCTACAACCTCTTTATTGTTATTTAATCAATTTTTTTTCCAAAAATTTTATTTTTACCCTCTATAATTTTACAATTAAAATTTTTAAAATTCTTAATTTCACACCATTTACAAGTTTAATATTTGTATATTTACAAATAGACCCCTTAAAATATTTTTATTTATAATTTAAACTTATTTATAAATAAAAAATATTCATGGGGTCTATTTTGTCAATGTACAAATATTAAACTTGTAATATGAAATTCTAAGGTTTAAAACATTTAATATCTTTTTTATAAAATTTTATTTTAAAAATGATAAAGTTTAGACTTATTTATAATTAAAAATATTCAAGGGATCTATTTATAAATGTACAAATATTAAACTTATAATTTGAAATTCTAAGTTTTAAAACCTTCAATATCTTTTTTATAAAATTTTATTCTAAAAATGATAATGTTTGGACTTATTTATAAATAAAAATATTCAAATAATCTATTTATAAATGTACAAATATTAAATTTACAATTTAAAATTTGAAGTTGTAAAACCTTCAATATCTTTTTAAAAAAATTTATTTAGAAAATAATAAAATTTGGACTTATTTATAAATAAAAATATTCAAAAGGTCTATCTGTAAATGTACAAATATTAAACTTGTAATTTTAAATTTTAAGTTTAAAAACCATCAATATTTGTTTTGTAAAATTTTATTTTAAAAATGATGAATTTTGGACTGATTTATAAATAAAAATATGCAAGGGGGTCTATTTATAAATATACAAATATTAAAATTATAATTTGAAATTTTAAGTTTTAAATCTTTCAATGTATTTTTTGTAAAATTTTATTTTAAAAATGATAAAATTTGAACTTATTTATAAATAAAAATATTCAAGAGATCTATTTATAAATGTAGAAATATTAAACTTATAACTTAAAATTCTATTTTTTTTAAAACCTTCAATATTGTGAAATTTTATTAAAAATTGATAAATTTGGACTTACTTTTTGTAAAATAAAAATATTTGAGCGGTCCATTTATAGTATACAAATATTAAACTTGCAATTTAAAATTTAAAGTTTTAAAACTTTCAATATTGTTAAATTTTTTATTAAAAAAGATAAAAGTTGGACGTATTTATAAATAAAAATATTTGAGGGGTTTATTTGTAAATGTATGAATATTAAATTGATAATTTAAATTTTTTGTAGAGGATTTATTTGTAAAAATTTTTAAACATTTAAGGTCCTTTTTGTAACTTTTTATTTGAAAAAAATAAATTTTGTAGTTATTTATAAAAAAAATATTTGAAGGGTCTATTTATAAATATGTAAATACGTAAATTATAAATTAAAATTTAATTGAGAGTATTTTTGTAAATATTTGAGAGAAAGAGTAGACCGTAAGAAATTAAGAATTTTAAAAGAGTTAGTTGTAAAATTATTAAAGATAAAAATAATTTTTTTAAAAAAAATAATTAAATGACAATTATAATCGAAGATAATAAATTTTTTTAAAAATTATAAATAAATATTAAAATCAGATAGAGTTTTTGATAAATAAAATATACCTTAGGCAGTTGCGGGTAATACTCTCGTGAAAATTCATGCGCCTCCCCGCCTCTCTCACCGCTCTGGAGAAGAAGCGGGACAAGGAGCGAGCTTTCTCGAAGGGCAGCGAGCGGCGACGATGTCTGCGTCTGCGGAGGAACGGGGTCGCGGTGAAATTCCATAGAAAATCTCGAATTTTTAGCTTTTTATCGCGATTTTTCATGGTTGATTTGCGGAACTCGGAGACGGTGAGCGCAGAGTTCAATATTTTTTTTAAAAGTGTTTTGGGTTGGGAATTTGGGCATTTATCTGATTTTTGTCATTATTGTCGTCCCTTTCATGGGTTTGAATATCTTGTTTGTTAAATTTTGCTGGGGATGATATTTGATTCTAGGCAATAGAGCTGCTTGTTCGATTATGTTGTTTAAATTTGACATTGTTTCATTTTGTTCACAATTTCCTGCTTTGATCTCAAAAATTTTAGCTTGTTCAGAACTCTTGGGTTTGTGCATTTATTGTTATCATCTTTTTAGGTTCCTGCTTTTTAGTGGATGAGATTTCTATTGCAAGTATTAATTTTTTGTAACAGCATGTGAAATTGAAGTTTATTGAGTAATCTGGAGCTTGATTGAAATTCCGTTCTAACACTATCAGTTATTTACCATTCTCTCGTTGATGTCTGGGCACTTAGGACACATATTCAGGAGACGATCCGAATAATCCAGTCTCAGAAATATTGAGATACAGCTAGCTTTCATGTATTGTGCACCGGGTCTTTTCCTTCTCAAATTAAGTTGCTGATTGATGACTTGCCTTGAATATTGGTAACACTGCTTGCTCAATTTTGTTTCCTTTGGATTCCTTCAGTGTTCATGTTCAAGCCAGCAATTAGTTAACTTGCTTTGACTTGTTTTTCCTGTCTTAACTATTGACTGCAGTTGCAGAATAGCTGCCAGATAATGCAACTCAGCTGCCATATCTATAATAACTATTTGTGTGATGTTTAGCGTTGCCTGTTGAATTCTGAGGTAGTGAACTATTCAGGTTGTTGTGTTTGTAGTATCTACCAAAAAACATAAAGGATAAGAAGAGAAATTGACAAACATACCTGAAGATTCCTCCCCAAGTGTCTATGATTTGCTTCCTCAATGCAAGCACTCACAAAGACTTTTAAATGGCAGATTTTCTCACTCCAATGATCAAATGATTCTAGATACCAATACATTTGAGTCTTATTTGAAGTAAAATCGATTTGAGAATTCTACTGCACTTGCCCCGGCCAAGCAGCTATCTGAAATGTGTTTTTGATTGGTGTAGGGACTTATGGAACAGTATATCTGAAGAGAAAAGGAGTTCCTCTGCATACCTTGATTGTCTATGGTTTTCTACGCACAAGAATGGATTGAAAAAGAAAAAGGTCCTTGAGTGGATCAAGCAGAAGTAATTGTTCTCAAGGAACTATGTCTTTGTTGGAATTGTTTGCTGGTAAATACTTCTGTTAAATGGACAATTCTTTGTTGGTTGATTTGATTATTTGATTAATTATGTTATATTTTTTATTACAGGAGACAATGGAGCTGTCTTATCCTATGTAACCTTGGAGAGAAGATGCAACCAAAAACCAAAAAGTCATGCATGCTACTTCTAGATTCACTCCAACAAGCTGATCCGAAGAAGTTGGAGCCAGACATAAGAAGGTTGGGTCTTGTTTTTTGTACTGTTGCCTTGTCACATAGTGTAAAACATGATACTTTTACATCACAGTACTCAAAGTCTTAGTTCAAGCAATGTCAACTGCTCTTTGGATTTAGAGTAACTTCTCAGTTTGATACTCCCTATGGTATATATTGATCATATTGTTGTGAATAACTTATTGAGATTCCTTGTTTTGATTTCTTGTGTTAGAAAGATGGTCAATCTGTGCTTCCATCAATTTTGCTTGGCTTGCTGAGGGTATCTGTTCATGATTGGAGCCAACCATTATATTAAGAGAATCCACATTTTCTAGTAAATCATATCAATGATTCATAAGGTTGAGGAACAACATAGATCCTATTTTTCATGATATTGTTGTTTTATTGTTGTTTTATTGGATTCAGACTTTCCATTGATTTTTTTCACAAGTTATGGAAGGATTATTTTTTGTTTGGCAATTAAGCAATTTTATATGGGCATGAAAATGCAAGGCATTCCATATTACAAAAAATGATTTCATGGGACTTACACCTATTCATCTTTAAACATGACTTTGATCTGACCTTTTGCATGACAATTAAATGTTTCAACTATTGATTATGTTCCAATATCAATGCCTTTATATTTGCTTGAGTTGACACAATATCATCATCTATTACAACTAATATTAGTGAAAGCTATATTAGCTGCAGGCTACCTTATGAGTGAATTACCATACTTAAGTCTTGGTTTGATGGCAGGTTTGTGTTGGATATTTATAAAGTAGGGGAGAGGAAAAAAAGGAAAGAAATCTTATTGAAAATTCCTCTACTAATTTCCAAGGTGACAATCTTGTACTGCATCCTGTTGAATTCAGTCACTTTTTCTCCATTCCCGGCAATAAAATCCTAGGAGGTTTATTCCAGGTGCTTCAAATGGAGAGGAATGCAGTGTATCTGTTCTTACCTCTTACACCTGTTCGTGCAAAATGCACCTGAAAATTTCAGTCTGGAGGGCTACCCCTACTTTGTAAGCCTCTCTGTGTAACTATGTAATGCTTTTCTTGGTTTGTGTCATAATCATCAATATCTCTTTGTTCAGCTTAACGAAGATTGGTTTAGCCTGGACAACCTAGAATGCTTTCGGAAGGACCTTGAGAGCATTCCTATTGGATTTGGGTTTGGAATATCTTGCCTTGTTTCTTTTTGTTTCATGTTACTTACAAAAGAATAAGAACAGATATTCTCTTCATGCAATCCATCTTTAGAGCTTTCTTTCTGAAATTCTTTATGACTCTTGGAAACGGACCTAGAGAGAATCCTGGTTTAGGTCCTATTACAGTGAAGCAACCATATCACCAACAAGGTCAAAGTGCAATGTTTCCATCGGAACTAATTCATGCTCTCAAATAATAGCAATTAATGCATTGAAGTATCATGGCTCCTGTGGAATTTCTTGCTCTCATCTGAAAACTGGATCCATTAGTCCAACAAACAATATGAATGCATCCAACTGGAACTGCTCACAGAAAGTTTGATTATTTATTTGACAGCCCTATCATATATAGTTCAGTAGATGAACTGGAAGTATTCCAAAAGCAATTACTCTAGAAAGCCACTTAACTGCCTCTGTGTAGTCATGAGACTTGGAAAGCATATTACTATCACATCAGCTCCTATTCATTCAAATATTTATTCTTGTACTTTTACAGGAACAAGGGAATTGTATGCATTCAACAACATGAAGACTTAACTGACCATCTTCGTCCCTTTAAATTCACTTTTAGAATGTATAGATGTTATCGAGCAAATTCATCATCGATACTTTGTTCTATTAAGCAAATGCATCATTTCTGTGATGCCTTTCTTTGTTTCCTGGCTAGTTCATGTATCAAATAGTTGATAGATAGATAGATCATTGAGTGACAATATCTATGTTTTCGTGCCTATTGATGGCGAGGCTTACTGTAAACAGATGGTGGATGCATTATAGAAGAGCTGTTATTGAACTGGTTATTCCAATTGGGGAGTAATTTTTATTGCTTAGAAATGTAAGGATAAACATTTTCTATTGTGTTGGTTTTATTCATAGACCAATTCTGTGAACATGAGATGAGATGACTAACGAGAAATAGATGTTAAATTCTAAAATTGAGAAATTTTGTATTTTTGCTCTCCGTGTGTGGGTGAAAATGAAGATGTAACTGTGCTGATGATTGATTGGATTGCGAATCATGATTGTGTGTGTGGCATTGTGGAGTTGATTGTGGTATCCAGAGCTCACAGCTTTTGGGAAATTTTATGTCTATGCACCTTGAATGATTTGAATAAAGATGTTGATAAACAAAAAAAAAATGAAGAAATTGAATGGATTATGAGCAACCCTCGATTTTCAAGTAGGCTTTTGGAAATTTTTTTTAAAAAATGTGTAAAACCTGAATTTCTTTTTGTAAATTTATAATAAATCTTTTATCAATATTCAGATTTTTTCAATTACTAATAGTGGATATTTATTATAATGTGATATCAGCCACCTGGGCTAATTTTTAGATGGGCGGGCCAGCCCGGCCCGTTGACACTAAATGTCATCCCTAGGCAGTTCCCGTCCTCCTATTTCCATTTCCTGTATATTTTACTTCCGCACTTCCTCCGCGAAATCCCTTTCGGAGGTCCATCTCAGGTCGCTACGCGTTCTGATTGTCCTCCAGTTTCTCGATCTCATTTCCATCTGGTTCGAGTTGCTCTCTTTCTTGTGGCGTAACTTTTTTCCAATTGCTTTTCATTCAGTGAATTTTGTGCGACTGGAAAATTAATTCGATTATCCTGCTGATTTTTCTCCGCAAATTATCGTTTTTTCAGGCTGCATTTTGTCGCTGAATCCCCAATTTGGTGTTCTGACAAAAAATTTTGCCTCTCGATTCTCTATTTCTCTTGGTTTCATCTTAAACGCATTGATTTCCATTCTTTTCCTGCCAAGTTCCAGGCTTTTCTAGGTCGAAGTTCCAACCTTGTGTCAATTTTTCATTCGATCTTTTAGTTGATGTGCTCATGTTTATCTTGGAGCGAATTTGATGAAAATAGCATCTGGAAATGTTATCATGAACAACCACTTTGGTCCCGGAAGTCCCAAGTCGTTTCATGCATACCCAAAAGGAGACTATGATTTAGAATCCGGGACATTCCGAAAAGCGCGGAAGTCAAGAAACTCATCTTCTGATTGCTTAAGGATGTTCAAGTCTGCAGGGAACCACATCCATTATTTCTACAAACTGCATCCTGTTGTAGTGTTCCTTCTCTCCTTGTCGCTTGGATTGATGATTTTGATACTTCTCGCCATTTACGAGAGTCGGTTTAGAACTATGATTTCACAGTCGGGCAAGATGGGATTTGGTTCGGAATATTATCCGTTAGCCAATCTTGAGAATCTTGTCATCGTTGCTGGACATTCGATCTACACGAGCAGTAGCTGTGGGAGGATTGACAATGAGGATTCATGGTTCTTGGAGCCATATCAGAAGCACCCTGGCCAAGCTGCAACTTTTGTGACACATATTAAGAATGGAGTGGATATTGTGGCCAAAGATGAGAAGGCCCTTCTTTTGTTTAGCGGCGGAGAGACTCGAAAGGATGCTGGCCCTTTGAGTGAGGCCCAAAGTTATTGGTCCATTGCAGAATCACAAGGATGGTTCGGTAATTTATTTGCTTTTCATGTAATTTTTTGTTATTTATCTGCCAATCTGCAAATGATACTTGGAAATAATTAGTTTCTAAATTTTGTCGTCAAATCTTCTATGAAACAGAATGCCATCCTTCTCTATTGTGTTCAATTTATGGATTCAATATGCTTATGTGTTCTGAATGCTGCAGAATGGATGAGTATACCATGTATTAGTTTTTCATAGATCATTCCCAGTGGACTGCACATACTGTGCAAGTGCTCAAGCTTGAGTCAGTGTTTTTTTGAACTTGAAGTTAACAGTTATGCTGCAAAAAAGCTAAAAAATTAATGGATCCATCAAAGTCTCCTCTTGATTGTGTAATGTTTTTTACTATTTAATTTTGTAGCTTGAGAAACTTAATATTTTATGAGTGCCACCTTGTTTCAAGAGCAAAAGTTCCTCAATGATGCTGTCGGAATAAACTGAGGTGCTGATTTGGATAAAATTCCTAACCATGGAAGCCCAAGCTACTTCCAAGGGAAACTCATGTTTCTTTTGTGCCATATTCCTAATCTGACATCTGTTGGGGAGTAAGAATTTCATTCTGGAAGTTTTATTGCACCCATCTTGATTCATGTTTCTTTTTCTGCCATGCAAAACGTTTGTTTGCACATTAATGCTTTGAAATTTCAAGGTTGGCGTCATTATGTTAAACTTCATATACTGAAACTGGCAGCTTTTGAACTAAAGTTTGAAACTACTATTAAGCTCAAACATCATGGAAATTAATTTTTTTTATTGTTTCTATTTTTTTAGTGCACAGATTTGGATGTGAACCATAGGAACAGTCTGACCCCATTACAACTTAAGTATGATTTCTCATGTTGAAGTATTTAGAATTTGTTATTGAGCCATTTATGATTTCTACTTAGCAGGCAAAAAAGAAAATGTGAGAAGTAGAGCTCTTACAGAGGAGCATGCAAGGGACAGCTTTGAGAACCTTCTCTTCAGTGTTTGTCGGTTTCGAGAACTTACTGGATCTTATCCGCTAAATATCACAGTATGTTTTCCCTCATATTTTCTTTTTGCTACCCATATCTCTACATGCATCAGTAGTTTAGCATTCTCAGATTAGTGGATTTTGTGCATGTAAAACCGAGTCCAATTGGCTTTTTGACAAACTGTTTGTTACTAGTTGTCAAACCTTATTTACTCCTATGGCAAACCATGTTAGGGTTCCGCACAATAGCCAGATTAGTTATGCCTCCGTCTAGTTTTTTGTCTGATCTAGCTTTGCTCCTAAATTCTTTTTCTGTTCACTTCTGGTAACTGATGGTTTTATCTGAATATATGATTGCCCAAATGATTTACCTGATTGTAGAAACTATTGCTCAGGCCAATCAAAATATCACCTTTTGCAACTTAACCTATGATAAGCATGCTTTATTATTAGCTACATTGGGATTGGACTTCATCACATAAGTTTATTCAATTGATTCCTTTTTCTCTATCTTAAAAATTCAGGTTGTCAGCTATGACTTCAAGGAAGAGAGGTTTGCTCACTTGCATCGTTCAGCACTTAGGTTCCCTGAATGGAGATTTTTCTTCCATGGTACTCCAACGACCGCAGATGCCAAGGAGGCCGCAACAAAAGGAGAAGCATCTGTTAGGGCTCAGTTCGAAGAAGACCCATATGGCTGCTTAGGCTCACTGTATCAAAAGCGGCTTAAGAGGGATCCCTTTCGTCGGTTTGTTCCTTATCCTAATGGTTGCCCCGAGCTGAAAGGCTTGTTTAGCTACTGCGATATTGCACCTTATCCACGAACACTTCCATGGTCATCATAAATTCAGCACCAAGGCAAATAGCCCTGACAAAAGTTGAGCTGATCCAAAGTGTTAGGACTCCTTAAACAGGAAGATATGTTAAAACTTTTTATGTTTACTTAGAGGTTTATATTATATGTTTGTAGGGTTTCACATCCAAGCAAGTGTTGCTGTTCAGACAATATCAATCGTATTTTTTTTTCTTTTATACTGTCGCAACAATTCCCATTTCTTCTTCTATTTTTTTGGTTCCACCAGGCACATAATATTTGAAATTTTCTGCTGAAGGAAAATTAGTGGCACCTGAAACATCATATTACTGTGTATTAATTTTGATTTGATTGCTTGCTTTGTGGAGTAATGATGCTAATTTTGTAATTGGCAATTAAATATCAATTATGGTGTTCTATAACTTCAGTGAAGTTAAACTCAATTTAAGGGTTTTTTAGCAATATATATGTTAAGACTTGAGATTAAGATTGCAAAGATCTACAAAAACAAATACAAAATTATAAATTAAGAAAATATAGGGGGTTTTCTGAAACTATAAATGAATGCAGTTATACAGAGGGGTAAAATAAAAAATGGAAGAATCAGGTGTTGAGTATAACTCGATTTCGTTGCGAGCCCATTTGGATTTTGAGGGTTTTGAGATTTCCTCCTGCGGCGTGAACGTAAGAGCGATGTGGTTCCTCTGCGTCTTCTTCCACCGTCTGCTGGATTTCCGGCGGCCGGAGGTCGAATCCCTAGCCGAGCTCTTCAGCGCCTTCTCGTCATCCGACGTCGACGGCAAGCCGTCGCTCGAGTGGAAGCTACCCGACGGCCACCACGTCGACTCCCCCTTCCATTTCGTCTCGCTCCCCTCAGAGGACGTCGCCCGGAAGATCGCGAACCGAAGTAAGCTCAATCCTCGCATTTCTGATCGTCCTTTTATGTCAATTTCTTTGATTTTTTTGTTATTGTTCGTTTGCTTAAACTGAGCTCAAATGTGGATTTGAAGGGCATTAATCTCTTTGTTAGTATCGTTCTCAGTAAAAGTATAACGAGCGATTTTAGGTTCTAAGTGAACCTTTTGTACTAGTTTTTTGTTTGGATTTGTCTAGATTTCCTTGTAACATTTGTAAGTACCAGTGAGATTTCTGCAAATAATTTTACATGCAGAAATGATTGTTCTTAGGAGCATTATGGCCTTTTTGGTGTATTCCAAAAGTTTAAGTATATGAATATTTATGCAGAAAAGCTGCGTAGAAATTATTTGGTTTAGTGTTGAAGTTGATTTTGGTACCAACACAGCATGATGAAGTTGCAAATTTACAGGTATACTTGTCAAGGGAATTTATGAGCTTTGGGGACAAGGTGACAGCTATGAAGAACTGGAAATGGCTGTAAGGGATTTTCCTAATGAAAAGAAATTGCCATACTTGGCGGAAGGCAGCACATTCCGGATTATTGTGGACGGTTTTGGGAAGGTGATTAGCTTACAGGAACAAAATGAACGCATTCAAGGACTCACTTACATACCGTTCAAGGTCTGTTGTCAACATCCTAATTTGACTTAATCAATACTGGCAAGTTTATGGTGTTTGATGGTTGTGTTGCATTATAAGTGTCAGTTTACTAACTGAAATTTCTCATAGATAGTGCTATATATAGTGATATCTAAGAATCTTATGTGAAGCACATGCATACAACAAACAGCACATGTTTCCTGAACTGTGGTTGTTATTGGATGATAACATTTGTCTACAACTGCTGTAAATCCCAAGGCTATAACTCATGTATTTGTTTCTTATTTCTCACAAGATAGGATGGATGCTCCATTAGATCTAGCTAACAATGTCAAGGGATGTGGTACTGTTGACTGGTTAGATGGCAAAACTGTTGATAATTAAAATAATTGCTCCTTTAGGATTGAATAGAATCTCAAAATTTGATGCTTGATACTGCTAGCTTTGGTGACATACCTTCAAAGTTAACGAGGTTGATTATGTTACCAAGCTCCAATTCTTCTTGCTAGGCTACTCATTCTCATAAATTATCTGTCATTTCTTGCTAATGGTTTCTGTGAAACTTGTTCCCTTCACAGGGCTGTGTTGATCTGCGAAATCCTGATCACAAATTTTGGCTCATAGAAACTGATGATTATGGATCAAACAATGGCCTTCCACCAGTTGTGAAGAGAACAATATTTTTTGGTCGAGAGGTTGGAGCCGCAGATAGGAAGCTTTTGCCGACATATCAATTAAAAAGTCGGAAATACTTGGGACCTACAGCAATGGATGCTGAGATGGCTTTTCTTATGGCAAATCAAGGGTTGGCACAACCAGGGAAGCTTGTGTATGATCCCTTTGTTGGGACTGGGAGCATTCTTGTTGGTGCTGCACATTTTGGAGCAATGACTATGGTTTGTGCTTGTTTAAAGAATTATCTTCTTTGTTGTGGCTTCTTCTGTGTTCGACTCCTCCAAGGTTCTGATAGGAATATTTCAGGGTGCAGATATTGACATAAGAGTAGTACGTGATGGTCGTGGCCCAGATTGCAATGTTTGGAGCAATTTTAAACAGGTGATGTCATTGTGCCATTCATTTTTGGGAATTTTTGAGAGTTTGGGAGTTGCTTCATGTTCTAGAAATTAGCCCAAGTTAGGGGGCGATCAAACTCGCCCTGTTTACTCAGGATGAAATTCAACAGTATTCTATTAATGTTGAGCGTAAGTATTGCTTTTTGCCTTGTGAGTTTTTTTTCAGTTGTCAAATGATCTTAACGACTGAACTCCTGGAGGATGACTCCCCTTGCATCTTTATCTTTTATCTGGGACCTTAGTTGTTACTGAAAAAATGAGAAGTGATTATGGCTTTTGTTTGGGAAATGTCATATATGAAGTTCAAAACAGTGACTCTACTTATGGAAAAACATCAGATATTGCAGTTGATTTCTTTTTGGTAAGTTCAATCTTTTCTATACCCTGCAAGTCTAATGTTCTGCATTGCTAATTTAGTTAGTGCTACCTTTGCAGTACGGATTACCCATGCCCCTTTCTCTGTTGAGAGCAGATAATAACCTACCCCCTTGGCGCCCAGGACTGAAGGAGGTATTCCTCATGTTCTATCCAATTGTGTGTCTATTCCTAATCATAGTTTATTCACTTGTGTGTGCTTAATCCTGACTTCTCAAATAAGCTAAACAATGCTTTTGTTAGTTGTATTTTACACAATTGTCCTACAAAAATTTGCACACATAAAACCTAATCACTTTGGTTCCACACAATGTGTAATAGTCCTTTCTTTTTTCTTTAATTCTTCTTTTTTTGTAGGACCCTTCTGTCTTGTGTGCTAAAATCTATTCTATGTGATCAATATATGTAGAATGTAGAATAAAAGCATGGAAGATCGGGAACTTGAGGAATAGTCTTTATGGCTGTTATACTGATTTTCATGCATTAAGACTAAAAGAGAGTAGAGCCTTTTGATTTTAGATATTTTGCTAAATGTCATAATAAGAGCTTTGCTGTCATTTCTTTCATCTGCTGGACTTGATGGACTTCACTTCTAGGCTTAAGCTTGTTGAGTTGCAAATGGTTATTACACCTAAAATAGATGTCAAGGAAACAATTATGTTTCATGTTAGCACACTGCTCACCTTATAAGTAATTAGCCATGTAGGGTTTCTGATCAGTCTAAATCACTTGTCATCTTTTCTTATCTCCTATAATGATGTCATGAGCTTGATGTTTCTCTTTGGGCCTCGGATCAGGTGTGGGATGCTATAATCTGTGATCCACCATACGGGGTCCGTGCAGGGGGACGAAAATCTGGGGGGAGGAAACTATTAAAAGGTGCTATTGATCCCTACACTGTTCCAGAAGAGAAAAAGATTGACCACATACCCTCAACTGCCCCTTACAGCTTGACTGAGTGCTTGCATGACCTTCTCGACCTTGCAGCCAAAATGCTTGTCATGGGTGGGAGGCTTGTGTTCTTCTTCCCAGTAGTTAGGGAGGATGGTATCACTGATGCTCAAATTCCTGAGCATCCTTGTTTCACTCTAGTTGCTACAAGCGAGCAAATCCTTAGCTTACGCTACAGCCGCCATTTGGTGACCATGGTGAAGTCAAGCTCATATACAGAAGAAATTGCAGAATCTGCTAGAAAGATGCATTCGGAATTCAAAGAGAATCATCTCAAATGGCTGGAAGATGGCAACCTTCATTCTGCTGTGTTCAGCCCTAGCTCTGCGGTCTCTCAATTGTCTTTGTCAGAGAAAGAATCGAAGCCAAAATATAGAGGGAAGTATGTGTAGCAGAAATCGTAGCTAATGCTTACTAATTTTAAGCTAGTACTGGTTCTTGCAGAGATCGTTTCCGAAGTCAGCATGCCCAAATGATTTTACCATACTTTTTTACTTCATCAAATCTCTCTACCTCTTCAGCAGACATTCTTGGGCATGAGGTGAGGCTCGCAGATTATCTGCTGTCTGCTAGAACAGAAGCTTCAGGTGTATTGTTTGTCATTACTGTCAGTTTGTTATTTTGAGTTGATTAGTGTACAGAATCTCGTGGCTGCTGATTGTGTCAAGCGCATGGGAAACAATGGGCATTTTTCATGTACTATGTATGGTTGAATCGCATTACACTTGGCTTCAGAATCACATTACTGTGCGTCAGAGGCTCTGGTTGTTGTCATTTGGCAGCTAATCTCTCTAAAAAGAGTTTGATATTTTTGTAATTGCAGCACTTGATGTTGCTGGCACACAAATATGTCAGCTTTTTAGCATGTTGCAATTTTTTGTTTACACTTTTGGCCCCTTTCTGTTGCCACCCGTCTGTTGCCAATCTAATGATTAGAATGCCTTCGATAATTATTAATAAACCATTTTTGACTAATTTTTTTTTTATTAAAATTAATTTTATAATAATTTAAATTTTGATTAATTAATTAATTTTTTTAATACTAATTTAATTTAATGATGATATAAAATAATTAATGTTAATTTTTTTAGCAAAAAATTAATTAATTGGACTAACTTTTTGATAATCCATTATTAAATGATGGCTTAATCTTCAAATCGAGTCCATTTTGCTAGTCTTCAAAATCGATCAGAAGGATTCTCAGATGCAGATCCACGGAAACGAAAAAAAGCTGAAAAAAAAAAGGGAAACCCAATCGAGGGCCAAAAAAACAGAAAAAAAAGGGAAAAAATTGGCTGGGCGGCAGAATGAGCCCTGGAATGAAGACAACCAAGAAAACGAAAGAGCCAAAGAGAACCATCAGAAACCGGTGTCTCTCCCCAGCGCGCTGTGTGGCGCTATGCGGTCCGCATCATGGCCGGGCCGTGATTACACGACCCACATCATCTGGGTCTCTCTTTTCCCAAAAAGAATTACCAATCCAAGATGGATCACACCATGGAACCCTAAATGAAACAGAAATTACAGATAGAAAACAAACGAAATCCAGATCTCAGATAAAAAAGCAAACAAAAAAAAAAATCAAGAAATTGCAAAGCTTCGATCTCGATACTTGCAAAAAACAAGCGAAAACAAAATGAATTCGAAAGGCTCAGAGAAAATGGGTGATAGTTCGTTATCAGCAGAAGCAACCTCAGAGTGGTGCACGACTAAACTTTTACTCATCACGGCCAATCGCGGACAGAGAAGAAGATGAAGATCCAGATTAATACTCAAAATGTAAAGAAAAAATAAATCGTAAAAAAGATCGATGAGAAGAGAAACGCACGAGAGCGGACGAACGAACAATCGAGCGGCACAAGGAGCGGAAGGAAGAAGGATTGTAAAGCGTAGCGAGGAATACCTACTTCTTTATAAAGGGCAGAGCATTGGCGACGGTGGAAGCCCTAACCCTATTTCACCAAACCACCGTCACGCATCATCAATATCCACTTGAAATGACCAAAACACCCTCCTATCAAATATAGATCCAAGGATTCGAATCCGGTTCAAATTCAGATTTAATTCTTTAAGATCGGATTCAAGGCGAACTATGTTTTCAGTGGCAGTCGGCTGGGTCAGAATTTGATTTATTATGATGAAATTCCCTTTTTTTAATATTTTTTTATTTTGATACAGAGAAATTTTATTTATTTTCTTATAAATGTTCTGCGACTAATTTTGAGATTGCTGGACGTAAAAAATGGAAGCTATAGGACACAAATCTCAGCACAAAATTTAGCAATAATTAAAATTATGACAAAATTACTTCAAACCAGAAGCCAATGAAGATTGTTGCATTTTGTAGCATTCAAGTAAAATTTTTTCTACCCTTTTTCCCTACAATAACAGTGGCTCATACAACCTGCTTTTTGCCAGAAGAAAAATAACAATTCAATCAAAGGATAATTACATAAAAATCTGAAAACAACCACAACTAAGAAACAAGCCATCTCAAAAATCAACACAAAATCAAAGAAAATGCAGAAGATTATCATACTGATGTTCTAATTAGGACGAAAATGAAGTTATACCACAGGTAGTTATTACAATACAATGCAAGAACTCGCTGCCAGATCTACTTCAGAGTGTGTAATCTAACATCAACATCATGAATTTACACATGTTTTTGGTATGCTAGAAATGGATGACAACCAACGTCTGTACAGTGACCGTGTTAAAGTTGTAAGCAATCCAATTCTGCCAAATGAATTCGGACAGGTGCTGCAATGGAAATTTTGATGTGGCCAGTCCTTGTCCTGCCATAGAAAGCTACTGGTAAAAATATAGTGCAATAATTCTAAATATTTCAAGGATAGTAAGAACTTACTGCTCTTAATGCTCCTCCAGACAAGCTCCAAATGAAGATTTGAGACATTATCCCCATCCCCCACCACTCAAAAAGTGTTCAGAAGACGAATCTGGATTTCCAGCTAGTCAAGCTTCTTGATCTTGTTTTTGCTTGGTGCCTGGACCTACTTAATCCGCTGTCACTGAAACTTCCTTCTGCAAGGTACTCATGTGCATCAGAGAATTCCTTTCTCCAAGACTCCATGGGTATAAGATAACTATCATCCTTAGCTTTTCTCTTGAGTTTCTCTTGATGCTTCACATTTTCAGATATTTGATGGAAGGTCTTGTTTATCTTAGCAATTCCTCGCTCCACTGGTTCCACCACATGTGACACAGTGAACTTGACATCATCTACCATCTGTGTGAACACATTATGTAAAAAGCCAAAAACAATGTTGATCTAGATGTTTAAAAAAATGAAAAACAAGACAAGCCATGAAGGTACGCACAATTTCGCCACTTCCAAAGATGACATCACGGACACTTTGTGGGAAACTTAACCGCTTTCCTTTGCCATCAGCACAATCAACACGAGTCCTCCATAACCTTGCACTTTCTCTTATCTCTTCCGGATCTGGAGGAGCTCCAAGTGATGCATAGTCAGTCAAGACTGCAAAATTATGTACACTTCTCTCTCCACGTTGATATGGCTTGGCTGGGAAAACATACAAATGCACAACAGCAGCAACCCCCATCTGTTCTGCAAAATAAAAGATCAGTTCTGCAAAGAATTCAAGTCTAAGCACACTTCAAGACTATTTGAAGTATAATGCAACAATTCAGTAGGTTTCTCATGTTCAAGCTTGGAAATCAATAATTAATAGGAGTGAAATCTGGACTCAAAGTAGGCCTATGCTCCTCTAGTGTAATGGATAAAAGCAACAGGCCCCAAACTTAAATTGCATAATGAGAAAAAATGATGGATTTTGGAACGGTATAGTAAAACATAACAGACCTCAATGCAGATTATGTAGTCTTGGATGCGTGTCTTCAGCTCTTTAGCCAGATGGCCTTTAAAGAGTCCAGTTGAGAAGAGAAATGCCACAGCTACACCTTGCCACCAAGTTAGGAATACAATGGACTTGAACACGAGAAACTTCGCAAGAGGCTTGATAGGTTCCAACTTCTCCTTGGTAATTGAATAGAATTTTATAAGACAATACAAGGCCCATGTTTGGCTAAAGTTCATAACAACTGCCAGATATGGATATCTGCACAGCAGAAAAAAGGAAAGCTCTGTAAATCCAAGGAAATTTCTCCAATTTATGACCATGAAGGTGAAATTGCACTACTCATAGACAGAAGTTATAATAAAAATTATCATGCTGTGGGCCCAGAATCATGATTACTTGAAATCCCAAGTTTGCTCAAAAAAAAGAATCATGATTACTTGCAGAAAGTTATAATTGAAAGTTAGTATTTTGTTATATGAATACATTTAGCAATAAAAGCCAACCCATTGTCTTACCCATATCCCCACTCAAACTTCCCTTCTCCATAAACACCAAAAAGTTGAAGAATGATTGCAAGAAGAGCACATATAGTCTTCAGGATCATCTGAAAGGAATGAAAATTATGATCATAATGACTGCATGTAACAGAAAAATGCAATTGATTAAATGATCAAAGAAGATTGGAAAGCATACATATTGCACAATGCCAATTTTTACAGCATGATAGAAGTCTGAGCCAAGATACCAGTGCCTCAAACACCAATTCAGAGGAAAGGGATGTTCTACAATCCCATCAGCATATTCAACTTCCAAAAGTGGCATGCTGGAACTGACTTCAATCTGAGATTCCATATACTTGATTGTACTTTCCTCGCCACCTTGAAGAATATATCATCAATCCAAAAAAATAGCAACTATAAAAAATTATGGCTCGTTCATGACTGTTTGTATTGGAAAATTTTTATGCGATGATGTTTTTATTTTTCCAACAAACTCTCATAAAAGACACAACAAGGAAGTCACATTTCCATCTTGCGTAGTACATGGTTTCAAACCCAAGGCCTCTCCTTCAAAAAGCAGTATATATGATATACCTTAACTGTGTCGTATTTCAAAACAAACTTGACGCACATCTGACACAATAAAATGGTACGGCACTTCAGCCATTATACTTAGCCATTTTAGGCTAGAGTGACACCAGCTATGTGCACAAATTCTGGAAAAAGAAAATAATGAGATCTTTAACTTGGCGGGTCAGATGCCAGCCAACCTTGGTACACACCAAATGAAGAGCACATTGTTGCTCTTTGAATAACTCAGAACTTACTGAACTTCAAGTACTTTCATATGTTTTTGGATTTATTAATTCCAGGATTTACATTCCTAGTCTAGTGTACCAGTTAAAAGTGGCTGAGCACAAAGATCAGTTATCAGGACAACTGAGAAGACATGGTTTGACAATTGCTAGAATCAAAAGAAAATAAAGAACAATGGGATGTTAAATTGGACATACCTAAACATGCAATCATATATCTCTCAAAACAGTACATAGCAAAAGCCTCATAACAGTCCCGCATGATTTCACATACAAATGCAACCTTTGAATCTAGAAGTGACAGGAACTGCCAACAAAGCACCATAGAAAATATGTATCAGTGATATTAAAATCAGACATCAATCGCAATTAGAATGATAGGTAAGAGGTCTTATATTTGTACTGGGATTCAAAAGGCAAAAAAGATGCCACATACTGATTCCACTGCATATACAGAGACCATCAAAATGATGCCGATCAAGAATTTCTGCTCCTGTAATAATAAACACAAATCTAAGCAACTCGCAATGTCAATAAATGACAAATTTTGTACATATTTCTTCCATTGACCAGTCATCCAATCTCCTGAATTAAACAAAATAATGCAGAAAAAAAAAGTGATCAGGTGTAAAGCTTCTGGACAGGCAACTGATTGTTCAAGTGCATATATATATATATATATAGAGAGAGAGAGAGAGAGATGATAGATAGATAAAAGATAAGAAGACAAGCAGGGTACCTCTGGCTGACTGTAAACAGCAAGATGCTCGAAAATAAGAAACAATGACAGCACAAGAGCAACAAGGACAAAAAACCCAGCGCTCAGGATTGGCCAGCTGGGCAGTAAATTTGGATCCCCAACCTGCTCAAGCGATAACATGTTCCAAAATCTTACTTGATCGCAAAGAATAGAAGCAACAACAAGGTAAACAAAACTCCCAGTTACACCATTCTACGAAGATCCCAGTTTCAACTGATTTTCTTGAGTGTAGCACATGCTTGAACCCCAAATTGTAACATTGAAGGAAGCTATTAGTGACTGGCGCAACTTAAGATCAAAGAATGACTCCAATTCCCGGCATTTTTATTATGTAAAGCACCTGTAGCACATTGAGCAATCACCAAAGTCAATAGTCAGCACATTTAACAATGGCATACTAGTTCCCAAAGAGTCAGTTAAACACAATCCGCACGAGCATGTCTATAAGATCAATCTTGAAATGCCAAAAGCAATTAAAAAACCAAAAAAAAAAAAAAACTCTCTTTGTCGCTCTGCATAAAAACCAAAATGCGATGCACTCCCAAATATCTAGGTCAATCTAGAGCAGTGCTAATAATCAATCGACACGATTAATTCAACTGTTCCAAATAAATGGGTTCAAAAAATCGTGGATATTCTACTCGCGACGTCAAATCATTCTAAAAAAAAAATACAAATCCTAATCTAAATCGTCGTTCCAAATGAACAATCAAGAAGGATCAAATCAACCACAGAAAACGAACGAAAACAGATGAAAATGGAAGGATTGCCGTAGCATACCCGGCGGCCGGAGTGATCCGTCGCCCGATTCCTCCTTTTTGTTGATTAGGGCTCCTCTCCTTCGCTGCAAGAACGAAACCCTAATTCTTCGAGACCGGGAGAAGCAAGAAAGAAGGAAGAAACGGGCTCGTTCCTTCCCCGAGACGCACGCGACGTACCGGACGAAAATGGAACCGCATTCATTGCATCGCAGAGCGAGACGAGCGATTTGGGCCCGGGCTCGCGAATGGGATTCCGGTCGGGTGGGACCAAAATCGGTGCCATTTTCGTTATTTTCTAATTGATGACGTGGCGAATTTGGACTGGGCGGAAGAGGCGCATCCGAGTCTGTCCCGGCTGCACCGCTGTGGTCGATGGGAACGGGTTCGGCTCGACCATCTTCATCCAAATTCTTGGTGAGTTGTAGCCATTTTGGTGGATCAAGGTTGCCTATCGCCAATTGACACTGGAGGTTCCTGAATAGGACCTTCAACGACTACTTTTAAATCGCAGTCGAAATTAAACCAATCTCGTCGAAATATATCTCTCATTTTCCAAATCGAAATATTTCAATTAAAACACGTCGACTTTAATAAAAAAAAAATTGTTTTTTTTTTTGTAAAAAATAATATATTTAAAATTATTGGAAAAGGTCGAAATTATTAACGAATACTAAAATTCAGTTCGAAAACGAAATTTAAAACGTTGGCCCAAATCCCAGATCGCGTTCCGGTCCAAACGGCTGAACCGAGCTGGGCAACAGAGCCAGCTGGTCCAAAGGGATAAATTGGGGCCCACTCGTGCCGCGCTGCTGTCATCACCAAACCCGGGAGGCGGCGGTTGGTCCAACTCGGTCATCAAACTGTTTCCGGGAAGTTAACAGACCGCCGATGATCATTGTATTCTCAAATCAACATTAGTTGTGTGATTACGATTAGCAGACACAAGGCATGCTTTTGGAAAAGTTAAAGTCGGATAAAGATAACCTTTAATAAAGCTTCTTCCACTTAATTATCATCAGCAGTTTCTCTCTTCGGTGCTTTTTTCCCTATAACCCCTCGAGATATCATTTTTATCAGAAAAACCCCCCAACTGGAAGTCAGCCGACTATTGTTTGTTTTCTCGTGTAAATCTGAAAATCAAATACTAACAATTTTTTTTTTTATTTATTTTGCCGAGCGACAGATAATGGCGGGTTTGGTTCTCGTACAGCAATCGTTAAACTACTACGTTTGTTTGTATCTTCTCTAATGATGTAGTTATCGCTGTCATACAGATGACGACCGTCTCGCCTTCCTTCATCGAACAGAACCTTGGGCTCAAAGCTTTCCTTTCCTTCCTCGGCTGAGGATGGAGGCGTAGCGACTGGTGCAAGTGTCTTTGGTCACGAAGCAGGCCATGCGCTCTGATGCTTGGGCCGAGTTCTAAGGTTGCTGGATATGACATCAGCTAACTTCTCTGCTCATAGACCACAAGGATTGTTGAGCTGTCCAATATCGTCATTTTCATAACATGAATTTTGAACTTACAGAATTTGCATTTATTTACCTTATTTTACCAATTATTTATTGCATGCGTTACTTGATTTCATATGTATTTATAATATTTATAATTATGCTTAGAATATAATTAAATTATAATATAATAAATAAAGAGGTAAAAAAAATTTTAAAAATGAGTTAAAAATTCCTAAAAATAGACTGTTTGGGATAATTTGAAATCGGGGTCCACTACATTAACACCACCTGCTTCGGAGCTCCACATCTCCCAAGGCCCAACACACCGCCGACATCTCTCTCTCTCTCTCTCTCTGTTCCGCGGCAACCCATGGACCCCAAAAAAGCAAGAGGCGCAGCACTAGAAATGCTCCAGAAATAGAGCTCCAGAATCTCAGGGACCATCTCCGTTTTTGTGGAATTTTTTTTTCCAAATTCACGCTTCCAGCAACTTGTGTGCCGAGATTTCATCGCCTTCAATTGTCTCATTTTGCTCCACAAGCCCCCTCTTTTTCTTTCTCTTTTTTCTTTTTTTTTTTTTCTGTCGTCTGTATCTCAGTTGATGTTTTTTTTAAGTGGATTCTGTTGATTGGATCTGGGTTTTGGGCATTTCGAGGTTCGCACTGGGGCTGTCGGATTTGTTGGTGTTTCTTGTTTGTTTATTTGGAATTCTTCTGGACTTCTCTGTCGATGGTTTTGCGTTTTTGTTTTTTTCGTGCTGTTCGTTCTAGATCAGGTGGCTGGAGAGAGAATTGAAGACGGCTTATGGGCGTGTCTGGTCGCATAATGGAGGCCAGGCATAGATTGGGTGGAAGTCTGTGAGTATTCTGAGTTCTCAATTTTTCAGCTTTTCAAGTATTGCTCTTCCTGAGCTTCCTGACTGCGAAATTAGGCTTTTTTGCATGCATTTTGGTGTTTTGTTATTTTTTATGTTGAATGTCACAGTGAATTGTAGAACTCGATTTTAGACCACTTGGTCTTCGTCTTCCAAGGTTTGTGCCCCTGTTTTCTTTTGCTTTTACTGTTAAACTCCTTCTTTGAGAAAAAAGAACCTGTTTTCAGTTTGGAATTGAAGGGAAAAAATGGCTGCAAAATGTTATTGACTAAATGGAACGATCCTCAGTTTTGCTCTGGTAATGATATTGAGCTTCTTTTGCAAAAAATCGCGGATGATTTTTTGGCATCAGATACACCTTTTCATGAATGGGAGTAGATTTTAGTCATCGTTGTCTTGCTTCTTGTCTTGGTTTGTCTTTCTACACAACAATCAATTTGATTGATGGATGTCTTCTTGAAATAGTGTTGATACAAACAAAAGAAGAAGCCAGAGAGGTGGTGACTTTAAAGAAGCTGACAAGTCTATCAATGGTCTGCATTCAGACAAAAGCTCAAGCTGCAAGCTTCATCCGCTAAAACTTGTTCTCGCTATAATTATAGTTGGCACCTTTGTAATGCTTCTTCACTCTCCAGCTATTTATCAAGGAGAGCATTCCTCAAATGTTGTTACTCGGTAAAACCTTCAGTTCTGCTTGCTCATCTACTTTCTATTTGTTTTTGCGTGAGCGTCTTGCTGAATACCAAGTGAAATTCTTTGCTTTTTTGAGTGCAGGTCAAGTATTGTTGGTGTTGGATGGATATGGGAGAGAGCCACTCCAGATTCAAGATATGTTTCTCATTTAGATGTTAATTGGGTTCACATCACGAAAGCGATAGAAAAGCTGAATGGTAGAAAGGGAAAACTGAGAATTGGATTACTAAATTTCAATATAACCGAGGTCAACTACTGGCAACAACTGTTACCACGTTCGGAATCAGTTGTTGTGCATTTAGACTATGTGAAGAGGAATATTACCTGGGATGGTCTATATCCTGAATGGATAGATGAACAAGAAGAAAGTGAAGTGCCATCTTGCCCGTATCTTCCAAAGCCTACAGTTCCCGATAGGTCACATTCGTTTGACCTTATTGCAAGTAAGCTTCCTTGTAACAGCTCGGGGGAGTGGTGGAGAGAGGTAGCTCGGCTACATTTGCAGCTCGCAGCTGCAGAGCTTGCTGCAAAAACTTCCGATGTTCAGCGTCCTGCTCATGTGCTGTTAGTGACGAACTGTTTTCCAGTTCCTAATCTCTTCACGTGCAATAACCTTGTTGCAAAGGAAGGAAATGTTTGGCTCTACAAGCCTGACTTGGGAATATTAATGAAAAAACTCGGGCTACCTGTTGGATCATGTGAGCTTGCTCTTCCATTGAAAGCAAAAGGTAAGATGCCATTTTTTCTAACCTTTATTAGGACGTGTAATTTCCGTGGTCCTTCTGCTACTGTAAGATGAGTAAACTGAATCATTCTTCTGTCGTTGTTTTTACATCTTCCGAGAGTTATTATTGCTCTTTTATTTTGATGGTTTCCTTGATCATGGAAGCAAATCAGAACTTTCATATTATTTTAGTCGTGAATTTTTTAGGGCCAAAATCCCTAAAAACAATTTTCATGCATATCACATCATCTGGAACACCATGCCTCCACTAATTCCTGTGGATATTCGATGCTGATTTGATTGTCACTACCATTTGTATTAGTTGATCACAATGATGATCATATCTTCCCTGCTGCAAAAATGTTCCTTCACTATAATGCATTGATTTCATTTGTATGCTTTTCTTATCTGCAGATTCCTTTGCTATGTTCTGTTTTTTTCTTTTGTACTTCCAAAAAATTTACCAAGGCTTATTTGCAAACAGGAGGCATATATGCAGAGAACAGGCACCGAGAAGCATATGCTACTATTCTTCACTCAGCACATATATATGTATGTGGTGCAATTGTTGCGGCTCAGAGCATTCGCTTATCTGGGTCAACCAGGGACCTTGTAATTCTTGTAGATGAAACAATTAGTAGCCATCACAGAGAAGGGCTTGAAGCTGCAGGGTGGAAGATTAGGACTATCCAGCGAATTCGAAATCCCAAAGCTGAGCGTGATGCATATAATGAGTGGAACTACAGCAAGTTCCGACTATGGCAGCTCACCGACTATGATAAGATCATATTCATTGACGCTGACCTTCTTATCCTTAGAAACATTGACTTCTTATTCACCATGCCGGAAATAACTGCAACAGGCAACAATGGGACTCTCTTCAACTCTGGCGTGATGGTCATCGAGCCTTCCAACTGCACTTTCCAACTGTTGATGGATCACATCAATGAAATTGAGTCCTACAACGGCGGGGATCAGGGTTACTTGAATGAGATCTTTACATGGTGGCACCGCATCCCCACACACGTGAACTTTCTGAAGCATTTTTGGGAGGGCGATGAGCCAGAAATAAAAGAGATGAAGACCAAATTGTTTGGGGCTGATCCTCCTGTTCTCTATGTGCTTCATTACCTTGGTAACAAGCCGTGGGTCTGCTTCCGGGACTACGATTGCAACTGGAATGTTGACATCTTACAGGAGTTTGCAAGCGATGTAGCTCATGCAAGATGGTGGAAGGTGCATGACACAATGCCGACTTACTTACAGAACTTCTGCCTTCTAAGGTCGAAGCAGAAAGCCCAGCTGGAGTGGGATCGGAGGCAGGCGGAGAAAGCAAACTACCCCGATGGCCACTGGAAGCGAAACATAACTGATCCCCGGCTAAACATATGCTTTGAAGAGTTCTGCTTCTGGGAAAGTATGTTATGGCATTGGGGCGATACAAATTGGACTGATGACAACCCCAGCAGCACAACTCCTCCAACTGCAAGCCTAGGCAGTTTATGATCTGCTTGCTATTGCTCTTCCCATGTCTTTCTCTGTGGGTGTTGCAGAGTTTCAACCTTTGATACCCTGCATACATTTTATGCTCATTACACCGAAGATGAAAATTTTGGGATCCTTTGCTGTTTCAGTTTGTGGATGTCATTGGTTAGAAGCCCCAATATCATTGTCATATTCTTTTTCATTAACAGAGTAATTCAATGTAACATGTAGTGCTTCAGCATATTGATGAATAAATTTATCCTGGAGTATTCAAGGCTTTGCTGGTGACGATGAGTAATAATATTCATTTGAAGCTAGCATCAAAGCTTGTTTTCCATGAAAATTTATCAGTTAAAATATTATATCAAGAACAAGGCTCGTTAGCAATTTGCTTGGCACTTCCTAACTCATGTGGCCTTCAGCTGTACATCCAAAACAAATAAGCATTTTGTCGAACGCCTTTGATGTACGTCAAGAAGGTGTTCGACGTTTTGTCGAACGCTATACTAATTCAGAGGAGGAATCCATTGGTCGCCCTGGATGAAGGTGTTCACCGAGTAAGCTCCGACGTGGCCCGCCGGTATCCGACTGCTCCATGGAACCCTCGCCCCCGCATCCGCCCCCGGCCCCGAGCATCCATACTCTCCATAAAACATCGTGGCAAGACCGAACTCCTCCCGCCACGGCTGCCATCCCTCTGGCCTCACGATCTCCCCCAGCACACAGTCTACGAATACCGTCCTCGAGTACTCCTTCCACGGCCTTCCCAGGTAATTCCGGTGAACTCTCGGCTTCTTGCGGTGCAATGTCATATACTCGTCGCTCCCATTCACCACGCAACCGACGAAGACGAACCCCGTGGGCTGCCCCGGATCCATCCTTCCGTGCGCGGTGACGGCTTTCGTCTCTCCCTTCTCCTGCGAGGCGAGGTGAGGGACTATCACTACCCAGCAATCCTGCAAGAAGCTTACAGAGTTTGTGAAAACCAAAATTTTTAAGGACGAAAATGTAAAATTGGTAAATTCAGGGGGCTTTTTGTAAAACAGCCATTAAAAGTCTAAAACCCACGATTGCCGCTTCCTTGATTTTTTAAATTTTCAAATAGCACAAGGAAAAAAAAAGATAAAAAAAGAAAAGAGTGGCGGCTAAAATTTTAATAAGGACGATGAGCTCCACAATGCATGAATAGTCCATGCTATGATTTCCAAAGTCTTAGATTTTTTAAATAGATGATAATTGCATCTTTCTTTCAATTAAATTCTAATTTATATTATCGATATTTTTAAAATTTGAGATTTTAATTTTGATTTTATTTTTATATCAATTTTTATCTTATTCTTAAGAATTCTCAGGAATTAACATGTTTGATCGAAGGATTTAAATTATTTTTATCTCATTATAGTCTTGTTATAGTTATTTCTCTTTCAGAATTAAATCAAATTTTGTGAGTGAATTTTTTGAGACTATTTTAATACTTAGAATTTAGCACGATTCATGTAATATCTCAAAATCATAATTTTTTAAAATGATTAGAATTATTATTAATAAGATCATGAGGTTATTGTATTATATTTCTATCTAAATTAATATTTCATTTTAAAAATGTAGAAACTCATGTACAGAATTTAAAGATTAATTATACATCTAAATGGTTTCAATTATGAGATTATCGTAATATTGGATGTAGCATCAAATTAAATTCATTGTGGCATATGCTCATTGATCTTAACATCAAAGCAAATGTATATTATAAGTTTTGATTTTAGAATTATTATAGTTGGTTCATGTGTTGAATATGAAATTTTGATAAAACTTTTGCAACATATATTCTCGACTATATTTTGAATAATACTTCTAATATGTATTATATTATATCAATGTGAATTGTTAGATTTAAGGTCGAGTTTATTTTATTAAAAAACATATTTATATGACTCCGAATTATAAGTTAGTTGATTTCATGTCTTAGATTCGGATGTGACTTGAACCTTCATATACTTATTTTTATTCTCATAATTTTTTTCATAAGGTAAACAAATGAGAAACTTTCAATAATGTTAAGTGATATTTAATTTATAAATTTCATAACTTTTAGTGATTTATATGTTTTTGAGTATTATACTTGTTAAAGTGATTTTTTGACACATTGTTAATATGAAGTTACTATTATATCGTAATTTGTGATATGTATATAATTAACTAATTACATAACTTAAAAATATTAAAAACTATGCATGTAAATTTATATAATATTTATTAGATTGTGATGCATACTTGTATTTATTGATATTTGACTTATAAAACAAAACTATACATGTGTTCGTGATAAAATTTTATAGCTCGTGAATATTTTATGAATTTTAATATTTTACTAATTTTAATTGTGTCGTCTCTATTGTGATTCATATCGTGACCCTACATTGGAGATTAAACAATGGTTATTTCTACATATTTGTGATTATAAAAAATCGGTTTTGTTGTCACCTATGGACATCAGAGTAATGATATATTCATATTATGATCTCTTATGGGACATCGTGTATACATAAATAGGCCAGTAATTTTAAATATGTCAAGTTATTAATGATTTAAATCATCTATTGTGTATGTGTCAACTACTTGTTTAATAAATACAAATTTTGATAATTTTATATTATCTTGTGTTTTATTTGAGTAATATAATTATTTTAAAATCTTACTCGTGTTACTCATTGAATTTAATATATATTTGTATGACATGTATTTTGTATACATTTTGACATAATTTAATTACATTATAAATGAGTTTTCAATATTTTATGTTATTTTTAAAAATATTCACTTATTTATAAGTTGATAAATGTTAGTTAAGTTGTCTCGTGATATAAAAATTCAGATTAGATTTATTTATTATTTATATATAAATTTAATGTAAGATAATTTGAGTATATATAATTATATAATTCAGAATTATTTTAGAAATTATTAATTTAATCTTTATGGGTTTTTAATTTATATAAATTTAAAAATATGATTTTAGATATTTATAAAATTTCGATTTTATGAATATGGGATGTTGTTATATATTCAAACTTAAAAATTGGGCGTGAGAGAGTTGCCGAAGATGCAGTCGATGGTGCCTGAGACCTGCAATTATTGTAGAACTGCCGCATGGAGCGCGAGTAGAGCTTGTCCCGGTGGCCTAGGAACTCGACGGACTCCAGGATCGAGAGATCGCTGTCGGAGCGGAACGCCACGGCCTGGTGGGAGCCCGCGCCGGCGGTGTTCTCGAACGTGAGATTCGCGGCCATGAACCAGTCGCCGCCGACGCCGAATGTCGCGGTGTCCTAGGTGGTGATGGCGGTCATCTTCACGACGTTGAGCTAGTTCGTGATCACCGTCTTCCCCATCCCGTCGCCGAGCAGCACGAGGTTCGTCTTCTCGAACGGGACGCGGACGTTCTCGTTATAGATCCCGGCGGCGACATGGATAACGAAGCGCCTAGGGCTATTGTCCTGAGCGGCGGAGACGGCATCCTGGACGGACTGAAACTGGCATTGCGCCGATCTGCAGACTGTGACGTCGGGGACGAGGTTTCGAGGAATCCCACCGGAGGATCGGAGAGAAGCGTCGCAATATCCATCCCTCCAGTAGCCATCGCGTCAACCTCGTCAACCTCCTCCTTCTACGTCTTCTTCTTCTTCTCCCTCTTCCTGCTCTCCACGTCAGCGACGCGGTGCTGCTGGCTTTGAATTTTGTGTTTGATAACGGTTCGCTTGTGATGGTGGGGAGGGACGCGCTGGCGACGCCGGTGAGGGAGCTACCAGTCGTCGGCAGGACGGGCAGGTTCGGAGCTGGCGCGGTGGCACGTTCAGCTGAGGATCTACTCGGTGGACCGGACTTCCTGCGATGCGGTTCTGCAGGTTTTTGTCGAGGTTTTGCATCATTGAGATAATTAAGTGACAAGCGACCATAATTTCTCACGACTGGACTACTTTATGAAAAATTGAAACCGGGGTGTTAATTGCAAAAAAAACCATTAGAATAATATCAGGCGGCGCCTCGTATTGGCCTGAAACAGTACCGGACGAGGTACATCGAATCCATCCGCACGAATCCATCCGATCTCTACCTCGAGATTAGAGTACAGCGCTTTACCCCCGGAAGATTGCGATTCCGGTCTCACCTTTGCTCTCTTCGTTTTCCGTTTCTTCTCCAGCAATGGAGTTGGCAGCAGTGACGCCGACGAGGCTCTTCCCTTCGTGCTCTTCTCTATCGATCCCCAGGCGTCCTCTCTTTCAATCCGAAGCCCTAGCTTTTCGGGTTTTCCCTTGCTCCTTCGGTAGTTGCAGGAATGCTTCGGTCGTGAGCTTTGCCAAGAAGAGGGATTCCTCCAGCCAGCAGGTTCTCAAACGGGAAGTGGGGGAAGATGTGGCGGAGCAAGTGGTTGTTGACGATGATGGCGCTGAAGTGCAGGAAGAAGGTGGTGCTGAGGAGGAATTTGCCCAGGATTTCGATGAGAGTGGTGCCGACTCTTCTCAATTGATTACTGTCTTGACTTTGAATTTTTTGTCTTTGTTGATCGGAGAACGTTTGAAATGCCTATTCTTGATTTTGAAGAGGAAAAATTTTTTTTTCGTCGAGCTCTCCACTCGGAGGCATTTGCCATTTGTCCTGCAATTCAGTTTCATTGTTGCAATTCACTTATATGTTATTGTGTATGCCTGTGTTATAATTAATAATATGGAAATCTGACGGCTAAAACTAAATAAATCTAACAAATTATGGTCATTTTTGTGAATGTGTGGTTTGAATGTCTCAAACTTAAATTGGAGTTTAAGTTAAATTAGGAATCTAAATTTG
Source organism: Trichopus zeylanicus subsp. travancoricus (assembly GCA_005019695.1). NCBI lineage: Eukaryota > Viridiplantae > Streptophyta > Magnoliopsida > Dioscoreales > Dioscoreaceae > Trichopus > Trichopus zeylanicus. The sequence goes on from RXID01014443.1 coordinate 209,543, forward strand.
AATTTGGATTTGTGTGTGATTTTGAATACTTATGAGTCACAGTAGAGAGAATAGAAAAAAGGAAAAAGAAAGAAAATATGTTTGTCCCTTTTGTTGTTTTTTTAGAGATTCTTTCCGAAAATAGAAGTATTGTTGAAGATTTAGTTGGATAAGAAAATATAGTCTTTTATTTTATCTTTTATTAATTCTTGTTTCTTCCACTGCAAATTATGTGTATGACTGTTAAAACTAAAGAAATCCAACTAATTATGGCCATTTTTATGAATGCTCAAACTATTTTCTTGTGTATCACTGTCGCACTTTTTTTTATTTGTTGTTGGGAAACCGATATATTTGATATTCTTCCTAATTGGTTTTTAGATTTTTTTTAGATATTCTTATAGAAGAAGATGAGGAGGATTTCGAAGAAGACTTTGAGGTGGATGATTCAAATTCTTCTGTATGTTCTTTCTTGCTCAAGCTTTCTCTCTTGGCATAACAATTTTTCATTTTCTTAAGAGCAGGATGGTTTCATAAGAGGCAATGTTTTACTGAACTTCGATATTTTGCAGATTGGAGATGGAGCTGGAGGAGGTGGAATATCTCTTGCTGGTACATGGTGGGACAAAGAAGCATTAGCTATTGCAGAAGAGGTCTCGATGTCATTTGATGGTGACTTGAAGATATATGCTTTCAAAACATCTGCAAATTCCACTATCCGCTTGCGCATAGAAAAACTCTCTAGTAAGTAAGTATTTCAGAAAGTAATTCCCGGATGGAGGATCTATGAAAATTATAAGATATGTTGATTTCTTCTTCTTTTCTTTCTCTTGACACAAAATTTGGAATTATTCTCCAAAGTTATCAATGACTATTAGCTGTCACTAGTGGTAAATTATCAACACCTAGTTGCGTGACATTGCAAGTTTTGCAAATCTTTACCATTCTACTTAGGTATTTTGGACTATTTCACTTTCTTTTCATTATTGCCCTTAGAGCTGTGCTATTTATGTATCATTGCCTATTGCTATTAGCTGTTTTAAGAATTGTGCTAGTTTCATGAAATCATTTGCACCACAAGAGAAACATATATTGAATTTGATATCTGTGATGTACACCCAAAATATCTGATATGTATCCTTCATATATTCTTTATGGTTTTATGGCTTGCAGTGACCATCTAGAAAATCAATATAATTAGAAAGCAGAAAATGTTCACTTTCCAGACAACCTTCAAATTCGACTTTTATTTACTTTATTTATTGTTGAAGTTAGTGATAACATAATGGAGATGGGCAGGTAGCTATTTATTTCATGTTTTTGCATCTAATCAGACATGTTTCCACAGGTCTGGTTCTCCAAGTATGACTGATATTGAGGCATTCTCTTCTGCATATCAATCACGTTTGGATGAAGCTGAGCGTGCTGGAACTGTTCCAATGGATTTATCATTGGAGGTAATTTTTGTTGTGGATAATTATGATTTTAATATCTGCTATGTCTGCACACTTGCTCTTCCAGAAGTTAACATAAAGACTCTGTATGTTGTATTACTGGATATACCATGTTAGTGGTTATACAGGAATAATGCACGGAATCATATGCAATGCATGTGATGAACACTCCATCTAAATTCTTAACAAAAAGGGGAAAGGGGATCCTCACTCATAAAGAAAAGAGATGGAATTGCTTTTTTTTGTTGTTGTTTTAGATTTAAGGATGGAATCATTGTCATCTATACTACATGTGGTTGAACTCAAGTAACAAATTAGACTGGACAGACTTAAATGTGAACACACAAATTAACTCCCTCTGGTTTGTATATTCATATTTCCCCGAATTGTCTGGGAGGATTCTTGTTTGCTACATCACCATGAAAAATGACACAGAAGGGAAGGTGAGTTGGGGGATGGAGAAATGAGGGTATGAAATTTGGTTGCTCGAATCCCATGTGAATGCTCGAGTTTGTGTATTATTACTTAGCAGTATCAGGTGAGTCTTGGATATTTTATACTGATGTTAAACAACTTCCTTTAAATGCTTACTGGATGGCACTGTATGTTTTCTGCAAGCATTTCATGATAATTTCCTTTTCCCTTCTACTAGGTTTCTTCTCCTGGTGTTGAAAGAGTAGTTCGCATTCCTGAAGATCTGGAGCGCTTCAAAGACCGGCCCATGTATGTGAAGTACATTACTGATAAGATTGCACCTGCAACATCTCAAGAGAGTGAAGGCATTTTCCAGCTTATTTCAGTTGATATGGACTTGTGCAATTGCACTTGGGGTATAGCAGATGTGAAGAAGAACAGGGAAAAGGCAGGCAAGGGAAGACCTTTGAGCAAGAAGCAAAGAGAATGGCGGTTGCAAACTCGATTTGATTCTCTTGGCCTCGTTAGAATATATTCTGATTGTTGATCAATGCTGAAGCTGAATTTTATGCAACTTAGTTTTGTATTCAGAGTAGTAGTTGAGACTTGAGAGGAAGAGCTTGACACAGGAAACTAGAATCAAACTAGGAGCATGTGCTTGTAAATATTGGTTTCAAGGCAAAAAATCTGTAATTCTGATAAAAACCATGGATCTATGTTGCTGAATCAACTTCTTGATTTGTTAAAGTTCCTCCATCAATGTTTCATGTAACTATAAACTTCCCATCCTTCAGTCAATTGAAAAATATTTGGGCAGGTTGCAGCTTTGTTACATTTTGCGAAGTGTTTGATTTGCCTTCTATGCGGACTCGTCTTGCATATGGCCAGGTTGAGAAACAAAACATGCGAGAAAACTATTTCTCCTTTTTGTTCATATTTATCTGATAAAATTTCTCCTCAAGTAATCTGCTTGTGATTCTAGAAATTGTTCTCTCTTACCTGCCAATCCTACCAAAGCGTGCATTCTTAAAGCGTGGAAATCTACTTTGTTATATGCCAGGATCTTCTTTTTCTCACCCAACGAATCTAACACTAATGTAGGGAACAAAAGAGATGCATACCAAACATTGATGTAGGCCTGAGTTACCAATAAACCCTAATGTGAGATTCCTTCTACATAATCATCATACACTAGAAAGCAGTCTGTCTTGTGGTCCTTGCTAGTCAAAAGTATATGCTTTTCTCTAGAATTTGAACCCAAATATCTACAGATGTTGTGGCCCTTGTATTTGGATGTTAGGTATGTCCCCCATGCCTTGGGATGAGAAAATCCCCCACAATCCATTATCCTTTAGTTCACGGTCGGTGGAGCCATAAAGTAAGGACCCCTAGCCTCATCCATCTTTGCATGAATTCAAATGTTACAATCAAAATAGAAAGTCGGATTCTTGTACTTGACATGAGAATGTAGTAAAAGACAGTCGTCTAGATGCTAAGATGATCTTCCAGCTAATTTGACTGTCCTAACACGGAGAATACTGTTAGGCATCCATGGACAATGGACTGGGGCCAAGACTCAAGCCAAGGAATCACTCATGCAAAAAGAGCTTCATCATGCTCATACAAATTTAAGGGAAACTTTTATGAAACCAAAAACTTTTTGTATATAATCAATCATTAGGCCACACTAGCAAACACATAGAGCCACCCCAAACCTTACACTCACAAGTCACGTACCCAGAGACCTAGGCAGCCAAGTCCCCTCCTCCCCTGGTCATCCCCTCCCTAAAACCCTAGGGCAGTGCTACGTGGCGAATTGTGTGGCTCCCACCTCCTTTAACTTCTCTCCTAACGGCTCTTTCCACAGTGCGTTAGCTTAAGTACACCAGCCGTGCCCTCTTCCTCTCTGTCTCGTCCCTTTGCTGAGAAGGTCCATTTTGGTGAAGCCTGAGAAATGGGGAGGGAGATGTGGCGGTTGTGGGCGGTGGCGGCAGTGGTGGTGGTGGTGGAGGGGTACCCAAAAGAGGACCTGGTGAAGAAGCTGCCAGGGCAGCCGGATGTAGAGTTCAGGCAGTATGCTGGGTATGTGGATGTGGATTTTAAAGCCGGAAGAAGCCTCTTTTACTACTTTGTTGAGGCTTATGGGGATTCCCATCTCAAGCCCCTCACCCTCTGGCTCAATGGAGGTTTGATTTCTTGCTTACTTTTCTTTGTTATTGTGATTTTACAGGATTGTTAGGTAATATTTTGTGGTAAATGGTTTTTGGATTGAAAAAGGAGAGTTGTTTATGCCGTGGGATCACAGTTATTGGTATTCTTGGTAGGTGCTGCAGTAAATGCTGACTCTGTTTGAATATATCTTTTTTTTCTCACTTTTTATTTATTGTGTTGGCTGCACAGTGCTTTTTCTCTTGCGAATTGATGAAGCATGTTAAAAGTGTATCTATTTAAATATATATATATATGTCTTTGAGAGATGAATGTGCAAAAAATTGATACTTTTTGGGGAGCTAAAGGTTGGGTGGAAGGCTGGTAGCCCATGCCTATGACACTTCTGAATTTGTAGTTCTTTAATTGCATAATTTAAAGAGGCTATTAATCTCTATACATGATCATAGAAAGTTAGCATCCACTTAAGAGCTTGTTTTCGTTGTCTTGTCATAAAGCTACAATAAAAGGTGTTACTTTCTAAACTAGTTTCTTAAATTATATGGTCTCTAGCATAATGGCCATTTTCCTTTTACTTTTTTGGTCTTTTGTTATGTTGAACTATGCATTTGAGTAGCTGCCGCAAGAAATTTTTTTGCTTCCTTCGCTAGCATGAACTTTTTCTGTGCAATTTCCTGTGCTTCTTTCAGTAAAAATTTAGATCATGATCAGGTCCTGGTTGTTCTTCAATTGGAGGTGGTGCCTTCACTGAACTAGGTCCTTTTTTCCCTAACGGCGATGGTCGGGGTCTTCGGATAAACAAAATGTCATGGAACGAAGGTTGATTTTCATTGGGAGTGAAAAATATTATGCACAGAATATAGTTCAGGAATATGTTAATTCTTCTATGGTTCTTTTATATTGAATGCTAAATATCCACCGGCAAAATTTGATTGACACCAGTTTTTGATATTCAGTCTCAAATCTCCTCTTCGTCGAATCCCCTGCTGGAGTTGGATGGTCTTACTCTAACACAACTTCTGATTACAACAGTGGTGATGAATCAACTGGTGAGAACCATATCTGCATCTCATTTGTTCTTTTATCAACGGTTTGGGCATTGGATATTAGTGGTGAAGGATTTCAATTCCTTTGCTTCGAAAAAGAAACAAAAATTTTGAAGTTCGTTTCCATGCAATCTGTTTTAGCCTATTTACTTATTGCTTGGTCTGATTGCATCCTCATCTTTTCGCCATGGAAGCTAATGACATGCACGTCTTTCTGATGCGATGGTATGACAAGTTCCCAGAGTTCAAATCCAGGGACTTGTTTCTTACTGGAGAAAGCTATGCAGGTCCTGAGTCCATCTTTAGCTACGGTTATTGCTTTCTCTGCATTTATTCACTTTCTGAATGCTTTTCTTGATATTAATGATGAGCTTAGGGCATTACATACCACAACTGGCAACTGTCCTGCTGAAGCATAACAAAGAATCAACTGGTTTCAAATTCAAGATTAAAGGAGTTGCAGTAAGAAATGTTTATTCTGAACATCTGGACTTGTTTGTGTTTAGTTAACGAATAACTTGCTATCTGTATTCTGAGTAGATTGGAAACCCACTTCTGAAGCTTGATAGAGATGTCCCAGCAAATTATGAGTTCTTTTGGTCACATGGCATGATTTCGGATGAACTTGGCCTCACCATTATGAACGAATGTGACTTCGAAGATTATGTACTCAGCGGTCCTCATAACATCAGCAAATCATGCGCCCATGCAATTTCTGGTGCAAACCAAATGGTTGGAGATTACATAAACAACTATGATGTGCTACTTGATGTTTGCTATCCTTCAATTGTACACCAAGAATTGAGATTGCGACAACTCGTGAGTACCTCATCTCATCCACTGAAACAGGTTCATCTACTACATCTTACGAGATCGGCCAGTACACTTTCATGTTTATCTCAATATTCTCAGGCCACAAAGATCAGTGTAGGAGTTGATGTGTGCATGACATATGAAAGGAACTTCTACTTCAATCTTCCAGAAGTTCAGCGTGCTCTTCATGCTAACCGAACAAACTTACCGCACAGTTGGAGCATGTGCAGTGGGTAAGAATTGCCTTCTCTGTCTTAAATCCAAGTTTGGAATTTATACATCTCTCATTCTTTCAAGTTTCAACTGCATGGTAGAATCCTGAATTACAGTGATACTGACGTTAACCTCGACATGCTTCCTTTGCTGAAAACAATAGTAAGGAACAAGATACCACTTTGGATTTTCAGGCAAGAAATTTCCTACCCATCATCTCCTACTACTCGTCACGCTTATTAGAACTTGTAGAAATATATATAAGAATCAACTATACTCTAAACTTCCAGTGGCGATCAAGACTCGGTTGTCCCACTCTTGGGTTCGCGAACATTAGTGAGAGAGGTAGCACATGAACTAGGATTTGCAGTCACTGTTCCTTATTGTGCTTGGTTTTACAAAGGCCAGGTAACTGAATTTCATTGAGTTATTAACCATTTTTCAATCTTGTTCGAATGGTGTGCGATTCTCTGTTTATGTCTGCTTCACAAAAAGGTGGGCGGATGGGTGACGGAGTACGGGAAACTGTTGACGTTCGCGACGGTGAGAGGTGCTGCTCATATGGTTCCATTTGCACAACCAGGGAGAGCACTGCAGCTCTTCACCTCATTTGTCAGGGGAAAAAGACTGCCAAATACAACACATCCTTCCATTTATTGAGCAGTTCTTCAGCAATAATCCAAATCAATTCTTATGATTTGTGGCAATTATTTCTTATGAATTGTATATAGCTCGAGTCCAGGGCCTATCACGCGAGCACAGACAGTAAGGGGGCAAACCTATGAAAATCGCGCTTTACTCCCTTTATGTTTTGCTATTTATATCTGTCGAGGAAATTTCCAGTTTCAGAGGATTTCAAGGAGGAATATGAAAAAAAAAAAAAAAAAAAAAAACGTGGCCTCTAAAATTGACATTAATGGTGGAAATCTGGTATTCTGTTGCATCATGTTGATTTCTGATTTGATTTTCTCTGGAATTGTGGATTTATTTTGTCAATATATTGAATAATGTACTCTCAGCAGAGTTGTCACATGGAGACCAATTTGGCCCATGACTTGTTTATGTTCCAGTCATTGAAAGGAACAAAGAGCTATTTTTACTTTAACAATAACTAGATGGGAAAAACATAAAATTATATGATCCTACTGCGTGTATGGAACTTTCACAATATCATTAAATTAGAGGATCTTTTTGTGAAAATGTAGAGCACCTTCCTGCTAAAATCGAAGGCGTCGAAGACCGATAAAATGGACCGAATCTTTTGCATATATACCCATGTAAAGCAAAAAATTTTGTGTGGACCTCAAAATAAAATTATTTTATTTATAAGATAACTGAAAAAAAAAAGCGGAAAAGAAAAGAGACAATAGAAGCCGATGGGCGCCGGAAGCTCCCGTGCATCTCTGTTGACGATTGAGACTGTGGGCCCCGCAGTTTCGCTGGTGGAATCGAACCAAATTATTGAATTTATATTTTAAAATTCCTTTTTCTGTTGGGTTCGACTGGAACATTTGGGGCTAAATCATAAAAAATAGCTCGAATTATTTAATTATATGTTTTTTTTTAACGTAATCACTATACTTTGCTACAATTCATGATATTTTTTTTATATTTTCATAAAAATTATAATTTTTGTATATTCTCAAAAATGATATTTATTTCCCAAGTGCTTCTTTAGATTTTTTATATATTCATGAAAATAATTTTTTTTTTCTTAAATGTCTTTTTCAGAAGAGTAATTGAGAAAAAAAATAATTTTTAATGAATATGTAGAAAATTATAATTTTTACATGACCATAAGAGAAATATCATGATTTTGTAAGGGTATATAAAATATTTTCCTTTCTTAACACAGATTATGTGTACAAAGTTTTTAAATTTCAAAAATATAGGTGTAACTATGATGTTTTCGGAGGTATGAATAGAATTAGCTAATTTCTAGGGGCTATACAGGAAAATTTCCAACAGGAAGATCGACAATATTATATTAGTCAAAGTAAATGGGGTTATATGTAAAACATCAACTTAAGTTACAGCGGCCCCGAAAACCGGAAACTAGCGTCCGGTTTTCTGCTCCGCTTCTGAATTCCCTCTCGATCAAACTAGGTAAACGTGTCCCCATGCATAAGGACAAGTCAAATCAACAACTGTTGAAAAGTCAGCATATTATACATCGTCAATTGTTGGTTTAGTTTAACATAATGCTTCATCGCGGATCAGCAGAACTCCACTCCGGCATTGCGCCGCGGTATGCCGGTTCCCGGGTTAGAAAACATTGATTTTTAAAAAAAATTAATGAAATTTTTTTCTTTTTTTGGATTTGTTCCGCTATAAATATCTGCGCATTTCAGACTTCTTCCCATCGTGATTCCAGTTGGCACTTCGCAAAAGTGGTCATTCTGGGAAGAGTCAGAGAGATTGAGGAGTTCTGTCGGAGGAGAATTTATAGCGAAACGCGATGTCGAGCACTGCTGGGAAAATCATCAAATGCAGAGGTTTGTGCTTCCGTTTTGATCAAGGAAGTAGAAAGATTTCTTCTTTTTGGGTTTTTCAGGGATTTAAGTCGATTCGTGTTGTTTCTGAAATAGAAAGATTGAATTTTTACTTGAATTTTCGATTTTAAATCGATGGATTTGTTGGATTATTTGTAGCTGCGGTGGCGTGGGAGGCAGGGAAGCCGCTGGTGATCGAGGAGGTGGAGGTGGCGCCCCCGCAGGCCATGGAGGTTCGCCTGAAGATCCTCTACACTTCTCTCTGCCACACTGACGTCTACTTCTGGGAAGCCAAGGTACTCTTTTTGTTTCAATGGAGGACCGATGCTTTAAAGCTGTGGTTTTTGAGTACTGAGGTGGTGTGGTTTTGAATTGCAGGGGCAGACACCTGTATTTCCCAGGATCTTTGGCCATGAAGCTGGAGGGTAAGGATTCTATACCCAAATATCACAAACACTGTTTGAAAATCTCACTTTATTATAATGTATTCTTGGTGATTTCTTCTAGCTCAGGATGCATACTTGGGGAGGGTTTTATTGAATTAAACATTCTGTGATTTCAGTATTGTGGAGAGTGTTGGGGAGGGTGTTACCGATCTCGCACCTGGAGACCATGTGTTGCCAGTGTTCACTGGGGAATGCAAGGAGTGTGCTCACTGCAAGTCTGAAGAAAGCAACATGTGTACCCTCCTCAGGATAAACACTGATAGAGGAGTCATGATTAACGATGAGCAATCGAGGTTCTCCATCAATGGGAAGCCTATTTTTCACTTCGTCGGGACTTCAACATTCAGCGAGTACACCGTTGTTCATGTTGGATGTGTTGTTAAGATCAATCCCTTAGCTCCTCTTGACAAAGTTTGTGTTCTTAGTTGCGGCATTTCAACAGGTAACACTGTCTTTACTGCCATAGAGATTCTCACACGAGCTAGTGAAATGGTTCAAATTGTTGAATTTGTAATGGTTTTCAAGGTCTTGGTGCTACTCTTAATGTCGCGAAGCCACCAAAGGGCTCATCAGTAGCTATTTTTGGTCTGGGAGCTGTAGGCCTTGCTGTGAGTATCGTCTCTATTTGCTATTTTTGCATTGTCTTACTCATATTTTTGTATAATTCCTAGTTTAGCATTGATATTTGATTCTTATGTGGCTAGGCTGCGGAAGGGGCCAGGATTGCAGGGGCGTCAAGGATTATTGGTATCGATGTGAACCCTAAAAGATTCCTTGAAGGTTTGTATCAAACATAAAATTGAACATGAACATAAATGGTGAAGCGCAAATTTAATTTGATAAAATAAAATAAAGTTCTTCTGTTTAGTGATTGACAACGGGGGTGTTTGTGTTCTTCTCTTTCCAGCCAAGAAGTTTGGTGTCAATGAGTTTGTGAACCCAAAGGATTACGACAAGCCAGTTCAAGAGGTTCACTCTTAACCACTGAATTGAAGCATTTTTTTGTCACATTTTTTACAAATCACTCTTGCAGTGTGTGAATATATTGGAATCTTGTTTTAGGTGCTTGCTGAGATGACTAATGGCGGAGTTGATCGGAGTGTTGAGTGCACTGGCAACATAGATGCCATGATATCTGCTTTCGAGTGCGTTCACGATGTAATCTCTCACACCTTTCTCACGTATTGAATTTCAAAATATTTGTTCTCATCTTCCTTTTGTGGCAATATCCATAACTAGTTCGAATTTTTTGTTCTCATAGGGTTGGGGTGTTGCTGTGCTGGTTGGTGTTCCTCATAAAGAGGCAGTCTTCAAAACACACCCCATGAACCTTCTGAATGAGAGGACTCTTAAGGGCACCTTCTTTGGAAACTACAAACCACGCTCTGATCTTCCTGCAGTTGTGGAGAAGTATATGAACAAGGTAAACAAACTTTTATTGAATATTCCTTGCTTAGTTGCATTCATCTGGAAGAAAGAAAGTTACAAACCTAGTGCAAATCTGATGTTACAGGAGCTCGAGTTGGAAAAGTTCATCACTCATGAGGTTCCATTTTCAGAGATCAACAAGGCATTCGAGTACATGCTGAAAGGAGATAGTCTCCGATGCATTATTCGAATGGAGAATTGAAGCTAAAACTTATTACGATCTGTGATACAACTACCGTGAATGGTACTTGTAGAACACAAGGTATAGAATCTGGTTTTGCGTCCGTCTTGCGTATGTTGTATTTCGTCAGAAATTAAAATAAATGCCATGAAGGGCATTCTTGGATGAGTTTTGTATCTTTCCATGTCCTTTTCTCAAGTTGTTGGTGTAGTTTAATTGTTCTTTTTTTGATGTACTTGGTTTTCTCTGGTGGAATTTTTTTTGTCAAATGAATGTTGCTATAACACAAGGGCCAAATTCTCTGTGGATATTTGGCAATTGAAAGACACAGAAAAAAAAGTTCCAAGGGGCTGCTTCGGTTCATAATGCTAGGCCATATAAGTAGCCTTTTCGGGGACATCTCATCAAGGGAACACCCATGTGCTCAGAGAATGAAACTCCGAGCGAGCTTGCGAATGATACGAGCTCTAAAGATAACAGATTCTTGTGATCCCATTCTAATTTTTTTTGTAGCATTGTTTTGGTTCTTGGAAAATTATTATTTGCATCTTGCTATAACTAAGTTCTTCATGAAAAATTTGGACTCTGCCTTCGTCTCACTCTTCCTTCCAATAAATCAAATTCCAGGTCAACAAATACACTGCACAAATGTATATATGTTTATGTAAATCAAAATCTACAATGTCATTGTTTCTCCAAAAAATTAATTAATTAAATCATCAGTAGACTAAGAGGCTTGCCACTCTGTTTTCACTGACTGCTTCAACCAAGACCAAGTCATCAACTCAAATTTTATTCGCTACAATTTCTATATAAGATCAACACTATTAATGTTTAGAAACAAGCAGCAAACATGCTTCTTTCCAAATGCCTTGTTTTCTGCTTCTTTCCATCCTTCTCAAAAGTACAACCGATGAGGCAACGGTAGCATGAGATATTCCTGCAACTCTGAAGTTAGGGGAAGATGGCAGTGATTCCAGGAAAGAGGAAGAGAGAGAGAGAGAGATCACTGGTGCAGGCGTCGTGGTCTACCGCTTTCCTGTGTACACGCGCCCGTCTTTATTGTGATCACAAGTGATCGCACTTGCACTTATTGTTTATGTTGCACAAGCGATGCATGTGACGAAGAGCTTAGTAGTTCTGCAAGAAGCATATGAGGCATATGAAGATGTTTTTGCCTGGGTGTGACAATTTGGATAGTTTGGTGAGTATATACTGGTTTTCTCTCTGTTTTATTTGTATTTATCATTTACAGAATCCACAAGTTCTGATGCTAGACTGACACTTGTATAACCAAATTAGTGGTTCTACAAATAAGCAATCACAGGAAAAAAAATACACTATCTAATTACTCGTTTGTCAAATCAGTAGGTCTAGTTCCGACTTTGTATCGTCAAGTTACCGTGAGCTTGTTCTGGTTTTCTGATTAAGGAAAGTATTGCGACCTCCGCTTTCTCTTTTACGAAGAAAACCTATAATTCAATTCCAGATCTTGAAGATTCTCGAGAACAGGAAAAAGAACAAAACAAAAGCAAGCTCATGCCCTGGTGTTGCTGCTGCAAATGGACGAGCTTTTCCAGTTCTGGGAAATGACGCAATGAATTGTGACCCTTATGACTCGGCACCCAATTGGAATTCTAGCATTTCTCAGCTTGAAAACAACACGCCCAATACAAATCAGTGCTGGCCCATGGAATTTGTTTGCTTTTAGCACTACGGCAAATAGCTCCGAACACTAGAGTTCAAATCGTTTTCAGCGCTTATGCTTCCTGTTGTATAGCTTAACATGCACACCACACCTCTCTGCAGTATAAATTTTAGCACAAATCTCACATTTCTAATACGATCTTATCTTCATCTTCATGACTAACTCTTCACAACTCAGAGCCATGTTCGGCAGCAACTTCATAGTGTTGATCATGGCGCTGCTCGCTGGGCACTCACTAGCGCAACTTCAGGTTGGTTTTTACTCAGATTCTTGCCCGAACGCTGAGAACATTGTCAGCACTGTTGTTCGGGAAGCGGTGATTTCTGATCCCACCATGCCCGCCGCCTTGCTCCGGCTCCATTATCATGACTGCATCGTCCAAGTATAAATCATCTCGATTCTCTACTCCTTGTGCTTTCTTCTATAGTTTTATAGATGTCTCAAAACACCTGTATGAAGGGCTGTGATGGATCAGTGTTGATTTCTAATCCGAACCACGAAGACTCCGAGAACCAATCCCCGAACCACGCCGGCCTCCGAGGGTTTGAAGTCATAGAAAGGGCAAAAGCGCGGTTGGAAGCTGAATGCGAAGGAGTCGTCTCTTGCGCAGACATTGTTGCGTTGGCAGCTCGAGACGCCATTGTTGTGGTACTATGTATGGCTGCTACTATTCTTGCTTGCTATTCCTAGTCTAACGCGATGGCAATGGTTGCAAATGCAGAGCCATGGGCCATTCTACCAGCTTCCGACCGGGAGGAGGGACGGCCGAGTTTCAAAGCTATCCGACGCAGCCAACATGCCGGAGCTCCAGGATTCCGTCGACGCGCTCAGAGCCAAGTTCGCCGAGAAGGGCCTCTCGGAGAAGGATCTAGTGCTACTCAGTGGTACCTCCTCTTCTTCTCCATCTGATGAAAGAATCACGGCTTGTATCTGCAGCGGAATATATGACTGAATTAACTGTTTTATTGCAGCGGCACATACCATAGGAACCACTGCGTGCTTCTTCTTGGAGCGGCGACTGTACGACTTCCTTCCCGCTGGCGGCTCGGACCCGCTGATAAACCCCCATTTCTTGCCGGAGCTCAAGGCGAGGTGCCCCCGGGGCGGCGACATCAACGTCCGGCTAGCGCTCGATAGGGGAAGCGAAAGGACGTTCGACATGCAGATTCTTCGCAACATTCGGTCGGGGTTTGGAGTGATCGAGACGGATGCAAAGCTCTACGACGATGCGGCGACCAAGGCCATCGTCGACTCATACTTGGGCTTCTCGAGCTCCTTCTTCGGGCCGTTCTTCGAGCGGGACTTTGCGGATTCAATGGTGAGGATGGGCATGATCGGCGTGAAGACGGACTCCGACGGCGAGATCCGGCGAGTCTGTTCGGCTTTCAATTGAGGCTGGATTGCATTGCAGCGATGCAGGTTCTTCATGGAATATGCATGCCATGTCAAAACATGGTTATTTTCTTGTAAATGTTAGTTAATTTTTGTACTTGTTTGTGATAATCAAAGAGACCGGATTAGCGAAAAAATTAGGATTTTGTGGACCGTCCTGATTTACGTTTCACATGGTTAAGCTTAACCCAACACTCTAAAGTTCATCCAGAGCTCGTTTGCTTTCTCATTAATTTTTTTATTAGGCTTTAATTTATTTTTCTCCCAGAGCGTAAAAATAGTAAACTAGGCTAATTAATAAAATATAAGTCAATCTCAATGGATCTGATTTTGATATATTTCAAATAAATTATTTTATAAATAAATTAATTTGTAAACAGATTGATTTTCACGCCACCCAATTAGAAAGCGGACGGGCAGGCTTTCGTGCCCACACGTTATATATTATATTATGGTCCAATTGTTTTTGATATTCAGACACGAATCCACTTTGTCAAGACTCAGTCCGAGCGACTCGCAGTCCTCTCCTCGTCTTCCCTTCATCGAGCAATGGAAGCAGTTCCAGAGGCAAGTGTCCTCATGGACTGTTCGTGACGAAGCTATTGCATTAGAGCTGCAACACAAAAGGTTTCCAATCTAACGCTGTTCTTGCTGTTTGTACAGTGTTTATTTATAGGTCCTCATTGGAATCTGATAGCAAACTACTGCATGATCAGGGATACTGCAGTCTGAAGTCCAAATAAGAGGTTCCACTCATTCTTGCTGCAGTCAGAGTTCATTGCAATGTTCCTGCCTCTCTACAGTTTCAACTGCGTCACCGGCGACTAGACTTTCCAAAAGTGGATGGAGCAGGGTCTGCCGAGAACGATGCATGGATTCACCACTTGAGTTGCCTGCACAGGAAGAAAAATCAGGTAGTGGGGAAGAAATTAAAGAAAGCAGCCAAGTGGCAAAGATGGTATATTAGTTTAAGTGTTACTTGAAGCATGCCAAACACCTCTGCGTTTTCACTTTTCACTACCAGAGGATCTCCGTGGTGGTAGTGTGCTGGAATATACAAATCCGAACCTTGTCCTCTTCGGAGTATAGTCCCATTGAGATGATATGCCATTTGCTTTGAAGACACATTCTGTAATCACACTAACTCTGTTCAGACCACAATCATATACTGGACTATTTGGAGATCTCTGATCTGTACATTGAAATTATCTGCAGCAGAAATGTATCCTGTTGGATTGATGGCTAGAAGTTGATTCAAATCATAGATGACAAAAGAAATTTCAGCAGTAATTTTGGAGTAAGATTACCCTGGACAACTAACAGTGTAGGGAGACATTAAGATTACGCTGAACAACTAACAGTGTAGGGAGACATGTCACTGAACTGTGAAAGATAATACATCAAACAACACTATTGGTGAAAATGTTTCCTCAATATAATGGAATCAAAATGTACTAATCTTTGTATTATACATCATACAACACTAGATTGATGACCTGGTACAAGACCCAGAATGCAGATTATTAACGTTCCCATTCCTCCATTAGATGCTAACTTCTTATCCACATCCTTGCACCGGGAAGCAAGACATTATTACACAATGTTCGGTGGCTTCTTAATTCCAGCAGCAAAGCTTCCCATATCTCTCTGTCTTCTTTTCACTACAGACTTGAATTGAGGAGCTTCAGGCAAACCTGCCTCATATTTTCCTTTTGAGAGGAAATTTACACTATCTGCAAAAATTTACAGATGCAACACTTGTTTGTATCTGTGATTATGGTGCATGCAGCAGGAATCTAGCCTACGGAAAACATGATCGTCCCTGACAAAAGATTAGAAGCTCTGGTAACCATCCAATTGCATGCCACAGCCCCCACTGCAGTTTCCCAGCATCAGTAGCCCTGTAATTAATTTTTAAGGTGATGTCATTTGTACATGAAGTCCCACCTCAAATCTATGTTTCAATAAACACTATAATGTCCACAGTTTGGAACCAAATCCAGATTTTGTCATGAGACAAAATTCTCTACTATAGCTTTTGTTTCAGGTACAAGTGAATATGTTAATTATATAATAGCATGATTAAAGTTTGAGTTCTAATGTAGCCAAACTTGTTTTCAGGTGCAAGCATGGATCTCACAAATATTTAATAGACTGTCATTGCCAGCAAAGTGCAGTCAGAAAGTTAAGCTATCTATTTAACCACGCATCCCTTCTGACCAGGCATTAAATTGCGCAACAAGAATGTAATTAGGAGGGTCCAGACAAGTTTTGTATGTTAGCCAGTATCCACATAATAACATACCTTGATATATAACTCAGAGGAAGTAATCAGCCATCAAAAGTTGTGGCTTTTCCATATCTTCTTCAACCTGCACAGAGACTTCATCTCTTATCTCCTGAATCCTTTTGTCCCAAATGCCATCAATTAACTTCCATGTTTTGTCATTGATGATCTGTGTCTGAGGAGAACCAACATGACAAGAATTAGCTGTGGTAATACACATTACATGATAAATGAAAATTTTTCATTAGCACACATCTACCTGCAAAGGTCTTGCGGCACCAAATGTAGAAAAACCAGCATTCCCTGGAGCAAATGTGACCCTACCAGGAAGGGAGATCCCATGAATTCCCCATCTGCCAGCATAAATAAGTGCCCCATACTCATCAACTGGATGGACAGGTGACTTCATAACAGACAAAAACAATATTAGATATTTCACATACATACAACTTAAACAATGAAAATTTTGACATATAATCCAAATTTTAGTTTTAGTGATGCATCACACACTTCCATTCGCCAGAACTTCTAACATACAAAGAGTCAGTAATAACTGGAATAATATAGTCATTTTAGCATTTGGAACAGTATTTGTCGCCTCCTGTCCAATTAATTTGATATATCACTAAATCAGCCATTCACAAAGGGATTAGAGTGAGAGACACCTGCTGAATACGTGGAGACTTCTTGTATATATCCCATATTTCTTCTGCTTTGATCAGTCCTTTCTCGACCAACACATCTAAAACATAATGAAATGCATCATCCATCAGTACCATGTGCTTTCAAAAACAATTGAGATCAATGTGCTATCCTTGTTTTGAGTTGTTAAGATAAGTCAAAAAATTTTGTTAACATAACCTACAACCCAAATCTGAATGTCTAGAATGCCTCAAATTTTGGTTTGACAACTGCCACAAGAAACAGAGACAGAAGGTGGTAAATAATAGACAAACGAACCTGTGATTGTCTCAACAGCTGAACGATATTCGCTAAGTATCGATGCACATTTTTCCACAGCAAAACGCATGTACTCGCTTCTCAGAGCTTCAAGCTTTGCCGCAAGCTACATTCATGAAAAAAACAAAAAACTTTAGCGAGTTGCACATATTATACACAAACAATTCAGGGGAAAATTGCATAAATAGATGCCTGGATGAATGCCTACATTAGGCACAAGATCACTCTGGTTCCTATAGTATGCCTTTCCAAATGCTGTCATCCCTGTCTGGAGAATCAGAAACTCTGCACGAGTTGAAGCATCTGTTGTGGCTTTCGCTGATATCCAGCACAAATTCTCAATCCCAAAAATCTCCTCCTCAATTACTCTGGCTGTTAATCCAGTCAAGTAGCAGGACAAGCAATCAAACTTTCTAACTATGGGAATTATTATGATGGTAGAGTCCAACCAAAGAGTGGAAAGAATATAAATTCTGTACAGAAGTTCAAAATAAAATTTTAAAAAGCTATACCCAGTGTAAGAAAATGATTCCTGTCAAGAGAAATAGTAAGATTGGGTTCCATAGCATGGTAGTGGTCATAGATCACTACAAGGTTATGTAAGTGATCTCACCTACTTAGCTGATCAAGATTGACTGCAAGATTAGCATTTTTACCCAGGTTCATTTTTCTCTAGTGACTGGTTCAAAGCATCTTAATCAAAATGAAGAAAGGATTTCTCACAGGATCTTGCACATGAAATGTAAAAGATTCAAAGAATAAGATATTAAAAATACTAGAAACAACTCGTTACCTTATATCGTTTTGCAAGATCCAGTTACTTAGTGATGCCATTTAATCAAAATAGAAACACACAAAAAATAGGACTCCGTTAAATAAACCATAATTTTTAAGTCCTCAAAGCGCACTGTAGAACTAGAAGGCCAACTAAAATGATTATTTTTTTGTACAAATAATAAACAAAATGGGTAGCCATGACAGCATTGGTGATTACTTACGTGCACATGCTCGCACTATAGAGCTTACATAATCAGATTTTCTACCGAAGACCCTTCCAGAAGCTTCAGCATAGCGCATTTTTGGCTTGCTAGTTATTGACAGAATATCAGTCTACAAAAGAGAAAAAGGTTTTAGTACAAGAATATTTCCCAAGGAATAGACATAGTATTAGTTCAAAAAGCTCAGACTTAAAAGTAATAAATATAAGGCAAAACAAATTGCTCAAAGAAAAAAATGCAACTCCTTGAATAACCTCAATAAATGGGTGGTAAGGATCTGGATAGTAACAAGCAAGAACGGCCACAGCTGCTTCCCGGTATGCTAACCTTAGCTTTAATTCTGCAGGGATATCTTTACTGTCTTCTTGACCTGTCTCAAATGTACCTTTTTGCTGCAAGTTAAATAAAATGTTCATGAGCAGCACAATAGTTTACATTGTTTGACAAAAGTTTGATTTATATGAATGCATCACAGAAGAAATTTCAATCAAACAATAAATTGGAACACCAAAATCAATTGATCTTAGAGCCCCTACCCTCTTTAAGGCCTCCAGTAGTTCCTCCCGTCCAATGAAGTCCAGATCCTTTCTTGCAGTCAAAATACCAGCCTCATTCCTGACCAAAAATCAGAAAGTCGTAATCTTCTGTCTGAAAGGGAAAAAATATATACCATACAAGTTTCTGCAAGTAACTACAGTATATTTTGCAGCTCTGCTCCTGTAAAATCAACTGTAAGTTCTGCAATTTCTTGTAGAAGGACTTCCTTTTCCTTTTCTGACTGGAAATATTTATTTCTAGCATGCACCTGTAATGTCAAAGATGACCATTAGATTTCCTACTTAATATGAGCAGTATAATCTACTTCCTATAGGCTGAATGACTTCCACAAGTTTACCTGTAGAATTGCTAGTCTTCCATCCTTAGACGGCAAGCCGACTCTAATAATTTTATCAAACCGACCCTTCCTCAGAAGTGCAGGGTCCAGTATATCTAGCCGGTTAGTTGCACCTATAACTAGGACCTGGAAAGTGATCATATGAGCAAAATATTCCTAATCATCTTGCAATTGTACAAAATGAAAGATAATACAATAGGTTAACTATACCTGTGATGTTGACACCTTGAACCCATCCATCTCAGTTAAAATCTGAAGCAAGCCTTGCTCCCTTTCAGCACCACCCTAGTTAAAGAAAGTAAAATTATTAGTTGTATGACCCCATTATTGCTATTGAAGTTCAACAACACCAAATGCAAGACAGAAAACAGCAGAACATTATCAGATATTCAACATATAATTTTTAATATAAATAAATAGGCAGGGCTTGCATAGAGTTATGGCTTTATATAGCAGATACAACATAGAATCTATTCAGTATATATATGTTGGGATTCGTAGCGAAATATTTACAAATCATCTTATCCTCAAACAATACAAGAAACAAAAAGTAATACAAAATTAAAAAAATAACAAAAAAAAATAATGATATACGTGGTTCACTCAAAATCGCGTTATGTCCACAGGAAGAGCGATAGATTTACTATCAAAAGGCTTTACAAAAGCCTATAAAAAGGACTACTTTTTTTTATCCAATTAAACTCTTTTACCAAATCTTAGTAACGACTTCACCCTTAAAAAAAATCTCCAACAGAACACCAAAAGGAACCACCACGAGAAACCATCGAGAAACACTAAAAAGACCCATACACGGGAACCGACACGCTCTCTCTTTTTCTTCTCTTTATTCTCTCTATTTTTTCTCTCTATTTCTCTCTAGTTCAATCTCAACACTACACCACACTTAAACCCTATATATTACTAAAATATTTATAGGCTTTTATTAAGTCTGAATTTTACTCCAATTACAATTCCTAATATTAGATAATAAGTATTCAAAATAAATTATAAGTCTAAATTCAACTTTGAATTCCAACTTTAACTCAAACTTTAATTCGAATTCGAAATACCCAAAACTCAACATATACATATATCCAAGAGCATGTGCTCTGCCAACATATAGGAACTCAATTTTGATATAGGGTCATATATGCACATACATCCAACAAATTTAAATACCAAAGCTACACCCACCCCTCCAATATCAGGTCCACCACGTTTGCTGCCAATTGCATCAATCTCATCAATAAAGATAATAGATGGTGCAAATGACCTAGCAGTGGCAAAAAGATCCTTGACTCGAGCTGCAGCAACACCTACAAACATCTGCAATGCCGAAGTCAGCTTACCTTCACATTTATTAGGAAGTACAATGTAATATGACATCCATACATGGGAAGCATAATTAAACATAGCTAAACTGTCATGAAATATCTTTAGATTCTGTACAATTCTTTGAAGCAAGTCTTTTTAGTTTTACTTTAAAAAAGAATATTTGACAGAGTATTTCACCTAATATTGATCATTTTTTTTTCCAAACTAGCTGGTACTGGAAAATAAGTGTCTGGAGTTGCTAAAAATCAACTATAACAAGATAGTTCAGATCAAAGAAGTCAAATGCATAGTTGTTCTAAGCAATGGCGTCCACGATTGCTAAGCAAAATGCCGAGGCATTTTGGTTAATGCTCAGGCATCAAATTTGATAATTCTCTGTAAAGTTATATATGGATGTAGAAATGGGCACTTTAAGATAAAGAACATTTTTGAATCACCATTCAAGAATAATGATTTCAGCACTAAAACGAATTTTATACACATGGAAACTAATCGCTAAAAAATTTCAACACTGTCATCATTTCATCATACAATGACAGGCAGTGAAGTAAAAATATAAGCATATTAACAATGAAAGAATGTGTAAAGAAAATGTACCACCTATAAGCAGTGCAATTTTGGATAGGCATATTTCTTCCTCAATCTTCTCCCAATTAATTATCAGATACGGATACTTATCTAAGATCTTATTGTCGATGGAATGAATGTACTTTCCTTGTAATCCAAAAAATTGCCATAACAGCAAAAAGAAGAACCAAAATAATTTTTTTCAGAGCCACCTCAACAAAGGAAAACTTGAGGATGTGACCCAAACTAGTGAATCACAGGGAACAAAAACCTTAAGATGGATGAGTTTGTTGGATTAACATTCAAGTTTGATTATGTTGTTAAATCAAAAGGCACTATGTAACTGTAAGCCAAGTATATGAAATAAAAAAGACATCGGATATTACCTCCACAAAATCAGTACCATTTGCAGCAAAAAAAGGCAGTCCTGCTTCACCAGCAATTGCTTTGGCCAGTAAAGTTTTCCCAGTGCCAGGCGGTCCATGAAGAAGCACTCCTTTGGGGCAGTATATTCCTTTGTCTTGAAACATTTCCTCATTTTTAAGGATTCTGACTATCTCTTGCAATTCTCTTTTGATGTACTCCTGCCCAGCAAAATCATCAAATGTGACACCTGTTGTTTCTTCAGCTGATATGAATTTTGCCCTGACAGAAAACAGACATATGATACTTAAAATGCTAAGGAATGCTAAGGAAGGTATTATGTAGCAGGGTAAAATAATTTGAACCATCATCAATAACAAACATTTTCGAGGCTAAATAAAATTATGATCATCCATGAAAGGTCAAAGAAATGGCAAACTTGAAGATAGCAAATGCATTTATAATAAATGGAATAGGATGGTTATTATTGAAAATTTAACACTTAAGTACAAAATAATGCCAGCATGGCAAAAGATAGTTTATCAAACACCAAACCTGACCATCCAATCAAAGAATTTGGTTTCATACTGCAACAAACTTTCCAGAAATGTAACCTGGCATAACTAACTGGTGTTGCTTCATAGTAAACAAAATAGGATATAACCCCGCATTATATAGATCATTCTTGGTACAGAACTTACCGGCTTTTGCCCAATGATCCAAGTGCATGGCGCTTAAGAGGCTGCTGTGCCATTTTTGTTGGAGTACCCAAATCACAGGGTATTAACTTAGCATAGATTGGCCGTGCCATATTGTCAATCCAAAGGTATATAGCAATTGCAAGGGTAAAACGCATAGCCCATATGACTGCAGTTGCAATAGAGGAGTAGATTTCAGCAGGAACAGAGCTAACGTTGAAAACATCGACATTTACAAGTTGCTGATGCAGCTTCAGCCAAACATCATTCCACCCATCAATTGGCATCCGATCAACAATATGTCGGCGGAATATAATTTCTCTGTTTGGGTTACCATTGTCCTCCCCTTTCTTTTCACCTTTGTAATATGGTAGAATCACTGCAGGATAAGTTTCAATAATTGTAATACAACAGTCATGAAAATAATGTCAGGCGAGAGATAGCATGTAGTAGAAGATAACATAAAATCCTTCCACAAAGAAGGCCACTTACCGGAGATAGTCTGGCCAAAGTTCGAGTACTCCATAAACTGCACATTATTTGAGTCCAGAAGCCTGCAGAAGTCACTGTAATCAATCCTATGGGAGTTCTGCGGATCCCATTCAGTCCCCTTCAACTTTCCTCGCATTGTCAGCAACGCCCTACTCCAGCAAGAAGCCAAAATGAGCTGCCTTTCCAATTGCACATTGGCTTTCTCCTCGAACTTTTCCAATTTCTCCAGCCGTTCTCTCTCCGCATTCCTCCAATTCTGCAAACCACTACCCAAATGAGAACGGATAAAATTAAAGCAGTCGGATCCTTTGGCAGCTAAGGATCCACAAAGTTCCAAAATTTTCTCCTAAGAGTCTCAAAACCCTAAACGGAAAGGCCAGTGGAGTCGCACCTCGAAGAGCTGAGACGCCTCCGCATCTTCTTGTGCTTGTGCAGCATCAACGTCGGAGGGGGAACCGGAGACGGAGCTCTGAACCCTGATGCGAGATCTCCGGAGACGACTCCCAGTGAAGGTGAAGGCGCAGACGGAGCTCTTGAAAGGAAGAGCTCTGAAATGGCTAGCGAGGAAGGGGAGGGTAAAGAGAGACGGAGAAGACGAGGGTCTTGAGAAGCGAGAGAGAGATGAAAAAGGAGGAGAGGGCGAGAGCATCGTCTTCTTCCTCGAGAAGGAGCTCACTCTCGCGGGAGTGCGGGAGAGGAGGCGCCCGGTTTATCCAGTGGAGCGCCTCGGCATTTTGGTCGGGACTGGGTTCGGTTTTTTTTAAGTTTGGTTTTGCTCGGTTGGTACATAAACCGAACCGGCTCCTGAATCCGGATCCGTTCTCACATACCTTACGAAACCATTAGCCTCGTTCAAATATATATTTATTTTTGCATCATACTTTGTTAATTTCCCTTTTCTTTTCGGATAAAGATCACACGTCACAATATTCTGGTCATTTTACATGAACCCTCAAACCCTAACTGTTATACAACACAAAATTAGCATACAATGTATTTTGCAATGCCACATAGTATGTGGCAAGATCCCTGAAGGTAGGGTAGCCAAAGGCAGAATTGACCATGAATGACGAACAAAAAAGAGATTAGACTTGCAGGTGTTCAGAGGATTGACACTACATTTGAAGATTCTGAAACAATTAAGAATTAATTAGGCATGTTATACAGACAAAAAGACTACAAGAAGCAAACACAATATCAACACACACAACATCAGATCAAAAAAATCAGACACACACCGAGAACAGGTGTTGCATCACTGTTTTTTCGCATGGCAGATGCATTCAGGGAATGGGTTTTCATAGAAGGATTCTTCAGTTCTGAGGCGACTCCGGCCTTTTATTCCTGGCAGGGAACCATATCTTTTCCTTGGAGCTCCTTGCCTGTCAGTATGTGAATTTTCAGCAGTTTGCATTCACCAAATGCACTATATTCAAGATATAATAATTTGTGCTACAACACACTATCATTCTACAATTCCTATTGATCTGTTAAGAAGCATAGTTTTGTGATACAGAGATTACCTATTTTTATGCATTTGTGCTACAAGTGATGATAGCCTGGAACCTTCACTCAGCTCTCCTTTTTCCATTTTATCAAACAGTTCCACCAAGCCCTTCCTGCGAACATGAAAGAATCAACTAAATGGATGAAGATAAATACTTTACAAGCAGGGTAAAGAAAAACATATAATAATTGTTTAAAACTAGGAAAATACTTGAGTAAACATAACCCAAGCACATTCTGATGATATAATGCATCAGCACTGTGAGTAAAAGAAATGTATTGCTTTTGTACCATCAAGGAATAGTACCTATCTGGGCTTATTGTCTTCCGGTGATTCAGATACCTACGATGTCCCTCTACAGCTCTTGCCATGTTTCCTGTATATGAAGGAACAAAAACATTGCTTTCAATTGAAATTAAATAATCCAGGGCTGCAGTCTGGGTTGCATGACCAGCAAATTGCTTCAACTCTTCTCTTGATGCCAGTGTTTCCTGTTCCAAATTAAAAACTGTTTCAGATTAAGAGTTATGCCATTGCTCGGTGAACACAGTATCTACAGGTAAACAATACATGACATAACCTTGAAAACCAAGTTCGGGAAGCGAGACCTCAAGTCTGATAGGTAAGTTTCACCACCGAATATTTCACCAGCTGCAATGTAAATCCAGGTTGATGTAGGGTAGCCAAGAGCTTCCAAAAAAATCCCTACTTCCTTGGGTGTTAGAGGACACAAGCCTTCAATTCTTTGCTCAGTTGAGTTTATGTTCTTCAATTTCCAGTGGCTTGTCTTCTCCCTATGAAGAAGTAGGTCATCAAGTAATCATACAAATGTATTGAGAAATAGACAGTCTCACCTCATTCTAGTCAGCATTTCTGCTTCAGTGTCATTCAGGCCATAGGTACAACCAGTGAAGGAGAGCATATCTTTCTCATATCGCAGATGAAGTGCAATATACCAACCATGTGTTTTCAGCCGCTCCACAAGCTTCTGTTGTGCCATCATCATGTATGCTCAGAACCTAATTTTAAAGATACCCCAATAGATATCTCAAATGCAATACACAAATAAGGATTTCTTTATTTTTTTCGTATGATGCAAGAAGAAGATGGTAAGCCATACCTTTCCCAGGTCCTCAATTGGAGGAGAAAATTGAAGTGCATGATATAAAGCACGACACCGTAACCTTTGAATATCAATAGGAAGGTCATTGTTTGCTAACCTTGAGTCAGACTTGGGGACATGAATTACCTAATAATAATTGGCATATTAATTCCATGCAATGCATTTATAGAGTCATCCAAAATAATAGAGAAGAGAAGCAAGAAGATTGCCACATCACCACATGGTGAAGTCAACTACAATGCTTGTACAACAAAAGCTATATCAAATAGCAATGCAACCAATTACAGGGGAGAAGAGCATCTATCAATAACCTAACAATATCATGACCAACAAACGGTGGAATTCAAGGTTCAACTTATATAAGAGTGAAAACGTATGTTTTTTCCTTGCTGCTGTTGGTTTGATGAAAGGCGAACCTTGTTTGAAAAAAAAACTCTCATGTAGGTGGTGCATGACATAAACTATTGAGACTAGGTGTCATTAGCTTCTGGTTTAACACCAAGAATCATCTTGCTATACAAAATTTTCAGACCTCAATGTTCCCAACAATGTCTTTGAACAAAACATAGTGCATCAAAACCTAGTTACAGCATATCCATCTGGAATCTTATTCTACTTTTGGGTAAGATCTACTTTCTAGTTCAATACCACGAGAATAAACCAGCTAGTTACCTGATACTCCTTGAATAATTGTGAGATCTCTTCATAATAGCCCATGCCTGCCCATGATGTAAAGTGCTTGCGTGCCCTTGGAGCTGACTCCAACTCCTTGGGTAATTCCCGGACAACTCGTACATCTCTTTCCAATGCTTTTATAAAATGTGTTTCATCAAAAATATCTGAAAAAGTGCTGTTAAAAGTTGAAAACATAGTGAGTCATGAAGCTCGATACAGATGTCTTCTCCGACACAAAATACAAATTCTTTTCACAAACCTTGTGTCTTGCCAAAAGGAGCGCTTATCCAGCTGAGGAATCACTAGTGTTGCACGCATTATATGAGCCACAGCCACCATGTCGGATATCTGTCAACATGAATGATACACACATTGACATTCTCAATGCAAATTGGCATGCGGACATGCTGTAATCAACAACAACATCTAATCAGCAACTTACACCAGTACGCATTTGGTTGAGTCCGCCATTACTCCTGACTGTGAGATAGCGGTTTAGGTTTTGAGGAGCTGAAAGTATAAAATACACATTAGAAAATGCATAGACTTATTCAACCAAACCCCAGGGATTCCACAAAAGCATCACCTTGAGTGGTATCATTAGAAGACAGTACACAAATTTCAAAATCCAGGTGCAAACACATATCAAGAACCACAAAGCAAGAAAGAAAGATCCGTGAATACCTTGATATCTATGAGTGGGCTTTACACAGGGGCGATAACCATAACCATAACCATGAGAAGAACCCCAGAGCCATTCTTCCGAAAACTATAAAAACACAAAGGAGCATCGTTAAAGAAGTGGCATTCAACAATCCAAACTGAGTTCAAACCCAATGAATGAAACCACACATCTTAAAAAAAATTCAAAAATCCCCTTTTTAATTCAGAATCGCGCAATCCAAATCCTAAAATGCAACAAAGATTGAAACTTTAGACAGACCAAACCCAATAAATGAAACCCTACATCTCGAAAAAGATTCCAAAATCCTGCTTTCCAAGTCAGAATCGCACAACCCACACCCCAAAAAAATGCACCAAAGATTGTATCTTCGTAAAGATCGGTACCTTGGGCGGCGTCTTGGAGAAGAAGGGCTGATGGTCGACGACCGAGATCTGCCGCTGCAAGAAGAAGAAGACGAAGGCGGAGAAGCCAAGGAGGAGCAACACGTAAGCGGAGATCGGAGAAGGAGAGAAGAATCGGGAGCGCAGGAGCTGAAGAGAAGACGTCGACGTGGTGACCATCGCCGCCCCGACCAAATCCCCCAAACGGCTCTCTCCATTGTCTCCGATCAAGGTCGAAATGTTGTCGGCCTTTTTCTGTTCTGGTGTTCCGCCGGAGTAGTATAACCTGCATCGTGATCAGATCGCAGATGGACGGGATCTTGGGGCTTGGTCATCACCCACAATTAAGAACTAGTCCTTGAGATCTTGCTAATTATATAAAACTCCCTCAGAGTAGGTTACCGTTAATCTTTGGGAAAATTTCGAGATGAATCTGGAAATTTTTTACTTCACCAATTAGCCCCTCCAATTTTTGATATTCCCAAGCACAAAAAATCCTTTTCATTAGAGGTATTAGAATAAAACTGACGAAACAGCAGTACTATAGTAAATGTTTAAAAATCCAAAAATACTATAATATACTACACAATAATATAATAATATATAATATATAAAATAAATATTATATATAATATAATAAAAAATAAATATTATGAAAGTACTATAATAATATTATTATTATTATATATTTTTAAAAATTAGTTATTATGATTAAAAAATTTCAATTTTTAATTATATTGGTTTGATTTTAATCATTTTAGTTTTTCCTATTTATAGTAATTTTGGTTATAATCATTTTAGCATTTTTTTTGTTTATATTAGTTTGGTTTTAATTATTTTAGTTTAGTTATGTTTATATTAGTTTTTTAAATTACAATAAATACAGAATTATCAAAATGTCATGCTTCGAAACTAAAATGTAACGGATGTTGTATACCTGTTTACACAATAGATATACAAAGTTCATCTTGTATAATTATAAAGTATAGATTTTTCTAACAACTCTATAACCTGTAACAATAATTTTAATATTTAATACTAACAACTGACATAATATGACAAACCATAAAAGAGTAAACTTAAAATCAAGGATAATGAAACCGCGAATTAGGATTATAACTAAGTCACATGAGTCAAAATAGTCAACAAATGCAATTTGTAACTAAACTTAAGATTTCAAATAATCAACAAATAAAATCCTAAATAATCACTTTTTTTACTAATAAATAATGCTTCGAAATAATTTCGTAGCGCGTCACATATCTATTTTTTCGGAACTAGTCTCTATGATAAAAACATGTAAGAAAATGAATGATCTCACGATTTAATATGAAATAAATTTTTAAATTTTATTTTTCATGAAATATCAATCTTTTTATAGAGTTATGTTTACAATCAAGTAATAAACTCGTATGTTCTTAAAACAATATTTTTTTTATGGAGAAGAAAAAAAATGATAATAATAATAGTAAAAATACTAATAATAATATACAAGTAAATAACGACTTATCTCATTTATAAAATCGGATACACAAATTATAAGTGTCCCAAGTCACAAGCACACTTAATTTCAGTAACATATTCACAAATACATGATGTTCCAGAAGGAACCACAATATGAATGTACCACTACTTTGATATATGCGGGTGATAACAAAATCGGTTTTTCACAATCACATGTATGTCAATATGATCATTGTTTAACTCCTAAGATAAGATCATAACACAAATCAAGATGGAGATAATACAATCAAAACTAATAAGATAAGGTAAACCATAGATTACTTACACAAAAGATATTATAACTAAAGAAGACAGAATGAAACGGCGCGTGAAACAGATTAAGTGCTAAAGAGGGGAGACCGGAGGAAGGAGAATATATGAGACCGTTATATATATATATATAGATATTATATATCTATTAATATACTATATATACTATATTAGATATTATACTTTATATAGATATTATATAGTATATATTATATACTATATTATATATATATATAGTATCTTATATATATATTTCTTGATCTCAAATTATGAAGTCACACGTGTTTCATAAGTCACGATATAATATCACATTATATCAATCAGATAATAAGACACATTAAAACATATTAATTTGAGAAAATAAATCATTTTAGCATATTAAAATATCACTTAGCACTAATATGAGTTCCCACATAAAACATAATCCCTCATTAAATTTATATATCTTTCCAAAATCATACACTTCTTTTTTCTTCACGGACTATCGATAAAGTAGGAATATAAAATAAAACATAAAATCATTAAGCCCACCACAATAGCAGGTCTCGATATGTATTTTTTATAAAAAATAACAATTAATTTCATTTTAGGTTTCAAAATGATCATGTGCCACCTATAGTATAATGTCGAAGAAAAGAGAAAACGAAAGAACTAACTTAAATATTAGATCTAACATATGTTAATATCCTTCCAACCAATACTTATCACAACAAAAATGATTGAAATAACAGGAAAAAATATCATTCGCTAGAATAAGAATTCAAAAACCATGATTACGCCAAAAGAATCATTCAAATGTCGCTAACACCTAAAACCAAACAGCAAAAAAAAAAAGAAGAAGAAAAGAGCTCAAAATGGAAAATAATAATGACAACAAGGAATCGAAGAACTCATATATCGCCGATGTCAAGTTGCACTTCATCACAAGAAAGATGTCCTGGTATTCACCATCATCGCTTGCTATTATGAGAAGTCACCAAAAAAAACTTAGTTCCTACCATCACGGCTTGTTATTGAGAAAAGAATTGCACGAATAAAGAAAATCAGGGTGAGGGGGGGTTTTTAAATTATTTTGCGAAACCCACCTAACACTAAGTTATTCAACTAAGTCTTAAATATCCTCTCTTTTTTCCTATTTTCATACAAAACATCTAAAATGTTACTACAATATTTATTATAATACTTTTACTATAATATCTGTTATGATACTTTGATGGAGCTACAATGCGGTTAGTAATGATAAAAATTAAAATGAAATATATGCTACATCATAAATAAAAAATTAGAATATCAAAAATTAAAGGGGTCAACTGGTTCAATAGAATTTTTCAGAAAAAATCTGGAAAATTTTCTTATGGGAACATTGCATAGAGACACTTACTTATTTATTATATAAAATCACCTACTTTGATAAGCTTTTGTAATTATCATAAGATGCGTAAGTCAAAGATGATTCATGTTGGAGAACAAAAATGCTGAAAAGTTTTAGGCGTTGAAGTCGCACATTTATCTAATTTAACGAGCCATTAATAATTTCAAGTCTAAATTGACTTATATTTATATTCTTTGTCATTAATGCGAAAACAAAAGACAAATGTTATATTATTTATAATGAAGAAATAAGAAGATTTTGCCGATTAAGTATCAGGAATGCATATCGATTAAGTATCATTTATAATGAACTGATATTTTTTTATCAAAATTAACTCTTTAAAATTTTAAAATTTAAAAAATTATTTAATTTGTTATAAAAATTTAATTTAATAATAATATAAAATAAATAATATTAATTTTATAAAAAAAATTTTGAAATGGGCTGATACCTGATCCCAAATGAAAGGGGGACTTTGATTCCTTAACCTGAGAATTATCACAGGGCGAAAAATGACTCGCGGGCCGAAATCCACAGCAGTAGTGTTCGTGACCTCGGTGAATGACAACCGTTTAAATAATCAGTTCGATCGAAAGGTAATTCGGCTGCTGATTGCATCGGAACCGCAAAGAGCATGCTAATGAAGAGATTAAGCCACAAATTATGTTTCTTCCCTTTATCGTATCGTCGGTAACTGAGGAGCCATAAATTCCAAGAGATGGATGAAAATAATGAAATAAAAAATCAGATTCGAGCCACATGTCACTGCAGATGATCCAGTCTGATTGGCTCAGCTCCTAAAAACACAGCTGGCCTCCTCGCCCTTTGGGTCACCCATTCTTCGACCACATACAAACGGCTCAATCATTCATGGTCCCAGAGGGCAGCTTTTTTTATTTTTTATTTTTTTAAAAAAATAATTAAAATGCGTTTGGTCCTTTTTTCATCGATTTATCTTCCAAATATAAAAAAAAATAGTCCTATTTTTTATTTTTTATTTTTATTTAAATTTTGATTTTCAATTTTAATCTCGAACCAAACAGTAAATATAATACTTATTATATACATATCAGGGTGAATTTCAATTCGCACATGTTCGATGGGGTTATTTGAAAAAATGCACGTCTTTTTTCATTTGGACCCAATTCGGACAAACGACGAGCAAGGCTAACTTGGACCCGGATCTGGTGGAGAAGGTACAGCAAATGCCAACAGCCTAAGTACGGCGCGGGAAACACGCCACGTGTTCCCCTGACCACCGTGAGATATTTTCTGCTCGCATCTTAGCCACCTGCTTTGGTCGCTAACTCTTTCAATTAAGCTCATAAACTGCTATGTAAATAGCCCCAACGTTTTCTCATTTTTTTTTGTCCAAATCAGTGCTTTAAAAAAAACTTATTTTCAAATTAACCCCTAGATTTGTCATATTTGGAAAATAGGATATAAATTCGGAATTGATCCAGATCATTGATTTGAAAATTAAGGGTTCGGATGACATCACTGATTTTCAAATTTAGGATATAGTGTTGGTTTATTGACAAAAGAATCGTAACACAAGTTTGATGAATTTGAGGCTAATATTCTCGTATCATAATCGAAATAATAATTAGTGACCAAAAACATAAGTTAGAATTAATGACGAGATTAGGAGGAGTTGATCTCGAAATGATAATCAAAATTTGATTTGACAGCCATAGGATCCTTTGGTGGCGGAATCCCCGCCACCTTGCTGTGATCTTGTTCTCATTATTCTCCACGCGATTTGGCTTAAAAATATTTTCTAAAAAAAAAAATAAAATTTCCATAAAAGGAAAGGAATCCGAGTCCAATTCGGAATATCCTCCTCTGCTCCGCTGTGACCGCCGCTCACAGGTAAGCAAAAAAAAATAAAAAAATCGGTACGCCGAATCTTGTCGGCTCAGCTATAATTTTTTTAATATATATATATATATATGTTAGATTTTTAAGTGTATTTAAAATTAATTTTTTATAAGATTATAATATAAAATATAAATTTTAAAATTAATAATTTAAAATATAAATCGGTTTTTCTCGAGCCACTTGCCCGCTTCCTCGGTTGAAAATCCTAATTTTAGCGACAAAATGTCCTAAATGCCCTTAACTCCAAACTCGAGCCATTTCAATTCTTTCCGGGAAAAAAGCAAACGGACAGAAAAAATGAAAAACGTGGCTTTCCATAAAAAGAAAAATAAAAACATGGCGACAAATAATCAAATCCCGACAGGTCCAGTCCTCGCCACAGAAAAACACGTTGTCCCAAAAAAATTGCACTTTGATCAACATAAAATACAGATCCCGATGAAAATTTATTTTTTTTTCTAAAAATAAATTATCACATGTAAATTCATCGAAAAGTATCATATTCACCGGCTATAACTTCTATTTTAAAAATTGAAAATTTTGAGGCAAATACGATAATTCTTAGCGGTTATATGTTATAATTCCAAAAAAGAAAGGAAACAAAATCAAAATTCCCAATAACTCCTCATCCTCTCGGGAAATTAGATATAAAGGCCCTCATCGTCTTCCTCCTGCGAAACAAGGAAGCGAATTTGGAGCAGAGAGAGAGAGAGAGAGAGAGGGAGGAACTTGGAGGAAGCAGTGAGTCGGGGCAACCACGGCTAGCCTTGGAGCCGCCGTGCGGGGACTCCACCGCCTTCTTCTTCGATCGCAAACACAAGTGGAGAACCCCCGTCTCCTCCTCGACAACCACCGCTGCCCCGCCCCGCACGGCGGTCGCGGCGCCCTCCCCTCTGCCGGTGGCAGCCCCTCCGACCTCCTCTTTCTCGCAGGTGGCGGTGCCGGATCCCTCTTCCTCCCCCTCTCTTAGTTTCTCCTAGGTTTCCCTTTCCCGCGTCTTCTTTTCCGTTTATTGTTTCGTTGGTCGATTAGAAAATTAGGGTTTTTTAGAGAGAAAGAGAGAGAGAGAGATAAGTAAGAGGATGTTGACGATTAAGACGGTGCCGACCGTGGTGTCAAATTACCAGGAGGACAGCGGCGAGCCGCGGGGGTGCGGCCGCAACTGCCTCGGCACGTGCTGTTTGCCTGGTGGGTTTTTCTCAGGAAAATGTTTTTTTTTTTTAGTTTTTTTTTTTGTCTTGTGCGCGTGTGTTTAGGGTTTGTTGATTGAATTCGGGGGTGTTTCTGAATATTTTTGCAGTTTCAAAGCTGCCTCTTTATGCGTTTAAAAGCGAGGCCCCCGGGGCTGGTTTGGTGCCTGATGCCGATGAGCCTCCGGCTGATTTCTTTCTCAATACTCTGTTGCTTGGACAGGTAGTTTTCACCAATACCGCATCAAAATATCATCTTTGGGAACTAATGTTGGTAATTCTGGTTTTTTTTACCATTAAACTATGTTTTGGATCAGAGCACGGCTTTTGGTTGTGCTTTGTTTATATTCTTCTGCTGAATTATGTGTATCTTTATCGGTGTTTTTCGCACAAATTTCATTTTTCTTATTGTCGATGGTCTTAATTATCGACATTTGATGTTCTGGTACATGTTTTTTCTCGTCATACTTTTTAGATCCCAATTTTGGTCTGCTTTTGGGCCAAAAGCTTATTTTCTTGGCTTAAAATTTTCAAACACATTTTTTAAGTTCTGCCTCGCACAAGTTTTGTTATGTGATGGTGCCATTGGCTTAAAAGTTTTATCTCTCTGCCTTGAACTGTTTTATGTTCTTCCTCAGCTTATTCATGGATGTTATGTCTTCGAGTTCTCTATGGTGTGAATTTGCTTGTTGGTTTTGTACAGAACATCATTTTTTGATATAGATTTCTGTCTTTCCTAATTTCTAGTTCTCATTAGTCATTAGGGGAATTCTTCTTTTTCTTTCTGAATTTGTTCTCTCTGACAAATGTTTGATTGTCTTGGCTTGGGTTAAGACTTCATCCTTCTTTCATGGAGTTAATGTTTCATTCTGGTTATTACTAATTGGTATTTGTTTACAGTGGGAGGACCGCTTGAGCCGTGGTCTGTTCCGCTATGATATTACAGCATGTGAGACGAAGGTGATTCGTGGAAAGCAGGGCTTCATAGCCCAGCTGAATGAGGGGCGCCATCTCAAGAAGCGTCCCACTGAGTTTAGGGTTGATCAAGTCCTCCAGCCCTTTGACCCAAACAAGTTTAACTTCACAAAAGTTGGACAGGAGGAGGTGCTCTTCCGCTTTCAGGCTAGTGTTGATGGCAAGATTCAATTCTCTGAGAAGGCTCTTGTCAACAAGGATACCACTCCAAATGTTGTGGCGATCAATGTGAGAGTTTTATTAGCTTGGATAAGTAATTTTTGACGTTCTTTCTTGCTTCTTCGAGGGAATTCCTAATACTATTTATGGTTGCAGGTGAGCCCCATTGAATATGGCCATGTGTTGCTCATTCCTCGTGTGCTTGATTGCTTGCCTCAGAGGATTGACCCAGAGAGCTTCTTGCTTGCGCTCCATATGGCTGCAGAAGCCGGAAGTCCTTACTTCAGGCTGGGTTACAATAGCTTGGGTGCATTTGCTACCATTAATCATCTTCACTTCCAGGTGACTTTCTGCCGTTCTTCTTTTGTAGTTGTTACTATGAATTATGATGCACTAACACAGTATTTTGTGAGTATTAGGGCGCTTAAAAGATTTGACTTTGATTTATGATGGTATGGTGACAGGCATATTATTTGACGCTGCCCTTTCCAGTTGAGAAGGCTTCAACACAAAAGATACCCATTTCTAAGGGTCTGGAAGAGAATGGGGTTAAGATCTCCCGTTTGTTGAATTATCCAGTGAATGGCCTGGTTTATGAGAGCGGGAAAACCTTGAAGAATCTTGCTGATTTGGTTGCAACTTCTTGTATTTGCCTTCAAGAGAATAACATCCCATTTAATGTGCTTATTTCTGACTCTGGGAGGAGGATCTTCCTATTCCCACAGGTAAACTTTTGATGCTTTTTGAAAATCTTAAATTGTTAATATTTTGTTAATTTTCTATACCTCTTTGCGTGACTCCTGCTGCAAAGATTTGTTTGACAGCTAAATTCAGTAAATTTGTTGGACAAATAGTTTGGTTTGGTAATTCTCTCTTTCTCTTGTTATTGGGTTGTACTGTTGATAATGGCCCAAGTTGGAAGTTGGTATTCAAAAATTATTGCCTCAGGTCTTTTACTGATTTTTTCCAAAGTGTAACTTGATCCATAATATTGATTGACACCTGTACAATTTGGCAAACTTTGAACCTGAACATCATATGCCGTTGTACAAGAAAAGGTCTAGGTCTAATGTTCATTTTTTTTTTTCATGCTATGTTTTCTCAGCACAAGCATGCTTACTGTTTGTCTTGAATTTTATCAAATAATGTTGCAGTGTTATGCTGAGAAACAAGCTCTCGGGGAGGTAAACCAGGAACTCTTGGATACTCAAGTAAACCCTGCAGTATGGGAGATTAGTGGCCACATGGTGCTGAAGCGCAAGAAGGACTTTGACGAGGCATCTGAAGAATATGCTTGGCGGCTCTTGGCTGAGGTTTCACTTTCAGAAGAGAGGTTTCAAGAGGTGAAAGCTTACATATTTGAAGCTGCGGGTCTGATGGAGTCTGAAGAGGCTGAAACAGATGCAAATGAAAATAAAGGAGCATCCTTTCAGCGGTCTCACCAAATTCCAACCCCTTACCATGAAGGGTGTCTGGTGCTGCAGTGAAGATCTGCTTTCTGCATGTTTCTCGTATTGCCGCTTGCGTAGTTTCCCTGGACTGAATAAGTATTGTGGTAGTCATGCATCAATGATGTCCCTCTTATGTTTCTCTGATGCTTTTGCTTAGTTTGCTTCTGAAATGTAATAAGAATGTGTTGTTTGCTGTGCCAGCATCCTATGACGCATGTTGTATTTAATTCCCTATTGTTTAAATCTGTGTTGTTTCATTATCTAAGCAGATTCTATGGCCAAATGTGATTCCAGTTGTTAATCTTTGAAGATATTATAGTTCTGTTTTTGTCATTTTGTTTATATGTTGAGTTTTCTGGTGATAATGGTTTGAATTATATGCATAATGTAGGTTTTGATCTTGACAAATGTATGAATGGTCGAGCATAGCAGTCAGAATTCAGAAACAACATTTGGCAAAATTAATGAGCAACTTCAGTGTGGAATGAACTATTAAGATTGTTTTCTACTATACTTTGGATTGAATCATTTTTGTATTGTGTTCATTGTGTGTCATTTCTGCACCATTTTCCTCTGCAAAGTGGTCTGAGAACGCTGACTGAAGTCCTAAAAACTCATAGCAGGGGATTTTTTTTTTTTTTAAGCCGTCATTTTCATGTTTTGTCCGTGAAGAAGCTGTCATGATCTAACTTTGAAACAGGATTGAGATATCCATTACCCAAAAAAAAAAGGAGGATTGAAGTATTATTCTCATGATCAGAGTCAACAGGCAATTAGGTAAGTTCCACTTGAAAGAAAGATGGATGGTTGAAGGGCGGTCCACAGATACTAAGAATGTGAGTGCATCCATACGCACCATTTTCGTATTTTTGAAACAGGTAAGGGATCGAAGCAATACAGAAGTCTAAAAGGTAGGTTCAATGATTTTACGTTTATGTGTTCCATTGCCCAATTTCAAGCCCCCATCTGATAATTTCAGTATGTATTTGCGCTGAATTCTAATACATAATGATATTTTTTGAATAAGATCCAAAATTAGAATTCATGAATCTCGACTCTTGAGACGCGTTGATTTGTATATGAATGGCACAAGCGAGAGGTACTGAGCAATACAAAAAATCCTCCATTAGCCTGAAGCTTTGTTTGTCCTCCTCTCCCCAGTACCTCATTGCATTTTCTGTCTTTCATCCACAACTGTTTACTCTTCCATTTGCTTCATCAAGCAAAGAGAAAAAACACCAGATTGAGCAAGCGGAATTGAAAATGGCGAACAAGTTGCTTCTTTTCTGTTCCATTATCAGTAAATTTTCTAATTCCATTTGTTTAAAGTTAACTGCGCTGCTATGGTTTTTTTTTGACATACAAATGACAGTATTTCCGTCCGCAATTTTACTCAAAAGCTTATCAGAAATGTGCTTATATATAACACATATTTAATGGAAAATAAGTATCAGAAAAGAAGGGTTATTGAATAAATAAAGAAAATTACATATTTGTTGAGCTTTTCCATAATACGTAATCAAGACTTCCATCAAGTTCTACATGATTTCCCTATTAAATAATGCTATTAAATAGATTATCGAAACAAAAGATCGAAAGATTTTATGAGTTAAAGAGACTCATACTTACTGATTGGAATTCAATATCAAGTATCACTAATAATTTTCATTCCGAAATTTCAAGAGATGTTACACGATAATCAGAATGAATTTTAAGAGATGTTATACGAAGATTTTAAGAGATGAGTCCACCGTGCAGCAATCGTTTCTTTGACAATATCGAAAATCAGAATGCGTCCATGGTTCCTGCAGTGGAGGACATCGACGATCATCAAATGGTGAACCAGGACGAAGCTACCTGGAGAAAAATCGATCCCTGAACTACTTGTGCCTGAAGAATGTGTTGGCCAGGAAGCATCGTCAACCATATCTCAATTCTCGAATACTGCAGATTACAGGCTGATCGGAAGACGCCGATGACCAGACGTTGCTCTAAAACTTGCTTCGTATTCTTGCTCGTTTACAGGATCTCACAGGCAGAAGCTTTGGGTTTGCACCGCCACAATAGCATTATTGCCAATTGTTGCATGCTATTCCGATCCACGACAAAGAGCCGTTCATCTTGCATCCACGTTTGGAAAATTTTCATCCTAAAGAGAAGCATCTTGGAATTCATAAATGGCGTTGCAAATACTGAAGGGGTCAGAACTGAACTTGGAAGACAACTGTGTGCCATATAGTTCTGAATCCTCCTTGTTCTGATAATCCAGATTTGTTGATTCCATCTTCTCGAACATATAGACATTCCAACACAGTTGCTAAATTCTCTACAATCTATCGATCCACACCACAGTGAAGTAAATTTTCCCCCAACAGCTCAATCTATATCTGCCCAAATGTTGTAACAGGAATTGAAGAGAGAGAGAAATTCCATAATTTACATATCTTTGTACAAGTGTTCATTGTGAGATTAAGCTAGCAGTTGCTAGAAAGGAGCAGAGACAATATCTGTCAATTCGTTGAACAAAGAAAAATTCAGCTGTTCCATTGGCAGCTGGATTGTCTCACTGTTGTCGTCACACATGTCCATTCTCTTTGTGCCCACCGTTGGCTTCAAACCCTGATAAACCAACAAGAGAGCTCTCAGCAAGATATTAACACCAGACAACAGAAGGTAACAAAAGATGGATAAAGTACTTCACATGGATTTCTTCTTTTAGTCAAAAAACACTAATCTGGGTTTATCTCTTGCTAAATATGGATCAAGTTTGAGTTTTCAATGAGAAATCCATTTTCTAGGATTCTGGAAAGCTCTTACCTCTGTGAAAATATTGATGGCTTCCTCTATTGTTCTGGTGCTAAGCACAGACAGAGCTGCCTCCTGATCAATAAAACATTTTAAAAAAGAAGTGAATTTTTGCATCTAACTCATTCAAAACCCTGCTTCCAAAAACTCACAAGAAATCTCGGACTCAATATGAAAACACAAAGCAAAAAAATAACACAAAGAAAAACAGAGATTTAGTTACCCTAGCACATTGAAGCTGATCTAAAGTGAGAGTACGAGGCTCCAAATCTATTGAAGACTCTCTCTCAATACTCACTCTGGATCCACATCCCTCCATTATTTATTATTATTATTATTTTGTAAAGAAAAGGATGAAGAAGAAGAAGGACTAGAAGAAGAAGCAGGCGGCAGCTTGCAGTTACGTTCATGCTATCCCACCTCGTATAAATAGAACTCCTGGTTAGCACGTCAAACACGTGGCGGTCGCCGAAGGGACAACAGCCAAACACGTGGCGAGAATCTCGTGGTTTTTCCTACACGTGGCGGTGTCGCGGTACGGACGAGATATGCACCGGGGATGCCGACAAAATCCACGTTTTCGTCTGCCCCCGGCATATCATTTGGCAACCCCTTGCTTCCCCGCCATGACTTACTTTCAGGCAATCACTGCTCGACGCGTAGGCGGTGATTGGTTTCTTAGGTTTCCCGTCGGTGGCTCGAGGCTAATGATTGTCACGAATAGTTTCGAGAGTTAATGACACAGCAAAGTCATTAGCAAGATTTTTTTAGCGTTAATGGAACGCGTGGCTGATGGAGAAAAGGTGAGGTGGCACATGTTAATGCTGGTAATTAGGCCTAATTGAAAATGCCATTTAGGATGAGTGGATGCGATGGGAGTCGGTCTTTTCCTTCTCATCCACATCAGACGATATCTGTTCCTTTGATTCGATCATGCTCATTAATTTTGCAAATTGCCGTCGTGTCGTTGAGATTCTCGAATATCTCCTAATCAAATCATATGAAGCCAGCTCAATTAGGGTTATTAATCCTAGATTATCACACCCCATTTTTTCTGGATTTAGCACATAAAAGTTGTTAAAAATTCTCAAAAATTGCGTATAAATTCTAATTTTTATAAATATTTTCCATAATTTTACTAGATCTTTACTTATTTTTAATGTAAATTAACTGAAAGAAATTTAGAATCGGTTTGTTTTGACACAAATTTAATGAAAATAAAATTAACGTAATTGATGATATTAAACCGGTTCAATTAAGATCCGACCCAAATTAAATATATAAAAAATTCACTATAAAGAAATAAACTATATTTTAAAAAATAATTATACTAAATTTCTTTAAAATAAAGAATATTTTTCTTATAAATATATAAAAAATATCTATCTCTTTTACATATACTTTCAATATTTAAATATTATTATTATTATTATTATTATTATTATTTTGAATTTGACTAGCGTCATCTATTTCCGAACAGATGTCGCGTTAGGGACGGTTTCAGAGAATAATTGAGTTAATTTTAAAAATTGATATTAACTTAGATTTGGGAGGAGCGGCCACACTCCCATAATTCCTTTTATGGTATTTTTATCTTACAAATCATGTAATATAGATTAATGGATCTAAATTTCAAATAGTCCATTTGTTTAAATTGTCAAATTTGAATCCATAAATAGTAACGTTCTTGAAAGATAAATTAAAATTGAAATTTATTTTTTAAAAAAATAAATTTCAATTCTCGAAAGTGGCGAATTTTGATTCTTTTATTTCTAACAAATCAGACACTTATTTAATTTTGACGAATTTCATGGATTTGTATGTAATAAACTTCATTGTTTAAATACTTTTTTTAAACAGTTTTTGGGCCTGGGTTTCATAGCCCGAGGCCCATTAAAATCCTCCTCAGAAACGCACGAAGGAGAACGTAAAGCGAAGCAAAACTCCAAAAAACTCCCCAGTCCAAAGCAACAAAACTAAGAACAAAGCGAGAGAACAACGAGAACAAAGAGAAAGGAGGAGGAGGCCCCTTCTTCTCCACCGATGCCCTAGCACCTCCTCGGCCAATGCCCTCCTCCTCGGGGTCGGATCGGCGCCGGCGGGCTCCCGCCTCCCGCCGGCGGAGCCCGTCCTTTTCCCGCGCCTGGTGCTGCTCATTTGTCGCCGCCCCCGCCAGCCCCGCTGACCCCCGCTCCGTGCCCTCCCCGAAGCCCCTCTTCAAGGCCCCCTCCCCCTCCCCCAAGCGCATCATCGACCCCCGCCGCATCCTTTCCCCCGGCCGCGTCTCCCCCATCGACTCCGACCCTCCTCTCCCCGCTCCCTCCCTCTCCTCCCCAGATCCGCCCGAAGACCGCCGTTCTCCGCCCCCGTCCTGCCCCGATCCGCCGTTGCCGCTGGCCGTAGCAGCTGCCAGGGAAAGCCGGTTGGATCTGAGGCTGAGGTTGGGTGGGAAGGACGGCAGGGTGTTGGAGCTGGAGCTCGACTCGCGGGTTCTGTGCGAGAGAAGCTTGTTTTTCGCAGAGATGGTGGTGGAGTCCCGGCGCAGGGTCTCGGAGTTGTCGGCAGACTGTCGGAAGATAGAGGTGGCGGGTGTGGAGGATCCGGAGGTTTTCAGGGAGGCGATTGAGTTGATGTATGAGAAGGATACTGCGAGGTGGCTCATGAAGGCCGGGGTCTCTCGGGCCATCGACATTCTCGAGGTGATGCTTTTCAGGAACTCTTTGTGCTCCAATTACTTCAATTTACTTTTTTGATAGATGTTTAGTGCAAAATGGAAAATCTGTGTCCTGTGAAGGCCTAGCTGACCTGCCTGTTTATTGTATCTGTGGATTGAGCTGCCTTATTTTGTATGTAGAGTTTCAAGCATAATGTGATGATTACTAGGTTTTGGATTGTAAAATTTTAGTTTATGCTAGTAAGATATCGGTATTTTGCGTTTAATTTTAGATCGCAAGTTTCTTTCAAAAGTTGGCTTTGTTATCCATAAAAAAGTAGCCATTATGCGTCTAATTTCCCTAAAATCATTCAATAAAATTTCATTTCACCGACCTCTCTCATTCTTTCGTAGTGACTTTTAGAAGTATATTGTACATGCGCTTCCTAGAGCTCTGCCAAAAATACAGTTAGATTTGTCTATTCAAAGTTTTGTCTGCTTGAGGATTCCACTTTTTGTTAATAAACATGTGTGTCGCACTCTTTGGACTTCAAATCATGCTTGCCACTTGCATTACATCCTAATTTGTTGTTATTAGTACTTGACTTTTGCCACAGTTTTGTTAGTTGTTGTCTGTTCACTTAATAAAAGTTTTGTTCTCTAACATCTTGACTGTTAGCTTGACAGAAAACCATTTGCAATTACAGATGGGCTCTTATTCTTGTGCCTTTATATTTTATCATTCAAGTGATGATTAGTATTGGTCTCCTTGTTCTCGTGTTCTGATGCTAGATCTTCATTGTTGGCTTAAATAGAATTTCCATTGGAAAATGTGTTTATGGGTTTCTTTCCTGGCTAACCTTTTAGAATTACCATGTTTTCCAGAACCTGTTAATTTTCTTACCTTGTGCATTCCTGGCTAACCTACTTTCTAGGTGAATTTCTTCCACTTTCTTGGTGTTGACTAACACCTTCTGATCGGAGTAATTGACCTTTTTGATGTTGGGGAAGCCTTGATGCTTGATTAGTTGTTCGCACAGCAATTTTTCTATGGCCTTAATAACATGATATATTGTTGAGTACCTTTTTCCTTTTTCTCCCACTTGATTTGAGTTGCAATTTATTTTGCCAACTAGACTATGCCTTTATTTATGTCATTAATCACATTGTGCT
This sequence comes from Trichopus zeylanicus subsp. travancoricus, assembly GCA_005019695.1. Taxonomy (NCBI): domain Eukaryota; kingdom Viridiplantae; phylum Streptophyta; class Magnoliopsida; order Dioscoreales; family Dioscoreaceae; genus Trichopus; species Trichopus zeylanicus. The sequence continues at coordinate 251,675 of RXID01014443.1, forward strand.
ATTACTGAAAATTCAAAGTTGGGTTTCAGGTATCATCCACCATCATGTTCAACCGAGGTGTCATCTCATGCTTGAATTATCTTGAGGCTGTTCCGTGGAGTGAAAATGAAGAGGAGAAGCTGAAGAGTTTGTTCACACGATGCACATTTGATGAGGAGGTCTCAAAAGATGTTCTAGCCAGATTATACTCACAAGAACAAACTAAATCTGATGATCTAGCTATACGACTTATAGTGTCTGTTGCAAATGGAACTAACACCAGTGCTAGAAAGGAAATGCAGTCATTAGTTAATGGTCTCCTATCTAAGAGTTCAGTCTATCAGAAGGATCCTGCTGGACCGGACAAGGATAACCTGTATCATATCTGCTATTATTGTTTAGATTCCCTCACAGAGCTTTTCGAGGAAGCTTCAGACACAGGTTTGGTTAATCATACCACAAGAACAAAAGAAACTAGGCCACTAATTGAACGGATCTCAAACCAAGTTGAGAACCTGAACTGGTTGCTTGAAATTGTTCTTGACAGACAAATGGCAGAAGACTTCATCAACTTATGGGCAGATCAAACAGAACTAGTTAAGATGCATGAGAAGGCATCACCAATGGTAAGGTATGAGCTCAGCCGGGTCTCAGCCACCGTTTTCATTGCCTTGGGCAACAGGCGGGTGCAATGTAATGGAGTTACGAGGTCGAAGGTTCTTTTGGCTTGGTTCACACCAATGCTGATGGACTTTGGATGGTTACAAAGGTGCTCGAAGGGTTTGGACACGAGGATGTTGGAGGAAGGTTTAGGTCAGGCTCTCCTTACTCTTCCCTTGAAAGAGCAGCAGACCTTATTTGTGGAATGGTTCCACTACTTTTCCTCACAGGGCACGGAGTGTCCGAATCTGAGCAGTGCTTTCCAGGTCTGGTGGCGGCGATCATTTGTTAGAAGAACCTCAGTGTCCAGCAAGTAGCTTCCACATCTCAAACCTCCAGTTGTTGTGTTAATACAATCCCAATTTGCCATCTGCAGCTGTTCTTCTGTAAACTAGTTTGTACTACTACTGATTCTACTTCACTGAATCTACAATCGTATCTGCCGTCATGTGCCGGTGGATTTGAAGAACTTGTCTGTGTTTATATTGAAGCAGGACTTGCTGTTGTGATTTCTGAGTCTGCCTTTTGATCTGTTTAGCCAGCTTGTTTGCATAATGTGTGGTTCTTGATACTGTAGCATGATCTGGAATCCAACCTAACGGGAACAACAACTCATCCCCAGTCACAGAATGCAGGTGTCAATCCGCCAAATGATGGTTGCTCTGTCATTTTCATATCTCGAAAGGATTAGTAACTTGCATTGCTACATGGTATCGAAATTAAAATTGATTTCAAAGAACAAAATTTCTATTTTTATAATAAAAAAGAATCAGTAAAACACAAACATTCTCCGGGATCTGATCATCTGCTACGTTGTATGCGAGTCCCATACAGACAAAAAGTTTGTTATGGAATCAGGTCAGACGTCACCTCTCTCTCACACCCACATTCACAGCTGCTAATCCTGGCTCGCCGAATGGCCGTTAGATTGGATCTCCTCAGCCAACGGCCGAGATCCCTCCACATCTTTTGCCGTACGGTTGCTATCGTGTATAACGGTCCTTTACCCTCTACGGAACTCCCATGGACATCATGACGTTGTGGGATGCCATGAATGACTCATTCATACATGCATGCATCGGATGATATGATGTATGCCATGTGGCATACGAGGCACATGGGGACTATGACGATCATCTTTAGGCCCGAGGGCCCGTCTAGGTCCACTGGGGCCTAGACCTCGTGCCCTTAGATTTATCGAAATGACTGAATTGCCCTCTCCGTTGGTCTCTTGTACTCGTGCGGCGCGCTTACCTCCCAACCCGAAGTGGCAGCCGGTTGGCCTCATGGCAGATCCATTCGGCCCGTTTAGTTTGAAATCAGTCTCGAGATTATATATATTTTTAAATTATTTTTTATTATAAATTTAATATTTAATATTTTATATTATTATTAAATTAAATTATTAGAAAAAAATTAAACAATGTTTTAAAATTTAAATTATTAAAATATTAATTTTGATAATTTAAATTAATTTATAAAAATAATTTATTAGATTTGATTTTGATTTTGATTTTAAACCAAACAATGTCTTCCCATTGATTGCAGAATTTATGGTCATTTAAAGTTCAAAATAATTTTTTTAACTTTTCAATTTGCATTGGATTATGATTATCCTCCTGTATTTTGCATCTACCCCCTTAACGTTTTTACTTTATTTTATTTTATTCTTATCAATTTTTCTCCAATAATTAGTCGATACAATATTGTAGTAAAACACCTTTTATGTACAAAAAGCAAATAAAAAAAGTGAAATAAAATACAATAGGTAGTATTATGTATGTTATTCTTCTGTTAGTTATCTACGAGCATAACACAATAAAAATTGTGAGAATATTAGCCGTAACATACAGAAACTAAATAGATATTAATTTGGGAGCGCTTTACATAATACGAAAAATGTTGGTTTTTGAATATCTGTCACAAATACCATAAATGCAAGGTTTTATTTGCAAAAAAAGAACTTCTTTTCTGAAACATATGATCATTGGATTATATTAATTCATGTGGGGCCCATGACAGCCGGCCCCTAATCACGTGGCGACGCAACGCCGAGCACACGATCTTGATCCGACGGTCCTGAACTCCTGAGACAATCGGGAGACCGGAACGCCGAGGGCGGTTACCTGATCCATCAATAAAGGGGCATTTTCGTCAACACGTAGAAAGGACAAATTGTGGGATTTATTTTATGCTATTTTAATGGCGGTACCATGATAAACAATCCGTAACCTGACTCCTCCAGTCAAGGAATGCCACGTGGCCAGGTGGCAGCATATCGGACGCTTGAAATTACGAATACGCCCTTTGGCTTTGATCAGCCGCAACACTGGCCGAAGACGGCCAGAAAGCACAGTTCGGTGGTTTGGAATCTGTCGAATTTTGAGAAAATCAGGGTTTCGGGTAATTTTAATTATTATTAATTTAATTTTGTGCCAGTATTTTAGTTTTTTAATCAAGATTGGGGCATGAGAAGTTGAGAACTATGGGCTACAGCTGTTAAAGCGGGTTTTTACACATACCACCTTGAACTTTGGATTAGTTCACACAGCTCCTTTGAATTTTAAATTTTGTTTAATTTTTTAAAGCGAATTGGCCCGATTAAAAGATATTTTATGCATTGAAAAATGCAGATAGAATTATACTTTGCAAAATACGAATGTAAATACAGAGTATTTAATATATTTGGAACTTTTGTGAGCATAACTAAAGTTGAAATTATTGCGTAATAAAAAAAACTAAATTACTTTTAAAATGATTTTTGCCGAAAAAAAAAGGCCGCCCACGTTTCACGTTTCATTGACGGTTCAATCATCATAAACAAAGCCGGCTCCATAAATCGGTCTATTTCCTGTATGATTAAGTGCTTTTGATTATTTAAGCCTAATTGCGTCAAACGAGATTAGTGCTAAGCTCAAGGTTATTATCTGTTTTGACTTGTCGAAATACACGATAATTAATTAATTTGACGTATTTTATTATCAACAAACAAAGAATTAGTTTGTATTTTAGATTTTTTAGTAAAAATAAAAAAAATGAAGGGCTTTGCATGACCAACGCGATCCGTGTATCTCGTGTGGAAAGATTTGGCCCATTTCACCCTCGAGTCTTAGAATTTGTTTTAAAAACATTTTCTTTATAATTTATTACCAAGAAATCTTATCTAAACGAGATTTAAGATCTGGCAAATCTATCTCAATATCCATCGGTTTTCTGTTCTGTATTTTCAGAAATACGATAAAAAATTCAAATTTCGGCCGCATACTGCGCCTCGGGATCCCCACTCGGACAGAATTGTAATTTTTGCCCAACTCCGAGGGAAATTTTCAACGGCTACATGATATGGGCTTGGATGATGATAATGGATGGCTATGATGGGGCATGATGCATGATGACGATGGGTAGAAGAACAGGCTTTGACTAATTTAGAGAGAGAGTTAAACCAAATCAAATAGAAGTTTGACGTCCGCTAGGACTGATCTCTCTGTCTCTCTTCACCGGCGAAGGCGAAAGCCAGAGAGAAACCCCCCGCCCCCAAAATTCGATTCTTTTTTTGAGCACCTTTACTGAAATCCAGAGCTCCTCCTCCTCCTCCAAATCCTAGCCCGCAATCCGAAGCAGTGTCGTGGATCCGAGAAGTCGAAGAAGGAGAAGAGTGGCAGCAGCTTGAAGGTGCTTTTTTTCTGATCTTTTTTATCCGCGAGTCGCTTCGATTTCGGCTTTCCTTTTTTTCGTGATTGTTTGGCGGAAATCTGGGTGGAATTTGGGGTTCTGGCCGCGGATCGAAGGGTTTCGCAGGATGCTCGACGTCTGGGAGGGATTTTACTTCAGGTTGCAGCACACTAAGTTGAAAATATCGGATTTTTAGCTCGGGTTTTGAGTGTTTTTGTTGCTATTTCTGGCGGAAAGATCGGAATTTTCCGCTTTTCTTTCGCATTCTGGATATCGGATTTGTTCCTTTTTTTATTTATGGAAAGGAAAAGTGGGGAATAACACACGGCACCCTCTGTGAGATTTGTTGTGAGTCTGAAAAAAAGGTAGATTCTTGAACTGGTTTTGGAATCAGGAGGATGTTGAGGACTCGAGCTTCTTGCTCGAATTCGTATTTTTTGGTGCTTTTTTGATACCAAATCTGAGGCACCATGTTGATTTACTCCGGAAAGATCCCTCCTTTTGTGGCTTGTTAATTGTTTCCGGCCGCTTCAATGGTGCCTTCCGGGCCTCCGACCTCCGGTGGGGCCCAGTCTGTTTCTCCGTCACTGCTCCGGACGAACTCCGGCATTCTTGGTGGAGCTCAGCCCGGCTCCATGCCGTCCCAGCCGCCATTCTCTTCTCTGGTCTCTCCTCGGACCCAATTCAACAGTACCAACAATAACAGCATGGGCTTGCTCGGTAACATCTCCAATGTCTCCTCCATGCTTAACCACTCTTTTGGGAATGGAGGACCTGGGCCCAATGCTGTTTTTTCCGCCCCTCAGACTCTCCAGCAGCGTGGAAATCTTGGAGTTGGAGGTGCGATGGATATGGTTGCCGCTGCTGAGCCCGATCCACTTTCATTTGTGTCATCCTCCAGTGCTGCTCCGGGGCAGCAGCAATTCCAGAACACATCAGGAAATCATCTGGGACAGGATCACTCGCAGCCTCAGCAGCTTGAGGCAGTGCAGAACTTTCAGCAACAGTTCAGTGCGTCCCATAGCCAAGCACAAACCCAGCTCCGGGGAGCAATGGGTGGTGTAGGAAACTTGGGGCCTGTCAAATTGGAGCCTCAGATTGGTCCTTGTGATCAGAATGGTCCGCAGCAGCAGCTACAATCTTTGCATGGTGGTATTGGTCCAGTGAAGATGGAGCCGCAGCGGCAATTACAGACTTTGCATGGTGGTATTGGCTCGGTGAAGATGGAGCCACAACAACAGTTGCAGTCCTTGCATGGTAGCATTGGTGCAGTGAAGATGGAGCCTCAGCAGCTGCAGTCACTAAGGAACATGGGACCAGTTAAAATGGAGCATCAACATTCAGATCCATCATTATTTCTGCAGCAGCAACAACAGCAACAGCAGCAGCAGCAGCACCAACAACAGTTGTTGCAGCTGTCTAGACAGTCTCCACAAGCTGCTCATGCAGCTCAGCTGAATCTTCTGCAGCAGCAACAGCGGATCTTACAGCTGCAGCAACAGCAGCAGCAGCAGCAGCAGCAGCAAATTCTCAAGTCTGTACCCCAGCAACGCAGTCAATTGCAGCAGCAGTTACTTCAGCAGAGTCTACCTGTTCGAGCTCAAGTAAAACCTAATATCTATGAACCTGGGACATGTGCTCGACGATTGACACAGTATATGTATCACCAACAGCATAGACCAGAGGTATGCTTCTGATTTTGGTGATTGCAGATGCGACCAAAGTTTAGAGAAAGGACCATGGATAAATGTGTTTTTCCCTGAGTGCCTTATTTTATTTTATTTAACTTGGTGCAGGATAACAATATAGAGTTTTGGAGAAAATTTGTGGCAGAGTTCTTTGCTCCTAATGCCAAGAAGAGGTGGTGCGTCTCGCTCTATGGGAGTGGTCGGCAAACTACTGGCGTTTTTCCTCAGGTATGAAGAGCTGTGGATCTGTTGAACAAAGCTTGTGCGTGTGTGATTTATTTTATAGGTGTCGTATGGTTGCTTTTATTGATTTGTATCTTTCATTATGGGATTGTGTTTGCTGTGAGTGATCATCAGTTTTATGGTTAATGGAGTAATTTACCGGGTAGCTACAACTTTATGTTTTTATGCTGGTGTAGATATGCATGTGCAAGTTATTGACCTCTTTACAAACCTACAGGATATTTGGCATTGTGAAATATGCAACCGCAAGCCCGGACGAGGTTTTGGTATGTCTCACATTATGCTATTTTTGATCATGATTACCACTTTCCAATTTGTTCTGTGGAATTCTGCATGTTGAGTTATATATATATCAGCCGATATTTTATGATATTTTCTATCAAACTTTGGCTCGTCTGATGCTTAAACTGTTTTTGAAATGTTGCTCTCCTTATTCTATTTTTTATAGACTATTTTTCTGCTTGTTTTCAGAGACAACTGTTGAAGTTCTACCGAGGCTATGCCAAATTAAGTATGCTAGTGGAACTCTGGAGGAGCTCCTATATGTTGATATGCCACGTGAGTATCACAATGCATCGGGTCAAATTGTGCTGGAATATGCTAAAGCAATTCAGGAGAGTGTCTTTGAACAATTACGTGTGGTACGTGATGGCCAGCTGCGGATTGTTTTTAACCCAGACTTAAAGGTGAGAATTTTCATTATCATAGGGATTTTTATTTGTAAGATGTTTCCTAAATGCCTAATATTTTTGTTGAATCCCCATCCGTCGTGTGGCCATTTCTCTGATTTTTCAGCCTTGAGGGCAAGTTATTGAACTACACTCTAAAACATCCTGGAGTTGTGCATGCTCTGCCACTCCCATTTTAGCTCTTGAAGTTTTTTGAAGTGTGATTTTATATGAATGGAAAAAAAAAACATTGTATGTTGGACCTATATTACACCAACTATTTCTTTCTTGCAGAAATGGCCCAAACCAAGTATATCACATTTCTATGACAAGATACCATATATTCTTTCTACTCTATTCACATGCATGGCAGAGGTATTAAGTTATCATTTATTCATCTTTTTGGTTTTTTATTTCCTTGTCTGTTTTCTTAGATTGCTTCATGGGAGTTTTGTGCTAGACGGCATGAGGAGCTTATACCTCGGAGACTGATAATACCACAGGTAATACTTTGACAAAAATAAAAACCTCCAAGCTTCTGCTTTCTGCAATTTTGCATGGATGATTGGAGCTTGTCTTCTCTGCCTTGCAGGTTAGTCAACTAGGTTCTGTTGTGCAGAAATACCAGTCTTCTGCTCAGAATGCTTCAACTAGCTTGTCAACTCAGGATTTGCAAAATAGTTGTAATTCGTAAGTCAGTCTCTGTTGGCAGTTAATCAGTGCCATTGTAGTTTCTTCTTTAATTTAATGCAAAGCAACATAAGGTATTTAGCAGAGCATTATGGGTTTCTATGGGTTCACATCTGCAAATATGAGTTGGCCATGTTGCTTTCTATCTTTTGGAAATGTCAGAAACTGGTCAGCAGGTGAAATATTGAATACAATGTAATCTATCTGGTAATCGCTGTCAGGACTTGGGGGGCTATGTTTGCTCCTCCTGAAATCTGGGCTCATTCAAAGAGTGTTGTCTAGGACAATTCTGCAGCTTATTACTTGTTTGCACTCGTCACTATAATTTCATGCTATAATTTACCATTTTACTGGGCTTCTGTGTCATATTCTTGATGCAGTATCTAGGCTTGAGTATCTAGGTCGCTCAAGCCCTCAAAACTTATTTTTAGACTAGAATTTCTGTGCAAATTCTCATATTTTTTTTGGCTTTTATCAGAATATTGTCTTGATTCGTCAACATGGTAACAGGTTTGTGGCTTCTGCTCGCCAATTAGCCAAAGCTCTGGAGGTGCCTCTTGTGAATGATCTAGGATATACAAAAAGATATGTTCGTTGCCTTCAGGTAGGTCAACTTTTAGTTGTTTTAAGTTCATGCTGTTGCTAGTTGGCATACAAATTAAGGTATAACTTAATAGTTGATTTATGTTAGGATTTTATGTTGTTATGATTAAATTTCTGACAAATGAAGCATCTTACCTTTTTGCTTGTCTGTCTTAAATTTCTGTCTTTATTCCTTGGACTCACTATTGGTTGTCAACTGTCTTAAAAAGATGTTGGGAAGTGTCTTAGATTGATGAATAATTCTTCTTATTCTTTTTTTTTTTTTTGGGTTTGGGGTTGGTTGTGGTGTTTGTCAGGTTTCATGTAGTGGAGCATGATTGAGCAAGTAGATTTTATAATACAATTCCATCTGAGGTCACAAGTCCTTGCTTTCACCCAATGTTTGTTTATGTTCTACAAGTGTGAACCTTGGAACATGAAGGGGACTTGTACTAATCATATAAGACAGCAATCTTTTGCAATAAAAATGTGATCAGATGTGTATAAAGATGTTCAACTGCTTCACTTCTTTTTTCCATCGTTGATCTCTGTTCACCTTTTTTTCCAAATTATCTCAACTTGCAGATATCTGAAGTGGTAAATTGCATGAAGGACCTTATCGATTATAGCAGAGAAACAGGGACTGGACCTATCGGTGAGTTTCTTTTTCTCAATGTGGATTTTTCCCGTATTGTCTTTGGTGCCTATCTTCTGTTTCATCTGTTGTTGCGTTGCCTGGATATTTTGTGGATGTTGACAGATTTGTCTTCAATGTCACCATTGCTCTTTCTTGATGATTAGATGAATGATTTGATGATTGGAGCCACGCATATATGTTACATGAATTGGAGCTAATTCATGTTATTTACATGGGTTTCTTACATTAAAATCAATGTGGTTTGATTTGCTTCCATCCCAGGAGAACTAAGATAATCATGCAATATTACTTGTTATTGTTCTTTAGACCTGGTCTTGATCATCATTTGAATGGTTATTCCTGTATTCCTTCTTTAGTGTAACGTTGATGAATTATGATTTTCTTAATGAATTCTTCAAGAGCAAACTTTACATCTCTACTTGGTGTTTCTTATTTTGGATTTCAAATTTAGTCACATGCATATCTGCTTGCATTGCAGAGAGCCTGATAAATTTCTCTCGGAGGACTTCTGCCTCATCTGCTCTTCGCCCCCAAACTCAACAACCTGAGGAGCAGCAGACATTGGCTCAAAATACTAACCATGATGACCAGAGCTCTGCTCATACGACAAGCACTCAGCTTGCCGCCGCCGCCGCCGCCGGTGCTAACAATGGTGCTGTGGGTATAAACAACACTGTCACTGTTGCATCTTCTGCCACCACATGTGCAGCTGCTGTTGTGAGCCTCCAGCATCAAAACTCAATGAATTCCAGGCAAGAAAACCTGATGAATTCTGTAAACAGCCCTTATGCTAGTGGGCATACAGTTCAAATGCCTTCAGCTGGCTCATCCGGTTCGCTGGCCCAGTCCCAACCCAACCCCTCTTCCCCTTTTACTTCCCCAACACCATCAACATCCAATAACAACTCAGCACCATCTTCACATAATACCCTCTTGACCTCCACAAATTCGGCTGGAAATATTCCCTCAATGCAGCCGCCTCCTTCGCAACCTCGCGATGTGGATCATAATGAATCTCAGAGCTCAGTGCAGCAAATTTTACAAGAGATGATGATGTCCTCACAGCTAAATGGAGTCGGTAACTTGGGGAATGAAGTGAAGGGTGCTAATGGGGTCAACCATTCACTTGTAGGGAACTGCTTGGTTGGAAATGGGATTGGTAGCAATTCTGGTGTCAGTGGCATGGGATTTGGGAGCATGGGTGGTCTTGGTCCAACAGCTACATTTAGCGGTATAAGAGCAGCAATGACAAATAATGCTTTGACATCAAATGGGAGGTTGGGAATGAATCACATTTCACAAGATCCGTCTGCCATGAACCATCAGCAGCAGGAAATGGGTAACCGGCTGTTGGGAGGGCTCCGGGCAGTGAATAGCTTCAATAATCTTCAGTTTGATTGGAAGACCTCTCCTTAAAAATGTAGACTAACTAAGTGCAAGATATGCTCAGTGGTTGGAAGTTACTTGAGCAGAACCAAAAATTTTGCTGTCATTCTGCATTACCCATTGTAAGTGTCAAGAGCTTCCCCTCTGTGTACTGATTCCAAAGAAAGCAAACATATAGTTATAACTCCATGGTAGTCCTTTTCCCCCCTTTCCATGAATCATCTAACAGTTGTTTGTAAGGCATCCTTGTTTGTTATGTAGACGCCTATGCCAGATAAGTCCATATAATGGTTGAGCTGAATACATGTATGTGAGAGAGAGTCTGTGCCCTTTGTGTTGGTTGGGAAGGCGCAACTCACAACTCAGGGATGCGTTTTCCGTTCTTGTCATCGAGGATGATTTGTAAACAAGCATAAGCACGATATTTTCTTTCTTTAGCATAATGCAGTGAGAACGGGATTGGAAAGGCTTGTGGATTGTTGTGTGACATCATCATTCTTCTGAGCATGTTCTTGGTGATTTGACTTGTAAATAATTTGGATTCCCACTTTTTTTAGGAAATATAACTTTTGGTTGGATAACAGAAACCTTGTTGAATTCAGACTCATCTCAATGATGGTTAACAGTTCTGCAGGCTAATAGCTAAGCATATACTTACACACCTTGGTACAGATTAAGAATCATCATAAGATATATATCAATTCAGTCCAAAAAGAAAAGACAGGCTCTTGATCTCCATCAAGCTTCCAGTTTGCACGTCTCCAGATTTGGTAGCTCTGGTGTTTGTTTTCTCATGGAAATGCCTAATGTCATGCCTACATAAACTAGGGTTTCTAGCGATCGTTCGCTGTTTGCAATAAGATCATCGTCAATATGGATTGTACCCTGGGAAAAGAATTCAGGAATTATGAGCCAAATGTTAGCTTCCAAAGAAAGTCTAGTTCTCGTGCATGGTAACATCATTAAAACCACAACATGATAAATCATTGTTAATCATCATTCTGTGAAGATTATTGAACAAATATGCATAAAAATCAACATCAAGAAGCCGAGAAAGGCAGTTCAAAAGGTAACCTTTTCGAAGATGCATATTACTGTGCTTCCCCCAAATGCAAAATAACCAAACTGAAAAAAATGAGAACGGTTCCATTAGTAGTGGGCACTCAATTTAAGTTTAAATTTATGCCATTTTTGTGATTCAAAATGAAGAACCTCATCTCCTTTATGGACAAAGTCACCCTCTTTTCGCAAAAAAGTAATGCTTCCTACCATTGTGGCTCCAATAGCAACAAATGCCACCTGCACCAAATAAGGGGAAAATGGGAAAACCTCAATACCAACATATTAAGAACCAGCCTTCCAAACAGAGAGTAGCATTTCCATGAAGAAAAGATAAAAACACCCAGACTATGGCAGAAAAGACATGGAGTGTTGTTTGGTCATTGACCAATTCTATAACTGTATCAACAACAGCTCAAAATAATATCTATAAGCATATGAGTTCTTCTAGATTCAGAAGGATAGATCTTATTTTTTAACACAATAAGTTCAGAAGGGTAGATCACCAAAGTATCGAATATGGAGGTATAAAGTTCAGAAAAGAAGACTATTATATGAGGCAGATCCAGACTCTTGCAAAGAAAAAGAATTATAAGCAAAATGGCTTATGCACAATAAAGTGAAAAAACTCGGCACCTTATGTCAAAGAAAAAAGCAATGATAGAGCTTTATGAACAAACATGTTATGATATATTTTTTGTTAGGTTCATGGTCAACCAACTAAAATCATGCCATAAACAATTAGTTTTTTGGTACTTGAATAAAGCAAATATAGAAATATCTAAGATCAGCCAGAAATAAGAAGTAAATGTCAATTTAAAATTGGGAAACAGACAGATAGCAATGGAAGTATCAGTAACTAAGAAGTAAAGATCAAATCAATTATTTGCTTTACTTATAGAAGAAACGTGACATGTAAACAATTGAGTTGGAACATAATACCACATCTAGTATCTCCAAATCAATTATTTGCTTTATTTGTAGAAGAAATGTAACACCTAAACGATTGAGTTGGAACATAATACCATGTCTAGTATCTCCAAACATAAAATAACTAACAAACCTTTCCAAATTCTGAAGTTGAAAGGATAGAAACAACTCTTTTATTCTCAGTGAAAACATTGCAATACTTGCTGTTTACGGCAATTGGGTTCACCTAGTGAAGGAGAAAAAATGTTGAGCTTCAGGACAATGGATTTGAAATAATCATCAATAGCAGAATTTGCAGTTAATCATGAACATCTAAATGTACATACTGTGTACAGACATCCTGGAATATCCAAAAAGCTTTCAACAATTCCCGAAACAGGAACATGGAATCGGTGGTAATCCTGGAACAAGTGAATAAAGAAAACAAGAACTCCATCAGCAAATAGCAAATGAGTACAACAGTATAACATGCATAAAAGAAAAGTAGGCCAGAGTTGAACCTGTGGTGCCAGTCGGAAAATCACCAAAGATCCATTTATAAAGGCATTGGAGCACAAGTCTGTTCCCAGGAGACCTTGAATTGAAAACTTGCGACCCTAATATTTTGCATCAATAATGAGAACCAGGATGAACACTGTAATTGGTTGGAGGATATTTATAGGCTAGTGAAATCAGGATGGAGTTGGGCTGTAGAAACATAAAGAATACAGATGCAGAAGTAATACTCTGGAGGAAGTATGCATAGGCAATTCATTTTATTAAGAGTGTTAAATAATATTCTATAGTTAGAAAATTCAGCAAAGCTTGTTTTAACTTCAGCAAAATATATATGCATGCAATTGTTGCTGAAGGAAGATGACGTTCCACCTTAATCCAAAGCCTGAGACTATCATCAACTGATTTAAATGCCATCAGACGGCTATCAGCAGCACAAACAGCAATGTCAGCACATTCCTTATGGGCAATAGGTCTTGTACTGGGCTTCAATTCTCTTATGAAAAATTCATTAAACGTCTGTTGCACAAACAAAAGCCAAAAAAGATGAATATTTTCAACTGAAAATTTATACAAGATATGGATTGAATTTGAACACAATATTAAGAATATCCCCAATATTTCCTGGTCATTTTTTATTTGTCATGTTCATCCTACAATAGAAAAAAACACCAAGCAAGCAATAGTTAAGAAGCCTATTGCGTAGTAAAACAAGCTTAGGGCGTAATATTTCACATACCAAATGCAAAACCAATCACGGCGAAATCAGGAGATCCTATTTGAGCAAATAGCCAATAATACATAGACAGATAGTGGTTTCCAAATTAAAGAGTGTTAATTAAGTACCTTAAAATGTTCAATGGGATACTTAACCTCGTCCACTTTAAGTTGATCCTGCAAATAGCACATTGTATGCTATTTCTATTAGAAACATTTGTGACAATCTTTAATCAGTTACTAACACAGAATATGCTATTGCAAAGCAAATTACTAAATCATGTAGTAGAAAATTACATAAGCTTTCAGGATAGAAGATGTTTCTTTTAAATTGTTAGAAAAAAGCAAAAAAGTCCATGCCTTGAAAAACTCAATGAACTTGGGTATATCTTTAGCAGATTCAGGCGAATTCATCTGTTTTCCTTGCTTTTCAGAGATGATTTGCAATATCTCTTTGGCACCTGCATACACATTATAAATGAGCCTCCTGAGCTTATTTGAAGCAGGCTAAAGACATTAAAAGTAATCTACCCAAATTAGTTTAAAGTAAGTTGCACGATGACATCGAATGTTAATGGAGAAATAAAAACTCAAAAAGGAGATGCTACCAGATGCATGACAAATTTAGGGATGAAGCATTTTCTTCAGAAGATGGATGTGTTCAGTATCAATATTTAACTCAGAAGACTATGCATTCTTACGTGAGAGGACACCTGATATGCAGGTCACTTGTAGTTAAGGTCACTATATATAGTTCTACAAATGATGCATGTGAAAAAAGAATGGCATAGCTAGCCAGGCTCATCCATTATAAGATCCATAGGCAAGCCACAAATGTCACCAGAATGAATAGGATCATTCCTAGAAAATACTAACGAACTATCACAGCTTTTTTAGACATCCTCAAGGCTTGATTAAACTATTCTGATATAGCTCAGGGGCTATAATTACTTAGAAAATGGATCAAAATAAAAAAGAAATCTCCTTAGACACATAAAACAGAAGAGATGTCAAGAACATGTAGAGGCAAATATTTTATTTGTTATCCATAGCAGGAAAAATCATGTTAACTACATAATACAAATATGAACAACATTGTAGTTCTGGTGTTTGATCCATACCTGTATCAATAAGAGTCAGCCCTACTTTTGATTGATATATAGCTCTCATTGACAAAACGATCTTTCCATCTATGAGTTCTTCCACTAGCCTCCTAGTTCTTCGATCAATTACCTGGGTAACTATGGAACTAGATGAGAAGTTTGACAACTCAATTTATATAATTGGATCGTGGAAACTATAAGATAATAAGGGTTGTAAATGAGCTGGCCAGCCAGATCAGGCCTGAAAATATAGTATAAAAATTGAAGGTTTGAGTTTGCTATTTGGGCACTGGACTGGGTACAGGCCTCGGGCCCCTTGAAATTTGGACAGGCCTGGACCGAGTAAAAAATTTATATCATAGTTGAGGATCATATTGAAATATTTTAACTGACACTACATTAGCTGCTTCTGTAAATAGGATGCTGAGAAATACACGCTTGCCACTCCCATTTGAGTATATTAAGAATAAGGTAGATCATACCAATATGTGTGAAGCACTTGATCCTGAGTTCAGGCCAATGTCATATGATGAAAAATGTGCCCATTCACTTAACTTAAACATCCACCTAGGAAATAACAGAGAGATATATTTGAATAACACCTCAAATGATAGACCAGGAAATCAATGAAAGTTGCATCTGAAACAAAGTTATTGAACATAGCAAATAAAAAATATTATGCATAAGAAATCGGCATAGTTACTCACCCACATGAGGCCTGCTTATCAGTTAGAAACCCGCCTGTCATGACTTGATTTCCTGTTCCCTCATCGAAACATAGGGTCAAATGAATTACATCATTAATCCTGTCCAAACTCCCAAGCATCTCACCACAAACAGGGCAACTATTAATCAGTGATTGCCTACAATTCCAGAAGATCATAAATTATCTTCAAAAAATAAGAGAAGAAAAACAAAAGAGGGAAAATAATTGGTTGTGGTTCTTGGTTACCAAGCAACCACCAGGGAAAAGAAAAGAAACAATTCATAATTGATTGACATGCTATTACATATAATAACAAATACTAAACTGAATTATTATAGAGGAATTACTTCTCTTGTTGAACAGCAAGGAGGGTTGCCAACTCATCAATGTCAACTGAACCATCACCATTCTGGTCTGCTTGCTTGAAAAGTTCTCCTTTCTAATTACATTGCATATATAACTCATGACAAAGCTACAAAAGGATGAGACGGCAAGATATGATTAGCATATTCTCAGAAATATGAGAATTTGTCAGTACCTTGTTAGCTGCCACATGGTTACCAAATGCATTGATCAAGTCATTGAACTCAGCGTATGACAGCTTTCCATCTCCATTGTAGTCCTGTTTTATACAATCTAAATATAAGTGCAAATGGCCAAACTGGGAAAAGGGATAGGAGGCTTGGATGATGCATAAATCACAGAAAGAAAGATTAAGAGGTCAACAAGCAATAAGTACAACAGGAAAATTATACCCCATTCTCCAAAACCTATCATCAATTCAGCCTTCCGTGTTGATGCAAGCATGATATATCAACACAATGTTTTTGTATTCTTTTTCAAGAAATCATGAGTACAATGCCACGCAATGCCATACATTAAAAGCTGGCAAACTCTCAATGATGCTTGATGTGGACTGTCAAAAACCAATTCCAGACCATCTTTCTGGACAGTCAGCATGAACTTGTTTTATTTGCTTCTATGGAAAGAATCAGTGACCAGAACTGCCATTTATAAGCACCAGATTTTGCTTCTAAACTACTGGAACAAAATATGCTTACATGTAAATGGACACAGAGAAAATTATAGTACTATGAATGGACTAATTGCATTAAGTGCCTAAACAGATGGTATTAAGCTCACAAGATTTAGATTCCAAAAGCATAGAAAGATTAGACCTCACTTGGTTTGCAAACTTATGAACCTGATTCTACCATTTAACCAGTTCATACAGCAAGAAATAATTCACAACAACTACTTTCAGACCAAAATATAGTACATAAATGGCCCTCCAAACAAAATGAAGTTTGGACTACATACACCTTGATATGCTCATCGAGATGGTGTAGGATCAATATTGATGAATGAATCAATTCATGTGTTCCAACTGATAAGGGTAAAAGTAGATACATTTGCATGCATGTGTGAATCTATAGAAAGTAGATACATAAAAGTGAAATATTAAACTACTTGAGCATGAGTAAAATGAGATACCACTATGGCTAATACACGTTGCGCAAAGCATTTTTCAGTTTCTATTGGGTCCTGCCATAAGGATGGAGGTACAATCAGAGAGTGGAACCTTTAACAAAATCAGAAGGCATGAATTTAGCATAACGAACAGGGAGAGAAGGTTACTGATATTAATACCTCCACATAACAGGAAAGAGATAAGCTACCCACAATTACGTTTGATGAAGATGCATCTAGCAAATCAACTACTTCAATGTTGTCTTCCGACTCCTGCAAGAATCTGAATTTGGATGTAAGCACTCAACATTTGCAAGTGAAAGTTGAAGTATAGCATGTCTTAAGCAGGAAGTTGAGTTGCACTATTATCTTCAATATGAAAATTTTGCAGTATAGAAATCCATATCATTAAAAAAGGTTAAATAAAAAACTATGACCACATTCAGTATTCTTGAACTTAAGAAAATATAAACATTGTAAATCCATGCTGATTTCATATATTTCAGGACAATATTTATGCAACCCTAGAAAAACACAAATAGATTTGTGGATGTTTATGTGTGTCAATCCTGAGTATGTAACAACCATCTTGCAAACAAGTGAAGCGAAATTATTTAAGCAAGAGTAACATTAAAAAATCTTTACCAAACAAAAGAGTAAAACAAAAACAAATGTAAAAGTCTATTACTTGATAGGAAAACAGATGAGAAATGGAAAAATTACCAGTTAATTAAGCAATTAAAAACAAACCTTACCCGACCAAGGATTTCCACGAGATTGATTTCACAATAACCAACAAGATTGTTTTTTGATAGTCTGTTTGTCTGCGGCATTGAAACAAAAAAAAAAGAAGGTAAATTTACAATAATTTTGCATATTAGATCAAAGAATCTGATATTAAACATGGTGGTCAGTCTCCAAGTAAGCATATTAACTGCACGACCTTGTGTACCCAATCATGTTAACATAAAATGAATTTCATGAAAAGAAACAAACATAACATCAAAAATGGAAAAGAGAATATCAAACACACACACACACACACACAAAATAACAGTAATGGAGAAAGGTCATTGAAATGATTATTGAATAAAAAGTGCAACATTGATGCTCTTCAGTGATCTATTGGTAGAGGTATAATTATGTATTTATATACATAACACAGCTTTTTTGTTAGCAAATTGGGTAAAGAGGGAAATAATGTAAATCAAAGAAAAGCTCACTACTGACTTACTGAACTGATTCCAAAAAATTATATGCCCATCATCATCTAGAATGGAACATTTATTGAAAGCTTAACCTATACCCTTGACAAATTCTGAGCAGATAGCATACCTCAAATACAGATATGTATGCAATATGCGGTCCATGCGTTTCCAACACTACTTTCTTTTCCTGCAAGAAGACTCAAAGTAAAAAGGAGCTATGCAAACTATTCTTCAGATGAGAACCAAAGCAAATCAATTTCAAAATCATTGATGTGCTGCTAGGAATTCATTTTCTGTTTAAAATTAATAGGATTGTGAGACCACACAACTGGAACAGGGAGAGGACCCCCCTCCCTGATCCAACGAGCTCACAATGCATGGCATACTGGAAACCAAAAAAAGAATACTGAAGCACAAAGATCTGCAATGGGGTCCACTCACCGATTTCCAAACAGGCTTGTCCGTGCTGCAAAACATTCAGGTAGAATGACAGCATAGAAACTGTGAGAAACTGCTATTATTTTTATAAAAATACTGCAAACAGTACGGGAGGCTGTCTAAGCATGCCTGATACTTGAGCAAATGTATGGGAAAAGAAAATCCAAGGCATCACAGAACTAAAAATGTATCCACATGTAGAATTCCAACTCAATGCACATAATACCATCTCCACCAGGTACGAAAAAAAAAGCAACTTTTAAACTAAAATTTCAAAATCCAAAATCCAATGCTCTAAAAACACATCATTTGCTTAACTGATCCGACGTCGCAGTCCTGTAGGTCCGCTCCCCGAGCGACAGGCACGCGAGCCAGCGGTCTTTGAACTGCATCTCCGCCTGAAAATTAACAATTTGGGATCCATAACTTAATGCATCCAAGGAATTAGAATAAGAAAAGGAAAGAAGGAGGGAAACTTACGGAGATGAGCTCGATGCGGGCGATGCCGGCGAAGTCCCCGGCAGCAAGGGCCGGATGGGGTTCGGGGGAGTGGTGGCTGCGGTCGGAGCGGAAGCGGCGGCGGAAGCGCACGAAGCGGGATCTTTCCGGCGGCGCCTCGCCGACGCTGCCGTGCTTCGAGCTCGCGTGCCCCATGCCTCCGTCTTCGAGCTCGTCGATGGCGGACCTCGGGCTTTGACTTTCGAACTCGTACTAAATGGGAGAAGAAAGGATCGCACGATCTGATGTTTGAGTGGGATATTGTTGACGCTGTTTGACAAATCTGGACCGTCACTTTTGCTCTGTGATTTTAAGATTCTAAACTGACGGTTTCGATGGCGAGAATGAGGCCTTTGCTGTTTGAGTTCCGACAGCAGATTGGGTCCGACAGGCGCTAGTGGCGATGCGGCTTGGATCCTGGCCAATCGGCTTGGATTCAGAATCGAACCACGAGACAGGGAATATTCTCGGAATATTCGGAATCAAGGGGATTGGTTTTTTGGGTTATTTTCATCCAACGCCTTGAAAACGCGAGGAATTACATAAGACTCTTCACAATCCAAAATATTACATATAACTCGTTTCTATTTTTCTCGAGAACTCCTTGCGTTAAGGATTACCGTTACGTCAAAGAATATTCCAGAACTATTTCCTTAATAGCTTCGATGCTTTTAAGATCATTCCCAACTGGATAAAAACAAGAGCATTGGAAGAATTACTAGATGTTGTTGCCCTCGTCTTGTTTTGTTAGACGATTAGATTATGTCGTTTCATAGTTGTCGCTTGTGATTACTCGTGAGATTTTTGAAAATTCTTCGTCTACATTAGAATGCAGATATGCTAAGCAACGTGATCATCGCAATTAGTAGAACTAACGCAGATATAATAAACGAGTAAATCACGATGATCAAAGCGAAAAGAGTCCGAGCTGCAAGCATTACTTCTCAAGTAAGCTTTTGTAAATTAATTTATTGTTTAAGGTTTGATTAGCACACCATATATATTATATGACTCTGGAGCAACAGCTAACAGTTTCAGAAACAACCTTGCAGTTTCCTACGATTGAGACGACATGCTGGTTAGGTTGTTAACTATCTTCTAATCGAAATCCTCACTAGACAAATTGCTGGAGGAAAATAATGGATGACAACTCCCCAAATCAATTTTGTTTACATGTGGAAATAAATCACTAAGGAAATAAATTGAAATAATTATCGATTAACAAAAAAAAAACACTAAATTTTACATGAAAATTCTTTCAAGAATGAGAAAAGAAAACCACAGTATTAAACACTAAGTAATCTCTATCGTAAATATACATAATAAAAAACCAAAAAGTAGATTTTAAGAAAAATAATAAAATTTCTCACTTCATATACATAATTTTTAGGACATACATGATCCACGCTTCGGAGATCACAAGAATACTTACGTCAGAAAGTATGAGCTAAGCAGTGACCCTTCTTGATTTGCAAGCTTTCCCACGTCTGCAAAGAAGAAATCAAGAGTTGGTAAATATGTGGCTTGGAATTCGATTCTTCTCCTCCACGTTTTGGCTACAATTCCAAACAAATGTATATGTGGAAGAAAAGTTTGCAGCAGTTGCGTCTTGATGATCCATTTGAAAAGAACTCAATCAGTAATAATCCAACCGGAACTACAGCACCTTCGATGGTGCTGTCAAAGAGGATAGCTTTGAATGAGGTGGCTCAATGCTTTGAAAGACATACAGAACCTTCCTGGAACTAGCTTGATCTTATGGACCAACTCATTTAAAAATCTTCACTTGCATTTGATATGGTCGAATGGTGAATATTACAAAATCAGTTAATGCTAAAGACTTTTAAGTGCTCTCATGCAATCGTTGTTTGTCATATAAAAACTACCGACAAAAAGAAAAGAAAAATGCGAGACAGTGATTACTCCCATCCACCTCACAAACTCGCAGTCTGAATATCCTTGTGATAGTTATGCTGTGCGATGTCAGCTTGCCTGCTAGGTCGATCTCGACTGGTTAGAAGCATGCGCAGCAAAGAGTTTATCACGGTACACCTGTAATGTAAGCATGCAACCCCTTGACCTGGTAGCTTTGAAGCCTCCTGCCATGGCTGGCACGCAACTTGCGGATCAACTTGTCTTCTATCACCCAAGTGCTTACTTCCTTCCAAAGAACCCTTGCTTCGAGGAACGACCTCAAAGCATAAGAAAATAGATGCAGTCAATGGTGGGCAAATTCCAGTAAAGCCCAAGGAAAGTCCATTTTTTCCTGTCGTTCGCTGGCCGCCATCGTAACTACGGAGACGCCGGTCTCGACCTCCCGAACAACTCGATGGCGACAGGACAAAAAACGATGGGCTTCATGGGATGAAGTTTCCCAGTTCACGAGGGAAAACGAGACGCTGTAGCACAAGCTTATCTGTTGTTTTCCTTTTTTAAAATCACAAAAAGAGATAAAAAATACTCCGAAAAGTACAGTCAGGGGCCCACACGGAGCATTTATTACCGTTGATGGCCGGGATAAATAGTTCTGCGACATTTGCACATCAGTCCCCATAATTTTTCATATTTGAATATAACTTAGTTCTCTGCAAAAAAAATATATAAAAATCCAAAAATAATGGATATCGTATGAAAATACACAAAATCGCAGGGATCCACATGCATAAAACCCATAAATAAGGCGACCACACCTCTTGCCTACATCATCACTCTCGTCACATGCAATCCAATTTCTAAAATTTTTTTAAAAAAATCCTACAATTTAAATTTTAAATCACGAAAAAATGTAAAAATAAAATACAATAAGTAAACACGGGAAGCGCAAAAGTCGAGGAAGATTCTAAATTACTGCCGCTCTCCTCCCCCGCTGCCACGTCACCATGTTGCTGAGCTGTCACCCACATCTCCCCACTCCTACCTCCCCTTTGCTCCAAATCTCCCCTATCTCCTCCCCCGACAATGAGCACCCAATCCCTCTCCTTCCAAACCATAGGCCATTTCCTCCCCCTCAATGCCCGCGTGGTGGCGAGGCAGATCCAAATCCAAATCCAAGCCCAGTTCCCCCCCCAGGAAGAGCCAGGAGGAGGTTTTTGCTCCTGCTCCTCCCGGGCAGAAAGCCAAGAGCTTCGATGGGCTTTTGCTCCCCCGGAGCCCCAACGGTTGTCCCCTCGGTCACCGGCTTCCGCTTCCTTGCGAGTTGCTTCAGGATGACCTCGCCGACCCTTCGGTGAGGTCGGTTGCTGGATCGCTGTCCGGGTCCAGTGTCAGCTCCTCCGCGTCCTCTGATGAGACCCCCGAGCTCAGGCTCTTCAGGTGTGTTTGTTTTTGTTGGAATTCGATTGGATTTGTGTCTGGGAGGTTGGTTTTATTGTTATTTGTTTAGGAATTCGGCTGGAGGAAACTGTTTTTCCGAATCCAAGTGTTTAGTAGGCTCCAAAGTTTGTTGCTTTTGCAGTTGTTTGCTAATTTTGGGACCATTGTTGTAATCAAAATTCTAAAGGTTGCAGCTTTTCTTTTTTCTGACCGAGAAGCATTATGGGGATTCCAGGGTCTGATTTCTCTGTGATGTATTGAAAAGTTTTTTTTTTTTTTTTTTTTTTGTGTGTGTGTGTGTTTCTCTTCTGATTCTCGGTTTTGGTGTTGTTTTTGTATTTGAAATAACTTGATCTCTCTTTTTTCTACTGATCAGCGTAGCTTCGATTTAGCTTTCTAATAATCCCTAAAAAATAGAGCTTCTTTAAATATTTGGGATTGTTATTATCAAAAAGAATCCGGATTACGAAGTATTCCTTTCTGGTTTGAAGAATGCAATCATTTGCCTTGTGTTCTATTACAGGCATTCGTCGGAGCCTATCAGCACGCCAAGGGATAGAAATGTGAAATTTGATGTACTGGGACTGCAACATGTTGCAGAAGAAAGTCGTACATTTACCTGTAGTCCCATCTCGGAACATGCCGATTGCTACAGTGCGCCCATTTCACCGAGAAAGGAGTGTTTCTTGCATGCTATTGATCAGCCTTCTAATGGAACAGCATTGGCTCTTGGCTGGACCTCCAAAGATACTATCTATAATCCTAGATCAGCAAATAATGCCTCCAGCTTGAGGGTGCATGCTTTTCATGCTCCGCCTACCTCGCCTATACATCATGGGGCATTCAGCATATGTCCTGAATCTCCTACAGTGAGGCAAGATGATATGAGAAGCTCTCCTCATCCTCTGCCACTTCCTCCAAGGTCTCCTAGCTCATCTGCTTCATGTTCTCCTCAATCTCATTGGAAGAAGGGGAAACTGTTAGGAAAAGGATCATTTGGCTGTGTATATCAAGGATTTAACAGGTACTGGCATTGTCACTTGTTTTCCTTTTCATCACTGAGAATGTATCCATCAAATAGTAGGCTTATCTCAAAAATTTATATATTCAGTAAATCCAAAAATAAGCTTCTGATGCATGCATTATGAACTCTAGGGTGTTCTTCTGAAACTTGAATGAGAAAAAGGTCCTTTTAGTTCTTTTGATTTATGTATGGGACAATAATTACCAATCCCAATTGTTTCTGCTTTTCCTAAAATCCAACAAGTGTGCCAAATTCAAGTCAGAGAAATTTATTTCTGATGCTTTGGTGTTTATGCCACAGTGAAGGTGGCCAAATGTGTGCAATTAAAGAGGTCACAGTAATATCTGATGATACAAATTCAGAAGAATGTCTTAGACAGTTGAACCAGGTATTGTTTTGACTGTTCTGTTTCTGTGAGCTAAATCATTTGTTCTTTCTTTTCACATATTAATTGCAATAAAATGTCTAGAAAATTGGGACATTAATGGACATGCAATCTAATTTACAGGAAATATCATTGCTTAGTCAGCTCTCACATCCAAATATTGTGCAGTATTATGGAAGCAAACTGGTAAATCTGCTTATTGCGTTCTTAAGTCTTGAGTTTTAACATCATCTTTGTTTTAGGTAGCCAATTTTGAGTTATGTATAGGGTAGAATCAATGCATGAACTGAGAGAAATTAAAGGGCTCTGGTGTGTTAACCACATTCTTATGTGTTTCTTGTGTTTCAATTGACTGTCAACTGATTATTAATGCTCCGAGACTAAAATGATTTTTCATTGAATATGCTACTAATTTAGGAAGTATTTGGGAGAGTAATTGGGAGAGTATTTGGGAGCCAATTCTTTGCAAAGAATGTGAATAGGGAACTCTTTGGAGTGTAGAATATCATTTATTTTATATATGATTGATTTGGGGGTTGTGTGTGTGGACTACTCCATACTGAAGTAATTTCCGTCATTTGTATAATCAGGTTGATGACACACTTTCTGTTTATCTCGAGTATGTCTCTGGAGGATCAATTCATAAGTTGCTTCAGGAATATGGTTCTTTCAAAGAGCCATTAATACGTAATTATACCAGGCAGATTCTTTCAGGGCTTGCCTACTTGCATGAAAGGAATACTGTGCACAGGTATACTTCTGTTTTACTCTGTTATTTATTTTTTTTTGCAACCTTCGAACTGTGAGAGGCTTAATTTTTGTGGCCTGTCAAACAGGGATATCAAAGGGGCTAACATACTCGTCGACCCTAATGGAGAAATCAAGCTTGGGGATTTTGGCATGGCTAAACACGTATGTTTTGCTCTCTACTGTGCTTACAATGTTCTTGATGAATGCAAATTCAGTTAAATTTATTCATAATATAGCCATCTAGGTTACCAAATGCACATCGATTTCAAGAAGATCAATCCTGTAAATGTAGTTCCATTTTAATTTTTTTTTACCATTTTTTTTCTAGAAAGGCTAACTAAAATAAAAGCTTGCATTTATTTTCCCATTTTCACAACCTCCATTTTCTCTATTTTCCATTTCAAGACCCTTTGACACCATCATTTTTTTTACATTATTTTTTGTTTCAGAGTTACCCAAATCTCCATGTCCATGCAATTCCCAGTTATTACAAACTTCTCAATTTTTTTTATATATCTAACATTTGAAGTAATGCTGCATGTCTTATTCATCAAGATACATGCAGAAACACGAGCCTAGAATAATGTGCATACACACTTAGGATGCATTTGGTTTAAGATGATTTAGATAGTTCAACTAAAAGATAGTGAAACGCTTCTGTAGATTAGTAAATTTTTTTTTAATTGACCTTACAATAATTTGATGTTGAAAAGCTAATTAATTTTTTATAATAATTTAATTTAATAGCAAATCAAAATAATTAATTTTAATTTTTTTAGTAAAAAAATTAAATTCTTAGTCGTACCATCTTTAGTCCTCGTCTCAAACAAAATAGGGTGCTATGGTTTTTATATCCAGGCATTTATTACAGCTCTATGATGTATCCTACAGTTTGGCTTTCTTATGAAAAAAATAGTTGGTGTTGATGGTTGGGTATTGTAATGGAACGGAATGTGGGCTTATCAGTATCATTCATGGCTTTGATATTAAGTGATTTCCTAGTGTTGGTTATCATCATGTCTTGGCCATGTTGAATTTTTCTTGTCTCATTGTCTCCACTAATAAAATTTAATAACTGTTTTGTTTTGGATTGTCAAGCTTTTTCTGTTACATGACTCAATTTCGATTTTCTTATCATCAACCAGATAGCGGCATATACTTCACTACAGTCATTTAGAGGAAGTCCTTATTGGATGGCTCCCGAGGTTGGCATCTTCATATGATGCTCTATTAAAATGTTTCTACATTCCTTGCTGAGATTAGAAGCAAATCCCCATGTGTACAATTTTTGGGTTTTATCCAGGTTATAATGAACGGTTCTGGCTACAACCTTTCAGTGGATATTTGGAGCCTTGGGTGTACCATTATTGAGATGGCTACATCAAAACCTCCTTGGAGTCAGTATGAAGGGGTGCGCTGTTTTTCTTAATCTTCTATACGCAGATAAACTGCATGCTAATCTAGATTTTGGTTCATGATTTGCTAGCACTGGAAATATTTTTCCATCACACAGAAAATAGTAGCCTAAATATACTGAATTATGTTGGTGTTAACAGGTACCTGCAATATTTAAAATTGCAAGTAGCAAAGATTTGCCAGAAATTCCAGATCATTTCTCTGAAGAAGGAACAAAATTTCTCCAACTTTGCTTGCAGCGAGATCCAACTGCCCGTCCAACAGCAGCTCAACTGTTGGATCACCCTTTTGTTCGAGATCAAACTACAGCAAAAGCTCGAAAGCCCAATATGTTTAGGGAAACAATGCTGTCACCTGCTGGTGGAAGCCATACCACGGTAACTTAACAAGTTCTACAGACTCATTTTCTAAATAGCAAAGAAATCATATTTTTTGTGTGTATCTTGCAAATGGTTTTCATTTACTTGTTTGAAAACTAGTACCTATTATACTAGCTACCCAATTATTCTTTTAGGAAGTTGAACATGAGCATGTGTGGTTATCAAAATCAATATTAGAAGACTTGATTACATTCAGTCACTATTGATGTTCAATATTTGAAACACAGTAAACAGGTCTGCAATTTGCTGCTGTACAAGTAAATTCAGCAGTGTCCTAACTTCTCAGGTACTATAGATTTCGGGTCATTTTTCTTGTTACAAGTGAAGCAGTTGGCCCTGAAAAGGGATAACTAGAGTAGAAGGCACTGAATGTCCAGTGCTCTTTTTACTGATATAGTGTGTTTTCTTTATGCTTTTAGTGAATATTTCTTGAATTAAGCTATATAACTATTCTCATACAATTATTTTTCAACTTGTCATCATTGGCATTCTTGTCATTCACTTGCAGGCCACCAGGGGTGCGTCTTCTAGAAGTGTTTCCCCCTATTGTGATAGAGACTATGGAGTGAGACAAACCAGTGGATTTCCCTCAGCCTTCAGAGCCAGGTATAATCAGCTGAGTCTATTGGGTTAAAATCATCGTCACAATGGATCACAATCTAGGTTTTTAGGTCCCATTCTTAAGTCAGAGCTTTCTGTAGAAAGCTTTGTGCACCATATTTCTCTCAACATCAATGGTTTCCCTCTTGCAGCGATTTGATGAGGATGAGAACGAACATGTCCCTACCAGTCTCACCATGTTCAAGCCCACTGCGGCAGTTCAAACAGAAAAATAAAAGTTGTTTGCCCTCTCCTCCTCATCCATCCTACTCCACAGGGGCAATCAACTTTGGTCCCAACAATTACTCACTCTACCCCAAGAGATCCAGGGACATATTCCTCGATCCTTGGCATGATATTCATCTGAACTTGCCAACAGCCTATGGCTCTCCGCCCAAGTCCATGACACCCTATGACTCTCCATTGAAGTCGGCCACCTCCTACGAGTCTCCAAGAAGGTGCTTGTAGCACGAAGTTCATCTGTAAAGACAGTAGATGTATTCATTATAACTTATAATATGGATTAGATGTTGATTAGTTGCAAGAAGGCTTGATCCAAACTGATGTGCCTAGGATTATGCAGTGGTGTAGATGCAACAGTACAGATAGACGTCGTGGATGGAAGATAATTACTATAAAATAGATTTTAATATGATTAAACTCGACCCTTTCAAGAGTATATTGTGAATTTATTTTGGTCATTTTATACCTCATCTGTTAGAAAAGTAATTTTTATTTTTAATTTGAGGGTTATGTGCATTAAAAAAAGGGTTTAAAGGACATCAATGTAATTAAAAATTTTAGAGGATTATATATATATATATATGCTAATCCTGTATTTTTCAGGAGTATACCTAAAAAATCCCTAAACTAAAAAAATCTTTATTTTGGGAATTTTATATAATTATAATAATTCAAGGAATTATTGAGAAAATTTCTGAGTCTAATAATACATTGATATAAATATCATTACTAAAACTGATTTAACCAGAAAATCTCAAATAGTTTCTTCTCTTACATTCCCAATCACAAATTCACTGGCAAGAAAATAACTGCAATTCCAAATAATAAAAAAAATATATCGCCAATTAGAGGACAATGGAATTGACTCGATGCAAAATTGAATTCATGGCAAAAAAGAGAGACGATATCACTCGAGAAACACCATCTGATCCTCCAAATCCTAGATTTTTTCGCGGCAGAGCAGCGATCTGTCACTCGGCCTTCGTGGCAATATGTTCGTGGACCGCGCCCCTGCCTCTCAAGGGAGTTAGGGTTCGGATCCCCCAACCAATGGGGCTCGCACCAGCCTCCTCCTTTTCGGCGGAGCACCATCCATGTCTCCGACAACTAGAGCTATCCCACTCAGCATTGAAGGTTATCCAGGAAAGTAGTTTGTATGATGAACTACATCTTACGGAAAATTCTAGCATTTGTAAGCTAATCTACTCTAGTTTGCTACAGTTCATTTCTTCCAAAGTAGCTGGTATTGTCATCATCCTAGAAGAGCCAGAATATCTAAACTGGTATCATCATGTTGTCGGTGTTGTCCACACAAAGTAGCAGGAGTGCATCAAGAGGGAAATTTTTTAGGCGGAGCTGCAGGTGCAGGATTGCGGGGCTCTTCTTTTTCTTTCTTTTTGGTCTGGCGTCGTCGTCGTCATCATTGTAGGAGTGGGGAGAGATCCTCCAAAGCTTTTGACCCCAATTGTGTCGAAGAACGATGGTGGGACGAAAGATGTGGAGGCCAGTGAGCGGGAGGAGACGGTAGAACACGAGTTTGTTCGGGAGTGAGCAGGGATGGCAGGCACTGGCTCCGGAGGGCTTAAGAGTTGGAAGAGGAGCTGAATGCTTCTCATTGCTTGTGAAGCCAACAGCGGAGCAAGAAGACGAGGAAGAGAAAGCGGTAGAGTTGCTAGAACTTCCAGCGAAGCTGCCGCTGTGCTCCAGCACTGAGACAGGCTGGAAGTGTAGTAAGTACTGCTCTTCCTCCTTTCGCTGGTTCACCATTTCACTGCTGTTGCGGTTGTCACTATTGGTGTTGTGCAATCCTTGAAATGGGAAATGATCAGAAGAATCGTCGGTGATCTTGGGAAATGATCCTCATTCTGCATTACAACAAAATTTCCGAATTATCAGATTATCAAATAAGTTTACATTGACATGCTCATTATCTATCTAATACTAAAAATGAAATCACTCATAACTCCTTAAAAATTGGCATAATTATAAAATGAATTTTTCCGATCAGATCAAGATTAATATTTTTTTTAATTTTTTTTATAAAATTAATATTACTTATTTTATATTGTTATTAAATTAAAATATTATATAATTAATTTTAATAAAAAAATTAATTTATAAAAAATAATTTATTATTTTTGATCTTAATTTTATTATTTTGATTCTGAACCAATTTTAAAATTAAAAAACCTTCCATATGCCTTGTAACAAGATAATTGATTTCAGTCCAGACAATGATAAAATGACTTAAAATTTATTAAAAAATTGAATATTTTAACATCGTAAAATATTTAGAAAATATTGAAATAGTCGAAATATTTCAATTTTGATAAAAGCCAAACTAATTCCGAAATTAAAATTTCTAACTTCACCTTGTAATTTAACTGGGTGGGTTACTTCTTCTCCAGACTCTGGTCGCTTCTTCTTCGCCGAACGCATTAGCAAATTGGTCTCCTCCGGCGACTCCAGCAAGTAGCAACCGCAGCCTCTCGACAAAAGATAAAAGCCATGCAAATACCAATAACATAGGGGTTTATCCACAAAAAATCACATGTAGGGCGGTAATTGCAAACAAGCCCCCCCCTAGACAACCGATGGTAGTTTGACTCGGACTGGCAGCGAGCGAGGCCCAAGACCATCACCGATGTCGCGAAAAGGCGATCAGGAAGACTACGAGGAGCAGCAGCTCCACCTCACTTACCGGCCCGTTGTCATCCCTGTTTGGCCGAAGGTGGACGGCCAGCACGGCCTTTCGACCTGATATTATAACAAAAAGAGTAATTTAACTATTATTAATTTTAACCCTTTTAATTAATCAGTTTTATCCTGTGATCAGTTCGGTCTTAAGAGTTTGTATAGCCTTTGGGCAAGGGCCCACACTCTTTCACTGATTTTTGCCATGAGACTAATTCAATTTAGTCGCATTATCGCGGTAATTTTGGCTTTAAGAGTTTGTACAATTTTGAACCTGAAACTCTGATACAGCTTGTTATGGAGCCGCAAGAGTGTCAAACTAGATTTATATAGTAAGTCAGACAAAAATTCTGTTGGCTTTATTTCTCATTGATATTTTTAATGAGGAAAGTTATGGCTGTTGAAGATATTTCAGAATAACTTATCTTTCAGTGTGAGTAGTTGAAGGGAAGCATTACAAAAATTTAATGAATCAATGATGATGATGGACAAGGACGTTTGCTTAATCTGTTCAATTTATCTTGCTTTCATATATGAGCTAAGATGTCTGATTGGTTCTTGTAAGGCTTATATCATGTGTTTTTGTAGAATCCTTTTTCTCTGCTTGCTTTTATGGTCTTCTACTGTTTTACTGTCCAAATAATGTAGCTGTGAATCTTTATGCAGATGTTGTTTGTTCAGCATTGGCTTCACTGTGCTTCTCCCTACTTGGGCATTGACTTTCATGATCGGTGGGGAGCATCTGTTTGGACCAGGATCTGGTTATGCATAATCTTGCCAATAAACTAGGCATGGATGAGTTATTCTGATTTTATCATTCTATGAGATTGAGACTTTAACCCACTTGTTCTTCTGGGCGGCATATTGCTAACCATGAATGAAGTTCACATAATTTTCATCAGTGCCTTCCAGATTTCAAGTGACGACTCTCACATCCTTCTCAGATTGTACTTGTTGGGTATGAGCGATTGAAATTCCATAACAAGTCTAACGAGAAGCAGATGGAAGCCTTTTACTCTGAAACTCATATCCAATTTCTATTTAAGCTGAAAATGAAGAATATTCATCCTTTCTTCTTTTTTCTTTCAGAAAATTAATTACATATCAATACGGTTGCCTGTATTCTAACAATAATTCAGAAATTTCAAGCTTCTTTGTATTTTACACCAAAATAGAGAAGCATAGAGTGAAAGTGCGGTCTCCTGGACAAATTCATATCCCTGATTCAAAGAGACAAGGCTGGTGGAGGCAGATTATATCAGAAAACAAATATTTATTTTCTTACTGGCTTTAATTAGGCATATCAAACACCAAGAGGAGAATATTACTAAATTCCAAGCCCTTCATATACATATCAAAAGCAACCAAGTTCGCCACTTGCGCTTATGCAAACCTACCCCTAATACCATACACAGTAATAGCCCTACGTGCTACTTCCATGCTGAAGCCACAACCAGTATCTTGTCTTCCCAGCCGAAGTAGAGTGCTCCGCCATCGTCCTTCACCTTGTACCTGTCACAGTATGACCTAAGAAGTGACCTAATTGCTCCATTCACATATGTACTCAGAGGGCAAGATACAAAACCCGCCATCATCATCCTTGCCCTCCATTTCCCAGCAGCCTCGTACCTTTTGAAGGTAAACAATTGTTTAATATATGTGGAATTTTGCGCGTAAAAACTTAAGGCAAGAAAAGAAGAAGACAAAAATAACTTTCACCTACCTTTCTATGCGGTCTGCCCCTTCACATGCTACAATGTTAACTATATCCCTTGCAAGGCACTGCCTCTCCACATTGATCCTATCTGCACTATCCCTAGGCAAAGTGGCATCAAGTGACTCAAAAACTGCAGAGTAGTAATTGTAGACCTCGATGAACCTATATCATAATAGATAACCAGAAATTTGAATCAAGAAACAATTGTTAAGGATGAACAAACACAGAGGCTTGATGAATTTAAGCATATGGCAGGTGAGCGTCATGCGATATGCAGGAACAATATGTGCGTTAACAGTTTGTAATATTTAAAAAGCAAGTTTGCAACAAAAAAAAAAAAAGGTTATTTGAGGCAAATATTTGTTAACTGTGGCCTGCTAAGGAGTTTGCAACTCTTAATTGGTTGCAGGCATGAGGAAATAATCTAGTCATTAATCACATATATCGGTGGTTATGAGTTTATGATTATCTATAAGCAGATCTGAGAAAATGATTATCTATAAACCGGACTTTTTTGGGTAGAGATATGACCTGGGAAAGAATGGGGCAGTGTTGGTATTCACATCCTGCTCAACAACCGTAACAAGCTTTGGGTTAAGGCCCTTGACCATGCGGAGAAGCTGATCCCTTTGGTTGACTGTTGAGACACTCTCATCTGGCATGTGATGCAGCTGAAATGCAAAATTGACCACAAGGGCCTCCCCAGACTGGCAGTCCAACATGGATGGTGTGACATCTGCAGTTTTAGCAGCTATTGCTCGGAATTCAAATGGAACACCATTCCCCTTGGCAAGTTCCTCAAGACGCCGTCCAATAATTTTTAAGCCCCCAACTGCTCGTTGCACTGTTTCAGGATCATCTACCCCAGTTATCCTCAACTGTGGTTTGTTTGAACGAGTTGAAAGGGCTTGTATAAGTGTAATGTACTGGCTTCCTTGGTTAATATCGAAATCTATAATGTGGACTCTCTCCTCATCTTTGAAAGCCTCAGCGATAGCACCATTGGCTGCCATGAAGCCAAACTTGAAGCATGGGCAGACTTCAAAAAGAATCTGCATTGCTGATAGCCGATCAGATGTTGGGGGTTCCTTGCACTTCAGAGCCTTGTAGAGACCTTGTCCTGAGGAGGCCAGTCTTGCTGCAAGGCCTTCCACCATGTAGGCTGCAAGTCTTTGAGGAGGATCCCCCTGGATTGAGACCATTTGCCGAAGTTCTGCTATCATGGCTGATGCCTCCTCCATGTTTCCTTCTGATATTGCAGCTGCACAGTCAAAAAGCATCTGTTTGGGAGTCCTTGCTTCTCTATTGCTATCGATACTGCTGACATTTGAGTCTGATGATGACTCCTTTGGTGAGTTGGGAAGTACAAAATCCTTTATAGGGCTGGACCAATCCTCATCAAGCATTATTTCGTGATCAAGGTCTACCAAGTTGTCATCATTCAGTAATGCTCTCTCTAACTCCTGAAGCTTTAATCTGATAATGTCCTCATCAAATTCCATTTCACTTTCCAGAGTTTGAGCATCTGAGAGGGATTGGGTGCTTTGATGAGAAATGTTGGAATTCAATAGTGAATCTTCTGGCTGAACAGCAGCAAAACAAGAGCTATATGGATTTTCAGCAACTGTAGGAGATTGAGAAGTTGTCAGCCGATGGTACTGAGGAGACAATTGTGAACGAAATGCAGAACCAGAAATAGAAGAGTCAGGTTCATGGAGTAAATTGGCATGGCGTGCAGGATCAAAGGATGAATTTAAGTATTGATGACCATAGATCCCCGAGCGGGGTGTCTCCATCCCATAGCGGTGAAACATTCGCTTATCTGAATTGAACATTTGAGCTGTCAAAACTGAGCTGTCTCCACTGCTTCTTCGTGCATAAAGGTTGGGATTACCATAAGGCGTGGAAGAGGAATCTGCAGGCCTTATTAGAGACATAACAATATACCCTTATCTGAAATACTGGGTTGAAATAGCTATCTCAACGTCAAGTAGCAGTACAAATACCAAGTTCAGTTCCTGAATGACGTCAATTTGCACCAAGTGTGTCTTGATCAAGAGATAGCAAATATCTTATCGTGGAATGAACTGTGTGCTTCCACAAAAAGTGTCATTTCTACTCAAGTTGATGATCCCTGCAAACATGAATATCAGCTCCAAACACAAATGTGGGATATTGAAGCTCGTGAAACTAAGGGTAAGAGATCTAACTAACACAGAAATACCCAAACCTAAAATGTTGCATTTCAAAACAGGGAAACACACATACCAACATCACATAAGAGTAAAACTTAACCAAATTGGTATCCATTTGGCATCAGGGCATCAGGTAAGGATCAGAGGAAGGGCTTTCATACTAGTTCAAACATTAAAGATTAAGAAAGTCAATGCACCAGGACAGGATAAGTTGGAAAATCTAGAATGTGTTGGAAAATGAGAGAAACAAGAATGTGCATGATGGCCAAGGGGCTCTGCGTGCCTTCTGGAAATCTCAATTGGTAATTACAGCTAAACCGGTCAATATTGTGGAGTAAAAGTTCTGCACTGCATGAAGTCAACTTTCATTTACAAGGTAAGAGATTATTACATGCTTAAGTTCTCGATGATTGGATCAGTGATAGACTACGAAAAAGCGAATCCTACCATCACCTAGTTAGCAAACTCAGAATTAATATGAAAAACAGACAAGAATTTGCAATGCTGTGCATGCTACACTTTGCTCCATGCAAAACATTTGCAAGACATGATGGCATTGTACACATATAGGTTCCATTCTAAAGAAAGAACCTATTTTGAAGTTGAACTTTGATAATTTGCAACGGTGGCAAATTTTCCCTCCAGCAAGCACAATACTGAAGAATAGAATAATTCCTAACGACTGAGACCTTTGGAAGTAATTGACTCACATGCCTAGCTCATCAGGCTTTGATAATCTAATCCACAAACATGAAAGGCAAGAAACTTTATTCATGTACCAGCATTAACTCTTTCAACATTTAATCATACCGGAAACAATTATGTGAGATGCTGATATCAACCAAATAGCATCTCCTCCATAGGTGATTTCATTATGCAAGCTAACTCTATCATCCAAAACAAACTGGATTTAGGTCAATCACTAACCAAACAAGCAGGCAATACTTTACTCTGCGTCAATCAACCAAAGAACACCCCACAAGGATCAATACTTGAGAAAATCCTAGTGCTTCAAGAAAACCAAATTCTCTGCAACTCGTTCATAGAAGAAGTCGGGGAAAACACCCCATTTCTCATACATGCCGAAGAAACACAGCAAGATCATAACTTTATCAATGAAAAAGAAACAAGGAAAAGAATCAACACACCGGAGAAGGAAAAAAGCTGGGACCTGAGAACCGGAGACCGTCACACCAGCAAAAACCCACAGCAATCAGACGCCCAAAGATCATTCCCCACCCACACCCACCCCACCCCCACCTCGACCAAAAGAAGATGTAAAAAACCCCAAAGATCGGATCTTTACAACTGGATCAACACAAATTTGACCGAGAAACCCTTCGCAAAGAGCAACCCCACACGACAGAAATTTCCCCAAAGCGCAGGGTTTGGTAGGTAGCCAAATTCTCAAAAGAACGCAAGAAAAAGGAAACAACTTGGAGGTAGAAACTCAGAAACCACTGCGCAGTATGTATATATATACACACACACCAAGAAAATTCGGTGATTTCGGAGAACTGGGAAGCAAGAACAGATAAAAGAAATTGAAAAATGGAGCAAAACACAGAAAAAATGGGGGGGAATCGGGGAGGAAAACATCACCTGCTCAGAAGATTCTTCTCCGTCCCTCACCGGCTGCTGCTGCCGCTCTAACCCTCTTTCTTTTGGCATTTAATTTTTTAATTAATTAACAATTGTCGTGTAACGTGTTTCCTCCTCAAGACTTTTTACTTCCGGATTCCATTATTATTATTATTATTATTATTCAAAAAAATTGTCTTTCAACCCCTTACAAACGTATTATTAGTCTCATGTCCTCACATTGCCGCCCATAGATTTGTTGGTTTTTTTACGTATAACCCCTTTAAAGTTTTTTGGTAAATATTTCCTGTTCACTGTCACAAACGAGTCGTGTCGATCTTCAAACACTACTCAAATTTGCTTGATTTTAACTCAAATTATTTAATAATCGGGTAAATATTCAGTAATCTACAGGACATGGCTGATCTTAGATAATTTGAATCAAATCTTAACAAGTCAAATTTAAATGATAATTAAAGTAAAAAAATATTTATTAATTAGGTGTAAATCGATATTAAGTCTGTCATAAAAACGGCACGTTTACATTTATTAGGAAGGTTACTCAATTATTTTTACACTTATTAGTTAATTCGGATTAAAAACTTTATAACATTAATTTAGGGGCTCTTTTGCAAAAGTTTTACACGTTTGGCTTATTATATGTGTACTTTATCTATTTGTCTGTTGACTAGTTTGAACAGCCCACAAGCTTGCAATTGTACCGATAGCGACGGTGAAATTTTTCTATAATTATTTCGAGTCATTTTTATAGATAAACCCTTAAAAATAAGTGTAATTATAGGTCATTAAGTTTTAGTGATACTGTGTTAAAAATAGAGCTCGGCTTTTAACTACTTTTATCAAATTAAACAGATGGTTCACTTTGCTTCACTTATATTATAAGAATCAAACAAGTGTTTATCTGTAAATTTTTTTAAAAAAGGGATTAAAATGTAAATCTTTTTGACAGGGTGGTATGTGCAAAAGGCATCTATTTTTGACAGGGATAATAGCATTTAATTATTTGACTTTTTTTTTTTTGCACTTATCTTTTGCTGGCACATATTTTATTGGATTAAGTTGCATTGATTGAGAAAAGCAACCCAAATTTGGTAAATTTATTTATTCCTTTAAGATATGTGCATATTTAACTATATTTATTTATAATATTTTTTTGGAAACAAAATATTTTTGTCAGAAGAACTCATTTGATTGATCGGACTGACAAAATAATTAACAATTGTATCCATTTTTGTTATGCAAAATGTTAGAAATTCTGATTGAAATTTGATGTCTAACGCTATAAATCCATGATTTGACCTTTTTTTATTTTTAATTTATGAGAAGTTTCCACTGAGCAAAACTGTGTCCTCAAAAGCTAATTGATATCTTGCCATTGATTTTCCACGTCGGTGTTGTGGATAGAGATTAGAGAAACAAGGACTCTTGTAGGAGCTCAATTGGTGTTTTGTAAATAATCACTCTTATAGGACCATAAATGTGAATGTTACTGAGTGGGGGCAAAAGCGCATTCTAATAATCAGAATTACAGGGGTAAAGATGCAAAGATTCTACTCCGCACGCCCAACTTCTACCAAGGAACTGACCAATGGCCCCCACCTTTCCGTTCCAGCCGTCCCGATCTATTATTACCTCAACAAGGTCATCTTTCAAGGTACAGTTCCGGTGCCGCCACCGAACTCCATAAAGCAGTCCACGAGTACTTCCTTATACCCGCACCGTCAACTTCTATCGAGTAACTGACCGGTGGCCCCACTTCAACCTATCCAGCCGTGCAGATCTATTACCTCAGCAAGGTCCTTTTTCAAGGTACAGATTTCCGTGCGTCTACCTCCTTCCGTTAATACGACCAAACCAGCCTACGTGTACTCACACCTTAGCCTGCTCTGCCACACCAGTCAACAAATAAATACCGACCCGAAAACCGACCGACAGCAAAACTACCATCCTGTTCCGCCCGCTCGAAATGTCACGGCCTCGGCGGCTCGTCGTCCGCCCGCTGGTGTCTGATACCGCCGGGAGATCACGGCATTTCTCCCTTTCGCCTCCGTCTCTAAGCGAACCCGATCACTCCGAGTTGCGGCGGCGGCAGGAGGCTGGACGCGCATCCACTGCCTGATCGAGTCAGAGGGGGCGGTACTGATGCCCGGGTGCTTCTAAGCTCTCTCGGCAGCGATTGTTCGGAATACTGGCTTCAGCGCCGGGTTCACCTCCGGCTACGCCCTCTCGGCTGCGCTCCTCGGCAAGCTCGACTTCGGCCTCCTCACGTATATCTCCTCTTCTTCTCAATTTCTCTGGTGCTTGTTGACTATTTTTAGGGTTCTTCGTGGTGTTTCGATCTGATTTTTAGGTTGTGGGGATAGGCCGGCCGCCGGAGATGGCTGAGATGGCAGCCATGACGAGGCATGTGTGCGCGGTGGCGCCGGAGATTCTGATCATCGCCGATGCTGGTTTGGTTTCTATCTGCATCTCTCGGCTCTTGTCGATTTTTCAGTAGCATTTTCCTTATTTTTCTGTGTTTGTTGTCATTTTTGGCAATTTTGAATTTGGAAAGCGAAGGGGCTGACCGGCTGAGTCTGAGAGTGATTGGCTTCATATATTTACTCTTTAGTCTATTGAAATTGGTAAAACGAGACGATAAACGCACATGAATAACGAAAATGCCACTGGCTCAAACAATTGAAGCATTAACGGAGTGATTCTTTAACTCGTTCGGTAGATACTGGAGGTCGCAATGCGCTCAATGTCCAGAGGACTGTTCAGGATTTGATTGCGGCTGGTGCTGCAGGCTGCTTCCTTGAGGTACAAGATGAACTTTTATGTGAAATTTTGGTTAGTGATTTTGCATTTTGATATAAAGTTTGGATTTTTATTTCTTTGTTTTCAGGATCAAGCTTGGTCCAAGAAAAGTGGTATGTCCGCATTCGTACCGTTTTGATTACATCTTCCATGATTTTCTTTGAGTTGATTGAATTTGGTTCAAAACATTGGATTGATATGGGTTGATGCTGATTGATGTCTGTCCTTTCTCTTGTATCTCGACAACAAGAGCATATGCGTGGCAAGCGGGTATTTGACTCAATCCTTACTCATTTGTAATGATCTATTGCTTCTGACAAAGATTTCACGGCTTGCAGCTACGTTTAGCGTGTAATTATTTATGGTGATATCTTATCATTTTATGACTGGAATGCGGTGTTTTGGTCTTGTTTCCTCTAGTGATTCCGGCTCATGAGCATGCTGCAAAAATTGCATCTGCTAGAGATGCTATAGGGGATGCTGACTTTTTTCTTGTTGCTGGAACTGATGCAGGTGCAACCTGAGCTCTCCTATGCAATCTATCGTGCTAACCTGTAACATTGAGGTATAAATCACGAACAAAGAATATTGTTGGATCTCATTCTGCAGAGTGGCCCATGTATACTTCTTAATTTTGGAACTTAGTTTTTAGATGGAAGTGATGATATAGCTTGTTACTAATTTTCTATGCTTTTAGTCCTGTGATGGTCCAAATACTTTGGATGCAGCAATGTTGGCCACACAATGAATAACACTATACTTAAACAATCAAGTGATTGATGCTAGTGAACATCAGCAATCAAGACTAGATCAAATAGTGGTTAGGAGAGATAGTGCAGTGGAGAGGACATGGACACAACCACAACATAAATATTTCTTCCCTTTTTTAAGTTGGCCTCGTCTTTTGGTTCTCTGCCTAAGAGCCGCCAATCATTTTGGATATTTACAAGTGAGATTAGGAGAAACTTAGCCCTTTTGTACAGCAGCAAAGAGCCTCTCTTCTGTTGATTAGTAAAGTATGTTTAACGTTTTGAGCTCATTTAGCTTGATGTACAAGGGAATAGGTTCACACAAAGAAGATCTCACTTAACTCTTTCTTTTACATAAAATAGATCTGGCACACAATGTAATACTCGAAAGATCAAATAGGCATTGTCTTGATCTTTGACAAAAGTTTTAGGTGGAAAAAAAAGAAAGAAAAATGATCCTTCATCCATGATGAAGTCCTAAAAGCTTTTAACTTCAGTAAAGATTGATTGCACTTTGAACAGTAGTCATAATCTCT
Source organism: Trichopus zeylanicus subsp. travancoricus (assembly GCA_005019695.1). Lineage (NCBI taxonomy): Eukaryota > Viridiplantae > Streptophyta > Magnoliopsida > Dioscoreales > Dioscoreaceae > Trichopus > Trichopus zeylanicus. The sequence continues at coordinate 290,927 of RXID01014443.1, forward strand.
GACAGGCAGTTTCCCAGAAAGGATAGTTTAAATTCAAATGAAATAATGGTCCAGTGAGAGATTCAAGAAAAGAAAACATCATTATAACCATAACCTAAAACATCATACTTGAAGTCAATCCTTTTTTCCCTTGAGAAGTGGACAAGGGGACAAGTGGACAATCGGATTGGTATAGAAAGGATCCTTTTACGTTACCCAATCTGACTAAAACCCACTTTATCTCCAATTAGCAGGGCATACATACATCTGAACAGTAATGATGACAACAAAAGTTTCCCACTGTTGGACTCTCGGAGCATGTTTAGCATCTCTGATACCATCCAAAGCATGATGAATGTACCAGGCTATCTTCTAACAACTTGGCATTTCTACGATTACAGGCAGGGGCAGATGATTGCTTTGTAGAGGCGCCGAAAAAAATGATGAATGCATGGAAATTGGCTGGCAGACAAATGGTTACAAGGTGTGCAACATGCTTGAAGGAGGAATCACACCATTACACACTCCAGAGGAACTCAACACAACGGGCTTCCGTCTGTTGTGCACCCACCCTCTCAGCATCCTCTATGCATCTGCTCATGCAATAACAGACATTCTCAAGTTTCTCAAAGAGTCAGGAAGCACTGGAGACCAGAGCTTTACAAGCTAGCCACTTTTGAGGAGTTCAACAAGTTTATTGGACTGGACTCATGTTTTGCAATCAAAGTTCAACAATTCTGTCGACCTGAAGGCCTGAAGTATCATGCCTTTTTCTCAGTCTTAGTATACAAGTCTTACGGGAGAAGCCTAGTTAGGGATATTAGAATTCTGGCTTCATCGAGAAATGTCATAAGACTTCCCTAGGATTTGCATTTTTAGTTTGTTAAACAAGTCTAAATAGTCATCTACACTCTGGGTTCATGTTATCTAATGCATTGCATATTTGGTAAATTTATAGATCAAATGACGTGGGAACAGCTACTGTAGAATTATAGTCAGTGTTATGTGGCCGCATTTTATTCCAGTGTCTTTCTCTTGCTGGAATATGCTGTATATATAGGAATTCTATGTTTTCCAGCAGCGGTGACACTAATAGCTGTGAATAGTCCACTTCTCTTTCCAGAGCGCAAATCCCACCACTCAGTGGGATAGTGTGGGACCTGTGTATTGTGGAGAAGAGCTGCCAATAGGCTTGAGGCAATCTCATCTTATCCACACGCCTGCCTCTATCCTTCATTAGCACAATCATCTCTGTCTTCTCAGGCCGAAAAATAGAAGATTTTAGTTTTCCTCTGTCTTTCTTTGCAACTGCTGGAAATGGCTGCCATGAACTCTAGTGTCTTGGCCTGCAGCTATGCCATCTCTGGTGGTTCTGACCTGAGTTTTAAGATTTCTTCGACAGCTCCGATGGCAGCTGCCCACCCAAAGTTGCCTGCAATCAAAGCTCAACAGGCTAGGATTGCACCAGAGATGAAAGAAGTGGGGGCTGGCGAGGGTCGAAGGGCTGCCCTTCTTTGCTTGGCTGCCGCCCTCTTCACTACTGCAGCCACCACCTCCTCAGCCAAGACCAGCATTTTTGACGAGTACCTTGAGAAGAGCAAGGCTAACAAGGTTTGGCAGTTGTTCTTCATATTGATACTAATTGCTTTAGGTTCTGTCTTCGTGTTCCACCAACAAGTGTAGAGATATTTGTGCAGGAACTGAATGATAAGAAGAGGCTGGCCACCAGTGGAGCCAACTTTGCACGCGCGTACACTGTTGAGTTTGGCACATGTAAGTTCCCGGAGAACTTCACCGGGTGCCAAGATCTCGCAAAGCAAAAGGTCTGAGAACGATCCAAAAATTTCACACCAATTTGGTCTCCAAGAAACAAATCATTCTACTTATGGTTCTGTTGTTTGGCTGTTGCAGAAAGTGCCTTTCATCAGTGATGACTTGGAGATTGAGTGCGAGGGCAAGGACAAATACAAGTGTGGATCCAATGTGTTCTGGAAATGGTGAAAGGATGTAAACAATCTCCTTGTATTTCGGTTCAGTCATGTTCATCTTTTGTATCTAAGCTTTCCCTTTAAGCAGGCATATAATTTCATGTAGATTTCTGTCCCCGATTACTGATGCTATGACCATTATTTTCAACATTTGAAATAAAAAATAACTGAAGCCTTTGATAATCTATATGTCAAGTAGTTCTATTATTAAGCGCAAAAAAAGCCACTCATATTTTATCAAATCAAACCACGATAACCGATTACAGAATGAAGGACCATAACATTACAGTGAGTCTTCACACGGAACAAGATTATCCACCAATTAAGGGGCCCTATGACTTATTACCGCAGAAACAAGCCACATACTCAGAGTTACTTCCTGCTTGAGTACAGGAATTAACCGTCCATGCGTATGATACACCTGAGGCTTTCTCCTTTCAGCATGTACTCAAAGGCCTTGTTGATATCCGAAAAAGGTACCTCGTGAGTAATGAACTTCTCCAATTCCAGCTCCTGAAACATTAGAACAAAGATAAGATGGCTCAAACAAGATCATGTAAGAAAGTTTCAGTCAAAGATCAGAGTTTTACAACACCTTGTTCATATACATCTCAACAACAGCAGGAAGGTCAGAGCGGGGCTTATAGTGTCCAAAGAAGGTTCCTTTGAGAGTCCTTTCGTTCAGAACATTCATAGGGTGTGTCTTGAACACTGCATCTCTGTGAGGCACTCCAACCAGCACCGCAACTCCCCATCCCTGAAACCATAACATTACATTGCTTGTCAGTTTCAATACCAAGCTATAATAAATAAGGATGCTACCAGGCAGCAAGGAGTGAAAGAGAAATTACATCATGAACGCATTCGTAAGCAGAAATCATGGCATTTACGTTGCCAGTGCACTCGACACTTCGATCAACTCCACCTTCGGTCATCTCAGCAAGAACCTACATATAATCCAGATAATTACTAGCTCTAGATAATTAAAAGAAGAATTTAAGTTTCTGGGATGAAACATGTACCTCTTGAACTGGTTTATCGTAGTCATTCGGATTTACAAATTCATTCACACCAAACTTCTCCGCTGGTATGAAACGAAAATTACATCAGAATTTTTTTTTTTTCATAGTAATAGAAGTAACATAAAAACAAACTTAGTTATGTATAGTTGCAATCAAAACTAACCTTCATGGAACCTATTGGAATTCACATCAACACCAATAATCCGTGAAGCCCCAGCTAGCCTTGCCCCTTCAGCAGCCTAGACATCCATATATTCACGAGGAACACTAAGTTGGTAATATATTCTTGAGACAGGTATATGTCAAACTATTCCCAATCATCCATATCACCAACACTCCTGAAAAATAATCCTATTTGCAGAATAATGAGGAGTTCAGAGAAGTATAACTTACAGCAAGCCAAAAACAGCCACCGATGAGCCCTTCGTCGGCTTTGCAACGTTCAGAGTAGCACCAAGACCTTGAAAAGCAAGGCCAATTTCACGTTCAATGAACACATGTATATCTTGTTTCTAAAACTGAAAATATCTTAAATAGTGCATTTACCTGTTGAAATGCCACAACTGAGGACGCAGACTTTGTCAAGGGGAGCCAAGGGATTGATCTTGGCAACACAACCAGAATGAACAACAGTGTACTCGCTAAACGTCGAGGTTCCAACAAAATGGTAAATTGGCTGTCCATTGATGGAGAACCTAGACTGTCCATCCTCAATCATAACTCCTCTGTCAGTGTTTATCCTCAGCAGGGCGCACATGTTGCTCTCTTCAGACATGCAATGAGCACATTCCTTGCACTCCCCAGTGAACACTGGCAGCACATGGTCTCCAGGTGCCAGATCAGTAACGCCCTCTCCAACACTCTCCACAACACTGTACAATTTAAAAGCAAAACCCTTAAAATGTCAGACTAACAGATCAGAAACATTGGCAGAGACTGAACAAGTGATTATTACCCTCCAGCTTCATGTCCAAAGATCCGAGGAAACAAAGGTTTTTGGCCCTGCGAAATCGGTTTTGAGACAATGTTATTGTCTTAATCATATATATGTTCAAGTATAGAACATGGTAAATACATGAGTCGTATATACCTTGGCTTCCCAGAAGTAGATATCAGTATGACAAAGAGAGGTGTAGAGGATTTTCAGCCGAACCTCCATGGCCTGTGGCGGTGCCACCTCGACTTCTTCAATCACCAACGGCTTCCCTGCCTCCCATGCAACAGCAGCTGCATCAAATGAATTATCAACACCCATTCTCCTCAACAACACAGCAACAAAATCTTGCCAAATGAAGAACACAAACCTCTGCATTTGATGACCTTTCCAGCCGTGCTCGCCATCTCTTCCTGATTCGCTTCCTCCAAACGCTAACTTTTTTTAGTGTTTTGTGAATGTAAGTTGGAGAACAAAGGCTTGTTGTGTATGTATTTATAGCAGAGACTATCCAGACACTACAATTTTCATAATAATTAAAAAAATTGTCAGGAAAAACGGTGGCGCTCGAGGTGTTGTGATACCACGGCGTCGTCAATGGTATACCTGCATCAGGAAATGTTTTTAACTAGATTTCCATTCAAAACCCAAAGTTGACAGCTGGATTTACATTAATTATTTGGTTAATTGGAACTAGTTTTTAGTTTGTGGAATGCCCGAAAACCACGAGATGGTTTTGACTTCTGAATTCTGACATTCCAGAGCCACAGGATTACCCATGGTTTTCATCCCGGCCGCGTTGACAGGTTAATTGTTTTCTTTGTTAATGAAATAATTTATACAATTTTAACTCTCAAATGAACTTTGATTACAATGATAAACCATCTTAATATCATCAGCGATGTTTTGAGCATCCATGGCGACGCCGGCCAATCTTCTTCTCGTGAAGCCTGCACAATACTAGAATAGTCAATTCATATATGATTTAGAGCAGGTGTGATAGGAGCTGGAACATCATCTACCCTCAGACACATAAGAGGGAATGTTATTTTGTTGCAATAGAATTTCGTTTTCGATATAATATATTAAGAGTGGGTTCTAAATATAGATAAAAACTCCCCAGCAGCGACTATCTTTTTTTTTCTTCCAGTCAACTCTATAGAGTCCATTACTTCCCTTCCAGTGATTCGGAAAGCTCTTCCTCGGGGATCCATTCTCGTTGAGCATGCAACCATCGTCCTACACAGATTAAGAAACAATTTATATACGAGTTTTAAGCTTAATTTTCATGTATTAATAGAACTATTAAACATTTACTTGCACCCAGGTGTTTGCGGTGCTTTTGTAGCCTGTTGCAAAAACTATCGCATCGTAGTGGAATAATTTGCCATTTGAGAAGAAGACCTCGTTTTCTCTTATATGCCTAATAGCCCTTGACAACCTGGTTTTTCATGGAATTTCATGTTAACTTATGGATTATGATTGGAACATCAAAAACAAGAAGCACCATTGCGCCTTAATCTCGCCGTTTTTGATCTTATTAATAGTCCCGACGTCGATCACGGGGAGTTGTCCAGTAGCTGCCTTGATCATGATGGTAAATCGTCCATTTTTCGGTCTCGATATCCTGTATTTCAACAAATCGCCATACTTAAATCCATCCAACATCATCAAGAGAGCATCCACAATATTCATCGGAAGGTGCTTCACCAAGATCATCCCCAAATATATCATCTCCTTTGCCATCACATGAAACTGCAAGACACAGAACATGATCATTTGTAAGAACACTAACTTGGTTTTGTTCAACAGGAAAACACAGACTATTACGAAACATGAAATACCGGGCTCCAAACGACAGTCGAAGTCGTGGCTCCATGGTTCGACAAATAATGAGCGATCTCCACGCCGAAGTTGGTACCCCCGACGACAAGGGCACACTTCCCTGCAAATGCTGCCCTCGATTTGTACGACGACGAACGCATGACTTCTCCGTCGAAACTCTCGAGACCAGGAACACTAGGTATCAACCCTTCTGAGTTCTGTCCGGTCGCCACAACCAACAAACTCGACGAGTACTCGCTTACCTCGCCGGCGACAATGTTCCTAGCCATAACACTCAAAAGTCCCCGCCTCGCCCTCGAAGACAGCAGACTCGACTTTGGCATTGAACACAGGACGGAGCTCGAAGCGCTTGATGTAATCATCCAAATAGCGAACGAAGTCATCTTTGGGAATGAAGGTAGGTGCCGTCGCGGAGTGCAGCATGTGAGGAAGCTAGCAGAATTGCTTGGCCAGGTGAAGCTTCAGGCGATCATAGGTTCTTCTGATCCATCTTCTTTTCCACAGTGAAGCAATGCGGTCTTCTCTTTCAAGAATGATGTTCGGAATGGAAAACTTGTCGAGACATGCGGCGACGGCGAGGCCTGCCGGGCCTGCTCCGACGATTACCACCTCAGTCTTCTTCTCCATGGTGAAGCACCTCCAAGAATTTGGCGCCTCTTCGTGTTTCTTATAAGCAATCATCCATGAGCACGAACATTTCAGTTTAGCTTAAAAGCCTTCGATTTTTCCAATTTTTTGAATTTTGTTTAGATTCATTTTTCATTTTTTGCGCGATAAAATAGAGATCTGGATCATTCCTGGGTTGAACTTTGCAGCGCCAAAAACCTGTCCAAAATTTCAAATGGATTGGGTCCATTTGGTTCGGTTAGTCAAATGATCCATAATTGCCGGCCGATTAATTTCGTCTGATAATTATTATTTTTTTCCCATTTCGAGATTTCAAGCAAAGTTTGAGATTCTATAAAGTTGTTCTTCAAATTCTGAATAAAATATTTCATTATTTATTTATTTTTTTGACTGGAATAAAAAGGCTGATAGGTGAGGAAAAGAGCTAATTCTTGAATTTTGCAAATTATTATTCGTATTTCCATCCGAATAATGACCTGAAACGAAGTCATTTTTCAGTCATAATAAACAAAATAGCTACTTATTAAATTTTAAAATCCAAAGAAATAATAACAGATGACTGTCTAAATTGGGGATTTACACTAAATAATACCATTTTGATCAATATATTATGACCAATAAATTTATTTTTTCTACTTTTTATTTCAATTTTGATTGGAATTATAATTTCTGAGCCAAAATATTTCGACGCAATCCACGTCGAGCAAGATTGAATGCGACTGAAACGTTACAAATCAAAAATTGAAACGCTTGGATTTCGGCACCGACCAACTCGATTCCAAACCTGAGAACATAAACCTTGACACGGACATTGTCGGCTCGTATGGGACGCGTGTCAGCATGATGCACGGCTTGCACCCAAAATGATTGAAACCGCGTAATCCGGACCCTAATCGAGACCCCTCCACGAAACCCAACACACGTGGCCCGTTCCCATTGAACCAACCGAGATTTTCTTTGTAGAACTCAATTATTTTTCCCGAAATCCGAATCCAAGACCCGCATTAGAAAAGAGCGCGTGGTCATGTGATCTCTCTCCCTTCCATCTGCCTCGAAGCGGGTCCCCGACAGATCCGAATCCGATTAGCCCTCCCACTCCTCCCTCCCTCGGCCGCCGCCGCCTCTGCCTCTCCGGCGACCCCATTCCGCTGCGCGTAGTTGCTCGATGAGGAGGACGGCGCGATGATGCAGAAATCCGATCCCGACGCCCTCTTCAGCGGCGGCGGTATCAGGTCTTCCCACAGCTCCCAGATTCCTTTCTTTCTTTCTTTCTCTGGATCCCTAGATTACTCACGTTTGTTGTTGCTCTTTTTGTTTCCATTATGCTTGAATTAGAAGGTTTTGTTGATTGTTTTTTGTTTTTGATTTGCTAGAGGACACTTTTTGGAATGCGCTGACTGTGTTAGAGGCCGAAAAGTTGTAACTTTGGCCGAATAGCGGCGAAAAGGAGTGATCTTTGCATTTAAGTGGTTGTCCGGTGCTTGAAGTGCACCTTGGAGTAGGGGTTGAATGGTTCTTTATTTTTAAAGTAGGGTTCTTTTTGGCTAAGATTTTGTGCTTGATGGATAGAATTCAGAAGGAAACACTTTTTAGTAGTTAAAATTGAAAATTTTGAAGTTTTTCTTCCTTTTTTTTTAATGATTTTAGGGTGTGGAAGAGCTAGATCCAGATGGGGACAAATTAACCGAGGAGTGATTTGGTGACCTTGTTAAATTGCAGCGACAATCGCCTTGGTGTCATTTTAGCTTGTAGGTTTTGTTCGACCATTGATTTGGAAACTGAGTCACCAGATCCTTGATTCTTTCATACCAAGCATGGCTCAACTTTCAACCATTTTCAAATGTAATATAACTTTAAAAGCTTATGGCACAAGTGTCGATGTGAAATCTCAAGTAACCAGGGCGATGGAGTTTACCATTGTAAGTTCCAGAGTCACTTATGCCGGAAGTCAAGGGCCGGAAGTTGTGTACAAATTTAACCTGACAATAGCACAAATAGAATATATGTGGAATTAGGTTCATGTTTCTAGATGTCCCTCAAAATAAGATGCAATTGTATAAGAGTTCCTGCATGTTTGCAAAACATAATGAAGTTCTATTCACTATATTGTCCGCTTCTTGTTAGTGTTTTTTCTCAGTTGATGATTTGATTAAACATTAAACTCAAATGCTTGTCCACTCTTTGCTTTATTCATATATTGTCTAAGCTCACATGCTATAATCAACAGTCATTTGGTATTGACTAAAATTTCTTTTTGATATAGCTTTCTTACGGGTAACAAAACTGGAAGGTTCAGCTATGGATACTCCTCTTTCAAGGGTAAAAGATCATCAATGGAGGATTTCTATGAAACTAGGATATCAGAAGTTGATGGTCAAATGGTTGCCTTTTTTGGTGTTTTTGATGGTATGATTTGTTTCAACTCCTTTTTATTATATTAGGATACCGAAATTTGCTTTTATTCAACAATATGTTTGTGAGGTTTTTTAGGGGGAAATCCAATTTATAAATTGTAAATTATTTTCACAATTACGGATAACGTTCTGACAATTTGACATACATTCTTGTTCGCAGTTTTAACTATATGCTTCAGGCACTGTTTCCTTCTTGACTTTGTTGTCCATGTATATACAAACATGTAGGCCATGGAGGTCCTCGAGCTGCAGAATACCTTAAAAACAACCTTTTCAATAACGTCAGCAATCATCCAGATTTTATCAAAGACACAAAATCAGCTATTGGTCTGTGGTTGGTGTATTTTAACTGCTGATTCTAATTCTATGTCTCTTTTCTACCTTTCCTTGACCCATGTTTCATCTAAACATCTGAATTTTTTGTTCCAGTGGAAGCTTTTAAACAGACCGACATTGATTATATTAACAAAGATGAAGGTCAGACTAAGGATGCTGGTTCTACAGCATCAACAGCTGTTTTGTTAGGTGGCCAACTTTTTGTTGCAAATGTTGGAGATTCCAGAACTGTTGCATGTAGATCTGGCTCAGGTTAGCATTTCTCCAGATCCACTAATTTGTCTTTTGAAGAAATCACATTGGAAGGAATAGTTGTCTGATTGACTCTTGGTGGAACCAACTTCTGTTCACCTGTTTAATATTCATTTTGGGTTACCATAATATTATATGTGTTTACTACTGAGTCCCTCTTTTTGAACCACTTCTCGTTTGTTAAGGCTTTTTAGTTTGTGTAGAAAGTCGTAAACTTTGATATGTTTACTAAGGAGGCCCCGTTTTTTAACTGTTTTATCATTTGGCAAGGCTGCTTAGTTTTCTTAGATGCATGGTATGTAAATTCAACACTAGCTGGTCCAGCTCTTCATGAGATGACATTTATCATTTGTTATGACCTCTTTGAACATTCAAATATTTTCTGTTGTTATTGTGTGGAAATCTCATAAGTGAAAAACATGCTGATCACGTTTAAGGGTTTCCAAGTCTCCATTAATTTACTGCCTTCTGTAACTGTTTTTATTGCATGACTGATGACAACTATTTTTATACTGCAGCGATTCCTTTGTCTATTGATCACAAACCTGATAGGTCGGATGAGCGTGAAAGAATTGAAAATGCCGGGGGGTTTGTCATTTGGGCTGGTAAAGCATTCATTATTCTTGATTGGTTTAGGTAGTCATAGTTTTTCTATTCTGTAAGTGGGCATTCTGAATAGTTGACTATATTTATTCCAAATCATTACACATCTTCAGGAACTTGGCGTGTTGGTGGTGTTCTTGCTGTTTCTCGTGCCTTTGGAGATAAATTGCTTAAGCCATATGTTGTTGCTGAGCCAGAAATTCAGGTAGGGTGCATCCTAAGATAACCATTGTATTTGTGAGCTGTCAAGAAATAAGCACCTTGATTGTTGCATATTAGAATACCCATTTATGCAGATTCAGAAAGGCCTTTTTTTTTTGTTAACTTGAGTATAGTATCATGATAATGATCTAGCAGTTGAAATTCAATTCTTGTACTTTATCATGCTAATTATCTTGCTTTTGTTGGATACTGCTAAAGATGTTTTCTGTAACCTGTTTTCCTTAGGAAGAGGAGATTGAAGGTGTTGAATTTTTTATAATAGCCAGTGATGGACTTTGGAATGTTGTATCTAATAAGGTAAGATACTATTTCATCGGATTTGCGAATATGGTAGTAATTTTTGTCTCTTTTTTATTTCTGATTTGGAGCTGAATTCTTATGCTGTGAGAGTGCTAAGTAATTAACTGTTATGTAAAGTCTATATTTCTGGACTAAAGTTTTTTAGTTTATCCTCGAGTTGAACTTAATTTTTGGTATAGGATTGTACAGAAATTGAGCCTTTTGTAGATAACATAAATATTCTTTCTGATTTTGGAGATCGCTTGGAATTGAAACTAATTTTTCTGAATGAAAGGAAGATCAATTGTATTTTCGGCATGGCATTTGTAAATAAATTTGATTAAAGAATGCTTGATTCTGATGGAGACAGAAGACTGGAATAATTATTCATCTCAATATTTCAGAAAATATGGTTCACAGCGGATTTGTGGATACTGCAGACCATCCTAGGGGACAGGTTACATAGCCAGGAGCCAAGCCACTTGTTAAAGAATTAATTATCTTCTAAAATGAATTTTCTGTTTCTGAGGGATGGTGAGAGAGGTTTTCAATTATTTTTATCATTTCTTGGTGAAGTCATTGCGCCTTGAGGGTTTGTAGTTTAATTACTTTGCAGTACAATAACGTTTCTTTCAGACTGTTATATTGATTGTAGTTTAATTACTTTGCAGTGCGATAATGTTTCTGAGTGTGTTATATTTAAACATTATCCTGCATATGCTCATTAGTGTTACTTGAATCTGAAGGCGGGCTTATCTTAATGCAATTATTGTTTCGTCTCCCCTTGTTCTTTTAGATGTCATGTTAATGAAATGTGGTAGCATCTTTTTGATGTACATTATAAAAGCATCATGCCTATTGTTTGGTGGCCTTCAACGTGGATATTTCGCAGAGTATTTTTGCTTTATGCAGCACTTTATATTTCAAAATTCTCATCAGTTTTTACAAATCTATATGTAATATAGGATGCTGTTGAGATAGTTCAGTCTACATCAGATGCTGAGACAGCTTCTAGAAGACTTATACAAGAGGCCTACACCAGAGGGAGTAGTGATAACATTACATGTATTGTTGTGCGATTCAATAATCCATGAGCTTATTATGATGTGGCCTTCAACTAATCCTCTTGGGGAACGAGTTTCCAATCTTGATGAAACGCAAAAGGTTTTACAGGTCTCTCATTTCCACTTGAAGCCAGCCTTGCAGGATCATCTGTAACGTATGAAGATTTCCAGCTTGCACCCTTTGCTGTATCTGTTCCATCCTTGCACTTGCAATACCAAGCTCAATTCAATTTTACTAACATGGACTGCTGAAACTTTTCTAAGCCCGCTGTTCCTCGTGTTTTAAGTTAGATTGTGTCACTATGTGATGCTTTAGTGTGTGCTTTAAATCACATGGCTAGCTCCTGTATTACTGCATTTTACTGTAAATTATCTTTTAGACATGCCATCTTTGCAGGTTAGATTGGGACAGATTATGTTGTTCAATTGATTGTGGATGATGAAAATTTCCTTCTTTTTCTATTTATTATTAGATCCAAATGTGATCCCAATGATTTTAAATTGTGCTGTACAATTCATGCTACTCTGAATGTTCACTCTGCAAGGCCATCTTTCCTTCTGTAGAAACAGGAATTGGACATGGATTTGTTATTCTTGCAGATTATTCTCTGTGGCTTAGTTTAGTTGGTGGCTTTTGCGATTTTCTCTGATACAAATGACATTAGGTAGCCTTTCATTCCTTTTGTGAGCTTTCATGATGTTGGCCATTGTTCATTATTTTGTCATTGGCTTTTATTGGGTCTTTGTTCTTCTCTGAGATTGAGACGAACACTGGATCCCATGCTAATCATAACTATCTGTCAGTGTAATTCAGTACCACGTTCTATTAGCAGCAAGAAGCCAACATTTCAGTTCCATGTAGGCCAGGGGATGTTGCATATCTACAGCACATCTCCTTGTTTTAAGGAGCTCTCCAAGTGTGCTTTTATTTATCCAATGTGGTCAGTTTGTTTCGAAGTTGTAAGGGGCTTGTGAATCTTCCTCATTATGTCTTCTCACTTAATTTTCAAAAAAGCTCAGCAGAAGAATAAAGTCATCAAGATCTCTTCTACAACTTGAATAATTTGTCTGGCTTTGTTGACTGTTTCCTTTTATGCATTTGATTTTTGTATCTGAGCTGTTATATTCTAACTTGTTGATAAACTTCTTAATTTTTTTATCAAAATATGGGCTGTTACTTAACTGATTCTGAAACATGAAAGTCATGTGAGTTATTGTCAAACAATTATGAGTTGAAAGACAGGCTGTACTGGCTCGATGGTGCACCAATTGGGCTCCACAATGGGTCCAACCCACAAAATTTCTCAACTGCTGAGGAGTACGTTGTCACCTAACACATGACTAAATTTTACCTGCAAATTTTACTGTTACACTGCTGAAATGGTATTCTTGCGAAGGCTTTAATTTTCCATGGATCAGAACGCATGTCTGCGAGAATGTGCCAAGAACAAACAAGAATTCCACATCATTGAATGTAAAAATTCTTGATTGATGAAATCATGAAATATACCTTCTTTGTATCATTGCCTCAATTAATAGAAGATATCACTTGAAAACTGTGAGAAGCATCAGCCAAAACTCTTTATGTTACTCTGCAGATTCATATTTAGATATTTGAAGAGAAGAGAACAAACATCAACACTGTATCAATCCAAATCTACATTGCATCGTAGAAATTACTAGCTCCTGGGTCCTCTGCCCACATGCACCTGAGCAGCTTCAGCAAAGCTCTGGCCTTGGCCTTGGCCTTGTCACCACACTGGCTCTGCAGCAGCAGCAGCAGCTGCTTCAAGAGCCCGGCTTTCGCCGCCTCCACCCGCACTCTTGGAGAATCGCAGCAGAGAAGCAGCAATGCCCCGACCGCATGCTCGCTCCCTTCGATGTCGGGCAGTATCCTGAACACCATGTTCACTAGAATCTGCACTGCATTGGGGTTCTTTGCCATTGCCTTCTTCCCTATGTCCAATCCCATTAGCATCTCAAGCGTTGCCAATGCTTGTGAGGTGTTTCGCCGTCTAGAACTTGATAAATATGCAAGAAACGCATCAACGGCGCCTTCTTTGATCGCATTGCGGCCGTTGGGTTCTAATGAGCATACGCGGGATAAGGCCCTTACCGCTGCCTCCGACGCTCGGGGATCGGAGTATTCCACAAGAGAGACTAACACTTGCAGTGCTCTTCTGTTTTGTCCTATGATTAAACACAGCTCTTGTGTTGCTACAGATGAAGCAATTGTTTCTAAGAGATTACATATGCTAGTTTTGATCTTCACATCACCTCTGTCCAACAGAGCTACGAACGAACCCAAATTCTTCTCCTTTCTCAGCACATTCAAGGATTCCAAATGCGTCGATGGAGACAAGCTCAGAATGCAATCGAGAGCTACATCCGCGAGCTCGAACCCGCCGACTCTCGCGGCACGAAGCAGCAGCTGCAGCATCAATGGGAAGAAGCCGAGCTGAATCAAGCAAGCTTGTCCAGTATCAGACTCTACTGACAAGATCCTCACCTTCTTTGAAATCTCAAGCTTAGCTTCAGTGATCAAGTCCGGAGATTCCAAGATGTGCTTCAGTGCAGCCAATGACTGGCAGTTCTTGTTGTTGTTGTTGTTGCTGCTGCTGCTGCTGCTGCTGCTGCTGCTGCTACTGAGCTTGCTGTTTGGCATTGCTTCGAAATCGGTCGGCCGGGAGCCGGCGAGGAGCCACTGGTCAATGAGCTGCCGGAGCGTGTGGTTTGGTACGAGCGATATGTCGTGCAGCCGCTGCATTGTCACTGGGCATGTGAGGTTCCCTCCGGCGAGCCACCGCTCAATGCTCGGCCGGTCATAAGTCTGCCCAGTACTCAACGTCACAGGATCTGTGAACAAATCCAAGCTTATTGGACACCTGAAAAGATGAGGAATGCTCATCTCCTCCTCCTTCTCCTTCATCAACTATCAGAAACTGCAGCCACTGAATCACCAAGAAGCTGACTCCAACACTTGGAAGTGGCACTCACTTTCATGACTTCTGATGACAGTTCAAATCGAGAAGAGGAGAAGAGAAGAAGAACAGCAGCAGCAGGAGTGCTACAGGAAAAAGTAACGAAAAAACGAGTGGGTTCCCAGTACTGAAAAAAAGCTCCTCATTGGCTTCCAAACAAGTCAGAAAAGGGCGAGGCGGCCACCAATCGAAGAAGAAGGAAGAGATGGAAAAGGTGAGCTACTCCTTTTGGCAGCACAAGGACACAAACGCATTGATTGACTCTTGGATCAACAGAGGAAGGGGAAGAAGAAGAAGAAGTGGCCAAAGAGAGAGAGGGAGAGCAGTAGAGATCTTAGTCCAAAAAGTGGAGGAGGAATCAAAAGTGGAGCAGTAGAGAACAAGCACAAAGAGGTGGGCAATCCTGGTTTGTCCTCGTCAATTTGGACGGAAGAAGATGAGATCAATGATGTTATATCAACAACTCTGATGTAATTGGACAAAAACAAAAATGTCCAAATTTCTCTGTTTCATTCCATTTAAGACAGTCAAATTCTACCATCTTGGTCCATTTCATTAAAAATTAAATCAAAGAAAAAGTCGGTCTTCAGTCCATGTTCCTCGCGCGGCTCGTGTCTCTGTGCAAACAGAGGAAGGCCCGCAGTGTCAATTTCTGAAGGGTTCGTTTGCAAATTTCCCCTCCATCTTTTTGTATATTTGGACATCTCACGTCTGCTGCTCATGAATTTCCGATAAATCTCAGTTTTCGATTAAATAAGTTGATTAGGAAGAGTACAACAGAAATTTCAAAGAGAAATCAGATTTGATTCTTACTGTTGTTGCAATAGCGATCGATGATTCAAATTAGTCATTATTGTCACAATAATACTGACCAAAATCTAATTCCTTCTCGAGAACAAATGATTATTATTTGCAAGTAGCTCCTTTCTGTATTTTCTTAAAAGATGATCAAACTATAGGGGGCAATTTATAAAAGTAATCTAATTTCATTAGCACTGCATTAATCTTGCCTCGAGCCATTAACCAAGGAGGTAAATTACTGTTTGAGCAGTAGACTAATTATTTAGGTGAATTAAGTACGGTCAGATGCATGGGATATGTAGGGAACGAGGCCTGCAGCCATGATCCATATATTCTAACCTAGTTTGATTAGGAGCTCGATTCAACTATTCCGCGAGTAACACAGACCGTCCGAACTGATCAACCTGAAAAAAAATAATAATAATAATTAAACGAACAATTTAATCTATATTAATATGCTAATATTAATTAAAACTTGTAATTAGATGAAAAAAGGCGATGAATTTTCTTAAATCTGACTATAATTTTTTAATTTTTTGTAAATTTTTATTAGATCGATTTGCGAGCTCGATGCAGAGAAGTCTTTCGACATTTTGACGAAGAAAAATTAAAAAGTTGGGGGTCTAATATGAAAAATGTAGTGACACGTGAGAAAGCACGGTTGGTACTTGTGAAAGTTAATTAATGAAAGGATTAGGTTGCTAATCTTCCCATTACACGAGGCCTAGGAAAAGGTGTAGGCCATGAACTTTTAGGATTTTTTTTTAAAATTTTTTTAATCATTATTTAAATTGATTTTCAATTGTCTGGCTACGTCCGATCCAACATCGGTAAATTTCGAAATTTTTTCTTTTTTTTTAATGGAGCCATAATAAAACAATTAAAACATTTTTCGATGACACGGCGATTGAGCCATTCGCTCGCTGTTTTCTAATCAAACGGGATTAACGAAGGATTAGAATGCAACCATGAACAACGCTGAGAAAATTATTTTTATTTTTTTTTTCCATCTCCACAAAATGATAATTAAAATCAAAACTCTAACTAATATTCTTATGGTAACTGGTCATCGGTTCTGCATTAATTTTTTTTTTGATAAATTACAAATGAATCCCTGAAACCTGAAAAAACATTAGAGAAGTCCCTGATTTTTTGACAAAGTAATTTCGCAGAAGAAAAGTTCATTTTTAGACCATTTTTTAATGGCTCTTGCATTGAAACGTAACAACCTAAGGGCCCTTGTGTTAGATGAAAATAGACTTTGGGCGCTCTTTAGTAATTATAAAAAGGCGAGGGACCTATTTGTAACTGAGTAGAAACATTTGCATTGCTACAAACCATAATTAGGGTTAAGTAAGGATGAAGCAATGTCATCATCATCTCTCGATATCTTTGAATTCAAATGGCAGACAGGATAAGATAGTGTTCAAAGGGCTCCATTGTGCAGTTTCCATGCCCTGCCCCCTCCAATCATTTTTCTCACATCTTTCTTTGCATTTTGGTCCCTGTCCGCATTCATCAGTTTCCTCTTCTATTCCAGTTTGTCGATCGCCAAATTTTATTATAAATTCGCACTTTTATGTAAAAAAAAACATACATCGAAAAAGCTCTTTAATATGCAACGTGAATTTTTTATTAGAAAAACTCCAAAAAAAAAAGAAGAGGAAAAATATTTGATTCTAGCGATGCGTAATTATGAAAATTTCAGTGACTTTTGTATAACGTAAAAGACTTAGGGACTTATGTGTAATTTGCCCATTTTAACGGGAAAATTCGAGCAAAGAGAGAAAGGGATTTGCAATTTCTATTGGCCAAAATTTGGAATTTTTGTCTTTTGCCCCCCCACGTGCAACTAACTTTGAATTTTGACGACAAAACATTTCAAATTTCGAGAAAAGTCATCACGAACCTTAAAATAGCCTCCAGTGCAGACATACTAACTCACCTATAAAATTACATATAACCCCCCTTTATTACATTTATTCGTATATTATAGCCGAAAAAAGTGTTTTTGACATAATACCTCTGTGAAACTTCCATAATTACACAGAAGCCTCTTTAGATTTCAATTCCCTCACCGCCAGCCCCAAAATTTTGATCCGGGCTTGGCCCATTAAGGCCCAACAACATATCAAAGCCCACGTGCCATCATCATTTTCATCGCCCAGCAGAGCTCCGAAAGAGCCCTTTTTTCCGATATTATTTTTTGAAAAAAGGAGCTCCTTTTTATCTCCGGCGCCAACCCACGAAGCCAGCACCTCCGATTAAACAATGGCGAGATCCCCAGCGCCGCGCCCCCAAATCTCTCATCTTCCGGCAATGGATTTCTTTAATACCTCTGCGGAACTGGAAAGAAGCTCCAGTGGGCTCCTCCTCCGATCTCCGCCTCTTTTATTTATTGCTGGAGAAAGGTCGGTTCTTGAAGCGGATCTGTGGTCCGAGAGGCCATGGCCAAGGAGATGGAGTATTACGATGTTCTTGGAGTTGCGGCGTCCGCCAGCGAGGAGGAGATTCGCAGGGTGTATTATCTCAAGGTTTGTTTCTGGGATTTGGGGGAAAAGAGAGATTTTTGTTTCGATGATTTGAGGATTGGCGTTTTGTTTTTGATTCAATTAATGCGGATTCGATTAAATATTGGTTCTGGATTTCAAATCCAATTTTTTTTTCATTGTTTTAGGGGTGATGTCTATACTGAAAGGTTGGATCTTTGCTTGTCAGTAATTTTTAATTTCTAGGTTTTCCTTTTAGCTGAGAAAATAGATCAACCACACTAAGTTTGCATACTCAAAAGAAAATTTGTAACTTGTCTTCAGTAATTGTTTGCTTGTTTCAACTTGCGTGTGCCTCATACTGGAATTCTATTTTGTGAGATTTGCTTGTATCCGATTTCCTGCAATCTGTAAATTGTGGTGAAGAATTTTGCTGGATTGATTTGGTGTTTAATTAATGGAACAGGCAAGGCTGGTACATCCCGATAAGAATCCTCATGACCCTCAGGCTGCTGAAAAATTTCAGGTATTTGTTATGTGTGGAAAACAATTTTCTTAGTAGATAGTATTATCATAGCCAATATTGTCTGTTTGTCCTCTCCTTTTATGCCCTCATTAAGATATTGGTTTGCAACAACTCTCTAAGCCAGAAAAAATTTGTAGTTGTTTGTACACATAAAGTAGTACACTGGTACTTGGTGAACCTAGGTGCGTATATTCTGGTGTCAAAGCTTCTAATAGTGATGGGCAACACCCTTCTTTTGCAGGTGCTTGGGGAAGCTTATCAGGTCTTGAGTGATCCTGTGCAAAGAAAGGCTTATGATGGAAATGGTAAAAGCAGTATATCCAGGTGAGCCAGAATTTTTCATCTTGGCTGCTAGATAATATAAACAATTGTAAGTTTAATAATTGGTTCTCTTCTAATTCAAGATAATGTGCCTGACCATTTTAATTTGTTCAACTAAGTGCATTGGTTTGAATTGAACTTGTTATTCCTATTTTTGATTTTCCCTCCACCACACCTATTCTCTCATTGAAAACTCTCGAAATTATATATTTCCTTATCCTCTCAGGGAAAATTTGCTGGATGCCACTGCTGTCTTCACACTTCTTTTTGGCAGTGAGCATTTTGAGAATTATATTGGGCACCTTGCTGTTGCATCAATGGCATCCCATGAATTGATTGGCGAAAATGACAATCCTGAGAATCTTCAAGAAAGGTTGAAGGCAAGTACCATTTTTTGTGCCAATCTTTTGCATATTGATGCAGGATTTCTGTGTCTTACTAGTCATCTGTTTGCCATTAGATTGCCATAACCAATCCCATTACTTATATATTGTTGTATATTCTTCAGTTATGGAAGGTTTTCTCTGTTCTATTTAAGCCATATTTCTGGTTCTACCACTCTATTAGTTTTGTGTTAATATTGGAATAATTCCAAAAACAAAGTGTTATTAAATCATCCAAACCTTCCTGCCTGTTGATTTTTCTATCACAGTATTGCAGCTTCTTGTATTGCAACTATTTTTCAACAGTTCTCACTGAAGGAAATAATTGCATCCACAGTTTGCTATTACTTGGTCTTTGGGAAGAGATCTTATTCTTTTGTTGTATATATGTTGATGAGTAGGCTGTTCAAAGGGAAAGAGAAGAAAAACTTGCAAGATGGTTAAAAGACTTCCTCAATCAATATGTGCATGGTGATAAGGAGGGTTTCACATACCGTGCAGAAACTGAAGCAAAGCGACTTGCCAATACAGGTAGTCTTTTTTTATTACTTCTGTTTTCCACGGTGGCAGTTTTTTGGGACGTGGTCAATTCAGGTTTTATCATACCTGAATTTGCTATCATCTGATATACACTAAAGCCTAGAGGGACATGTTTGTTTACTTTCTGTACTCTATTATTCAAATACAGATTTTGGAGTTGAAATTCTGCGCACCGTTGGGTATACTTATGCAAGACAGGCTGCAAAAGAATTGGGAAAGAAGGCCAAGTATCTAGGTGTCCCATTTTTTACTGAATGGGTGCGTAACAAGAGTCATATTTGGAAGTCACAATTTACTGCAGCAAAAGGTTTAGGCATTTCTCTTCATTATATACAGTTAAAAAAATTGCACTTCCTGATTATTGGCTAATTTTCTAAGTGGCCCAGGTGCTTTGCAATTATTGCAACTTCAAGAAGACCTTTGCCGGCAATCTAACAAATATGGATGTGGTGCTGATAAAGATGTTGAAATGCATTTAAGGATGAACAAGGACTTGATGATGAACACACTGTGGAAATTAAATGTTGTAGATATTGAAGTGACTCTTTTGCATGTATGCCAATTGGTAAGCTGTACTTTTGAATCGCTTATACCTTCATTGACAATTAACAGATGCACACAGAACATATTGGCATTAAGGGCTGTTTGTACAAGATAAATTAAATTTGGGAAATCATGATGAATTTGATAGGTGCTCCATGAAAAAAAATAATTACTCAAGCAGGAGCATTTTATTTACTCAAGGTCTAGCTGATGCTGAAATTTTTCGTTCTTGATTTTTTGATGACCCATTTCTGTTATAATGTACTTATGCTGTACCAGATGATCCTGTCAGGATATCAGTAATTTTCAGTGCAATACATATATTTAGTGGTTTTAAGTCCAGAATAACTGCATAAGTCTCTCGTGATAGAATTAATCAACATGCTTTGCATTTTGAATGATCAACAACCCACATGGCTAAAAGGTTCTCACTTTCTTTTTTTTTTGGTCTTAGTTTATTTTTCTCAAAACACTGTTGAACTGCTTCCTAGGTATTGAATGAAAATGATGTTAAAAAGGAAGAACTGAAGTCCCGGGCCATTGCTCTGAAACTCCTTGGCAAAACATTCCAGGTAGGATGATAATTAAGTTAATTGTATCTTAAGTCTCTTGATAGCTCATGGTTTATTATGATGAACTTGTAATGCATTTTTCATGTTTGATATCCATCATATATGCTACTAAGACCCTTCAATTATGAAATCAAATAGCTAAATTCTCTAGTTGGATATGATCCTTTCAGTGTGTACAGTGCTTGTCTGTATGTAATCTGACGCGATAGTTAAGATTAAGTTTATTGTGAACCACATTATTCCTGATCTACTCCTAGAAGATGACCTTCTCATTATGTCATTATCAATGTTTTTACAAGTGTTCATCCATCTCTGCACAGAGAGAAAAGCAGTCATTACAAGCTAGCGCATCTAGAAAGAATGTAGTAGAAGATGACGGGAGCAGTTCTGATGATAGTTCTGTTGAGGATCTATCAAGAATTGTTTCATATCGAACACCAATGGTTACTCAGGCATTTCTATAGCCCGTTTTATCATTAATCTGCATTTTGGATTTTTCATCAACCCTCTGAAAGATTTTCCACTCTTATTTTCAGGGCATTGGCAAGCTCTTCAGATGCCTTTGCAGTCCAACAGATGATGTAGACGATGAACTGGAGTACCATCGCAAATGACTTGGCAGAATCATTTGTTCATCATTTGGACTTCAGATGTTGACATTATTTTTCCATTTTCACTTCAAAATTATTTGGTGAGTGAGCATATTGGGAGCCTGGGTCAAAACTGAACTCTGTTGTAGTTATTTTGTGAGGATATGTATAGGCTATCCGTCACGTGGATATCAACCCGTAAAACTCACCTGTTTCGTCGTTATATTATATGATCTGGAATCATTTTATCAGCACTTGAAGTTACTCATTAATATATTACACTTAACATGAATTTATATACAATGCATCCTGTTTCATGCATTTGGCTTACAGGCCAAGTTCAACTCCATTGGAGTTATTTATACAACAATCACGAAAACAAGTTCAAGAGTAAGCATTTCTTCCCCCATTAGAGCTGTTTAATGTACAAGAAGAGTCCTTCAACAGGACAATCAAGTCAGAAGTTTCCCAAACAGGCTTCCGAAGGAGAAGCTGGTCTTTGCCCAGCCACCGGGCTCGCGAGCCTTGACTGCAGCGGAGGGCGCCTTCTTCACATTGAGCATCACAGTCTGCCCAATCTCACGGCGAAGAGCTTCGATGGTCTTCATGTCCACCAGGTCCCCAGACGCATCCGCGACATAGAATACATTCACCGCTTGCTCTCCAACAGTCGTCACGTCAGCCCTTCTCACTGACAACCCGTGCTCCCGGAGAACTCTGGTTACATCTGAGAGCAACCCTACCCTATCCCTTCCACACAGCTCCAGACTCAAACCCTGCAACCACACCCAACACCACATTCAGTATTCAAAGCAGGAAGGACTGCCAGAAACACGGGAATTTCCGTATCTCTACTTCACCTCGGAAACTCTTCTGAGAATTGCAGCTTCCAGGCACTTCACCACCTTCTCCTTCTCTTCTTCTGAGTCGAGAATGCGTCCATCCTTCTGCCGTATATACAACTCCTGGAATTGACCATATCTCGATCGATGTTTCTTCCTACAGAAGAACTAAACAAATCTAATATGAAGCAAATACCTGAATTGCATAAGGACCATCAGAAGAAACAGAAGCATGGAACACAACGAACTGCATATCCGTCAACGTGCAAACAATGTCGAACAGCAACTTAGGCCTGTCCTTGCACTTCACATTCACCACCGAGTACCCTTTGTCTTCGCAAAGATCGATCGTTATCAATGGCTGCACCCCGCCGCCTCCATCACAGCCCTCATAGTCCCTGTCGGCGAACATCAGCTGGTGAAGCCTCCGGTCCACGTGCGTTGAGCCCATGCAGAAGCTCGTGTGGGCCTCTCTGCCATCACGGCCCGGGCCACGCAGCACATTGCGGAGCTGCTCCTCCATGAGGGAGAGGCGGCGGGCGTCATCGACAGCGCGGAATGTGGTCTGGTCATTGACGTAGACGACGCAGGCGACGCGGGTGTTGTGGGTCCAGAGCTCGGCAGCGATGACGTTGCAGTGGAGGCTGGCGAGCACAGCGAAGATCTCGGAGAGGAGGCCCGGGCGGTCGCTACCGATGAGCTCGATGGCCGTGTGGTCGCCGACCATGTGCATGCCCACAGATTTTCCGGGCTGTGTCTGCTCTCCAGTCGTGTTTACGCCTGCATTGCCGCTCACTGGACCTAAAGACTGAAATAAAAATATATGAATACAAGGGCTTTCTCACATAAAAATGGCTACTTACATTTAGGACCCCACAAATTTTATAATTACATGAGTGACAAAAATTCCCAGAATTTTTCTTATTAGAGAAAACACCCGCTGTTTCCAGTATTGATAAACAACTCCTAATTTTTTTTGTTTCTTTTATAAAGCACACCATGATTTTGTGTTGCGAAAAACAAGTCATACTGATTAATTAAGATACTTCACACAGAAAATAGTCATTAATCTTTCAGTTTAGAAGCAGTACACTTACAAGCAGTAAAGATACAAGGGAAAAAGATAGCAGAAAATACCTTCTCAATGTATTGGATGGTCTTCGGGTCGCTGAGCTTCCTGCCCTGCTGGTCTGTGACATGGAACACTGCGCCGACACATCGAAGCACAACCAAGGTTTAAAACATCAGTTAATACCAGTACATATCAGTAATTCAAATTCATACAAGCCAAAACATCCTATTTCGTATTGGCAACCAATATTCGATACTGATACAATATGATGATTTTAAAGCATGAAAGAAATTCTTTACCATCCATAAACCATCTTCCGTCAGAGGTGATGTATGCTTTGGAGATGAACAAGTCCAGGTCACTCAAAACCTGCACCACTTCAAGCAATATCCCTGGCTTGTTCATGCTATGCACCTGATAAATAACATGTATATATGATATGCCAAGTCACAATTTGCAAGATCATCTACTACAGCAAAGTATCAGGCTTGAGCTTTACCTTGACCAATGTGCAGCCACTGCAGGTTGTGTTGTCGATGCATACCCTTAAAACAATTGGATGGCGAGGTTAATTTTGCATTTTATTTTTTTTACTTGGCAGCATACATGCAAAATTTTCAAACCAATTTTCTCACGTGAGTGACAGAGTGAGATACCTAGGAGGGTTGATGTATTGACTCAGGTACTCATACTCCGGATCAAAATAAGGCTTCATATATACCAAGTTGACTGATAACACCCTGCATATGCAAGAAACAATTGTTGATCAAATACTGTTACTGAAATTAAATAGGTAAAGGTAGAGCTGATTAATCCACTGTCACAAACAATACAAATCATCAAGTTAAATAGCACAAATTTCTGAAGCAGAACAAACCTGCAACTGCTTCAAGATTTCAAGCACAAGGCACACTGCATCAGATGAAAAACCAAACCAATGACTACTTCAATGAACTGAAAATGCACTTATTCTTCTTCTTCTTCTTCTTAGAAGATTTCACTCTAAAACAAGCACATAATGATTCAGATAAATAAACTGAGAAAGGAATTCCAACAATCCAGGTTAAGGCTAGGTCCACGAGTAAAGCAACATGGCCTTTACGTGACAATGACGCGCCAAGCAGAAGAGATGCCACTGAAATCACTATCAATTATACTCTGAAAACAAGTAGCAAGCAGGTTTAGTGGGCCTCAAAGATATATATAATCCCCCTAACCATCGAACAACAAACAGAGAATCAAAGCTCCACGTCAGGGTTACTCCGCATGAGAATAATTAAACCCGGAAAAGCCCGAAAAATGGAAGCCTTTGCAAGGTTTCCAAAGCATCTCCGAACAGGGAAAAGCATGGACGAGAAAAGACAATGGAAAAAGAACACTGAGAATCAACTAGAACTACTCGTGGCTGCGATTAGTTGTGGATTCAACGCGATCTCGATTCTCCTCTCGACTGTATGGTGGAGCAAATGCTCAGCTGGGCATTCCTTCAAACAATTTGTTATCAGAATGTGATTCAAAACTTACACAAAAACTGCCAACCGTAGATATGAAATCTATTCGACAAACAAAAAAAAACAAAAATCAGAGATGTTGATGATGAAGCTATGGCTCGAAGATGAAGATGCTTATTGCTTACCAAGTTTTTCTCCTTCTCCTCCTGCTCCTCGGGATGCTTTCTGTGAAGCTGCTGAAGATGGAGATTAAGATAAAAGAAAGCTCGAGGAAGAAGAGAAGAGCGGAGAATGGCGTAAAAGAAAAGAAGAGAAGATAAGATGGGGATGCGAGATACTAAACTGAGGCTACGGATTAAACAAAGGAAAAGACGCGCGGCGAATGGGAGGGGGCGGTAGTGTGCGGACGTGGCAAACCATGATTCATTGGTTGCGAGAATGAGTGGCTCCCGACGAGGAAGATTGGAAGGGACGTGGAGCTGAACACTGTACCTGCAAAATCAGAAGTCAACGAATCCTTGATTTTTTTCTTAATTTTTTGAGTTGCACTAAGTAAAATTCTTCTCCTTTTGTCATTGAAATGCTTCCAAATAAGTAGCAAAATCAGTTTGCCGAATGTGATTGATTTTACGTGTAATAAAATCCACCCACAACTCAGGAAACACCGCGTTTCCCAGGTTTTGTTCCCGTAATCTTGGAATGAGAAGCCATCACTGCTAACAAGAATGCCTTAATCCTAGTTTAAATCGTGGATTAACGAAGGGCTGCAGCTTTACACAAAGCACAAGCTGGACTGTGCTGGAAAAGATGCAAGAAGCCAAAAGAGCAGCGAGAAATGAGAAGCAGACGGGGAACAGCGACGTGACTGCTGGAAAGGAGACACTGGTGGATGCTGTTGGCTCCTTCTTGACTCGCAACAGTAACCGAAGCACTAGCGCTCGGTTGCTTTCGCTTCCCCACTTCGTTCAATTCCATTTGACTTGTTGCGATACAGACAACCGAATTGATTTCACTGTAGAAGATCAGTTGAGATGAGAAGGTGTCCAGTGGAGACTATAAGTTTGACGATATAGACCAATCATTGTTCGACATGCTCTCGATGCGGACACTGCTGCAGTCAGCGCAAGAATTGATAGTGCTCAACAATCAGTGAACGCAGCACAACGAGATTTTTAACTGATGATAGATATTCGTCGATAAGATGGTATCAGTTTCACTAGTCGGATCGAATTGGGTTATCGGGTTATCGGGTCGGGTGACAACCGCTAGCTCTGAGTCACAAGGAAAGACGGGTGGGTTACCGCTGCGCGAATCGCGGAAAATGATATCGCGTACTTCGAATTCTCTCAGAGTCGCGAACCCTCGCTTCTTCCTCTTCTTGCCCGACTCGATCCCTCCTCTCTCCGTCCGATCCCGAGCTCTGAATCCTCGTCGGAGAAGCAGGACCTCGATTGCTTCGATGGTCTACGAGAGGGAGCTCGCCGCCGCCCTCGCCGCCCGCCTCTGCCAAGTACCATCATCGCTTCCTCTCGCTTGTGTCTTTATCCTGACGAGATCTTTTTTCATCGTATTTCTTGGGTTTTTCGTCTGATTAGGGATTTGTGGTTTGTGCAGACTGTGCAGAAGCCGCTTTTGACGTCAGATGTGCAATCGAAAGCGGATAAGAGCCCAGTTACCGTTGCAGATTATGGTACGTCGGTTTTCCTTTGCGAAATTTCTTCAATTTTATTCTTTGGTGCTTTTCGGATTTACGATTGTTGGTATTTTCACTGGTTTTATGAACTTGTAGTTCTTTGTTTGACATGTTGGGATCTATCTGAGAATGGAAATGTGGTTTGCATAGGGATATGGAAGGGAGGAGAGGCAGTTGTAGGTGTTTTTATGTTTGTTGGAGTAAGAGGAGATGCAACAAGTTCGTTGGATGAAAAAACTAGGTTTTACAAGAGGTGCAGATTGAATTAGGAAATGTCCATGTATAGCATATGCAAAAAGAACTTAATGCCGTAAAATCACAAAATGCAGAACAATAATAAGGTAAATCCTACTATCTCCTGTTAAAAAATTGCATAATGCTGAGGATTCAAACCCACTCAGCGGCAGATGATGTGTTGGCAAGGCACCGTGATTGAAGTGGATATCCTCAGTGTAGATTTTCTCAAAGAAAAAAAAAGACTAGTTTTAGACATTGTGTTGGTGGTTGGAATTGGACCAGATTGCTTATGGTAACTTGACACTTTTCGAGTAAAATTTTCTTTTTGCTTGTTGCATGTTCAAGTTGTTGGCGTATGACAATATTTGAGGGGAAATTTAAAATAAAATATAAAATATAAATTATGATTATAAATATGATTAAATTTTAATATAATTACATTTAAATTTTCAATTAATTTTAATTAATATCCAATTAATCATAAGTGTAATAATGTAAATAAAGATAAAAAAAGTGCATTGTGATTTTTACGAGGTTTGCCAATCAATCGCGTCTATTCTACGGCTCCTGTTCTGCTCTTAAGGACTTAAATTTCTTCATTAGTGTTATTTCTTGAGATAAAATTAAACTTTTACATCTATTTGCAACCCATAAGTATCCCTTATTTAGGGTGAATTTACACTTATACAATCAATCTCCCCAATTGAGAAGATCTATTTCACACCGGAGTTATTGTATTTTCACACTCGGAATATCTAGGAGTGTTTATAAGTAAAAAAAATGAAAAAAATAATATATTTGAAATTCAATACAAATTTACTCAAATGTTGAGAACAAGAATAATGGGGATTTACTTTAAGAATAGAATGCTTAAACCAAGGTTTTAAGTATCGGCTTCGGTTTTGGTTTCGGCACCCAGCGAAACCGATACGTTTTGGCCGTTTCGATTTCAGTTTCAGCCGTTTTGGTTTTTTTAAATTATTAATTGTGTGTTGACTAGAATTTGACTATATTTTGACTGTACTTTGACTTTAAATTAAAAAATACGATAAAATTTTTAAAAAAATTTATACAAATTTAAAAATTATGAAAGAATTTATAATTAATTTTACCACGATATTAAATATTATTTTAATTAATTAAAATTAATTTTGATAGTTAACCACTGTTTTTATATATTACTATATAAAAAAATATATGAGAAATAATATGAATATGATTAAAAAATTAAAAATTAACATAAGTAAATTTAGCTTATTATTAAAATATAATTGACATATACATAATTTATTAATTATAATATAATACAACTAATCATCATCATCATCAGTTAAATTTAAAACATCTGCATGTGAAATTATGAATTCAGTACTTGAATGATCCAGATGAACATTTATAAACATACGAGAACAATTACCTCTGTGCAATCTCGTGACAGCGATTCATATGGGAGCAAGACCGATACAAATTTTTTTTGTCTTTACTTTCGGTGGAACGGTCATGTACGCATGCACGTGAACAAAGAAATCAATGTGTTTCGATCAAAATCATTTTCATTTCAGTTTCAATCAAAATTTTTTTTTATTAATTATATTTTCACTAAAATTTAACTTTATTTCATTTATTTTTTAACTTCAAATTAAAAAAATTATAATATATTTAAAAAATTTTAAAAATAATGAACAATTACGTGAACAGTATTTGACAGAAACCGGTATGAGCGTCGGAACTAGATTGGCGACAGCGCTGACCCCGATGCAAGACCGGTCTCAGCTTGCGGGAGTTGGAGCCAGATCAGTGAGGGCGCGAGATAGGCGAGGGAGCGGCGGCAGACTGGCGAGCACGTGGGGCCCTCGGGCTTGAACACGAAGCCAACGCGAGCTCCCCTCTGCGCACGCGAGAGCCCCGCGAACTCCCGCCCACGCGCACTCGAGCCCGGCGAGCTCCCACCCCCGTGCACGAGCCCGGCGATCTCCCGCCCGCGCCCGCTCGAGCCCGACGAGCTCCCGCTAGCGCGCGCAAGTCCAGTGAGCTCCCGCCCGCACTCGAGTTTTTTCGTTAGTAAAGATAAATAGTAAATCCTAAACCAAAATCAAAATTAGGGTTTCGGTTCAAGACTGGCCGAAACGGTTCGGTTTCAGCCGAAACGTAAAATCTTGCTTAAAACATTTATTGGTAGAAGGTACGAGAGACTTAAATCATTTTTCTAAATAATCTATTAAAATTGTAAAACTTATTAAAAAAAGATCAACCATGCTTATTTATAGTTTTTAGGTCGAAATAAGCAGTTGGTAGTAAAATCTCACCGTTTGATTCGCTCAAACGGTTAAAATAATAGCTGTTAGTCGCGCATAAAATTTGAACTGGACGTCCATTTCAGATAAACAAATGTCCGATTTTAGTTTTTTAGAATTGACTTTAAAGTTCTATCAGACAGGTTTTGTCGAGCCAAAATGCCAGTCAGAACCGAACATTTGGTAGCAGCAATACTGTAGGAGTACTATAGAAATACTATAGGAATGAAGTTCCTACAAAATCTTACGCGACATGCACTCTAAATAAAACAATCTCAAAAATAAATTTTCGATTCGACTAAATTAAATAAAAATCTAAATTTATGAATTCAAAGTCGATCTAACATCTTGAACATTTTTTGAGTTCTCAACTTGATCTTTAAACTTCATTTTCAATTTATCATCATTTTTATTTTTGAGTCTTTATCTTCAAGATTTAATATCGAGAATCAGTCCTTCACAAGTTTGAAATTTATTACAAAATCCTGAAATTTATTAAAATTTAAGAAATTTATTAAATACTAGTTTGATCATTATTAAAATCTAAAAGCCAACACAAGTTGCATCTATTATTATTAGGCTCTTGAATATACACTTATATAGTCCATTTTCAGTAAAAAATAGCATCAATCAGGGACCATTTTCTGATAGTAAACTTCCACTTGGTGCGTTGTAGGCTCACAGGTAATTATGAGCCTTGTTCTGAAGATGGAACTTCCTTCTAAAACTTTTTCTTTGGTGGCTGAGGATGTGCATGCCCCTGATCTTTTTTTATCCAAATTTATTTATAAAAGTTTTGTCAACAAGTTCCTGATATATATCTGTCTGGTTGGTTTATGTTCTATTTCTGTAGGATTCTAGAGATCTACACGAGGATGGGGCCCAAGAGACGCTAAAGAGCATCATGAAGCTTGTAAATTCTGCTGATGGTACATATAATATTTCTGTATCCAAGGAAGATGTGCTTGTTGCTATTGATAGTGGCAAGTCCGAAGGTGGTCCGTCTGGCCAACATTGGGTATTAGATCCTATAGATGGAACTAAAGGGTGAGCAATGGTAATTTGGATTTAGAGCTTTTGTTATCTCAGCAAAGATCTGTTTTTTATTTGTGCATCAATAACCTTGAAGTTGCTGAACACAGAGAACCAATGACTCAATTTAGTTTTAGCAACGGTATAATGACATTACTGACTGTTGTTGTTTACGTTGTCACCAATAAAATATGAAATGACATACATTTTGCATATTTTTTTCCTTACAGAGCCATATATAGCGCAAGACTCATGCTGCACAACCAAAGTCTTACATTCATGTATGTTGTTATAGATCTGATTTTTCAATTTCTTTTTTAGGTTTGTACGCGGAGATATGCAATTGCATTGGCTTTGCTTGATGAAGGAAAAGTTGTTCTAGGTCTTTTGGCTAGCCCAAATCTCCCTTTGGCCTCAATAAGTGCACCCAAGAAGAATGTTTTGCGAGATCAAACTGGTTGCCTTTTCTCTGCTAAAGTTGGTGCTGGAGCGGATATGCAATTACTAAATGGATCTACACCAAGCAAAGTTAGTGTCTTTCTTTTTGTTATGGATCATTTTGGTAGAGTTTCCATATGTGCTTAATTAATCTGTTCTTGTTTTGGTATATGTCACTACCATTGAGGATCCAGCTGATGCATCATTCTTTGAATCATATGAAGCAGCACACTCCATGCATGATTTGTCTAGTTCTATTGCTCAGGTAATAAAATAGTTCAGTTCTTTCCTGTTATGACAGGATTCACAAGCACCACCTGTCAGAATTGACAGCCAGGCCAAACATGGTGCCCTGGCTCGAGGGGACGGAGCCATATATTTGCGTTTCCCACATCAAGGTTATTGGGAGAAGATATGGGACCATGCTGCTGGATTCATTGTCGTCTCAGGTATCCATTCTCCCAAATCTCGTCCAATAGCTCGAGATACTGGAGGGGAAGAGGATTCAGTGAACTTTTGAAAATATTTATGCTTAAAACTTTTGATGGTGTTGCAGAAGCTGGTGTAGTGACTGATGCTGTGGGGAATGAGTTGGATTTCTCGGAGGGAATATACCTTGACCTTGACACGGGCATCATGGTCACAAACAAGAAACTGATATCACTGCTCTCAAATGCTGTTCGAGATGCTATCAAAGAAAAAACTCAGTCCACATCCCTCTTGTAATCCTTTTGTATTAACAATTAACTCCCCCAGTGGCTGCTACATTCACCAGTTAAATCAATCATATGTAAACATAGTGGTGTCTTGTACTAATAATTTGACCTCAATGCAGCTACCTTCAGTTTATTTCTTATGAAGAATTGATGTGCAATTTGAAGTTGTTAGAAAAATATGCCTTCTATTTACAGTTTCCATTTGCCCATTGTTACATATAAATCAAGTGTAGGCCGGCCTACATAAATCAGATCTACAAATTTAGGGTTCCTGCATTTGAAAATAGACTGGGTAGGAAGGTGGGTAATCCCCAGGGTGTTTATTGGTTGTCTCCCTGAGCGATATCTCTTGTTCAGAAAGGTTAAATAGAATCTGGTCATAAACATCTGTGAATAACTCAGTGAGTGGTGGTTTCCCTGTTCTCTCTGCAACCTGAATTGCTTGTGGTAACTGCAGACAAGATGGCTTTCATTGTATGAATCATTTATCTACATAAAAGATGAATAGAATGCAAATATTACCTCTCTCCTTATACGGCTTCTAAGATAAGCTGAAAAACTTCATCATTTCACCAACCATTCTTCTCGATCCATTTTCTACATCTCGATACTGGATCCCTTGCAGTTCTCCAATGCTCAATCTCATCAAGCAGAAGGTACTTGGTGGAGTCATCAGATGTTGAGTGGTGACCCACTCTATACATAAGTACCTACAGATTTTGTTCCATATTTGCGGGATTGATACTTGAAGCATGAAGCATAGTTGTGCTTCCTTCATTTTTGGTTGCTCAAATGGGAAGAATGTTGCACCTCAACTAAAATAGGTCGGCATTCGCTAATCGCCATTTCACCAGCAGCAGAAACTGCATTGTAAATGGCAAGAGCATCATTACCATCCACCTGTATGCTTTGAATCCCATATGCTGGACCTCGAATAACTGCACCATCACCTGAAAATCCATTCATGTGCACATAAATTCCTGTCATTTGACATAGAGAAAATAAACAAAGACAAACTAAAACTAACGGTGGGTTAACTGTACTTTGAAACTATTCCGTTGTAGGAGTACTGATTAGCTATTGTTGCAACAGATGAAGATAACTGGAGCCTCCATAACAGCAGCAAAATTCAAGGCAGCATGGAAATCTCCCTTACATATTACATGCAAATTTCAGAAAAAAAGAAGCTTTGTTGCTCTGAAGCGTTTGCAAGCATAGCGTATGTACCTCACTCATTCGACCATCGCCGAAATAAGTGATTACACAGGCATTTTTCTTGTCCATCTTGAGTGAATAGGCAATTCCAACAGCTTGTGGTAGCTGTGTACTGAAAAAACATTGGACTTGAGGAGGATACTTGCCATAATCAAATACTTTTTTGGGCACAAGTAAAAATGAATTGCTTACGCAATAAGAGATGAGACTGAATTAAGCCTGTCACATCCATAATGGATTGGCATCTGCCTTCCTTTGCCGTATTCTGACTTATTTCCAAAGTTATGGTCGGAAAATTCTTGCAGAGTGCAACTGCGCCATACAAGGACACCGGGCTCCCTGTACTATATTAGTTCAAAGTTGTCCGAGTAGATGTGTGTATCAAGTAGCATAAGATTACTACTGAATAGAGAAATAGAAATAAATCAAACAGAAAGCATGGATATTTTCTGCTGTCTAACCTGGGGGAGGACAATATGATCCATGGTTAGTGCAGCTGCTGATGCAATGTTAATGGCTTCTTTGCCAATTGAAGATAAAAGGATATTCTCCCTTGCTTCTGGGCTTCATAGAAGATTGTGTCCATAATTTGTAATGTGACCATGCTGCTACACCTTTTCAAAGCAACTTCTTTGCTAACCTAATAATTAAGAAAGCAGAGTGCAAAATTTTTTTTACACAAACCCTAAATTACATACTGCAAAGGAGCATATCCAGATGCAAAGCAAAAAAATGAGAGTTAAACATCACACCTGTTTGAAGCTGCTCCCAGAGATTATATGTCCAATATTCATCCAGAACATGATAGCAACTTATCTGCTAATGTAGTGCCTCTGGTAGAAATCTCATCTCAGTGCTGAAAGTAACCTTCTCACCAGGGAAATCTAAACACTGTAGTTGACAAAATCCAAATGAATGAAATCTAAGACTTGTTTTAGAGAATAACATCAAACTGGGGAATCTTACATATTTTCCACTAGATAGTGCTAACGAAGTAGGGATGTGCTCTAACGGTATTTTTTTCCTTAACAATGCAACTGAGGTTTCTATAATTTCCAAGCAAGCACTTAAATAGTGACTATCAGAAAATGTTTCATCTATATTTTCAAGTCAGCGTAGAGGTAAAAGGTAAAGTCATTTGTCATGAACTTCATAATGCTAATATGCAACTATTCCATTCTCATATCCTGTTAAAGATCCATCCGATCTGTCAAAACAATACTGGAAAGAGATCTTCAGAAGTATGAGAGTCACTTGGCTGTCAACTGCCTATTTGCTACATCTCAATGGTTGGCACTGTTACTCTTTCGGAACATTCTGACAATGAAGATTAAAAAAAAATGTACTTTGTTTAATGTTATTCTGATCATGAAATTCTTTCATCATACAGACCCTTCATGACAATTACTTAACTTTCTGCGTTATGAACAGGGCATTTTCATCATATTCACCAAAAAACTCAGCTGTTGCTTATCATTATCAATGGTTGTGTTTAATTACGTTTTGACTCAATCTGTTTCATCACACTGATTACAACTTCTATAGGCATTCGTGCTGTTTTTAGAGGGTTATATCTGTTAATTGCTAGCTGATTGCTCCTATTGACTGATTCGAAAAAGCAACAAATAGAAAGTCACAAACCGAATCCTCTATTAATTGTTTATACTTTCTTTAAGATAAACATCTCTATCTTTGGGAGCAAAAAGAATCTCAACCTCAAGTTTTTTATAACACAAGGATCACAAATTTTTTGTACTAATCCAAAAAACTTGCCCATGATTTACATACAACCCATACCATTAATTCCCTGCAAATTTTACAGCACATCTTCATTTAAACATCATAAGGAACACACAGAGAAGACCAAACAACATCATGAACAGAAAAAAAAAAATCCAAACTTTTCCATAAAAAATTTCCCTATTTTCAACAAACAAAGATTCCAACAAGAAAGTCAGCCCTCTTGATGTCAAAAATGAACAAAATTTGCCTTTCATCCAGAAATGAAACCGATCAAAACATAACAAAAACAGAGACGGAGAAAGGCAAGCCTACCTCGTCATTGGAATCATCAAACTCCTGCGAAACACGCTCCCCGATCCTTGATCGATCCGAGATGGCGATTCAAACACGGCACAGAAAAGCCCGAAAAAGAAGAAAGAAATCGGCCGAACTGGCCAACTCCGGTCACTGATGACCTCAAACATGGCAACTCTATCCACAGAAGATGCGCCATCCTCGATCCTGTGGACAGGAAATCCAATCCGGAGCCTTCAATCTCAAATTCCAACAAAATTTCTGTCGAAGATGGCACATAAATCGAAGGGCGGAGATCCACGTGCAGATGAGCAGAGAAGGCAGGGTTGGGCTCGCGATAGCATCGTCGTCTGATTGCACGCGCAGGGTTGAGCCCAGAGGTTTGTGGATTTGCTCTGCCGACTGTTCAGACGATTAATACTTGCACAACCAGTCAATTGATGGACACGTCGGCATCCAGTTGAGTTGGCATTTGTTACTGTGAGGGATTTTTGCAATATACCCTGAGGGAATTATATAATCGCGTTATCCTTGTGTTGATATTTTCATGTATGTAACTAAGTTTTGTAAATAAACCCTTAACTTTTTTGTGTCGCCCAATTAACCTCAATGAAATAAGTCTCTCGCAAATAAACCCCAATTTTTTTTTGTTTTTACTTTTTTGCAAAAATACAATACATTGCTCAAAAATTAATTATCAAACCATAAAATAAAAAAGAAAAATAATTTTACTCCATCAAAAAATTAATTATGATAGAAAGAATGCATTCACTATTTGAAGTCTTTATTTTAACATTTAAAAATCGACATACTAATTATATACTATATACGTAAGTATTACATTCTTTACTCTTTAGGAGATATGCATACAATTTATTATTTTTAGGAGTATGTCTACACATATAGATTTGTCGTATAAAATTCTGCGATTTTATAGGGGTACATATGAAAAAATGGAATTGCGGAAATGGACGTGGAGCTTGCTGACTCCAGGTGGAGAGGATCAGTTGTTTACCACGAACAGCAAACAAGATTACGCGGTTTACGTTGTTCTGACACGTGGTCACTCCTCGGCTTCACAGATTTTTAGGCGGCCGGAATCATGCTGGATATCTGAGACCAACGGTGACAATGAAGTATCACACGGCATCAACCGAGGCGTTTGAGTGGACCTTGAGGACCCGGTTAGGTTCGAACCCAACATGGAAACAATGGGCCCGACAAGTGCCCAATTTCCAGAACCAGATAATAGTATTCTCGTGATTAATTAGCCGCTGTTAATTATTTAATTAGCATAATAGTTAGGCGCAAAACAGTCGGCTTGGGGCCACTAATCCCCACTTAATCCACATCGCACATTTCATGATTAGATGCGAGAGCCGTAAAGCGGCTGCGTCAACTCCCCAAACTGAAAAGCCAGTTAGGCCCGAATCCATTTTCCAATGCAATCATTCCCGCCACCAAACCAGCACCCATTTGTGATTCGATATGGGCCCCCATTTCGGACTCGATTGAACAAGGTACCAAAACAAGCCCAATGGCCCGCGCGGAGACTTCGCATTCAATCTCACGTGGCCGTGCATGCCCTGTCAATTGCCATTAGTGGCTAATCTTTTTGGTTAGAGTATGTTAAGGCCCTTGTTTGTGGGAGAGCGAAATGATTAGGAGGCTGTTTAGTGGTGTTTTGAACTTGTCGAGCAAGGAAACAAGCTTCTTTAATCAATTTATGAATCGCGGTTCGTGGAAACGATGTGGATGTTCGAAAGTAAGCCGCTCTGGCATTACTTGCTTTTTCAATATTTTTTTAATATGTTTTGGTCGATTAATGGCCATGACTTCCTTGTTTTGAGGAGCCGCTGCGGAAAGATGATTTCTCTGTTAATGTTATTACAAATCCTCAAACTCTTGGAATCGAAACTTGAATTCAACAGCAAAGAGAGATTGAAAAATTCTTAAATCTTTGTCATGAATTATTGAAGTCACATTCAATGAGAAGAAAAATTAAGTATGAAGAATGTTTCCTGTTTAAGGTCCTCTTTTATTTATTTATTTATTTATTTTCAACAACTTGAAAGACAAGTTGGTAGTAGTGCTTTCATTTTTTATCAAAAAATCATTTAGCACAAATTCTATTAAAAAGAAGAAGAAAAAGAAAAAAAAAATGATGATGACGATGTTGTGTATCAGATTGCAAAAGGATTTTCATTGTAGTTGTTGTGAAGCAGCCTCCTGCCCCTCCTCCACTGTCCAAAATCTCTCGTATTGCACGAAGGCCCCCACCCCCTCCTCACGCGCGCATTCCCTATGCATTTCGCATTTCATCCCCTGACGACAGTGCTCGCGCAATGCTCACGCATCCTCCACCATTTCTACAAAAATACAAAGCAAAGCCAACCCCAAAACGCATGCCATGCCGTGCCTCACTCACTCGCTCCTTTGCTTCGCGACACATCAATCAAACACCTCATAAAAGCAACAAAAAGACATGGCTTGGAGTAGCACATTAGAGAGCCGAAGGTCAGAGGGGAGCCCCACACTTAACCACAGAGTTTTTGCTAATCTTGATGATCGAGTACAACATCAGTACATGAACATTAAATAGATATGACAATTACATGCTTATAGATTGTTGCTTAGTATGAGCATGAACACACATGTTCTAGTTAGTTGGGCAAGCTTATTTCATCATAGTCATCCAAGGACAAGAACACTTCATCCAAGCACGAGAGCTCCGCCCCGTCGTCGTGGAACCCCGTTTGTGACCCGTCGTAGACTCGGCAAATCGCCCACTTGTTAGCATCCTAATGAGCAGAAGAATAGTACAGTTCAACAAACATGTTGTCAAAGATCAAATTCAAATGCAGAATGAAGGATAGAGAAGAACATACTATTTTGGGGTGTCCTTTCTTTTTAGAGGACCTTCTACCACTACTAGTGGTGGCAACTCCATCTAACAAATGGTACTCATGCATCACCCAATTGGTTTTGATCCCTTCCGCTGCTTCTCCCATGTAATACACCAGAGTCTTCTTCACGCCAACATTGGAATCGTGGCTCATCACCGGCTCATCGTCGCCGACGGGGATCCAGTAGCCGTCGGCGGAGACTCTGTTGTCGGTTCTGCGGTTGAAGAAGTACCAGTGGTTGTCGCCGTTAAGAGCTATACCTTCATATGTAAGGTTTGCTTAGAAGCTAGCAATATCATTGTAGAGAAGAGAAGGATGGTAAGTGACTACCATTGAGCTCCCATGGGTCATGTTGGGCGAGGTCGATGGTGGGGATGATGTCGGGCTGGCACGGAAGGCGCGCTGCCTTGCAGTAGAGGAAATGGGTGACGAGCTCTTCGTCGGAGGGGAAGAACCGGAAGCCCGGCGGCAGATTGGTCTTCTCTTCTGCCATGAAATCTAGCAAAAAAAGAGATTGAAGAGAAGGATGGCAAGCAGAAGAGAGTGAGTTCCCTTGGTGGCGCAATGGATCCTATTTATAGTATTTTAGAGAGAGAGAGAGAGAGAAGGAAGAGATGTATTTGACGGCGGCCAGCAACCGAAAGATAGAGAGTTGAATGAGTTGATATACTTGTTTTACTAGTCAGGCCCCTGGCGTGCTAGGAAGACCTTGGTCAACTAGAGTGGAGGTCGCGAGTGTTAGAAGAAGTGTGTGTGTGTGTGTGTGTGGCTATTACGAAAAACCCTAAAAATTGCCCATATTGTGTTGGTGTTCATCTATATCCATATGGTTTGGATGATTAATGTGTCTAAATGAAAAATAGGTCAGAAGATGCTATAATTTTCAATAATAGTTTAGTAGTATGTCCTTCACAGTTTAGTTAAAACATGATCAACTGGTCATGCGAAGGGAATCATTTGACGAATGAATGAATGAGAACCCAACTTCAGCTTCAACCTTGTGAGGTAATTAAGAAGACAATCATGTACACGGTTGCGACCTTGATTGCACATAGGCCGGGCCACAGGGCTAGAGACCCAACCCTACCATGATCTTGTCTATGCCCGCCGACCACTGAAGCCCAATTCTGTGAACGGTGAAAGTATTATGTGACAGATAAGAATAAAGTCTAATCCAATAAGTCATAATTGTCTTGATTAACTTTGTTTGAAATTGATGCATGGACTAAGCTTC
Source organism: Trichopus zeylanicus subsp. travancoricus (assembly GCA_005019695.1). Classification (NCBI taxonomy): domain Eukaryota; kingdom Viridiplantae; phylum Streptophyta; class Magnoliopsida; order Dioscoreales; family Dioscoreaceae; genus Trichopus; species Trichopus zeylanicus. Next base: position 329,405 of record RXID01014443.1, read on the forward strand.
GCCATCTAAAAAAAAGAAACAAAAATATATTGCAGTTCCCCTCTTTTTCTTCCAAGTTGGGGATATGTTCAAACATTAGTCTCATCAAATATCCTTCTTTCAGAAATCAGAGACCACCAACTAAATTTCATCCAAAACAAAAAAGAGAAGATGAAAGATTGAAAAGATGGCTTGGATTGAGATATCAAGCTAGCAATTGTTCTTCCTCAATGCATGACCCCTCATGGTTCTCATGCTAATCAGAAGAGTTGAGAAAAGACTAAGCTCACTTGAATGCAATAATTATTTGTGGTTTTATCACTTTGATTAAGATAATGATTGGATTGGCTTTGTTCTGGATTGGAAATTCGCGAAAGGAGACATGTTTCTCGCTGTTGGATGCAACACCTGCGCATGCAATAAGAATACAGAGTTTATCCAATAATTGAGGAAGAGATTGCCAGCTAACCACTGATGGGCTTATCATTAGCCTTAGAAATTGACATTTAATGCCTGCTAACCAGCAACCTTATCTATTCAAGATAAGCTTAAAGGAAGGTAGAATTGAAATTATAGGGCGTTATTTGCAAATGTTGGGTTTATTTGTAAAAATCGTCTTATTTGGATCACTAAAAACCCTGTTTTTCATAACAAAACTCCAAATTTAGAGAGAGCCACTTTCACCAAGATTTCTTTGATACAGATGATATGACAGAGTATCTTCCATGAATTTTTCAGATGAACCCCCACCACATTTGACATTTCCATAAATCCCAGAAGCCTATGTCATGCCACACCAATAACTACGTCACCATGACACCTTTCCCTGCTTGTAATAAACCACAAAATAATAATATAAACAACAAATATCATTAAGTTTGTTAACACTGTCACTAAGTACGAGGAACATCACTAAACCTAGAAGCCACACATTGTATCCGCAAAATCAAAACACACACACACACACCCACCCCCAATTATCATGTGTGTCCTCAATACATGGCAATCATTTCATTCCATAATCCACATACTTGTCTTTGTAGCAAGGGGATGAAGCAAGGAAAGCTCTCATCTCTCCACTTTTGAGTGGCAGCTACTCATGGAGACACGTTAGGGTTCTTTCAAAGGAGACGGCTTTTGAGTTTATGAGGCTTTGAGCTCTTGTTTGATGGTGACATGGGTGTGACGCAAGCCCTAGCTTTTGTTTCCCTTGTGCAGAATAACTGAAGCCCCATCCTGGGTGGTCTTTGTAGAGCTTTCCACTTGGCAGGTAGAAATGGCTGGGACTGCCACCCTAGTAGGGCTTGGGCGGTGCCCTTCATAGGGGGTAGAATCTAGCTTCATTTTAGGAGCTTTCCAGTTGCTGCATAGGAAGAAATGGTGTGTTATCAGTCACAGGCACAATAATTTCTGCATGTCAATCTTTATATCCGGGCATCTAGGAAAGCACTAACTTGCACAGAGGTACTGCGATTAGTATGATTAACCAACAGAGGTATACCTCAGAGATATACTAGGTCTGATTCACATATGATTACCTCTAATATAGAAGACTGTTAACAATGACCTACTTATATTTAGAAACATCTAGAGAGAAAAACCAGCATTTACATCATCATTGTGTATCTAGGCTGCCAACTTATAGGGCTTCCTAGCCACTAACACCGATTCTCCAAAAAATTGCGTCCATTGAAAGAGAACAACATTGATAGATGCAGAAGTGGATCTGATTCATTTGGCCTAACTTGCTGAAGTAAGAATTGGCTTTGTAGAAGCAACTTGCTCTGCAGGATTTCATGCCAGTAAAATTTTCTCACACGCTTGTTACTCCACGAAGAAACTTACACAAAACAGAATTGGCTGAAAGCACTTCAAATCAATCCAGTACAAACCGGATAGAGCAATCCATAACATCTTATTCATTGAAAAAGACAGAAAAGTAGTTTCAACATCATTTAGCTCTGAATATGTATACCATTAGCAATAAGCATATTACACTGACATTGGTAAATGTGTACACGAGTGCCATGCTATTGGGAAAACACCAAAAACAAGTGCTGCACTTAAGTACTGACTAATGTATTATGATGGGAATTGACAGATATGTGCAGAAAGTGGTCTAGATGGAAAACCTAGTCAAGCTCACCAATGTGGTTCTGTCGAAGACCTCAAGCCATCTTTGATTCTAAAGGGAATGTATGTGCTTGACCTTTTGGATTGCCTCTTTCACTTTAGATAAAGGTTCTTCATATAAGGCGGCTGGATCATCAAGTTGAGAGGCGATGCTTGGTTCCCCAAGAAATGCACGAAATGAGTCAGCTACAGAGTTTGAGAGGGAGTGGAGATTGTATCCGCCTTCCAAAAAGAACACACACCGGCCCCCACATAGTTCCTTTGCTAGTTGCTTTATATTTGATGCAAGCATGTAGTATGTACCGGTTGTGAATTGCAGGCCAGCCAGAGGATCAAGCACATGTGCATCATAGCTGAATACAGAAGAGAGCAGAGTAAATAACTCAGATGAATAATGAAGCTACTCGCAGAAAGATGATCTAATAGTTGTCTTTAGTTTTTTTTGACATCACAGCTGCCATTTCTTGTTATCTCTCCTCACTTTTGAACTAGGCCATGGTCTTCCACAATGACATTGCACAAACAGAACCACATAAGCACTTCTGCAATCAAATATTTGACCAGGTTTTGGATGCTGATAGGAGTAACTGAAGGTAAATATACAATTCTGCTACTGACAATCTTTGCCAGAGGATGCAATGATGGAAATAACTACTAATCAACATCGTGTTTACATGGTAGCATTGAAAAAAATATAACAAACAATTAGGACTATTATTATGCTGTAATCAAAGGAACTCTGTAGTCATGAAATTAATAGGCCATTCAAAAGAAAAAATGTTCGAATTGACGCAAAAGGCCCCAGATTTACTGACTGTTGCCACAAGGCGTAACCCTTGTTACGTTTGAGCCACTGTAGGGGCAGCATGCACATAATCTTTCTTGATGAAGCCAAAAAATGCCATTGATAGTTTGAGAGGGATTGCATTTGAAGGAAAAAGAACCACAACTCACCCAGCTGATACAAGAATAATGTCAGGCTTAAACCTTTGGGCACAAGGCACAATGACTCCATCAAACACAGATCTCATTGAGATGTCACCTGAACCTCCTGGTAAAGGCAAGTTCAATGTTGTACCCTCGCCACTACCTTGCCCAACCTGCTCAATCTTACCTGTGCCAGGGTAACTACCAACCTACATATGATAAAAAAGATATAACCAGTCAATATTTCTCAGCCACTAGTAACATGAAAGGAAGAAGGAACATAAAAACATTTCTCAGTCACAAGATGTTTGCAATGTGCTCTATATATATATCCTGAATTAGAAAGTAAAACAGAAAAGACAAAATCTCTAGAGTGCACGATAAAGCAAAAACCTTTCAGAGAGAGAATAGTTTGACTTTGCAATAGTATACCTGATGAGTTGATAGGAAGAATATGTCAGGATCATCATAAAATGCATCACATGTTCCGTTTCCATGGTGCACATCAAAGTCAATTATGAAGACCCTCCTTAACCCATGAACACGTTGAGCATAGCGTGCTGCGACTGCTATGTTCCCAAAAACACAAAAACCCATGGGGCCCTCTGGAACAGCATGGTGACCTGGTGGCCGAATTAAGGCAAATCCTATGGGTGGATTCTTATCCAAACTAGATGCTGCAACCTAAAACATAACAGATTATATCTCAATAAAAGGATACTAGAAAAACAAAAAAATTCATAAAGTTGAAGTTGTCAGGAGATGAACATTTGTGACAACAAAATAGGTCTATTCTCAACTCTACACTTGAGATAGTTGACAGAGTTGATATACAAGGAGAAAAAAACATATACAATAGACTCCTATTTGTAACTAGGAATAGATAAGTCTAGAGAAAAAGTAGAAGAAAAGCTAACATCTGCCTATTACCACTGCATCAACCAAAGATATGCCTGCTCCAGCTGCAATAAGCGACTCCTGAAAAGTCTGCACCAAATGTGGACTCTAATTAACTCTGCAAAATTGGTAACATCATGCCAACAAATAGATTTATCATATAGTTGAATCTTATTCTATAACTCATTGGCAGAAGGTAGTTTTTATTACATAACCAACAGATATCTAAGCTCTAAATTAGTCGAGTTAATTTACCAAGCCAATGACATGAGAACAATTGAACAAAAATTGCTAAATATTATTAGATTTGTAGAAATCAATCAGAATGTTATTGCTAAATTCTAATCCTTCAGACCAACCAAATTAATTTGGATTTCCTGCCCACCTTTTCTAATCAGAAAAGAACAAAAAAACAAAATAAAGAGTTCAGAGCAAGTAGTTACAGCAGAGGTAGCATACGTTGGTCCAGATCCATCAATAAAAATAATGCCTTCATCTGAAGCTTTCGACATAGCCTATAAAAATTCAGGTTATATGTGAGCAAACATGACATCAGATTGCCAAATAAAATGAAAATTTGTGAGATTGTTACATATAGCAGTTACCCAAACGATTCAGTTTCATGCTATTGACATTCATTAACATGATCAGAACTGTAGATAATATCTTTTGAGGAAATTTCAAGTACAAGCGTACATGGACAATATCTTAAAATTCAATATTGTTCCTTCCAATTGGATCTAATATGGAATGATTGTCAGGAACCAGAAAAATCTATCATCGTTCCTTGATATCTTAAAAAAAATTTGCCTCCTGAAACTAACAAGTTGCATGAACACTATTTGATAGCCTCTTTCACCAACTGAATTGATGAGAATTCTCTCTTTTGATTTTTGTACTTGAGCTGTTTGCTCATCATTTCCAGAAAGAAAAAAAGAACGAGAAAACAGAAAACAAGGAATGGATATACAACCAAATGCATGCAAAAAATTAGATGAAAAAGAGATATGTATGTTCTATGTGGTTCAAGCAAAAAACTGAAAATAAAAATTACATAAAAGCATACACACTACCTTCTCAAGGCCAGCCACATAAGTTCTAGCATGAACACTTGCAATATCATCTACCGAAGCAGGTTGAAAATCATTAACTTCGTACACCTCCAATCCGCGATGCTGAAATTGGAGCACATATAAATCTTTATTAGGAATCAACAATGCCAATCAACAGTCTATGCATGGCATCTAATGTTGGGATTTCCCATTAATAGTTGACTACCATCCATATTTCCTCCAAACATAATCATTGTAGAGAATGCAAAGTGCATAACAAAGTAAAGACTAGAAAATGAAGATTCCTCAAACTCAATTAAAAAAAATACAACAAAAAGTCTGGATCTTTAGACAAACAGCAGGTGATTATTTTACCCACAATTCTATTGGACAAAGTCATGATCAAATAAAAAAGCTGCCTTTTTTACATCACCTTGGAAGTAAGTTCCATCTTCTCAAGAGCATTAACTATGGCAGGCACCCTCAAATTGGATTCAGGGTGGGACTCCTGTATACAAAACAACCATAAGCCACACAAAATCAATAAAACAGTTCTAGCAAATGAACTGCACATCACCACTCAATAAACAAAAAGAAAAAAAAGTAATTAATGGCCAATACCTTATTATGACCCAAAGCAGGAGCAACGCAGTAGAACACACGAGCATCAAAAACTCGATTTGAGGGAGAAGACACAGAATCCCGGTCACCATTTGTAGAAGAATACCGAACTGCCACTCTATTCCTCAATCCAAACCCACAATAGGATTTGAACTTGTCAAAGTGCCGCTTTGATACAAGTGAAAACAAGTGCCCTGAGATCGAATAAAAAATTTCTTTTGGAAAGATTGAAGCATAATTTTTTACAGAAATTTTTGCTTTTTGGATTGAAATTTACCTGCGAGCGAAGCCGGAAGTACAGCGCGGAGCTCCATCGGAATCCCGACCACCACACAAATCCAATGTTCGTCCTCGCAGTGCGATATATCCGAAGCCGAGAAGGCCGAGCCATTCATGGCGTTAACAAAAGGGAATTTACATGTAGATCCCTTGTAAAATGAAAATTAGTGTCATAAAAGAAAACTCCTGCGTCTACGAATAATAAGAGGGCGTTAATTGCAAAAATGCCAGAATTTAGATGCGACATGCCGGCATCGAACGGTTGTGATGCCGGGAACCGCCGCCTCCGTGCTCAGCCGCCTAATCGAGAATGCCGTCCGCCCAAAGAAACCCCCTCGTCACCCCATCGCAGGTGGCGGCAGCGGGGAAATCCTCCGCCAACTCGCCTCTGACAACTTTCCGGCCGCCATCGCTGCCCTCTCAGCCACCCCGACCCCTCTGTTCACCCCCCTCTACACGCGCCTCCTCCGAATGTGCTCTTCTCGCTGCGCCCTCGTTGCGGCCCGCCAACTTGAGTCCCACATTGTATCTACCTACTACCCCCGCCACCCACCGACCTTTCTCCTCAACCGCGCCATCGAGGCCTACGCTGCTTGCGGCAGCCTCCAGGACGCCCGCGAGCTGTTCGACGAAATGCCGGTTCGCAACGGTGGCACGTGGAACGCCATTGTCTCTTCTTATGCCTCTGCTGGTTACGCCAAGGACGTCGTCTTCATGTTCGCTCGTATGAACGGTGAAGGAGTTGTCCGGCCTAATGATGTCACTTTTGCTTGCGTGCTGGGCTCGTGCGCCGACCTACTTTCGCTGCCGCTCTCGATGCAAGTACACTGCCTCGTCATCAAGTATGGGTTTCATGAAAATGTGATTTTGGTCACTTCGCTTGTTGATGGGTATGGGAAGTGCTGGGTCATGGACGATGCACGGAAGCTGTTCGATGAAATGGATGAACCAAATTCTGTTTCATGGAATGTGATTGTTCGAAGGTATATGGAGATGGATATGGAGGAAGAAGCAGTTCAGATGTTCTTTCGGATGATTGAGGCTGGTGCCAAGCCACTGAATTTCACTTTCTCGAATGCGCTAATTGCTTGTTCAAACATTTCAGCACTCGAGGAAGGTTGCCAGATACATGGCCTTGCTGTCAAGTTTGGTTTTGAAGTTGATTGTGTTGTTGAGAATTCAATCATGGAGTTGTATGCTAAATGCAGGGTTCTTGTCGATGCAAGGCGACTCTTTGACAGCTCTATTGCAAGAGATGTTGTCTCATGGACTTCGATGGTGTCTGGTTATGCAATGTGTGGAATTATTGATGAGGCTGAGAAGCTGTTTGATGAGATGCCGGAGAGGAATGTAGTCTCCTGGAATGCAATGTTGGTTGGGTACGTCCACCATTGTTATTGGGACAAGGCCTTGGATTTCATTTCCCGGATGCAAAGGGAGACTAGAGAAATTGATATTGTGACCTTGAAACTATTTCTGAATGTGTGTGCTGGTCTTTCGGAGCTTGAACTGGGGAAGCAGGTTCATGGTTTTGCTTATCGGCATGGCTTCTACTCGAACCTTTTTCTAGGCAATGCACTTGTGGACATGTATGGAAAGTGCGGGAACCTGAGACATGCTGAGCTTTGGTTCACCATTATGGCTTCTTATCGCGATCATATTTCATGGAATGCTTTGATATCAGGGTATGCTCGCCATGGACGAAGTGAAGAAGCTTTGAACGCTTTCAGTGCCATGCAATGGGAAACCATGCCAAACGAATTTACGTTCAGCACAGTCCTTGCTGCTTGTGCAAACATCTTCATGCTGGATCATGGGAAGCAAATACATGGATATATAATCAGAAATGGTTTTGAGGTGGATGTCATAAGCAGAGGGGCATTGGTTGACATGTACTCCAAATGCCGGCTCATAGATTATGCCATCAAAGTGTTCGAGGAGGAGATCATAAGGGATATAATCTTATGGAACTCGATGATTATGGGATGTGCTTACAATGGCAGAGGTGAGTATGGTCTCAAGCTTTTTGCAGAGATGCAGAAGGATGAAATTAAAGCAGATCATGTCACCTTCATCGGCATTTTGCTTTCTTGTATAACCAACGGATATGTAGACTTGGGTCGACAGTATTTTGATTTGATGAGTGATGATTATGGTGTCATGCCTCGTGTCGAGCACTATGAGTGTATGATTGAACTATTGTGCAAGAACATTCGCATGGTCGAGCTTGAGGATTTCCTCAATCAAATGCCATTTGAACCGACCATTGAGATGTGGACAAGGGTCTTTGATTGTTGCAGAGAGCATGGAAACAAAAGATTAGGAGAAATTGCAGCGAAACACATTAACAAATCTAACCCGTTAAACCCTTTTCAGTTTGAGGTTCTTTCAGGAGCAACAGAGGGAGCTCCGTAACTGTACTTACCGAGGTGAGACATGAAGTGTTGCAGTGGTTTATTTGAAGGGACACGATTGCCCACAGCTCCCAAAATCTTTCGAAGTTGAAAGGAGTTTGGTTCCAGCCGGTTTCAGTACCAGAAATTCGGCAACACTAGCTGCTGGGGAGATGGCAAAGACAAGCTCCAGCATCTAGTATGAAAATCTTGAAGGTACAAGGAACTGCCTAGAGCGATGGGCATTGCCAAACAAGAATCAACAGAAGCGCATCACCTTGTTTTTGTGCAGCGTCTGCCCGGTTTCAGTTCCGAGTTTTTAAGTTATTCTAGTCCTCTTCAATCGATTCCAACGCACACAAAAAAGACCGCTCACCCGGTGATGGTCATGGAAGAATGCTCCAATATTTAAATCAGAATCTCATCCTTATTTTCCTTTGTTGGCTCAGACATAATTAAGAGCTTGGAGAGTTTCTAATGTTATTGGAGGAGAAAAGAGAGAATTTTTTATCTTAGTGAATTCTAACTTAATCCCATCGGGTAATTTTATCATAGTTAATGTGTGAATTAGTCAAGAGAGTTTTGGAAATTTTGTTGAGTGTCTGACACACATTTTTTTCATATAATAGGAGGTAGAGTAAAAGTTGGAACAAGAATTGGTGGCGCAAGAGTTTACTTCCCTCATAGAGTTCAATTTTTGAGATTGAATTGTGAAGCTCATCAATGGCTAAGTCATAAAGCTTGGCTCTTGACGGCGGAATTGTGAAACTTGTCTTTCAATGGCTAAATTGTGAAACTTGACTTCTGTTGATTGAGATGTAAAACTTGATTTCTTACATCCGAACTATGAGACTTGGCTTCTACGATACCGATTGTGGGATTTTAGTCCTTGAGGACTTTGTTGAGCTTAGGCGTAGTGGTGAAGCCAACAGCTCTGATTTTGGCTCGATCTATTTTCTGATTTGTCATGAGATTCGGTTTAGGGTAATGCAGAGGTCAGAAACATTTTGCATTAATGCAGAGGTCAGAAACATTTTGCATTCTTCGCACTGGGGTCGGACTTCATCAGATATCAGACGCTTGCATTCTTGGGTGCTTCGCACGAGCCTGCTTGCCGAAGGTGGTCCGCTATACAAACTGAATGAAATACATCAATAAAAGCAGCAAGAGCTTCATCAACAAATCTCAGAGAAGTTCTGCAGACTACGTTTCAAGTTTTTTTGTTTCTTCTTGTTGTAGTTTGACATGTTTTCAAGGTTTCTTGTTTCTTCTCGTTGTAGTATTTTACTGTTGTTTCATTGGAGAAAGGGTGGTCATGCTCCATTTTGCAGAATTAAGGAGATTCTTTTCATTAATTTGAAGCAATACAAATTGCTGACATATTTACAGCTATTTTGTAGTCATGCACTAATCCTTTCACATTTCATGGAATGAGTTAAATATTAGAAATGATAGAATTCCATTTGTCTCACTAGTCAATCATAGCAAACGTGGATATCAAACTCAGTCTGATCCTTCACAGCTTTCATCTCACCAATCAGCAAAGCAAGAATTCTGTAGATCTCTCCCATTTCACGACGAGACTTGTCTTCGGCCACAAACACATGCTTGGAGCTTCTTACCTCTGTCCAACTGAAACCCAGATCCTTCCTCAACCCTTACCTCTTCGTCAGCACCATAAGTCTGCAGGCCTCGTCCCGCTGACCAGCCACTGAGTATACGTTGGACAGAGTAACATACCGAACACCATTTTTTGGGTCCAATGCAAAAAGTGATTCTGCTGCCGCCTTTGCAAGCTCCACATCGCCATGCACTTGACATGCGCCCAGAAGAGCCCCCCATGGCCCAATTCCCTGCAGTCTACCACCATGCTGCATTCCTTTTATGAACTTCACGGCTTCCTCCAGCAGGCATTTTCATTCAAGAGCATCAACAAATGCAGCATAATGCTCGAGCCTTGGAGCCACATTATACTGCTCCATCAGTTCCAAGACCTGACGTCCCTCAGTGACCAGATCAGCATGGCTGCAGGCAGAAGTAGGCCGAGGAATGTGACATGGTTTGGCTGAACACCTTCATTCACCATTCTTTTGAATATGGCAAGCGACTGCCTCCCAAGGCCATTCTGTGGAAAACCAGTAACCATCGAGTTCCAAGAAACCAAATCTCTTTCTGGCATTCCATCAAACAATGTCATCGCTGAGCACATATCTCCACATTTTGCATACATAACAATCAACGCATTACACACACAAAGACATTGAAAGGCTCGTTTCCAATACGCCTTCTCATGACATATCCATGCACCTCTCTCCATCGCCCAAAAAGTCCTTATCTTGCGCACGCACTCAAAACAGACACCAGAGTAAACTGAGTTGGCTCGACTCTTTCACCGCCATCCGCTCCAAGAGCTCCAAGGCAGCCTCCTCATGCCCATTCTGCTCGTGCCCGGAAATCAACGCTGTCCATGTCACCACATTGCGCACTGGCATTCTGTCAAACACCTGACAAGCTTCCTCCAGCCGGTAAGCTTGAGCATATGCTCCTATCAAGGATGTCCATGATACAACATCTCTCACCTCCATCTGTTCAAATAAACAGCAAGCGGAATCGGCATAGCTACACTTTCCGTAGGCATCAATCATGACATTAGACACTATCAGATTCATCTCGAAACCAGACACAACACAACCACCAAACCATGAAGCTCGTGCATGGCACGATGATCTAATCCCGAACATGCCATTGAGACGGCAACCATAGTGAACTTGTCCATTTTGGCATCAACTGTGCAGTCCATCTACAGCTGACGGAAAAGAGATAACGCTTCTTCACGACGGCCTTCATGTGTTAGTCCTGATATCATTGTGTTGAAGCTAACGAGGTTTCTGTCAGGCATTTCGTTGAACAACTGGCGAGCAGAGGAAAGAAGCCCAGCACGGCAGACGGCGGCAAGGGGGTATGTTCCAGGACTGGTGGTTCTTCTGGGGAATTTCGTCGAACAGTACGCCAGCAGGAGCAGGAGACTCGCACTTGGAGTACATGTTAACAAGGCGATTAGCGAGAAGGGTGTGGAGGGTGATGGCGGACTTCAGGAGGGGCGCGTGGAGGCACTTGCCGAGGTTGAGGTTCTTCCCGGCAATGCACAACTCAATTTGAGATATGTAGTGTTCGAAGATGTTCGTGCCGGTGGTGGAGAGCATGGTGGTCGCCGGAGCAGAGCATCTAGGACCCTGGGCTCAGGCCACCGCGCCTGCCCCATCTCTTCCGGGTTTGAAGTGTTACTACACAATTCTTGAAAATTGAAGGGTAACTTTTTAAGTTCTCTAAAATTTTAACTTTCGAGGACTAATATGCAATTATCATTACTAAAATCGGAAAAATTTTATGGCGAATCAGATACGATGGCCCATGCACTTTATTTCGTATTCTTAGCGCCCCTTTGATTGTATCGTGGGAATTGTGTGATTCCGAAAAACAGAAGAAATTAAAGAAATTAGATAATTATAATATTTGGATGAGTATTTACTATAGAAAATTGGAAATTGACTAATTTCTAAATTCTAAATTTCGTTATTTGGTTGACAAATGAAATTGATCAATTCCATAAGTTGTTAAATTCTTGTGTTTGGTTGATGTGGAAATTGAGAATTAACATATTACACAAAATATTAATTTATATATAAATTAATACAGAAATATAATAAACTTAATTTAAAAATTTGTAATTATAGAAATATATGTTAACTAATTATTATTATTTAATATAATATTATTATTTTCATGTAAAATAATTTTTTTAAAAAATAGTTTCTTTCTTATCATATTTTATTTGTAAATAATTAGAAAAGTATAATAATAATATTATTAAATATATAAAAATAAAAAAAAATAATAAATATTTTAAAAAGGTCAAAAAAAGACAGACTATGTAAGTAACTTATTATAATCAATTACAGATTTATTTAATATAATTTTGTTATTATCTTCTAAAATAAGTTGTTATTATTTTTAGCATAAACTTATGTGTAATGTTATCAAATAGAGAATTACATATGCAGAAGAGCAGGCCTCACAGTCAATATCTGTAGCACTTTCTAATGCCTTGCTGTAAGGATTGTCATAAAAAGATGTATGTTTCATGTACAAATTAACACCAGAAGTCTCCACATCACTATTTGCAACAGATTCATCTTCCAGAATATGCCTTCGATAATGAACAAGGATGAGCAGAGCAATTAGGCTGCTATCCACCAAAGGACTTCTCAGACCTGAAGCATTGCCGCCTCAATGAAAGGATGAACATCTTTCAGACCTGGGGATGGCCCTGAACGAAGCTGAGTTGATATGGCCACAAGCATTTAGTTCAGAAGTTCATGATGGAGGAGACATGAATGAGCACTTGCAGAGAGAGAAGATTCAAAATCAGACTCACAATAGGTTAATCTAATACATCAAGCAAGATTACAAGAAAGAGAATAGTTGACATGACCACAAGCATCTAGTTCAGAAGTTCATGATGAAGGAGACATGAATGAGCACTTGCAGTGGAGAGATGACTCAAAATCAGACTCACAGTACGTTAATCTAATACATCAAGCAAGATTACAAGAAAGAGAATTAACCAAATGTACCTCACATTTGACACACAAATAAAAGTGAGCATCCCATGCATGACAAAACTCTCTATACTCTGATCTAGAAGAACAAAAAGAAAAGGAGTGAAGCCCTTCTTCAGTCATCAGCATATCCAATTCATATTTAGCTCTCTTGAATTCATGCAAGATTGAAACTCAATAGAAGAAAAAATGGACTAAAATATTCAAGAGGAATGCCTAAACATAAATTTCATGAAATACAAAATGTAACAATGTTTGATGATGTCAATAACTCATACAAGGAAACAAGAGATAAACAGTTAGCAAAAAGCATAAAATGGCAATGCCATTAGCTCACATGAACCTTTGTATCTTCATCAAGGTTGAGACATAGTTCCTCAAAGTTATCACTTTTCGCATTCTCAATTAAGTACTTGAGGAATACAGAAGATATATAGGCAGCATTGACTGCCTTTCTGTAGCTAGTTGAAGATCTAGTAGTACTCGACACACAGTCTTGCAAACATAGCACTAGATGAATCAAAATCTTTGCAATATGACTCGTGTGATAGTTATTCTACACTGCAGATGCATAAATAGACTGTGTCACCACGGAAATTAAATCAAACATGAACTAGAAGATATGTCTCCTTCATCCAAATAGCATTTTTCCGCTAATTTCCTAGTTGTCAATTGTCAATATAACAAATCAACACCCTCAATTTCCCGCAAGTCAGCAAATTTTGCAAAATTATTACATTCAGAAGCCTCCACACATACAAAACAACCTCCAACATCTACACTGGTACTCTAAAAAAAAAACTAGCACCAGCTTCTCAATTCGCTGAGAAAAATCTCATGAAGGGAAACAATGTAGGCAGCAAGCTTCATTTCATCGTATTCAATAGCATTCCTCACTTTATCATCTAATTCCCGAAAAAACCAGATGCAATCAAGAAATCAAAACAAAAATATCATGTAAATAAGCCAAAAATTATAGGAAACAGACCGAAGATCTGGCAAGCGTGGAGGATGCGGTCCTGGGGCCACTGGAGGGCAAGTGGGAGCTCGAGAAGCTTCTGCCAGAAGTCGGACGAGATTGGGTACGCCCGCTCGCCGACAAAAGCCCCGATGAGGTACTCCGCAGCCTCCCACGGCCTCGCCGTCGCCCTCGGCGTCGATGGCAGGCCTCCCATTGCTGCTTGTCGGCCTCCTACACGCTAAGACCACAGCGGGGACACCTCAGAATCCGGATCGATGACGAGAATTGAAGATCTCGAGGTCTTTCGGGGACGAAGGGCGAGATTTGGGACAGATCGGAAGGGGGGACGGGGGACGAGGGACGGGAGGAGGACGAATCAAAGGAGGACGACAATGGCTGGAATCGTGGGAAAAGGCAGAGAAATCACGGGGAAAATAATGAAAACCACAGCCAACTCGTCCGAAAATTGGTGTTTTCCGCACGTTTTGGCCGGAAAAAAAAAAAGGAATTGGAAGAAACTGGAATCGGGAGATTCCCTGGTTTCTGAAAATCAAAACAAACATGAAAATGGAGGAAATTGGCTCTTCTCCGATTCCCAGTTCTGGAAATCGAAACAAACACGCTCTTAATGGATTCGGATTCCCCAACTCACTTATACAAGTATTCAGGTCCTCCAAGATCCGACCCGCCGTAACGACCATCTCCTTCCCCGCCCGCTCCCAAATTTCGCATCTGCCACTTCCCATCTTTCTCTCTCCCTCTCGGTTTCCCGAAGATTTCTAGGGTTTTGATCTTAGCCGCAGCTTCGGAGCCCTAAGAAGAAGGCGATCCGAATTGATTTCGGTGAGTTTTCTGATCCCAAGCGTTGTGTTTTCTCTGAAATCATCGTCTCTTCGAGATCGAGACGGTGCGTCTTCTTGATATCTTTCGGGATCTTGATCTTTCATGGTTTATTATTCTTTGAATCTTGTTGTCTGTCTTTCATTTGCTAACACGTTGTTGTGTTCTCTGATGGATTGCGGGAACAAGACATTTGGGTCTATTCAACTTGGGTTTGGGTTGGTCCCAACGGTGAAATTGATCGATTTTGGTAAGAATTTCACATCCCAATCTCTTTTTTCCCTCTTATTCCCTTGTAGTCTTCTTGAAAGCTTCCCCGGTTTTTTGATCTCGTATGGTTCATTATTCTTTAAATTAATATTCTTGAATTTCATCAAGTCGATAATGCGAGCAGTGTTATTGCCTGTTTCTATCAGTAATGGATTCTTCTCCCGCTAATATGTAGAACTTGATCTTTGTGAGGTTTTGTGAGAGGATCATTGTGTCTTAGATGGCTTCCGGGATTCTTACTTTTTCTGAAGCTATTCAACTAGGGTCTCGGTTGGTCCGAAGGCGGAACTCAATGACTGATTGGCTTGATATTTTTAATTCATATTTTCATATTTTCTTTCGTTAGGGTTTTACTTTATTCTTTGCATGATATTTTTGAAGTTGTCTTTCTCCAAACAATTTTTTACTACGATCTGTTGTTTTTCCTTTAGGAACAGCCTTAGTTTTTGAACATGATTTTTCTAAGCTTGACATCTAGAGGGACAACAATCTGGACAAATGTTTACAATTTAATAAGAAAAGCTCATTCTGTCTCAATGTTGGGTAATGGAACAAGAATTTTGAAGTACAAAACAACAAAAATTTTAATCAACTAAATATCATGTTCCTTTTGGAGATGGTAGCAATTTTTTGATCTTTCAACTGTAAACAACAAAATCATGAAACGAGCCAAAATTAATGCATCATAGTGGTTCAGAAAATGTCTTGAAATTCAGGTTAGCCAATATTACTTTGACTTACACTAATGTCAGTTGCTAAATTAGGACCTCATGAAGGTTTTTTATCCTTCTATTAAGCCTAAGTTGTTGATAATTTTAGTCTTAGATCCTTTTCATCAAATAACCTTACTTGCAGCCATTTGATTTATCACATCATTGTGATAACAGGAAGGTACTGTTAATTGTTAATTTTAGATTCTAAATTGGAAACCACTGTAATTGTTAATTTATTTGAAAACATTTTAGCATGAAACAGCTGGAAAAGGCAATGATTGCCTGCTGAAACTTACTATTATTTTGAAATGATTTGAGAGCTTAATTTGGACCAAGTCTCCACCCAGTTGGGTTCTTGTATAATTATTTTTATGTGCAGGGATCTCTGCTTTCAAATCAGCAGGTCCTGATAATGTTATACAAATTTGAATACACGATGTATGGTTGAATGAAGCTTGGTAGGAAGGAGTGGTAATTGGAGTAGACAAACTCTGTATATGACTGTTTGCAAGTCTATTTTTTGGGTAGTAGTGTTCTTGCCAATGATGCAATCTTTTCATTTCCAATTCATTTTTTGCTATTATGTAGAACAACATGTATGTTCCATGATATACTGTTAGGTTAGATAAATATCTTATATATGACATTAAACTTCCAAACCGAAAAGGGTGATTAAAAATGGAAGATAATTTAATGTTCCAAATTGTGCATTACACTTTGCCAATCGCTGTAAATTATTAAATAATATCCACAGGGAAAAGGCTGGTTAAAAATTGAAGATAATTTAATGTTCCAAATTGTGCACTACATTTGGCTGATCATGCCAAATCATAAATAAATTGGAATGGACACGATTATTTTTTGGGATTTTCACCAAGTTGGCTGACCCATCGTGATGATATAGAAAACTATGCTTTTTAAATATCATTATTAGCTTAACTAAAAACTGGGGAGCAACTGCTATTGTCAAAGCATCACGTAGCTTTATTGGAGAGGACTTATGAAATAACTTACCAAGTTGTAGTTGGTAATCTAAAAATAAGAAATTGGTTTTATTTGCTTTGCCACATAATTACTACCACAATACCACTTCTAGATAAATTAGTCTCCAAACCTTCGCTTATTCCCTAAATAGCTAAGTTTCACTAGCAATTTGTTACTTAAGAAGCTCTAGCTAGTAGTTTTTATAGTAGTTGATATAGAACAATTACATTCTTTTTACAATAAAATTAGAGATTCAATCCAAGTTGAATTTTAACTCTAATTAAATCCGTCAAGATTCGTACAGTTACAGTCTGAAGGCCATATCTTTTAAGGTATTCATCCAAATACAGTAAATAACTATCCATTGGAAAGTTGAGATCGATTCCTATAAGTTTTTTATTTACTATTTTGGATAATTCGGATTTTGTATTGTTCATAATTAGAGTTTATTTATCAGTCCGAGTTAATAACAGTTCTAGTCCAATGAGGAATAGGATTTGTATATTTTTATTTAAAATATGTTAAGTAGAACTTTTAGTGGAGTCTAAGTTCTATTTTTAGTTTACATCAAGTAGGATTCTAAGTTTATTAGAATGTTATATATACAACCCAAAATTGTAACAAAAGAAAAAAACTTTTCTATCAATAAAATTCTCTTATTTGGGGTTTATTTCATTTCCATCTTCCTAATGGATTTAAGGATTTATCATTATGAGAAAACGGTGATCTTCTCCTTATTTCTCGTGCCTTCCTCCCGCTGCATCAAGTGAAGACGGTGATCTCTTCCTCTCCCCTTTCCTCCCGCTGCATCAAGTGGATTTATCGTGATGAGAAGACGATGATTTTTTTTCTATCTCTCGTGTCCTCTCCCGCTACATCAAGAGAATCTATCATTATGAGAAGGCGATGATCTTCTCCCTATTCCTCATGCCACCTTTCTCTGCATCAAGTGATCAGAGTGACGTTGTTCTTGAGCTCAATTCCATTGATTGTAGTCCACAATCCATGGACGGTGATATAGATTTGATCAAACAAAAATTTCTTACTTCTATCACTAGGAAGTATGAAGTTTTGAAATAGATTGAAACTAAAAACCAAGTTCATCAATTGATCGTCGAAGAGGTTCGCGGTCCAATGTCTTGAAGATCAACATATGGAGCTATTCAGGAAAACCAAAGTCTTAGTGGTGAAGATTTTATACTTTCATAGTTATGAGAATTTATTTATTTGGATCTATAAAGTTGAGAAATTCTTTAAGTTTATAAGGATTTCTGAAGAGAAGAAGGTGACAAATTGTTGAATACACGTTTGATGGTTATGCTTTATCTTGGTGGGAGCAAATTCAAATCCAAAGAACACGTGAAAGCAAATCAAAAATCCATTCATGGTCGAAAATGCTTAAACTATTCAATATAAAGTTCTCAAAAGGGAATCAAAATCGAGTAAGACAGATCTTTTATCCAAGGTCTTTTGGAATTGAAATCAATGAAGACAACCATGAAATATTAATTTCACATCTTAGTAACTTTCTTCTATTATCGAATTATCAAGTTGAAGAAGAGATTGTGGATCGTGTGAAAGACAAACAAACTAGTGAAGAATTTATTGAGGGTCCCAAAAATTCTTTCTTTGATGAGTTAAAAGATCATACAAAAGTAGCTTTAGATGTTAAATAAAATTTTCAAAAGACTATTTATGAGAATTTATATGAATCAGTTGACAATCTTAAATGTTATAAGAAAGAGTTTTTTACTTGTGAAAATATTGACTGTGCTATTTAAGATTATTCTTTGAAATCATCAAAAGCCAATTCTTTTGAATAACTAGAGAAAATTTCTTCAGGACTTATCATTAGACACATTGCGGAGATTATCAAATTCAAGATTTGATCAAACAAAATTTTCTTACTTCTATCACTAAGAAGTATTAAGACTTGAAACAGATTGAAACTAAGAACCAAATTTATCAATTGATTGTCGAAAAGGCTTGTGGTCCGATGTTTTGGAAATCAACAGATGAAACTATTCAGGAAAACCAAAACCTTGGTGAGGTGAATATTCCATATTTTCATGAATATGAGAATTTATTTATTTGGATCGATAAAATTGAGATATTTTTTAAGTTTATGGAGATTTCTGAAAAGAAGAAGGTGAAAATTATTGAATACAAGCTCAATGGTTTTGCTTCATGTTGGTCCACATATTAGTAACTTTCCTCTGATATTGAATTATCAAATCGAAGAAAAGATTATGGATCACGTGGAAGACAAATAACTAATAAAGATTTGATTGAGGTCCCCAAAGATTCTTTCTTCGATGAGTTAGAAATCATACAAAAGTGGCTTTGGATGTTACAGAAAATTTTCAAAAGATTATCGATGAGAAGTCATATGAATCAGCTGATAATCTGAAAGGCTTTAAGGAAGAGTTTTCTACTTGTGAAAATATTGACTATGCTACTCAAGATTATTCTTTGAATTTATCAAAAGTCAACTCTCTTGAACAATTGGAGGAAATTTTTACAGGAGTTATCACTATACAAGATTCAAAATTTGTAATGATATATTCATATTATTATAGTAATTGTCAGCAAATTTGTGAAGAATATTTTCATTGCATAACAACAAATCATAAGTTAGTGTGTATAAAAATTTTATTTTAAATAAAGTTGAAGGGAAACCTGCAAAAGTTTAAAGGATTGTGCCGAAGTTAAATAGGAGATCAAAGTGCTGAAGATGTTACTTGAAAAAATCTTATTGGCTTACATCATTGAGTTTCATATTAGAAAGAGTTCAAGAGGAGCACAACTGCACCAACGGAGACTCCAATCTTTGACTTGAGGACAAGTTTTTTACAATTGGAGAGATCTCATGTAGGACAATTATATTCTTTTTACAGTAAAATTAAAGATTTGGTTCAAGTTGAATTTCAACTCCAATTAGGATTCGTTAAAATTCCTACAACTACAGTCTGAAGGTCATATCTCCTAAGATATTGATCCAAATCTAGTAAATAACTATCCGTTGGAAAGCTGAGATCGATTCCTACATGTCTCTTATTTATTATTTTGGATAATTCAGACTTTGTATTAGTCAAAATTATGATTTATTTATCAGTCCGAGTGAATAATAGTCTTAGCCCAATAAGAAATAAGATTTATATATCTTTATTTAAGGTATGTTAAATAAAATTCTTAGTGGAGTTTAAGTCCTATTTTTAGTTTACAGCGAATAGGATTCTAAGTTTATTAGAGGGTTATATATACAGTCCAAGATTGTAACAAGAGAGAAGCTTTTCTATCAATAATAGTCTTTTGTTTTGGATTTGTTCTCTTTCTATCTTCCTTATGGGTTCAAGGATCTATCCTGTTGAGAAGACGGTAATCTTCTTTCTATCCCTTGTGCATTCTTCCGCTACATCAAGTGGATCTATCATGATGAGAAAACGATGATCTTCTTCCTATCTCTCGTGCCCTCTTTCGCTGCATCAAGAAGAAAACGGTAATCTTCTTACTATCTCTCATGCCTCCTCTCTAGTTATACATCAAGTGAATTTATCGTGGTGAGGAGACGGTGCTTTCTTCTTAACCCTTGTGCCCCCACTCTCACTGCATCAGTAGCAAATTCTGGTAGATTTAGGAATCATTTAACAAGAACATAGCTTTATCTTGTCAAAAATAAATATAGATATATGTGGCCAATTCGGTTTCATGTGTCATGTTGTCTTTATTTTTTCTGATTAAGTATTGATAAAGATTATGTTGTCTAGCAAATCATATAATTTTGAAGTTTTGACTGGTTCTCTTTCCTGTGATATCAGTTGAAGATTTGATTTTACGTGTCAAAAAGGAGCTCTAAGGATTTCTGGGGCCAACTGGTTGGCATTGATGCCAAGTCTTATCTTTTTCTTTGTGATATTTGCATTCAACTTTGGGACAAAGTTATTGCCTTGTTCTACTTTGTGTAAAGGGGCAGAAATTTGTAGCCATGTTATGCTAGGCCGTTAGGTAACTATCCTTATATTAGTGATTGGGAAACATGAAACAAGAAAACCCAGGTGAGCCTCATGCAGATGATGATCAGGTGAGTCTTATAGAGAAAATGGCAGCGATGGAGATGGTGGGTGACAGTTGGGGTAGGGTTTTACTTATGGCTGGATTTTGCTTATCGGGTCACTGTACAATATGGTAAACAGAGTTGTTCTAAGTTGATTTATTGTGGGTCAGTGGTTGTGGTTATGTTGGTAGACACCTGAGCGGGATGAGGTTGGGTGAGTGATGAGTTGCGCACTGTGTTGGTCTGCTTGTGCGGATGGCCGTCTGGGATTGGTTGTGCATGTTGAGTGTGTATTGTGTGGTTGGCTGTCAATGTTTGTTTTGCGGGTCGGTGTAGGTGTTTTGTAGGTGGAGTTTTGCGTGGTGTGTTTGTTATGCGGGTGAGTGCTGTGGGCGTTGTGTGTGGTGTGCTTGTGTGCATGTGGGTTGTGTAGTGTATGGTGTGCTGGATTTGGTCGTTTGTGACCAGACGTTAGTCCTCTGACTCCCCAAGGGAAATTTAAACTTTTGCAAAAAACCCTTCTACGAACTTATAAAATGGCCATGTGGCCTTCAAATCCATTATATAGATTGTCTTTGGATATATGTACAATGAAACAATTAACAATTATAGATTGTGATGTCAATTATTATACATTTACAGATATGACAATCTCGAGTTTGTCAAATCCAAAAATTTGATTGAATCTTGATCTTTTGTTGCAGACGGTGCACAATCACAATTGCCAAACATGCCAGGGAAATAAGAGTTGCAAAATAGCCTTTCATCGAGGGAAAGTAGGCTTAAAGTGAGACGCGGCCGTAAAAGGGCCTCTAATGGGCCTTTTTAATGGGCTGCAGGTGGGCCGAACCGCTGTTCAATGGGTGGTTCGTAAATGGATTGTTAATTGCACTCAAATGGGCCGTAAGCGTGCCTTTATTGGGTTGTGCATAGATCCTCAACAGGGCGTAAGTGGACTTTTAATGGGCTGCACGGCAGCCGCCAGACGTAATGCGCCATATTGAAAGGCCTTAACCTTAGGTGCTTAATGTACTTTGAGAATCCATAAATCGTTAGGCGCACAAATGGGTTCTAAACGGGTTGGGCCATGGACGGAACAAGCTCATGTAATTATGCACATAAAAGTGTTGAACAAATGGGCTGAAAACACGCTGAGCCATCCTGGAAACAAGCTCACACAATTCTGCACAGAAAGGCTCCAAACGGGTTGGCCGAAAGTGCCAGGGTCAATCACCCAAGCTTGCCTAAATAAAAAAGAAACAGCAATCATTTGTTGAAAGACTTAAACATTTAATCTTACCCATCAAAATCAATAACCAAAGAAGCCCTTAACTATGCAGAACTCATACCACAACAATGCCTACCTCATACCACAACAATGCCTATACAATCAATTAGGAAACACCCCAAAACGAAGTTTGGTAGAAAAGGTCAATAGAAGCATCACGCAACGCCTATACACATAAGCCCACACTTCACGCAAGCCCAAACAGACAAAACCACCCCATGCACAAATATAGTCATCCGATGCACAAACCTACTACATGCACAAACATAGCCATCAATTAGGAAACACCCCACCCCACCCGCCACCAATAAAATATGAAGAAACAAAATAACAACCATCTTCAACCTCAGGCAGTGAGGTTATTGATGGAGTCATACAAATGGCCTACATGATTACCATGAGATCGTCAAAGGTCATATGGACCCACATAAGGGGGCCTGAATGCACTGTGGTGGATCATGCACCGATGAATAATGGTCTCATGCATTATCTTGATTTTATTTTCTGCATCCCAAATACAAAAGAAACAAAACATAAACAAAAAAAAAAAAATTGCAATAGTTATATTCTTTAAAAAGCAATAACACTAATCATCTAAGAAAAATAGTTGATAACATGTCAAAATAACTCTGCACCTCCTTTGTGACCCTGTGACTGTTTTATTTAGCAGCATAAAACGGTTGTAAATTGTGGCAAATACTTCGAGAAGCAACAATATGTCACAAGTGACTCTAATACAAAAAAAGGGGAAAAAAAAAGTCATGAAAGACTTGCAAGTTGCAGCAATCAATATTTTGCAAGATTGATTGAAAGACATAAAGCACTGGCCCATACATGTGGCTCCTTGGGTTTCAAGGGAAATATCAACAATAAATATGTAACCAGCAATGCACACCAACAATGTGACTTGTTTCTCTTCTTCATTTAAGATTTCTAGGAAAGGTGGTGATTTATTCTTTTTAAAGATGTAAATGGAAACAGATCAGCTCTAAGTTTTCAACTCTACTAGGGTTCAATTTTTTGGATTTTGGCTTGCCCTCTTTTACAGAAAAGGGAGTTCTGCGAACACCCATATAAAATTTGATCGAGACAATCTTCATGGACACAGAAAAATCCAATTACAAGCAATTCATTATTTGGTAAAATAGTCCATTATACTGTGCAGCAACATATTCATCAAACAAACCAGCCCTTGACTGAATACAATCATCTTTTGCATTGCAATCCATTCATTTGTTACATCTATATGACATGATTTTAAGGGTTGAGCACAATGCAAGACAATTGAAAGAAGCCCTTGCCAAAAGCCCTGTTATACAACATTTAACATCTTAAAATGACACATATAGGGCTATCTATGTGTAACCTCCAATATCGTGCAATGCAGTATTGAGTCACACGAGACCATATTCTGTTGCATGCAATGCAACTGAATCTGCCCACAAAAATATGTGATGTGAAGTAGATGACGCTTTATCTAGAACTACTATCCATATTTCAGATAAACCTAACAAACCATAAAATCCAAGTAAAACATTTGAGAGTGAATTATCAGATGTCTTTCTAACAATGTTCATATTTTTATGGTTTATTGTCTCTCTTTCACTGTGACACAATCTGGTTTAATATCTATTTTTATGGTTTGTGTTTCAATCGTCAACATTGTGCTCAAAATTTGTGAAACAAGGATATCATTGAATGAGAAATTCCATTCAAGAATAAGTGGATACATTGGTTTTTGACTTTTTATTTTTAACAATTGAGAAACCTAAGTAATCATTACCACCCAAAGATAAACAAATATTTCATTAGACTAAGAAATGTAAAATACCAGCTACATACTATTTAACTAAGAAAAAACAACAAGATGCCTTACAAGAACCTCCTCTAAATAACATCTCCAGAAGATATCATAATAAAGAAAAACAATTGAAAATAATATTGAAGAATTGAAATCATATAGTCTGCTAAACAATATAAAATTTATTATGAATACTTAAAACATACAAAATAAAGGCAACATGTGAATATGTGGCGCTCCTTTTTTGAAACAAAAAGGATACCAAATTAGCCAAATATCTCCATATTTTAACTTTGACAAGCTAAAAGTAGATTCTTTTTAATGACTTCTAAATCTCCTAAAACTCGCTCCTGGATCATCAACCGGCTAGTGTTTATTCAGTAAAAAATTGTCCATGGAACTTACTAATCCAGGTAATAAGTGGAAGCTTGGAGATTAATTTATCTGAAAGTAGTAGAAATTATGTCTCGAAACAAATAAAAATGATGTCTTTCTTTTATGTTAGAAGCCAACATATCCTTGAGATCCCACTTCATTTTACTTTGTGTAGATCTTGGTTATTTCATGAGTTCTCTAGATGCTACATGATGCTTCAACAATAGCAGCTGTTTCCCAGTTTTTCGATATCATCTGTGTCAACCCACTCAGTGAAGATCCCCAAACATGATGGTGCCCACTCAAATCTAAAATGATCAACTAAGTGTAATGCATAATTTGAAACATTAAACTATCTTCTATTTTTAATCACCCTTATCTCTCAGGAAACTTGGTGTCATATACATGATATCAGAATCTAATGGACGAACATGTTCTGCATAAACAAATGGAGTGGCAAAATATGAAATGGAAACAAAAAGAATTGCATCATTGCTATAAAACAATATAAGTACCTAAAAAATAGACTTGCAAACCATCATATACAACGATTTGCCTACTCCAATTACCACTCCTTCCCACTACCCATCATTCCACCATACATCAACATGTGTTCCAATTTGCAACATCATCAGACAAGGCATTAAATGGTCGGCATGGTTGAATTGTAAGATGAACAGAGGTAACCCTGCAAATAAAAACAATAATACAAGAACCCTACTCGGTGCAGACTTACTCCAGATTAAAGAATCCAGCCATTCCAATATCAGAATAAATTTCATCAGGTAATGGTTGCCTTTTCCAGCTGTTTCATGATAAAATATTTTCTAGAAATAAAAAAAAATTTAACAATTACAACTTTTTCCTATTTAGGATCTAAAATTAACAAATAACAATACCTTTTCATTATCAAAATGATGTGATAAATCAAATGGCTGGCAAGTAAGCAATGAAACCATAATGAAGCTATTACACAAGTGTATAGTTCTCCCTCTCCAATTTCTTGATGAAAGGGATTTAAGACTATTACCAGAAGGATAAAAAACCTTCAAGAGGTCCTAATGTAGCAACTAAGATTAATTGGTAAGTCAAAAGTGTTTTTGGCTAGCTTGAATTCCAAGACATTTTCTGAACTACTAGAATGCATTATTTTGGTTCCTTTCATAATCTTGTTGTTTATAGTCGAAAGTTCAAAAAACTGCCACTATCTCCAAAAGGAATCTGATTGTTTATTAATTAAAATTCTTGTTGTTTCATACTCCAGAATTCTTGTTCCATTCACCAATGCTGAAATAGAATGCATTTTGTTATTGAATTATAAGCATTTGTCCATATTGTTGTCCCTGTAGATGTCAAGCTTTGATAAAATCATGTCTAAGAAGTAAGTCTAAACTCATAGGGAAAAGAATAGACCATAACAAAAATTTGTGCAATTAGCAATAAGAGATCGAAGAAAGACAACTTCGAAAATATCACGCAAAGAAAAAAATAAAACCCTAACGAAAGAAAATATAAAAAAAAAATATCAACCCAATAACAGTCATTGAGTTCCACCTTGGGACCAACCGAGACCCTAGTTGAATAGCTCCAGAAAAAATGAGAATCTCGAAAACCATTGGATCCTCTCACAAACTACACAAAAATCAAGTTCTACATATTAGCAGGAGAAGAATCCATCACTGATAGAAACAGGCAATAACACTGCTCGCATTACCGATTTGATGAAATTTAAGAAGATCCATTCGAGGAATAATGAGCCATAAGAGAAAAAAAAAAACGGGCGAAATTTCAAGAAGACTACAGAGGAAGAAGAGGGCAAATAGATATTGGGATCGGAAATTCTTACGAAAATCAATGAATTCCGCCATCGGTACCAACCGAAACCCTAGTTGAATAGATCCAAATGTCATGTTCCCGCAATCCATCAGAGAACGCAACGATCCTCTTACAAACTACACAAAGATCAGGCACTACAAATTTGCAGGAGAAAAATCGATCTAACACCAACCAAGAACTCGTCATCGATAGAAATAGGCAAAGACACTGCTCGCGTTACCAAATCGAAGAAATCCAACAAGATTCAAATAGTAATAAACCACAAGAGATCAGAAGCCCGAAAGATATCAAGAAGACGCGCCGTCTCGATCTCGAAGAGACGATGATTTCAGAGAGAAAAAATCATTTCGGATCGTCATCTTCGAGAGCTTCGAAGCGACGGCGAAGATCGAAACCCTAGAAATCTTGGCAAAAATCGAGAGGGAGAGAGATATGGGAGCGGGCAGGGAAGCAGAGGGTCGTTACGGCGTCGACCTGAAAGGACCCGAATCACTGTAAATGGGAGCTGAGGGATTGATTTTTGTTAAGAGTTGCATTATTACAGATAATTCCTTGTAAACATGAAAATTTGTAACTCGCTCCATATATGGACACCTTCGTTTACAATGTGAGGATTTCGGTTACTATAAACGGTTTTCACATAATTGTTTAAAATAGAAGGGCTATTTTGAATTTCACAAAATTTTAACTTCTAAGGGACTTAGATGCAATTACGCTCTCGTTTTATCAAAACTTTCGGGACTCGCCGCCTTCTTCCGCCTCCTTCACTCAGCCACAGTGTCCAACTCTGTCCGCGCCGCGGAGGAAACTCGCGCCGTCCTCCTCAAGACACGGTTCACCGGCGAGACGTTCATCTTCAGCCGCCTCCTCGACGCCTATTTCAAATGCGGCTCCTTTCTCCACTCCCGCAACCTTTTCGACATAATTCCCACGAGGAACACTTTCACCTACAACGCCATTCTCTCCCCCCTTACGAGGACCGCCCGCCTGCACGACGCCAACCAGCTCTTCCTCTCTATGAGAGACCCCGACCAGTGCCCCTGGAGCTCCATGGCCTCCCGGCTCGCCCGGCACGGCCATTTTAGAGAATCCTTAAGAGTTATTCTGCAGCACGCATGGCGAGGACTATGTTTAGAACGCGTGCTCGTTTTCTAGTGCTCTGAGTGTCTGCGCTGGGCTCGTTGACTTGAGCTCCGGCATGCAAATCCATGCATTAGTGTCGAAGTCACGCTTTGCTTATGATGCGTACATGGGTAGTGCGCTGGTGGGCATGTATTCGAAGTGTAGGAGTCTTGTGGATGCACGTAGAGTGTTTGAGGGAATGCCTGAAAGGAATGTGATTTTGTGGAATGCGTTGATCACTTGCTATGAGCAAAATGGTCCGGCAAATGAAGCGCTAGCGCTTTTCAGGTGGATGATGGAGTGCAGAGTGGAGTTTGATGAGGTGACTCTTGCTAGTGTTTTTAGTGCTTGCACGACCGTTCTAGCTTAGGAGAAGGCTCTCAAATTCATGCGCATTCTATCCAATTTGACAAGTTTCGAGTTGATTTGGTGCTGAGCAATGCGTTGGTGGATATGTATGCAAAATGCAATAGAATCAGTGTGGCAAGGGGAATCTTCCATTGAATGCCGGTCAGAAGTATAGTTGCAGAGACTTCTATGATTAGTGGTTATGCACAGTCTTCTAGTTTTGAAGATGCAAGGCTGATGTTCTCAAGGATGACAGAAAAGAATTTCATTGCTCGGAGTGCACTTATTTCTGGTTATATTCTCAAGGATGACAGAAAATAATTTCATTGCTTGGAACTTATTTCTGGTTATACACAGAAAGGGGATGATGAAGAGCAATAAAGTTGTCTCCTCAGTTGAAGAGAGTCTGTTTGGCCAACACACTACACCCTCAGTAACATCCTCAATGCATGTGCTAACATTTCAGATCTTCAGCTAGGCAAGGAGATGCATTGCCATGTTTTGAAACATGGGTTCCATTTTGAGGCCGGGCCTGAGCTTGATGTTTTTATTGGCAACTCACTTGTGGACATGTATCTCAAGTGTGGATCTGTGGATGAAGGGGAAAAGGTGTTTGAGAGGATGTTTGGGAGGAATAAGGTGTCATGAAATGCCATGGTTGTGGAGTATGCACAGAATGGACGTAGTGAAGAGGCCCTGCATCTATTGAAAAAAATGCTAATGTGAGGTGAAACTCCAGATCATGTGACCATGATTGGTGTTCTCTCCAGTTGCAGCCATGCTGGGTTGGTAGATGATGGTCGCCGATACTTTAGGTCCATGATTGGGGAATATGGTATGGGTCCTTGCCAAGACCACTTCACATGAATGGTGGATTTGCTTGGCCATGCTCGTCATCTAGCAGAAGTGGAGAGATTCATAAATGAGATGCCAATTACATCAGATTCTGTTCTTTGGGCTTCATTGCCTGCTGCATGCAGGGTACATGGTAATGTAGATTTGGGAGAATGGGCAGCAATGAAGCTATTTGAGCTTGAACCTGAGAATTCAGGACCAGATGTTCTTCTCGCAAACATGCATGCGGGAATAGGAAGGTGGTAGGATGTAGTGAGAATTAGGAAATTGGTGAGGCAGGCGGGGGTGGTAAAGCAGCCAGGTTGCAGTTGGATTGAGATAGAGAGGAAGGCCCATGTGTTTATGGTGAAGGACAAAAAGCACCCGAAAAGGAAGGCCATCTATGGAATCTTGAAAATTCTGCAGTTGCAAATGAACAAAATTGAGTTTGATCTCATGGTTGGGGTGACCTAAGACATTGATGGGCGGTGTGGATTTTCCATATGAGAAGGGGCACATGTAATTCAAGTTTCATTCTATTGATACACATTTGAAAAACATTGAGTGGCTTGGCCGACATGCAGATATCTCCCTGTATATGAGAGGATATGTAGCAGCCAGGAGGTAATCCATTAGAAAGACTCTGGATATTTAGGTTTGGAAGTGGGGAAAAAGATGCACTTTGGCCTGGCTGCAATGTTCAATAGCAAGAATAACAATGCATTTTAGGAGTTTAAGGCTTGAAATATTTGGCAATTAATTCATCTAGCGAATCGTAAAGGATTTGCTTCGGATCACTTTTCAAGTATTCAACCTCGGTTACTGGTCTTTATATATTGACTGCAAAACGTTTCTTAAATTGTGCCCTAAAGAGGAAGCCTTAAAAAACAGATCATGATACATGAAGGTTATTGCTCAACATGGTTATATTCAATTGAGCTTAGAAACACCAGCTCGGCTGTTCAAAAATCCATCTCGAGATAATATGCTGAGCGTTCAAATCCTACATTATTGACTTAGAATAAAATCCCTGCTTAATTTTGGTTATTAATACTTAGTGGCAGGCGAGCTATCAATTCTAGAAAATTGTTTTCAGGAGTTTTGATATTTTGAGAGCTGAGTATTAAACTTCTATCACTGAATTTGATTGGGAGTTTAGTATCTTCATTTCACATTTTGCCTGCTGCATTTTCAAGGAATTTCATCTCACGACAGGCAACTCTTGGAGTATGGAGCTGCCTTTTCAAGGAGACAGCAAGGTTAGCAAGTTGTTTTTTATACATTCATTTACTTATGTATTTGATAATTCCTCATCATCTTAATGTTTTGGTTTGTTCAAAAGGTTGAAACATTATTTGTCGATGTCTTTCTGCGTAATAAATTTTAAAGGTGGGTCATCTCGAAGATCACAGCTCTATTTACTTGGTAAAAGATGAAAACTTAAGCATTGATAGCTTCTCCTGATACTATGGACGAGAGGAAAGCAGGCTATCTTTTTTTTTTTTTCCCAATTTGATGGGACATCAAGAAGGAAATGGAAAATCAGAAGGATATAATAAACTTAACTTGCTTTAGGTATAATACTCTCATGAAAGCTGGGTATTCTTTGCCCTCACCGTTTGATTAAAAATAATCGTTACATTTCCTGTTTTTTGTATGATGGATGCATATCAATTATTAATGCTTAATGGGGGCATAAATTTCTACCTCCAGCAGTTCCATACAATGACCATCCAAACACATAAAAGACTTAGAATATGTCAAAACAAAACTGACCAAGTCCTTCCCCACGTTTAAGAAGTGGATTATCGAGGCACTCACAGTGACATAAATTTCCTAAATTTTCTTTGCTGTTGCAGCAAACTGTCCTAGCCCCGTTGTTGAAGCTTCTTTATGAGGGAAGAAGGACCTGGTCAGTCGTGTGGACCTGTAGTTCTAACTGGGTCTATGTTTAAGTGTGTTCTGGAGATAAAAGAAAAAAGTAGTCAAATTCAGTTTTCTCAATAGAATTTATGTAGGCAGTACCACTACGAAGGAAAAATAAAGTAGAGCAATTATGGCTTACATGACGATTCAAGCAGATTTAACATAACTTAGTGGGACATTTATTTTTGTTCTTCTGGTGCAAATTCAACATCTACAGACGATCGTTGGTGGGCTTCGGATTACTTCTTTCACCAAATATTCATAGTTGAAATACTATTCTCCAGCTCTGGTCATCATAAATGTCACTCTTAGATATGATTTTTGTAAGGATTTATCTGTCTTATGTACCACGGAGCTTATTAAAATTAGTGTTTTATCACTCAAGCAGGATTTATATAACAATTAAGTGTTTTATATAACTATAAAGTCGGTGCTTTGTTTTTCTATGCAGGGTATGAGATAAACTCAGCTCAGGTGGAGCCTTTGACGGGCTTGACAAACAGATGGTAACCGATATGTTTATTCCAATAGTTAATGTTCCTGCAGAATTCATGGCGCAACGACCGCATTAATACTCTGCTTGTCAGAGTCTCTAATGGGCTCATGGAAGGTGTACTGTGGGAAAATAAATCGCGGTATGTGGTGCATTTAATTGATGATTGGTTGTAGCAGATTTTTGATTGATCACCATGATTTTTCATTTGAATTCCTGTTTTGGGTGTTGCACTACAGACCACAAGAACTGTTTTTTGTGGGGATCATGTGCAGCTCGTTGTAGCCCCACTTGGAAATTGCGGCATTTAAGCCAAATTTGTGCGTTGCGTAACACCGGGACGGACGTGTGCTTGACACAGAGAGGTGGTCATCTGTGCATTTATTTCTCAGGGAAAAGACACTCGTGGCTGCACATGGTTGGAAAAAATTTCCACATCCATTCTGACAAAGATCAACGTTTCTCCAACTATTTGCAGTGATCTCCACCATTTACATCGACTCAGCAGGGGGATTTTTTTTTTTTTTTCTTTTTTTTTTCCTGGCTATTAGCAGCGGAGACTAGATCGAAAATGACAATCAAAAATCACAAAAGGAGCAATATTATAAATTATCTATCTGTACTTAATTTATTATTTATTAATAAAAATCGCTCATTTTACGTTATGAATTTCAAAAAAAATATATTTAATATATATGATTTTTTATTTAAAAAATTTAAAATAAAAACACGTCAGACGGCCACGTGTTTCTCTTTTTTTAAATTAATTTTTATTAATTTTTTTTAAGTTTTTCCATATTCTTAATAGCGTGCGAATTTCAACGTCGGCCGTGTATTGCAAGTCGGGAGTCTGAGTCCACATCCGAACTGGAACCAGCTCCACAGGCGGCCTCCTCCCATTGCTTCGCTTGCCCTCAAAGTCATTAGAAACCAACATAATCTTCCACAACACATCAACATTGTGGTTATCACAAAACCAAACTTTACCGTACGTCATCCAAGCAATTAACGCACAGCATATATATATATATATATATATATATATATTCTTTACGGAGGAATTAATTGATCGAGACTTTCATCGTTGCTCATCGGTTACTGGGTTTTTTGCACATTTACCCCTAAAAACTTACCTAATTGCATTTGAGATTCTAGCTGTAGTGTAATCACACATGTACACGTGTACCACTTAGGTTTACTCAAAAGAGTTATAATGTTGATTTTACTATCCTTAGTCAAATTTACAGAAGGATAACAAAAGGTAATGACAAGAATATCTGTGCAAATTGTTTGAAATTTTAATTATGAGTTTTGGGGATTCAATCAGATACACTTAGACAAATATTAAGGGGGGGTAACCGAATGACAATGGCTCAAGGAACAAGAACCGCACTCGTAAAGCGAAGTGATGGGAGGGCCTTCGTTAATTGACCAAATCCAATCCCGATTAAGGCAACTCACCCTAGATCTTCGCTTCACATGCATGGTTCCTAATGATGCTTCACTATTTTTCTCGGTCTCCATAATTATCTAGATTCGTTGCTATTTTTGGACATATATTTGTTTCTTGAATTGTGAATGCCTATTTTATTCCAATGCATGTAGGCACAGAAATATGCTACTGCAAAATAAGTCTGCTAATTTAATTCCTAACTTGTGAGCAATTCAAATTCGGCTTTGCGTTTAGTTCCATGTTTCAAACTCGAGTCCGAAATCTTGGCTTTTTTTTATCAAATGAGCAAAGTTTAAGTTAAATCCGACTCACTCGATTTTAATTCAAATTTTTTTTATTTTTTTAATATACAAAAATATATTTTATAATATTTAATATAACATTTATTTAATTATTTTAATTATAATATTATAGTTAACATATTTTTATATTTAATTATTATTTTATTAGGATAATTTTTTCGGTATTCATATATTTAAAATTATACATATAGTATTAACCATGGTTCAGCGTTTCGGTCGAAACCGAAACGTTTCGATTTCGGCCGAAGACGTGCCGAAACGGTTAATATTGTTTCGGTTAGGGTTTACTGTTCATTACTGTTTATTACTGTTCATCTTTGCCAACGAACGCAGCGGGAGCTTGCCGGGCTCGAGTGCGCGGGCGGGCGGGAGCTCGCCGGGATCGCACGCGGGGGCAGGAGCTCGCCGGGCTAGAGAGCGGGGGGCCGAGAGCTCGTCGGGCTCGCGCGCAGGGGCGTGAGCTCGCCGGGCTCGGGCGAGTGGGAGCTCGCCGGGCTCGAGCGGGAGCGGCGAGCGGGCGGGCGGGCGGGAGCTCGCCGAGCTCACGCGGGTTGGGGGGCAGGAGCTCCGGGCGGGCAGGCAGCGGGGGGAAGCTCCGGGCGGGCAGGCTGCCGGGCGAGAGTTCGCCGAGCTCGCGCGGGCGCCGCAGGGGAAGAAGGGGGGGGGGGTGGTTGGGGACGGCGGCTTGGCGTGAGCTCCGAGCGGACAGGCGGGTGGGTGGGAGCTCGCCGAGCTCGCGCGGGTTTTGGGGGGAGGGTCGTGGGAGGACCTCGCGCCGGCTTCGTATTCGAACCCAAAAATCCTGCGCACTTACTAGTTTACCGTCGTCCTATCTCGTACTCTCGCTAATTTGACTCGTACTCTCGTAAAATGAGACTGGCCTTACACTGGGGCCAGTGTTGTCGTCAATTTGATTTCGACGTCCTTATCGATTTCTGTCAGATATTATTTACGTACGTAATATTATTCACGTAATTATTCATTATTTTAAATTTTTTTTAAATATATTATAATTTTTTAATTTGAAGTTAAAAAATAATTAAAATTAAATTAAATTTTAGTCAAAATATAATTTTTATTTTAGACCTTCGATATATGGTTATACTTCAGAACCGCTGGCATGAGATCGCGTAGAGCTAATTGTTTTAATTCATATGCCCATAAATGCTCGTCTAGATCATCGAGGTACTAAATTTGTAATTCCACACTCAGATGTTCTAAACTCAACCGATGATGACTATGATGATTAGTTGTATTATTTTAGAATTTATAAATTATGTATGTGTGAAATACATTTTAATGAAAAGTTAAATTTGCTTATGTTAATTTTTAAATTTTAATCATATTCATATCATTTCTTATATATTTTTTAATACACTAATATATATTAAAAGCAGACAATATCAGTGACTAACTATCAAAATTAATTTTAATTAGCTTAAATAATATTTGAAATTATTATAAAATTAAGTATAAATTCATTCATAATTTTTCAAATTTTTTCAAAATTTTTCTAATATTTTATCGTATTTTTAATTTGAAGTCAAAGCACAGTCAAAATATAGTTAAACTCTGGTCAACGTCTAATTAATAATTTAAAAAATTCTTTCGGCCGAAATCGAAACGGCCGAAACTGAAACCGAAACGACCGAAACGGCCGAAACGTATCGGTTTCGGCCGGTCCCGAAACCGAAACCGAAACCGAAACCGAAATCGAAAACCTTGGTATTAACATTACTTATAAACTTTTTAATTTTAATATTTTTTATTGTAAATTTGTGAATTATAATTTGTGATGTTATGGTTAATATTTTTAAATATTTTTTATAAATTTAAGATTTATTTTAATGTAAATTAAATTTTAAAAAATAATTTCTGAAAATCAAATTTGAGCGAGTTTAGCTCAACTCGAGATTGATTCGTTTGAGCTTTCAAGCTCGATTTCATGAGCTCAAGCTGACCATTTTTGGGCCCCAATCAGGCCTGATTTGTTTACACCTCTAAGTGCAAATAAATAAGAAAAAAATATCAATAACACTCTAAAATTTTAAATTTATTAGACATTTTTTTACCTTTTAAAATTATCAATAAGTCTTTTTATAAAAATTTAACAATATAAAATAATTACTAGATATAATCAATATAAATTTCTAAGTATAACTAGTTTTATTCATATATAAACACATATTTTTATGAAAAATAGAAGACCGGAGTTTATTAGTAATTTAAAAAATAAGAAAATATTAATGAATTTAATGTTTTTGAGGAATTATTGGTAATTATCTCAATAAATAATCGGAAGCTGTTGATGAAAAGGATGGGAAGCCAACGAGGAGTACGCCCAAGAAAAGAATAGCAAAGCAGTGATGGTGGAGGATTATTTTGGAGAGGAGGAAAAGAGAAGGAAGACTTTGGAGGCAGAATACAAATACAATTAACAGCGAAAAGAAAGAGACACCAACGTGATCCGTCGTCTAGAAACTCTTGACATTTCCATGCCACCAAACCTCCGCGAGAAAGCAATCAGCCCCATGTGTTCGAGTGCGAAAGAGACAACTAAATTCCCAAACCCATTTTATTATAACCCCATCCGGGGCCGTTGAAGAACATCTTCTTCGCTCTTCTCCTACCTCTCCTTCTTCTTCTTCACCCTCTCTCTCTCTCTCTCTCTACCCCCTCCCTCTCTCTGCAAACCATGCTTCCACGTGAAACCTCCGGCCAAAGCCGGTTTAGTTTCGCCGTCGGCCCGACGGTCGAGAACTCGCAGGAGTTCGTTGAGTGGGCGGAGAGGATAAAGGGAGACTACAACCAGTTCGGAAGATCTAACAACCAGAGATTTGGGGCGTGGACTAGAAGAAACCCCGACGAAGGGGAGTTCCGATGGCTTACAGCAGGGGACGAGAGCAAAAACGACGATGAAGTCCCGTCACCGACGTTGTGGGAGAAAGGTAGCTCGCCGGCTTCTCAGACCGACGAGGCGTATCCAATCCTTAGCAAGTACAAAGATGACAGCGTTCATGGTACCAGAAAGCAAGTGATTGCGAAATACAGGAAGGAGATGATGGATTTGGTGAAAGATGCGCCGGATAACGCATATGAGTTGTCGCTCAGGGACATAGTTGAGCTGCCCAGGATGGCGAGAACCGAGGCGGGGAGGGAGGATGAAGCACCGAATGATGATAAGGCTGATAAGAGGAAGAGAGGGGGCAAACGGATGTCGAGGAGCGAGAGCTTGGACACAGGTTTGCTGCTGAAAATGTTTGTCCCTACTACTCTAGGGAGGAGGAAGAGTTTTGGGGTTGCTGGTACCTGTGCAAAGGTGTCACCAAAGCCGGCCATGGCGGTGGACGGAGAGAAGGCATCAGTGGACAAGAGGCCGGAGGAGTGGTGGAAGAGACGGGAATTCGGGGAATCCAGTGGTAGCAGTAGCTCTGCCAGCCGTGGCAGCGGCAGCTCCGGTAGCCGAGGCAGCGGCAGCACCAGCACCAGCAGCCGTGGAGCTGGCAGCAGCAGTGACAACAACAGCAGCAGCAGCAGAAACAATAAAAAACACAGCAACAGAAAGAACACAAGAAGGTAAGATTTCTCTAGTAAAATGTCTTGGTAGATAAATTTCAGAGAATATAATGAAATGATCAAGCATAAAAAAAGATAGCTTTTGCAATTAAAAAGATGATTACAAACTAGATCAGATAGAATGATCACAACTCTCTCCAAAAATTTTCTTTAATAAAAAAAAAATCTCCTACTTTATTTATTGTCCATTGATCTCAGATATGTTTCAGTTTTGTTACTTGTGCTGATAGAACACGACACCATAATCCAGAACAGAATATAGGAGAAAATTTGACCAAATCGAACCGAACATAAGGTTATTCAAATATCTAATTGACTAGTTTTCAGATCAATTAAGAAGGGACAGAAAATAGTGGCAGAAAATTGCTTGTCATCTATCCCAACCAGTTCTGATTTGCCAAATAATCCACTAGTGATTAATAAACCAACAAATTGTTGACTAAGTTACTGTAATTATTTCGTTGTTGCAGCAAAATGAGTGGCTGTTTTACCTTCCTCCGCATCCTCAAGAGGAAAGACAGGGGAACATAAGGATGTCTTTGCCAAAGTGAAATCACAATAATATTACAGTAAGTAACAACTTCTGGGAAGGTGCAATGCTATTATTGTCAGATGTTGAATCCCCAGCAATATGAGGCATGGCTTGTAAAGTTTTTCTTC
Organism: Trichopus zeylanicus subsp. travancoricus; assembly: GCA_005019695.1. Taxonomy (NCBI): domain Eukaryota; kingdom Viridiplantae; phylum Streptophyta; class Magnoliopsida; order Dioscoreales; family Dioscoreaceae; genus Trichopus; species Trichopus zeylanicus. The sequence continues at coordinate 366,141 of RXID01014443.1, forward strand.
TATTCTAAGCCAATGCTTGTCGTTTTCAAATGAAAATTCTTGTGATCGTGCTCCCTGTATATTAGTTTAATCAATTACTCCAATACTTCCATCAGCAATACTAGTTCAATTGTAAGACCCATCAAACCCGCAGAAAGACTTCAAACACTTGAAAGGAAGAAAAATGAATGTGTATTAGAAAGGAAAGGAGTTTGTTTGACAATGCTGAATGCCAGGTTTAATCTTTGTAACAATCGAATGCTCATAACAAGCATGAAGAAACAAACTGTTGATTTGATTTGCATGGAGAAAACAGAAAAAATACTTAGCTCAGCAGGAAATACTACTCAAAATGGATGATCCAACAATGCTTCAAATCCCCTTGGGTTTGCAATGCCGCCGTTTGATGCAACAACATCATCCTTGCACCGCACTTGTGTGATATAAATTAAAACTCTCAGCTGAACTTTCATAGAAGTAACAGATTTGAGTCTCATGAGGCTCCCATATTTCAAAATTTCATGGTGTAAGAATGGGGAGGTTTTCAGTTTTCCTGTTTCTACAAAGCCACAATAACCATCCACCACTGAAAGGTATAGAGGTTATGTGTGGTCTTGATACTAAATGCAAGCCTGATTAAACTTCCAAAGGAACTCAAACGGAAGTCAGATGATGATAATCAAAAGACTATATGAGCAGAGAATATTAGAGATTGAAATAAAGGACCCTGATCTAGAACAGGCATCAGAGTAAGGGTGAGCGCTCGACAACAGTTGATTGAGAATCCACCTTTTCCCAAATGTCCTTTTGAACTTCAGCTGCACTAGTTAGTTACTGAAGCCAGTTAAAATGTTCCTATCACATAAGCAGTCTTTCATGTGTAAAAAATATAAATTTGCATTACATCAATGTCTTGCATAAAGTTTTCAACAAAATCTTTCACATCATTCATATAAAGTTATAAACTATGAACAAACTAATACTATAATTTCTAGATTGCACATAAAGCAAATTAGTGATTGGATCATGTGTTGGCAGTTTCATACTTTTTAGTAGCTACATTTTGTTCTTTTTCTGCCGTGTCAATTCTGAGAACATGCTAGCGAAACTTGAAAAGGAACTGTGAGCACATTTGCATCAATAATGCATTTATCAAAGTAAAAGGGAGAAAATCCACTTTACCAATAATCAGCGATGAACATTGCCACCTATATCTGGCAACAAATCAGCTCTCGTTTTTCACCTGAACCAAAAAATTTCCATATTGCAGAAGACATGAGAAATAAAAAGAGATGTGGAGCCTGAAATTGCTATCTGTGATACACAAAATCTGCTGCTTGATCAACTTTCATAGGCTTGGGATCTGTGTCTTATGTAGCATATGAATCAACAGGCTACCCCCGAAGTATTTCAATGCTAAATTATTTTAGTGTTCAAAGCAGTTGTCTGTGCTGTAAGTAACAACAGAATTGCAACTAAATTTAGCTCTCACCTGGAATTAGATGCTTTTTGGAAACTGGGACTATTTCTAGGCATTTCAGTTTGGGAACAGATGGTGCTTTATCTAATTGCTTTGGCATATGTGAGATCTTTCTGCTAACAAATGGAGCGTCAAGCTGCTTCAGCAAGCATTCATTTTTCTTCTGTTGAGTGAGTTCAAATAATCAGATAAGTGGAATGTCAATAACATGACCTTTTTTGTAGATCTCTACCAGTATTTTTGCATACAATTCATATAATAAATGAAGGTATTCCATGAATTTGCTTAAGTTCGATATTAACTGACTAAACAAATACACACCATTATCATATTTGTTATCACGAGTTGCATCATTTACATCTGACCAAGTTCCTCAATATCTTGGTTATAAGCATCAGGGTCCTTGATGCATGTGCAAGCAACAATGCAACCAATGAATCACCTCCAATGTATAACCAGCCCATAAGAAGAAAATGGGCCTGACAGAAGCCCAATTTTTGCACAACAATCGCACATGGGTAGGATCCTATGATTATCCAAGTTAATATGTTAGTGAGTGAGCATATTAGAAAAAAGTTCGAAGGATTTTTCCAAAAACATTTGAAAAATGAGTAGAATATTTTAAACTTTAATCAAAAGAAGTGTTTACTGAGTCAAACATTTGGTTTTGGGATTTATTTGAAATTCTTGTTTTAAAAGTTAATTCCTCTTTCATAGTTTTGTTTCTAACCGTGATATTTCAATGGGATTGTGTTTGGGAGTATGAGGTCATTCACTTGAAAAAATATCATCTCAAATTTCATGTACTCCAAAGGCGTTTAAGAAAGGCAATCATCTTTTATATATTACATCATTTTAACTCCTCAGCAATGTCAACCTAATCATCAGGGTGTGTATGCAAATATATCTTCATGCACGTACAAAAAATTACTAACTTTAGAGAGAGAGCGATTTTAGAATGCTATAATTTCAAAAACAAGACAGAAGCATGAAAACTCTAATTGAATCAGACCACACACTGCCAAGTCACTGACAGAGAAGTGGAAGAAGCACCATTCTCCAAAAGTTATCTCCTGATTCGAATTCCTAAAATAGTGGGATTAAAGTTTGGGATTCTGGTTAGGATCCAGACCTAGCCCATCCTAGTCAGAGGTTTTAAAAAAAGGAAATGAAAAACATAGGCTGTCTATACAAGAACAAAAGAATAGTCACTGTTGGCTACATACCCTTTCAGCGAAGAGAGATTCTGTCAGCTGATATGAGAGTCATTCTTCTGAAACAAAGAAAAACATGAATTACCAAATATTCAAAAAAATATATGCTAAGATATGACCTAGCAATACAACCGCAGACTGCTTGGTGACATCAGAGAAACCAAACAACATATATCACACTAAATCATCTAAGTTAACGCGATGACAAGCTCATTAAAAATATAAACAGAGGCTCATATTAGAAAACAAATAATAAATTAAAAACAGAGGTGCTTGCTAAGGAATTAAAGATCAAGTATGATCATTTTCAACCTAATGATAGGACCATATAATTATAGCATGTCAAATGTTCAATTATCACATAATCAGAGATCACCTTTCCAACTAGGCATTAAAAATTTTGAACGAGCAATAAGCATACCCAATTTAAATGATAAGACATCCATTGCTGCATGCAGAATATACTGCTGACCTCTTACCAAATTGGTGTGCTTAGTCTTGAGTGCTCTGACAAATGCTAAAGCAAAGTTGGCCGTGGCAGCTTTAGCTGATGAGTTAGTGAGACTGTTGAGAGATATTGAGATGCTAGGCAGATTCCCAGGCTTGTGAGTTGCTAGCGTTGCATGCATATAGCCTAGATTATAAAGATAGTTGTAGCTTCAGATAAAGATCTTCCAGGAGTTCATAAAAGTGATTCAAATGGGTTGCACTGCAAGCCTGCAATCTCCAACAATCGAATTTAAAGAAAAACTGGTAAAAAAGGCCAAGGAATAAATCACCTTTGTCTGGCAGACCCCCAAGATAATCTTGACAATCCCTGATGGCATAGATGTCATGAAATACTCAAAAAATTCAGACAAGGAACTGCCAAATCGGGTGGTGTTGTTCTGCAAGTGTTATGCTAGGAAAGCTTCAGGATACTCACATCCAGTAATATGGGAATAAATGCACATTGTTGTGCAAATTCATGTAAAAAAGTTCAATTCTTGGAGAGTTTCCCACAGGCCACATACCTAATTTTATGGTCTAGTATTAGGTGAAAGAAATTGCACCAAAAATAAGACAACAAAAGCGAAATGCAAAAGATGAAACCATACAGACTGTACACAAGACTTCTTAAGAATTAGCATGTTCTGATTCCAAAATTGCGGACCACAAGTTGTTGGCATTGGAAAGAAAATGACTCCAATTTAGGGCATAAAAGACCACAAGTGTTTAAGTAAATGATATCATCACACAGTTTCATTGAACAAATAAGATCAAGTGACTTAAGTTACCAACCCAAATAGAAGACGGCAAAATATGGCTTCGTTTAGGGCATAATAGACCACAATTGTAGAAGAAAATGATATCATCAAACAGACATTCGTTTAACAAATAAGGTTGACTGACTTCACCAAGCAGCACTAAGGATTATCATCAAATATTTGGATTAATAAATTATAAACTTTTTTATGCACACCGAAGAAATATGGCTAATCACCTATTATACCCTGCACAAATACCAATCAACTTTGATCAAATGATGTTACTCATATAAATTTTGATTGCTTGCAGTAATAAAGAAGCAAATTTTGACAAATGCCATTGACTTGATCAAATTAGTGCACTCACATCACTCTATTTGACTTAAATCAAAAGCTAGACATAAAAAATCGCATTTAACTACACTTATACTATTTATGATGAAAAATTCGGAAAATTTTCATTGAATAACGTGCTCCAACAAAACAAGATTGCTATATATATCACTAGTAATATGCTAATAAATAAACTAAAACAGAGAATAGTAATTTCATAAGAGCCAGTAAGCACAAAAGCCAGATCAGAAGAACTTCGAAAATCACCAGATCGTCGAGTTGATGGAGGGTGAAGACGCGATTCCAGGCCAGCGAGTGGAAGTCGGTGGCAACGACGTCTAGCCTCAACTCGCCAGCGTGGTGAGCATAGAAGGAGAACGGGCGAAGGGCGGGGCCACCTGCGAACCGTGGCTTCCACTCTGCCGCCGAATCCCCGAACACCGCCTCCAGATCCTCGATGCCGCAGCGCTACGCCATCGATCGCGATCCAAATGCGACGATCAGCGACGAGGGAGGGGGAGGAGAAGAAGAAGGTGTCGGAGGCCATCTGGGAGTGGCCACGTGGTGGCAGGAGAAGGGTCATCTGCGATGGCATTTCGCTGCGGTGGTGTACGGCGCTTTGCCATTCTCGTGCTAGAGGGCAAAGGGCGGCAAGGGAAGGAGGAAGAAGCGGGAGTGGATTTCTGGCCGATGGATGTGCAGCGACGGTCCGGATTTGTTTATGGTTCGTTGGAGGATTGCTTGACGAGGACGACTTGCTTGAAATGGTTTTCCTCGAAAAATGATAAAAATTTAAAAAAATTGTTAGAAATGAGAAATAAGGAGGGAAGTCGTGGTTTGATGCTTTTTCAAAATAATATTCTTTCTAAATCAAGGTTTAGTTTCGATCTATTAAAAAAACTTAATTAAGTTATTTTTTAAAAAAATAATATTAATTAGTTGACATTACTATTAAATTAAAATATCATTAAAAATAATTAACTTTTACATTGCCAAACACATCCTAGATGACTAATTTGGATTGCCACGAGATAAAAAACTAACAGTTTAATTTTATGTTAAAAACAATTCAAATTGGTCAAAATCTCAATTTTTGTTAAATTTTGGAAGGGAAACACGGGTCAAATTTTTCATTTAATATATAATTATTTAATATCTAAAGAAACCCGAATCTCAATTTTGCATTATGCAAGGCGCAGAAAATCGATCGAGTTGTTCAATTAGGGCTCGTTTGGTACGAGGTCAAGGTTAAGGTCAAGATTAAAAGAAGGGTTAAAATGTAAAACGCTAATGCGGTCAAGTAAATCTCGTTTGGTCCTTGATCTGATTAACAGATGGTTAAAATTTTTTGTTGACTAAAATGCCCTCGATTGAGTACTGTACATATTACTGTTCACCCGCGGAGCCCACCGCCCGAGCTCGCGTGCGGAGCCGGCCGCCCAAGCTCGGCCCCGGAGGCTGGGCGCCCGAGCTCACCCGAGGTCACTCGCGGAGCCGCCCGCCTGAGGTCGCCCGCAGAGCCCGCCGCCTGAGCTCGCCCGCGGAGCCCACCGCCTGAGCTCGCCTGCGGAGCTCGGGCGCCCGAGCTCGCCCGTGGAGCTCGCTGGCTGAGCTTGGGGGGGGGAAGCTCCGCCACGATGTTCGCTTACTATTCATCAATCTGAGCCGTCGGATCGAGATCCAACGGTTCAGATCAAGTGACGGTATTCGGCTGTTACCCGGTCTGAGCCGTTGGATAGAGATCCGACGGTTCAGATCAAATGAGGATATTTTAGTCAAAATATGATTAAAATTTAAATAAATAAAATAATATTAATACGGTTAAATTTTCGATATTTAAAAGATAATCTGGTCTGGACGGGACCAGCTTAACCCTGACCCGTGCGGAACGCACCCTTAAAATCAAAATGTTTCGGCTTTGGCTGCTAAAACCGAGACCGAAATCGGAATTTCAAACCTTCGGTCGCTTCGCGTGGGTGCATGTGGGGGCCATGGGTTATACTTTGCGACAACATATCTGTATTTGATCTGGTGGTGACAGTTATAAGTCTCTTTCAACGTCGCTTTCCGACGGATGGCGTTGTGTGGTGGCGTGGGCCCCATCGCGATCCTTGAAATTCATGTGTCGATTGCAGAAGGCAATCGACTCGCATCCCCGATGTTATCCTGAGCGGCTCCAGCTCCGAACTCGCGAAAGGTCTCTGTCTTTGACCGGCCCCACCGCGCCGATCCCGTCTTCGGCTACCAACGCCAAGACCCTTCTGCTCCCGACCAGCCCCACCGCCTGCGCCCTGGTGCCACTTGGCGGCCGCGCAAGGCCATCTCCGGCCACGGCGGTTGTCTTCGTTGCCTTGCAGTTGGCGATGAGAATGTTTCTCTTTTGCGGGAGAGCCCAACACGTAGACTGCTGCCAAGCGGAACCCGACATGGCTTCCTGCTTCTCCTCATCCGCTTTCTTGTTTGAATTCTCCGTTTTTTTTTTTTTCAAATTTTCTTCATTGGGTGATAAGATTGCTTTGAAATGAGTGGAAGAGGACAGAGGCAAACTGGCCTTCTCGATTGGGTGGGAGATAAACCCAACGCAGCGGCAGCGGCCTCCATGGTGTTCGACGCCCCATCCGGCACGGCAGATGTTCGATGAAATGCCCAGCTGAGATCCTGCGAAAGTGTGAATATTTTTATACAGTGTGAGCCAACGGCTTCAAACCCGCAATCTGCATGTTGTGGTGTCTCTTCTTATTTGATCACTATGACTTATATAGTTGGATATAAATATACAAGTAGACTTAATAATATATAATTTAATCTGTTAATACCGTGTTTGGATTTGCTATAATCAAATTCGAAACACAATCGGGTTGATTCGATTATAATTCAAAAAAATTTCAATCATAATTAAATCAATTCGTATAATTTATTTATGATAGGAGTGGTTAATTTATTTATTAGGTTATAAATAGATTGGGTTAAGCTGAATTAATTTATTTACCAATTAAACTAATTGAGATTATTTAATATTTTTTGTTTTACAATATTTTTATAGTAATTTTTAAAAATTATTAGGGATAATTACCTATAATCACACTTAATTAGTCTTAATTATTTATAACCTCCATAGTTTCCGAAATTAACCATCTCTTTTTTTTCTCAAAATATTTACCTACACCCCTAATTGTTATTTAATTAAATTTTTTTCAAAAATTGCGATTTTATCTTCGGTTATTTTACAATTAAACTCTTAAAAAAAATTATTTGTATTATTTAACACTCCGAAATTCTTTTTTTGCAAATAACACCCCGAAATTATTTTGATTTACATAAAAGTCCCCGAAATTATTGCGACGGCGGCGAGGGTGGCGGCGTGCGGACGATGACGCCGGAGGCTGGCGATGGGAGCGGAGGGCAAGACTGGCGTGCAGCACACTGGCCTCGCCCTCCGTCCCCGGCACACAGGGGCGGACACCCTCGGCCTTGCCTGTCCGCGCCCGCATGCCAGCACGCCGACAAGCCAGCCTCGACCTCCCCTCCTGCCGCCGGCCTCCGGCGTCGCCGCCCGCGTGCCACCACCCTCGCCGCCGTCACAATAATTTCAGAGACTTTTCTGTAAATCAGAATAATTTCGGAGTGATATTTGCAAAAATCTGAATTTCGAAAATTTTTCTGTAAATCGAAATAATTTCGGGGTGTTATTTACAAAAACCAAATTTTGGGGTGTTAAATAATAAAAAATAAGTTTTTAGGATTTTTGTTGAAAAATAACCGAGGGTAAAATCGAAATTTTTGAAGAAAAGTTTGATTAAATAACAATCAGGGAGTGTAGGTAAATATTTTTAGAAAATAGGGATGTGGGTAATTCCGAAAATTACGGGGGTTGTAAGTAATTAAGGCTAATTACGGGAGATTGCAAGTAATTATCCCAAATTATTATTTATAAATTAAGTATTTATTATGATAATTATTTTTAAATAATATTATAATTTAATTATTTGAAAATATATTAAAATTATTAATATTAATTAAACATGTCATATTAACTTAGGTCAATTTAAATCGATTCAAGTTGATTCAAGCAAATTAAATTAATTCAGATTAAGTCAAATTATAATTTATTTAATTAAATATATTAATTCGAATCAAATTGTGTCATGATCCGAATTAGACTCGTTTACTAAATGGGTAATTTAGATCGGATCAAGTTAGCTATTTAACAAAGCAAGTCAAATTTGAATTAAAAAAATCAACCTATTTAATAAATAAGTTGAATTTAAATTGGCCTATTTAATGTAATACTGAATATTTGATTCGATATGTGAATTCGAATTTACAGGTTTACATATAAGACTTATACCGCCTTTTATTTAAAGGTGATATATAAAAAATAAAATTAGTAACTTTTGAGCTAACTTTGAGTTGGCATCTATTATTTTCTTCCAATAACGTGAATACTGCAAGAGAATAGAATTATCATTTCATACACAGACAATCAATTTACATAAAAAAAATATATATTTCATAAATATTTTACAAATATCGGGTGTTTATCGTCAAAACTAGAACTTGGTTTTTGCAATTTTTAAAAAATATGAACTGTTATTATGAATTTATTACAAATACCTCCCGAAAATCGTTATACTCGAAAAAGCGTTTTGAATGGAAAGCTTTCCTTTGAAAAAGGTAGAGACGCAGTGGCTAATATGATATTTCAAAAAAGTGAGCGAGTTTTTTGCAAAAATCCCATTACAGTTACCATCACTGGAAAAGGCTTTCCCAAAAAATTATGATGAATTAAAAAAAAAGGTATTAGTAAAAAAATCACTTATTTTATGTTATAAAGTTGGAAAAAATCACAACCTAATTTTTTATTCAAATATTCAGAAAACATTTTAATTTAATTTAATTTAATTAATTAATAATAAATTGTACTCTACGTAGAATAAAAAATTGAACCGATTTTTTTAAAAAAATAACAGTTCACTAAACCGGAGATGAATAAGAGAATTAAAAAAAATCGAAATCGTGCGAGTTAAAAAAACGTCTTTGCATTACGAAAGAGCGAAATAAAGCGATATTTTATATCGATTCGTAATTTTTCAGTTAAAACTCTTCATTTTTCCATTAAAATTCAAATCTAAGACAATTTAGTTTTAAATTAATTAATAAAATAATATTAAAATTTAATATTATAAAAAATTAATTAAAAAGTTAGAAGGTATTTTTTTATAAATTTATAATATATGTCAAGTAAATTTTTATTAATATGGATAAGGTCAATGGCTTTTCAAGAATTTACAGTAAAATAATTTATTAAAACATATATGAATCGGAAAATATTGCAACTATTTAGTTAGTAAAAAATGGAGAAAAATAATTGAAAGCAGAGAGAAATGATTGAAAATTAAATTACTTTTACCTATTTTTGTGATTTGATTATTTGAATTTTTTTTTTAAAAGTTAATTCACTTTATGGCCTTCCCTATTTTAAAATAAAAAATAAATTAAATTTTATTTTCGTTTTTTATCCGAAATGACTTTTGAAAATAAATCTAATAATATTTTAAACTATAATAATATATATATATTAAAATTATTTACAAAAAATTAAATAAAATAATATTTTACATAAATAATTATATAAAAAAATTTATTGAAAGTTAAATAAAAAATACTTTATATAAATAATTATATTTTAAAAATAATTTTATCTAACTAAATATTATAAATATATTATTTTTAATCACTTTTAAAAATTAGAAAGTACGAAAAAATAATTTCACTATTTCATTTACTTTGTATATGTCCAAATGGTATAAGTGGCAAATATCGTAAATTGAAGCAAGTACGAGGATGTCCAAGCCCTCCAAATTCCGAAACGGACACCCGCCGCGTGGAACACCACCCGAGCGCCGAATTCCTCGCAGTCTCCGCGCGCGTGCTTCCCCGCTCACGGAAATATCGCAGCGGAAAACCTCTCCCTCGCCGCGCTTAAATTCCACCCTCTCCGTTTGTTTGCCTCTTCAATGCTGCCCTCCGACCACCTCGTCCGTCGATCCTAATGGGCTGCGCCGGCTCCAAGGAGGACGACTCCCCGGTGCTCGCCCTCTGCCGGGAGCGCCGCGATCTGATCCGCGCTGCCGTCGACGGCCGCTACTCCCTCGCCGCAGCACACGCCGCCTACTTCCAGGCCCTCGCCGCCGTAGGCGACGCCTTCCACCGCTTCGCCCACGACGAGCTCATTACCGTCGCTTCCCCTCCTTCGTCCCCTCACCTCACCATCCCCTCCTCTGAAGGCAAGCCCAAGCCTTTCAGATCGTCTTCCAATGGCGCTGCCGCTTCTTCTTCGTCCTCGGTCACACCCTTGTCTCATTCCCTCTCCCCCGACGATGACTCGCACCTCCATGTCTCCTCCGATCCGCCGTCCAATCCCAGCCCCGAAGCTGAACCCGAAGCTCCACCTCGATCGCCGCCGCGGGCGCCGTCGGCTGCGCCGATCCCCAACGACAACTACACGAGACCCACCTCCGCGATCCCGACCATGGTATACGAGGAGAACCCCTATTCCTTTTTCTATTCCGGGTATGCTGGATACAATTATGGGTACCCGCCCTATGGGTTTCCAATTGGATCTCCAGACCGGCTGCCGGAGCCGGAGCCTCGCCGTGATTACACTCCGCCACCGCCTCCTTCTGCAGGGTCGGCCTGGGATTTCTTCAATCCGTTTGATACGTATGAACAGTATATGCGGGAGTACTCTGGGTACGGAATGAGCTCGGTGGTGAGCAGCCCTGACTCAAATGAGGTGCGGGAGCAGGAGGGGATTCCCGATTTGGAGGACGAGACCGAACCTGAGCCCGAAACCAAAAAGGGATTAAAAAAAGATAAGAAAATGATGGCTGAGGACTCTGGCGCCGGGACTTCGAAGGCAGTGCCGAAGCCAAAGCAAGAACGTGAACAGGAGGTGAATCATCATCTGCCGGAAGTGAAGGAGAAGCTGACTGCGGAGGAGGAGAGTAAGAGTAGCTCGGAAGGCATGAAATCAAAGGGGAGCGGGGAGGAGGAAGGGCATGTGAATAGGAAAAGTGTGAGTTTTGAAGAGGATATGTCTTTGGCCACCGAGGCCAGTGGCATGACGGCTTTTTCCGCTCATGCAACAAGAAATGTAATGGAGGCCATGGAGGAGATCAAGGAGCAATTCAGGCTGGCTGCAAAGTGCGGTGAAGAGGTCTCAAGAATGCTGGAGGTTGGAAAGTTGCGATATGGATCTGCAAATGGAATTTTGCGAGGTATGTATTTCTTTGGTAATAAATTTGGAGTCTTTGTTTAGGTTGACATTTGTTCTTCCAACCAACTGGAAGAAATTTGGGCGAGTTATGAATTCCATGTCACAAATAAAATGTTCAGACAAAAGTGCAAATAATTTTCTCATGCATAAATGTATTTTATCTCATTAATGCTAACTCCGTACTGGAAAACTTTTGCTAGAGAGAGTTACTTATCTATGGGAGGGGAGTTATCACTTTCAATCTGTTCCAAATTGTCCGTGGGATAAATTTGGAGAATGAACTCATCATTTTTTTTTCTTTCTTGATCCAAGATGTGCATAACCACGCAAATCTGTAAGAGAACTGCCATTTGAGCATCATGCATCAGACTTTATGTATGTAGATAAGAGTAGATATAATTCCTTCTACTTAGGAATGGAAGCCTACTGATAAACCAGTCAGTTGCCTCAATCAAAATTTGCAAAAGATTCAGAAATTCTGGATATCTCAGCTAAGAGCTAGAATGGACAGAACTTGTTTATTTCTCTCCTTCTGAATATATAACCATTTTAAGTAATTTCTAGAAAAAAAATCTGTTTTAACTAATTGCTGCAAATCTGCTAATATCCTGTAATCTTTTTGCAGCAATCATTTCCTGGATCTTGGATTTCATTTCTCTGCCTCCCTTGTTGTCTTCTCAGAAAATTCCTGGAAATGCATCAGGAGCAGGAGTTAATACTCTAAACCATTCAGATATTGAAAATCACTTGAGTATGAAGTCGGGAAACCTCTCATCAACTATGGAGAAATTGTATGAATGGGAAAAGAAACTTTACAAAGAAGTCAAGGTATTATTGCTTATAGTAATTCAGTGATTAATGACTGCCTTTTTTAGTTTTTTCCTACATATAACTTTAAAATACAACAATCAACCCCTTTGTCTTTTCAGAATTTTCTCAACATTTTGTTTTATATAGTTGATCATAATGGGAAAGCTCTTATTTTCTATATTGTATAAGGAGGCTGAGTTTAGTCTCGGTGATGAAGTTGAGAATATGTTTGGAGATCTTATCCAATTTCACTTTGGATCAAACTTGCTTTTAAAATTGATTAGGTGGTTGTGATAGGATGAAGAAAAACTTCGGGTCATCTATGACAGAAAGTACATGGAACTGAAAGCTCTGGATGACAGTGGAGCAGAGTCATATAAGATTGATTCTACCAGGGAAAAAATAAGAAATTTGCGAACAAAGATAAGCATTATCCTTAAATCTGTGGATGTTATCTCAACTAGGATGCACAAGATAAGAGATGAAGAGCTACAACCCCAACTTACCGAGCTAATTCAAGGGTATAAAATTTCAACTCTTTTATAGCATTCCTGTTTATATCTTAGCATGTCTAGCTACTGTAGATAATTAAAATGTATATAAGTAGCATTAATTTGCATGCACCCCAACTTGATGTAGTATACATGTGCTTATTGTGTAACTTATTTTCCTATTTAATATAGTCAGGACACCCTACTCTATTTTGTCGTTCAAGCGGCGTGAGCAACTATGCTTTGCGTAATCTATTGTCCATAGGAATGGAACACCAGTAGAAATTTCCCCTACAAGTCCTCTGAAGCTTGCCAAACAAATCTATAACTTTATTGAAACATCTTGTGTTATCATGCTGAACTGGTTGGGAGGAAAAATTAAATTTCTGAATCTGATAGTATAGATCTAGAAATTCTTGTTGCAACTTGCTTTGAATTGCCCAGAAGACCTTATTGCTATTTTACACAGTTATAACATGAACATGAGACTAATGATTTTCATGATTATCATCTGGTATACAGCTTGATACGAATGTGGAAGTTTGTGCTGGAATGTCACCAAAAGCAGTTCCAGGCGATAGTTGAAACCGGAACCCAAAATCTCATGGCTAAAACTGCAATCCAAAGAAATTCTGTTGCTAAGGCAACCATAGAGCTTGAACAGGAGCTGTTGAACTGGTGTTCATGTTTTAATGTGTGGATTAGAAGCCAGAAAAATTACATTCAGGCCCTGAATGGATGGCTGGTTAGATGGCTTCCTCAAGAACAGGAAGTAACAGCTGATGGGGTTGTACCTTTTTCGCCCAGCAGGATTGGAGCTCCAGCCATTTTTATCACATCTAATGACTGGTTTCATGCGATGCAAAGAATCTCAGAGGGTGAAGTGATTAGAGCAATGCGCACATTTGCTGCAAATGTGCATGAACTGTGGGAGCGTCAAGATGAGGAACAGCGCCAGAAACTGAAGGCAGAATATTTGTCAAGAGATTTTTCTAGAAGGCTTAAAACCCTGCAGGAGGAGAATGGGATTCAAGAACATGTGGATGTCGTCTTGACCTCTGAAAATGGTGAGACTCAGCCTGACACCAGCATGATGGCACTGGACTCGATCAGAAAAAGGTTGGAAGAAGAAAGGGCCAAGCACGGGGAAACCGTAAAACAAGTGCAAGAGGCAGCTTCCGGCAGTTTGAGAAATGGTCTTGTGCCAATATTCGAAGCATTGAAGAACTTTATTTTAGACACTCTGGGTGCCTATGACAATCTGAGAATTCCTAGAGAAGCGGAGCAGAGCACAGGCACCTAGGTTCTATGTTACTTAGCTTAACAATCATCAGTTAATGCAGAAAGAAATGTTCAGAGCCTTTGGGAACTCTACAGCAAAGATGCTTCTGAGATTCCCAAATAGATGAGAGGATGCGGAGAGCAAGTCATTGCTACTGGGGGAAACAGAACAGCATGAACACCCTAAACACCACTCCCACCCCCACACTGAAGGAAATCTATTGGACCATGGTGAATTTATGTGCACTTTTCAGAAGGTGAAGTGCTGCTTGATGTGGTGATCACATGACACAAGCACGTGGCGGAAGCATGGAGGGATCTTTTTTCCAAGTTGGGCTCTCTCAGAAATTCTTCAGACCATCTGCTTGTGAGGTACATTGGTGCTAGTTAGGGAGAGCTGTACAGAGAATTCATTTATTTGTTCATTGGCTGTAGAGTAGCCTGATGATGATGTCTATTAATGGTTGTGGCATGTGACAAGGGAGAGGAAGGTGGTGAGCTATGACAATGAGCTAATTAGCTAGCAAACATGATTGAATTAAGGTTTCCATTGGAGATTCATAGTTGCCTGCTGACCCTAAAAACCAAGATTGTGGGATTATATAGCTATCTTGCAAGTCTGGCAGCGCCGGAATTTTGTCTTAACCCTGAAGCAGCAGATATAACTTGGTCTGTGCCAATTCTTGGTTATAATTATTGTTAAGGTGTCTCCATGAGTTGCATTGTTGTGGATCTTCTTCTAAATTTCTAATCATCAGATAAGACAATGGCATATTCGGAGACAATTCTTTCAATTTTGTAATGACCAATCATGTCAATGTCGAGCAATGTTGCTGTAGTAAAAAATCCAGCTGGTATGGCAAATTTTTGGCTGGGACATCAACACCCAGTGGTGAGGCAATGTGATCCAACTATGATCATAAAGATCTTCACCCAAACCCAAAGCTGCAGGCATACTGAGGAAGAGCCCGAAAAAGCTGCTTCCTGTTTTGATTGTTGTCCCAAAAGTTTTTGAATTTTTGAAATTTACTCAATTTCGGCTTTTCCTGCTGAAATTACAGAGAACAAAGAACAAAGTCAGCTAAGTCAAAAGCACTGAATTTTCAAATACTGGCGATCACAGCGGTCAAAAGCTGTGGGCATACTCCAAAAGCAAATCCACGATGATTATAGAAACAGGGACGGATCTGGATATCAATTCAAACAGGAGCCTGCCATTCTTCAAATTAAACATCAGAACGTACAAAAATGATTGGCCCGATCCCAACAACATCGAGTACCAGAACTTGTATGAATGGAATATATGTCAGGCCTGTCAATTAGCCATGTGCTTCGCTGAAAAAGATGGGACTGACGCTCTTGTGATACACATTATTTTTATGCAAGGATAAGGGACCAACTTGAAGATGTCACAAGGCAGAGAAAGGCATGCCAAGCAAAAGCATTGCATGATAACTTACATGAAAAAAAATAAGTACCAAAAATATATAGATGATAATGCGTGAAGGCACTGGACATACTTGAGATTCTGATAAGTCGGATGACATCATTGAGCTGGATTTGACACACGAATTAAATTGATAGCAATGGGCTAGAAAAATTATTTGTCTTCATTAAATAGCATGCCATAGTTTTACATGGTAACCACTTGGGCAGAATATCACATTTCATGCAGTGAAACATTTGGTACAAATGCAAAAACATACCACACTCTTTTACACAGTATAAGAGAGAAAATAGTGAACCTTGAGAGAGCTCAGTCAACTTTGTAAGTAGTCATCATCTTTCATGTACTTCTCCTGCACAGCTGCCGTTGTGGAAAGCTAATTGTCAAGGAAATACATTATGGGAGGTATTTACCAATGTAACAAACCATATATAAGAGCCACAAAAGATGCAGAGGTTGCAAAGTGCAAACAATTCGTGATTCCTGATCTGACAGTAGTATTGATGATGCATAATTAAAAGACATCAGCTACAGACTAAGGGACCTGATTTATAACTTCAAGAATTACCATGAACTTATAGGAACATCATTTGGGCTTTGGCATTCTAAATAATCACTCCAGATGGGGAACTGATTTTTGTGGAATGCATGTACAAGATTTTTGTGGGATTCATTACCTGCCAACCAAGTAAAATTGCTTATGTTTAGGGTCAAATAGGTTCTGTACATTATGCTAACTCAGTTCTCACAAGTAAGCAGATGACCTTGGGCCTTGGGCCATGGTTCTAATAGTCCAATAGACACTTGGGTCCTAAAGCTTGGGCTGTCTATATGGTTGCAAGGCAAGCCAAAACTGTTGAGAAATATCCAGGTTCTGGGCAGTAGGCTAGCATGGGATCTGTTAAACAAGTGTAGATAGTCTAAGACAGAAGTGAATTAATATTAATTCTCAAAAACTATCAAGAAATATAAAATTATTAATAAAAGGATATCTGTAATAATCCCAATCAAGGGGTGCAGCAGCAATTTTGCTGAACTCTAAGACACTTCCTTCTATCCCAGCAAATATATACCCGTTGCTCTTGTCTATTAATTTCACGAGATTTCCAACGCTTTCTTTATCCTGAAAAAGAAAATATTCACTCACATGATAAACAATAATTGCAGAATTGAAATTTATAGGAATGAAAAATTCAAATACCTGAATGTCTAAGGTTGAGAAGTTGACCAAGCTGAAATCTTCAATAACATCACATAGCTCCTTCGTTAGTTTTCTGCAATCAGATTGATAAATAAGCCAACAGATAAATATCAGCATAAAATCTGATTAATGCTTGCAATAAACCGATGCATGGTTGCAAAGACAAATACGCAATCAACATTGTAAATTTTAGCCAGCACCTTGATAAATGTAATGATTTCCAAAATTTGTTTTATCCCCTCATTCATGGAAGGAAACAAGAACCAGAGAAATCACATCTTCTTTTTGTATTTCTTAAATAGTCAACGACAAGAATAAATATCGAAAGAAAATCCTGCATATTATTTCTATATTTTTGTTTGTATACTTTTCCTGGTCAAACTAGGAATTTGCCTAGGATTTAGGACTTTAGTTTGGATCCAGATATTCTCTTATTGGACATGGGCAACTGATGCAGCAAGGAGGACACAAGGGATAAGAAAGAAATTACTGTTTTCTCACAACGATAGATCCTTGAATTCATAAGGAAAATAGAAAGGAACAAACCAAAAATAAGAAAATATTATTAATAGAAAAACTTCTCCTATCAATAATTATGTCGCAGATCTTGTCATTCACTGTGCATCGAGTGCAGAAGATATTGTAACATTGTAAGTTTTTCTCTTACTTTGGGGTGTTCATCAGATTCTGAACTACTAAAGATGACATTTCACCGTCAGGCTCCTCGAATATTCCATCTTCATAGTTTTTTCGATCACAAATTAGGTAGTCATCTTTTGAGTCATGTAAATCTTCAACCACAAAATTATTTTCAATAATTAGGTTCACAGATTGTCGTGCTAGACAAACATTAAAACGGTATTCAAATTTTTCACAGCAATAGCACTTTAAATCAGAATTTAAACTTGGGTTATTCATTGATGTGGTGCTTCATGATGATTTTAAAGGTCTAACTTCAAGATTCACTTGTGTGGGAGATCAAGGATATTATATAATTGCACTTCTATTAGGAATAGATTTTAATCCTTTTGAATTCTCACTAATTGTCCTCCCCATCTGATTTATGATGACAGGTCGCTTCAAATACAATTTCATACGAGTCGCACTTCTCACATCTTCATTAACTGTCAAAATAGATTGTAAGGAAATCATATCTTGGATGATTGTGCGTACCCCACTGATGAATCTTGTTACTTGATGAAATTCAGTTTCCGCTAGATTATTACATGCTGATAGACGATAAAACTTTTCAACATAAGTCTTCACACTGTAATTACCCTATTGACAATTTTAATATTGTTGAAAAAACACTTGATTATAATCTATAGGAAGGAATTTTCTTTTGAGAAGAATCTTCATCTGTGGCCATGTTCGAATTGGAGCTATATTTTAGCGTGTCCTTTCCAACTAGATACGTTTCCAGCAAGCCGATGCACCCCCTTTGAATCGGTAAGTAATAAACTTCACTTTCTTCGAATCTGAAATTTTCATATAGTCGAAAAATCGCTCCACTTTAATAAGCCAATCGAGAAAATCTTCAATCTGAAGTTGTCCATTGAAAAATGGAAGATCAATCTTCAAGCGAAAATTATAATTTCTATCATGCTCAGAAACTTGTCGATAAAGAATGTCTTCAATTTCTTTATCGTTGGAGTTTTCAAAGACTTGTAAACCCTTTGAATTCACTTACAGAGTTTTTTCTCAACTAATTAGATCGCGAGTCGTTTCATCGATCTATCGACGTGATTGATTCAGGCTTTCAAGTTAATCCATTTTCAACATTAAACTTACAAGTGAATATTTAATTGCCTCCATGGTCGAGTCAAAATACTCACGCCTGATGTGATTACTCACAGGAGCACCGTCCCTAGAATTACTGCTGGTTACATCATCGTTAGACATTAAGTAAGAAGAGTTTTGTTCTGATATCACTTGATGTAGCAAGAGGAAAGACACAAGGAATAAAGAGAAGATCACCGTCTTTTCATCACGATAGATTCTTAAATTCACAAGAAAAATAGAAAGGGAGCAAATCTAAAACAAAATAATATTATTGATAGAAAAACTTTCATTTTTTACAATTTTGAGCTATATATATAACTCTCTAATAAACTTAGAGGGCTACTTAGTGTAAACTAAAAGTAGGACTTAAATTTCACTAAAAATTCTACATAACATATTTTAAATAAAAATATCTAAATCCTATTTCTTATTGAGCTAGGACTGTTATTGACTCAGACTAATAAATAAACCCTAATTTTGATCAATACAAAATTCAAATTATCCAAAATAGTAAATAAGAAAATTATAAAAATCGATCTCAGATTTCCAACGGATAATTTTTTACTAGATTTGGATGAATATCTTAGGAGATATAGTCTTCAGGCTGTAACAATACGAATTTTGATAAATCCTCATTAGAGTTGGAATTCAACTTAAACTGGATATCTAATTTTACTATAAAAAGAATATAGTTATCATACATCAATAACCTAGTTAGAATTTGAGTAGGAGGAGCTCTATACCTATAAATAAGCCTAAAATTATGGGACAAAATTGTACTGTCTCATTCTTTCCTTTCTTACAGCAATATTGAAATCTATATCACCTCAATACAACTAATAGGCTCTAGAAACTACTAGTGGCCTAAAGCGGTGTGTACCTAAGATCAAAGGGGAAGAGATCATACATCATCGATGATCCTCAATAGAATCCCTTAGAAGATTGATACAGAGAAAATAGTCAAGTAATGACCTTGCTTTGGAATAACTTGGATCCTAATGTCTCTAACTAGTATAGAGAAGAAAGTGATAAAATATTTGGCATAGTGTATAGTAGAAGATAGAAGGAAGACTCAACTCAAGCAATAACTCCACCAACTTCTACTCAAGAAGGTTCAACCCCAAACTCAGAACAAGATCCACATGAGAAAACACAAGTACATTTGAACAATTTGATGAGCATTGTCTTCCCATTGCTTTGAGAAAACAGAGGATAACTTGTGCTAAGTACCATATCAGCAAGTATGTGCCATATGACAAGCTGTCTCCTACTTATAGGAATTTTGTCTTGGCCATCTCTGCCACACCAACTCCCAAAAATATCTCTGAAACTTTATCTGATCAAAATTGCAAAAGGGCAATGGGAGTAGAAATGGAAGCTCTACACCAAAATCAAACCTGGGAATTGGTACCTATGTTAGAAGGGAAGAAACCAGTAGGCTGTAAGTGGCTTTACACTGTGAAGCATAACGCTGATGGCAGCATAGAAAAGTACAAACCTAGACTCGTAACCAAAGGATTTACACAAACCTATGGCATACACTACTTTGACACATTCCCTTAAGTGGCAAAGCTCAATTCAGTGAGAGTAATTCTTTCAATTGTTGTGAATCAAGGCTGGAGTTTAACACAGCTAGATGTGAAGAATGCATTTCTACATGCAGACTTGAAGGGGAAAGTCTGTATGAAGCAGCCACCAGGTTTTAGAAGCTGTGAAGGCCAGCAGTTGGTGTGCAAACTCAAGAAGGCACTATAGGGACTCAACAGACTTTGGATTCTCTAAAAGCAAAGTTGATTTGCTCAGTGTTTTGCAGAAGGGAAGGAAGCAAAAGTATTATACCGTTGGTAATGTAAATGACATTATACCAACAGGGAATGATACAAAAGGCATAGATGAGCTCAAGGTCTTTACTGGATCTCAAGTTAAGATTAAGGACCTAGACATATTACATTATCTTCTGGGCATTGAAATAGCCCATTCATCCAAAAGACTGGTACTCTTGCAGAGAAAGTACACCCTATTTATTCCTACTAGAAGAAACTTGTCTTATCGGGTGCAAAAGTTCAGAAATCCCCATGGATCCTAATGTCAAGGTGCACCCAGACTAGTGTTCAGAAGTTGAAGACATAAAGCAGTATAGAAAATTCGTGGGAAAAGCTGATTAACCTTACCACAACAAGACCAGAAATCTCATTTGCTGTGAGCACAGTGAATCAGTTCATGCAGTCACCTAGAAAATCTTACCTTGAGGCAGCGTATAAGAATCTAAAATATCTAAAGGGGTCTCCAGAGCTAGAATTGTGCTACATGAAACAGAACAACCTGGAGAAGCAAGAAACAATCTGTGGTAGCCAAGTCCAATGCAGAAGATAAATATCAGGCAATTGTACAAGGCACATGTGAGGTTCTATGGCTATATAATCCATGCTAGCAGAACTTGGTTTTCCAGCTCAAGGACCTACTACACTATATTAAGACAATCAGTCAACACTACAAATCTCTCATAATCCAGTGTTACATGAAAGAACCAAATACATAGAAGTTGATCTTCACTTTGTCGGGAAGAAGGTGTTGAATAATAAAAAAACCCTACAGTCTGTACCAGCTGGAGAGCAACTGGCAAATGTCTTCACCAAATCCTTGAGAAGAGAAGCCCTATGGTCAAACATCATCAAGCTGAACATGATTGACATCTATGCTCCACTTGAGAGGAGGAGGAGGAAGGAGAGGGTGGGTGGGGGTGCATGTTGAAAGAAAATCCTGCATATTATTTATGTATCTCTGTCTCTGTGGACTTTTATTCTTCCCTCTCCGACAGCAATATTAAATAAAAATTGTCCTCTTTCTCTAATTGTTTCTGTCTCTCTGTTACAGAGAAAACCCTAACTTTCCTGAAACCCTAAATTCTATCTCCATCATATCTTGAAGTTTTCTACAATAAACTCTCACTTTCTCTCCATAATGGCTGCCTCTTGGTATGGAACTAAACTCTTACATTCTAGTTTACCATCAAGCATAAGCAAATCTCGAATTTACATTAACAGCTATCTGGGATTAAGCTTTCATGGTACAATCTCAAATAGCCTGTGCCCACAAAGTTTAACAACTTCATAAACAATTATATTAACCATCTGTATGTGCAACAAGAAGGGAAAAGACAAGTCCATTTCGGGAGATAGGAAAAGAAGAAGATCAAACCAGAAATTTTGACCAATCAAATGGACATAAAAATTAAATTAACAATGAAATTTATCACCCACTTCCCATATGAAATTAACACACAAGATCAGTAACATTGTTAACTTGACAAAAATAAAATATAAACCAATAAGTTAGAAAACACATTATCATGGAAATAACACTCGGAAACGTAGAGCATCAGAAGTCAGCTATATTTAATTTGTATATGAACACAGTTATCAAACAGAGTGTGTAGTGTACTAATTAAAAGATACATGAACAGCAACTTAAACCAATTATATGCAAACAGCTGAATTCAAGTAGAGAACCTGTATCTAGCTGAACGTGGATCTTGATCGAGATGGTATTGTAGATAAGACAAATCTTGAACATCTGTGTAGAAATCAAGGTTGAAAGCTGCAGCAAGCATACGTCACCACTAAGCACATTTGATAATACAGAAATGCATGTTAAAATGAATTATATGGCACAGACAACCATAGCAAAGACCATACCAAGTTTTCCGTAGCTCTCAATGAGATCTATCTTGGAAAGGACATTAATGTGAGGGAGTTCCAAATGCAGCATGGTGGACAGCGAAAGAAGCAATGCACTCACATATTTTCCAGGATCACAGCATAGATGTGCATCAACCAAGTGAATAGCAGTCAACTTCAACCAAAGAAGATAAATACTCAGGAAAGGGTGAGGGCTTCATTGTTTAGCTGAACCACTGAATTTATACTCTCACATCAGTTAAGTGGTTTAGGAAATCATACCCGAAGGTTCAACTTCTTGATAAGCTTAGAGATAACATTTTTTGCATTCAAGTGAAGAAAGAAGAGCTCCACTTGACCAGGAAAGTCAAAAAGGAAGTAGTGGTCTGCAAGATGAATATCATACGCAAAGAAATTAATCGTGCAAAATTGCATCAGAATTCCAAAAAGTTATTCTCAATAAATTGGAACATAATATAGGATTTTTCTTATTTTCATCTCACTCCCTGTATATATGATTTTCAATGATAGATTTCATGGCACTCAAAAACCAACTTCTTCTAAAGTTTTATGAAACGAATGCGACCACACATGATCAAGAGAAAACTAACTGTTTTCAAGTTCATGATCCAATGACAACAAACAAAGAAACAAACTTACATGTTCTAGTTGATCTAGTGAAGTTCTTTTACTGTTTTTCCAAAAGACACAGAAATTACTTATCTAAATTTAGAACAAGAAACAAGCCTCTTCCTTGTAACATACAAATGATACAATAGCAGTCAAACAACAAGCATTACTAACCCTTAACGAGAGGCTTCAGATGGGACTCCAGCCAGTCAATGTTCTTCTCCAAGTAATCCATGCAATAAACAAGGCCTAGTTCAGAAAACCAACAAAAATTTAGCAAAAGATGATAAATTTCTACCAATCAATAAATAACTCCACCCCAATTTAATCACTCAAGAACTATCAAAATAAAAAAGCAGAATATGAGCAAAACCACCTCCATTTGGCCCAAGAGAGTGTTCCGCCATCACATCACTTAGCTTCACAAGATCCTCAATATTCACCGCGCACTCATACCTACCCAAACAGTGAAGGAGAACCAGATAGAAAACATCAAAAAAAAAAAAGCACAAGTGCAGCAAAACAAGGATACGGCAACGCATCGTTCGCAGGGTCCAGATTGACAACCGCCACTTTCCTGAAGTTCAAAAACCACAATCAATGGAGCCCAAGGCAGCGCATAGCAGGGGTAGGAATCGACGAAAGGAGATACCTGCCGATGAGTTTGAGGAACTGGGACATGCCGTTGCAGTAGGTGGTCTTGCCGGAGCCCGGCGGCCCGATCACCACCTGGCCGAACACCATCGCCTCCCTTCCTCCGGAGAAAATACCGCCGGGAGACCGATCGACCGAGACGGAGAAGAGGGAGATGCCGAGCTGGAATCCGAGTGGGGAGATTGCAGCCCTAGAGGGGAGGCAAGCTCGAGAGTGGGAAGAGAGAGAGAAAGAGGCGTTGTCTCGTGCGCTAGAGAAGGTATGAGAAGAAAACCGGGTTCGGGTACAATACAATGAGGATCAGGGGACCCGATAGCAGAGAGATTTTTCCAAAAAGGGATCAATTTTTCTCAAATTACAAAAAGAAAACTTATGATCGACATTTACAAATAACTCCCAACGCTTTGATTTATTTGAAAAAAACCGATATGGTGGACAAATTGAAATTTTGAGTCGTCCGTGGCGCTACGTGCGCCAGCCAATGAGGGAGGAGCACGTCCCCAAAACACCTGCACCAACCAATCGGAGCGAGTTTCTCTAGGCACCCGAACTAACGGGACCAGAACCCGACTACCAAGCCGACCCTCGTAGCCATCTTTTCCCGGTCCTTTTCACGAATTCCGAATCCCGGTCCCATTTGCTTCCGTAGTAATCATAAATCATAAAAATCTTTCGATAAGCATATCTGCGTCCACCACGTTCTCAAAATCAGCTATCCTACCAAATCGCAAGACACGAAATCTACCCAGAATAGACTTTCCAAAGTACACTTCTCGATAGATTACTGGACGAACTGCTGTCCGGTGTTCAAAACTGATATGTAATCGAGGAGCACGCCTTCCGGCTATTGCCGGGCTCTATCTCAACCTATTTATATCCCGATCGCGACTCCGAGGAGGACTTCGAGGAAGCATTTGGAGCTCTCAAATGGCGATCTGTAAGATTTGGATCCACTTCGCCGTCGTCGCCCTTTTCTTTTTATCGGCCCTCTCGCCGGCGCGGGGAGAGGAGGACGAGCCGTCGCCGGTGTTCACGCTCGATGCCTCAAACTTCTCTGAGACTGTCGCCAAGCACCCGTTCATCGTCGTTGAGTTTTACGCCCCCTGGTAGTGGATTAGTTCGTTTCTCTGTTTGGATTCATTTTCTTCTGGTTTTGTAGTGCTAAGCGTGTGCATTTGTCGATAGATCACTCTGTGGACGTGCTAACCTTCGATCTTTGCGATGACCATTTGCTTCTTTTTCAGAACAGGATTGATTTATTTGGTTATTTATTTGGATGTTTAAGCTGTGTGAATATCCAATTTGTATTTGTTTACCTTGATTTGGATCGGATGCCGAATAAGGATGCTCTGGTTTATCATTTCTGGACGTTTAGAACTTCATTGTAGCATATCGATCTGCAATCTAATGTGTTATCATTTCATGTGGAATCGTGATTTTTCTGGGAGATGTCTATGTGAAAGCGGTAAAAATTATGACAATGATTTTGAACTTGCAAAAATTTTGACATGGATTTACATGCCAAACGTGGGAACTAATTAGTCGACCATGAGTTCAGGTTGGTGAAATTTTATTATGAGATGATTAGCGTTCAATCTTTTGTGACGCTCAAGTAAAATAGAAACATGCAGATATTTCTATTTTCAAAGATGATTTTATTTATAATGTATCAATAGGAAGGGAAAGTCCAATACTTATTGGGGTGTTGCATTCAGTGTTCAATTAACAATTTTCTTGCTTTACTAATTTTAGATACATTTCATAATGGTATGATATTTCATGGACAGAGACCAACTATTTTCCTTTTTTTCCCCTCTTTTTGACAGGTGTGGGCACTGTCAGAAACTTACTCCTGAGGTAATAATAATTTAGAAGTGGAATTTGTGTAACGCAATCATTATCAATTTCTCTTAACTGAGAATTCTTAACTTGCTTTCAGTATGAAAAGGCAGCAGCCATACTACGCAAGCATGACCCTCCGGTTGTTCTTGCTAAAGTTGATGCCAACGAAGAAGTCAATAAGGATCTTGCTTACAAATATGAGGTGAGGGGCTTCCCTACACTCAAGATCATAAAGAATGAAGGAAAGAACATCCAGGACTACAAAGGCCCTCGAGATGCTGATGGGATAGTTCAATACCTCAAGAAACAAGTTGGTCCTGGATCTCTGGAGATCAAATCATCGGAGGACGCAAATAGTTTTATTGATGACAAGAAAGTTTACATTGTAAGATTTGATTTTTCTAAATTTATCTTTGTTTCTCCCTTCATACATTGTCTTTACTAATGGTCCTTTGTTTTCAACCTGATTGCAGGTGGGAGTATTTACTGAATTTTCTGGCAAGGAGTTTGAAAACTTCATGACTGTAGCCGAAAAATTGCGGTCTGACTATGATTTTGGCCACACCTTAGATGTTAAGTTCCTCCCACTTGGAGATTCAACTGTCAAGCAGCCGGTAGTTAGATTATTCAAGCCATTTGACGAGCTTCTTGTTGATACCCAGGTATCATGAACCCTCTTTATGTAATATATAACATTATTGCATAGTTATAAAATGCATAACAGAAAAAAGAGGGATCCTTTTTGTTCTCATTGTTCATAAATCCACTTCTCAAGCAATAAAAATTTTCTCACATCTTTTCATGTTTCTTGCAGGATTTTGATGTGGATGCCTTAGAGAACTTTATTGAAGTCTCCAGTGTGCCTGTTGTAACTACATTCAACAAGGACCCCTCCAACCACCCATATGTTATGAAATTCTTCAACAACCCTAATGCCAAAGTAATGACAAATCCCATTGGTGGCATAATATTGCAAAATATAGTGATATGCCTTGGGCTTACTATTCTGTTCTTGATATTCTCTTTTCTCATACTACTCATTTTTTCTTGTGTTTATGTTTGACTTGTATTGTTTTATAGTGGCAATTACAAAATCTTGGTAGAGTTTGCTGCCTATAGATATTAATCTGCCAAAATTTTTTCTACTGTCAAATGATGCTATTATAATATCCTCACATTTTTTGACTGCCTGATGATGCATCAAAATCCTATTTCTTCTCATGTTGTTGCGCTAATCATGCTTCCTCTTACCTTCCCATGCTGCTGCATGATTTCATTATAGACATTGAACTTTTTTGTTCGTCTATTTTGCCTAATGTAAAAGGAATGGATTCAATATCTACAGATTCTATTTGAGATGGTAGGCCTTACATTGCATTTTCATATTCTTCCCTTCTACCTGTCTTTTCCTGCCTCCCTTAGACTTCTTGTGCCTTTGTGATGTCATTCATTCTGATTGTGTGATTTTGTGTAAAAATGCTCATGTCATTACTTTTCTTCATATCTTTTCATATTCTCATCCAATTAATTTGGATTTGCTGATATGGTTTGTCCATATATCATGAACTGTTTTAATTTGCAACCACTGTAAATGTCATTATAGTGCTGACATTGATTATTCATTTCAACTCTTATATTTCTTACATTTTTAACCTCAAAACATCTGGAATTTCTGCATAGATATGCATGCTGGAAAGCTGCTTATTTGCTACTATCGTATTGTCTTCATGGTGCTAATCTTTATTTGTGTTCAAGGTTCAAATTTGAATGTAATCAAACTATGGCTATATAGATAGGATCCATCCTTCTTGACGTTTATTCTTCTCTTGGCGAGTTTTATCCTGCACGTTTGCACGATTTCCCATCACGGACCTTTTATCTTGTCTCTCATTATTGTGTTTGGGACGCCAAATCTATACCTAGGCTATGCTCTTTTTGAACTTGAGCAAGGAGTATGCTGATGCATTTAAGTCCAAATATCAAGAAGCTGCTGAGAACTACAAAGGAAAGGGCATAAGATTTCTTATCGGTGACATTGAGGCGACTCAAGGTGCCTTCCAGGTTATTCCTTGTTGGCATTGGTCTCATTTTCTTTTGCTTTGGTAACCCACTAGGTGTTCATTTGACAATCTTTTCACGTGGCAATGATGCGTCAACAGTATTTCGGACTCATGGAAGAGCAGGCTCCTCTTGTCATCATAACAACTGGTGACGGGAAGAAATATTTGAAAGCTAATGTAGAACCTGATCAAATTGCAGCTTGGCTGAAGGAGTACCAGGTATTCAGATTGCTATTCCTTTTACATGAAATTTGTCTATGCAATGAACTTGATCTATGACATGCATGATGGTAGCTACGCTGTTTGATTCATTCGATATACAACCTAGCAAGCCACAGAGCTTTCTTGTGCATGCTTATTTTAAATGCTTTGTTGATGGCATGCATGCAGGATGGTAGCTTGGCAACATTCACAAAATCAGAGCCTATTCCAGATATTAACAATGAATCAGTGAAGGTTGTTGTGGCCAACAGCCTTAAAGATGTTGTTTTCAACTCTGGGAAGAATGGTCAGTGTCTTTTTATTATGAGTCCTAAGTCCTAACACTTCTTGTAATGCATGTTGGCCATATGCTTCTTTCTCTGACTGCGACTTGTTGATTTTGTATTGCAGTTCTGCTTGAATTTTATGCCCCTTGGTGTGGACATTGCAAGCAACTAGCTCCAGTCTTAGATGAAGTAGCCAAATCTTTTGAAAATGATGCCGATGTGATCATTGCAAAGATGGTAAGCTTTTCTCATCTACTACTAAAGCCGTATAATGGATTTGATCTATCTTAACATTGGGAATTTCTGATTCTTATTTCCTTAATTCTAATATTCTGACATATTAATATTTCTCAATAATAATGGTGGTGTGTTTTTCATAATTTGTTTTGAGCATTTAATCTTGTCCAATGCTTTCAGTAAACAGTCGATGCATATCTCCAACTCCAAGCATATGATGATGCACGTATTTATTGCAAGTACATTATTTTCATAATATTTTTATTCTCAATCTTTTCTCATATTGTACTTACCATACTGATGTAACCATTCCAGGATGCCACTGCGAACGATATTCCAACTGAATTTGAGGTTCGCGGTTATCCAACTCTCTACTTCTCTTCGGCCAGCAACAAGCTTGTGCTGTATGACGGCGACAGAACAGCAAAAGACATCATAGGTTTTATAGAGAAGAATAGGGACACTGACAGGGATAAACCAGCCCAATCTGACTCCGTGAAGGATGAATTGTGATGAAGGTGTTTTTCTTGCCTCTTCTGCCTTTCATGATCGTTGCGAACCGAACGAAGTGCTTCCTTTATATGATTAAGTTTTTTTTATTCTGGTAATATTATTTGGAATTGATTTATGTTTTTTTCCCATAAAAGAAATTGGGCGGCCGTTGGTCCCATAGTAGAGAACGGTCTGAAGCCTTTTAAATTTTGCAGTCATTGTACTAGTTTTACACCAATAAAAACCCCATATAACTTTCAGACCTTGGGCATGTTGATGTTAGTTCTCAACATAAGAACTAAGCTAGCCAAAATGATATTGAGTTAGGTTCTAGGAATGCTCAGTCTCCTGTATTCAATTGTTTTCTTTTTTCGCATTTTATTTATTTTTACGCAGAGAAAATTATTGGTGCTATGCTTTTTGTGCAAGGCGGAGATGCAACGCCACGTGTACTTCAATCGATAATCCATGTCACTATTATTATTTAAAAATTTTAATTAATGGAAAATTTTTAATTATTAAAATTAGATCTTAAGCGAATCCACTCTCATGGTGAGCTTGCAGTCTTATGTTGAAGGTTAGACTTTTTCTAATATATCACTAGGGTTGTACATTCGGTTAAAATCGAATCGAACTAAACCGAATAAACCGAATCGAAATTTCTGAAATTTTAAAAATCCAAAATAGAACCGAATAGAATAGTATAAAAACCGAACCGAAATATTTCGGTTCGGTGCAGTTATAACCG
Source organism: Trichopus zeylanicus subsp. travancoricus (assembly GCA_005019695.1). Classification (NCBI taxonomy): domain Eukaryota; kingdom Viridiplantae; phylum Streptophyta; class Magnoliopsida; order Dioscoreales; family Dioscoreaceae; genus Trichopus; species Trichopus zeylanicus. The sequence goes on from RXID01014443.1 coordinate 395,513, forward strand.
AATTGCAAACCGAATTTTTACAGGACTCTGGATGAATGGATCTGATCATTTGCATAAGGGAAAAAAAAATAGTACAGGATATACATTATACATACCCTGAATCTAACCCTGATAGGCTGATATCCAGTCCAATTGCAAGTTTGCAAATTGCAACCCAATAAATAATAAGTTAACCTCAGTATCTCACATGCCACAATGGCATAATCGCACAAACAGGAGCAAGACACTTCAAGACTTCAAGTGAATCAAATCTTCAAGTTGCAGGAGCAGCAGGAGCAACACAGCAGAAGCAACAGGAGGCTAGGAGTAGCAGCAGCAGGACAATGTATAGTAGCATACTAGCAGTCTAGTAGAAGCGGGTAAGCTGCAAAACACTTCAACAGCTCAACTTCATGTAGCAAGACACTTCAAGACTTCAAGTGAATCAAGTCTTCAAGTTGCAGGAGCAGAACAGGAGCAGCACAGCAGGAGCAGCAGGACAATGTATAGTAGCAGACTAGCGGTCTAGCAGAAGCGGGCAAGCTGCAAAACACTTCAACAGCTCAACTTCATGTAACAAGACACTTCAAGACTTCAAGTGAATCAAGTCTTCAAGTTACAGGAGTAGCACAGCAGCAGGAACAGTAGGAGCAACAGGAGCAGCAGGACAATGTATAGTAGCAGTCTAGCAGAAGCGGGCAAGTTGCAAAACACTTCAACAGTTCAGCAATTCAACTTCATGTAGCAAGACACTTCAAGACTTCCAAGTTTCAAGTCTTCAACAGTTCAACACTTCAACTTCATACTTGCAGGAGCAGACAAGCAACAAGACAATGTATATTGTATAGTAGCAGAAGCTAGCAAGCTGCACTGCTGCAGAATACTTCAACAATTCAACTTCATGCTTGCAGAGTTGCAGGACAATGTATAGTAGCAGGACAATCTTATAACTCTATAAGGCTATAATATCATTCTTACAAGTCAAATAACTCAGCATCAGTAAGCTGCAAGACAACAACTGTAATTATGTGGTTCAGAATAAATATGATCAATTCAGTAATCAGTTAGCATTTGAACTTTGAAGGATTATATCATGCCAAATGGTCCATTAAGAAAAGCTTGAGAAATCTCCTGTAGTCTCGTGTACAGAAGTAACAGAACAGAAGCCAGAACCAGAAGTTCCAACTTCCAAGCAGCATAACATTACTAGGGTGAAGCCAAAGAAGGAGACAATCGTCCAATCAGTCACTTGCCCACATGCGAGCATAGCATATGGCAATGAGCCAATGATTCAACATATTCATCGCCTTAAACAGCTTATAAAAAATTCAACAAATATCATTAAAAAAATCATAAAACAATTCCAAGAGGGTCATACTGTCATATTCGCCTTATACCGTCATACCCAGCATCCCTCTCTGGCTCTCCCCGTGAGCGAATGGTAGGTAGTGGTTGCCTTCACAGGCCATCCAAACAACCATGTCATTGCTACAAGCCTACAAAGTGAAGAGGATGAAACTAGAGTAGGGGACCATTGGAACACCTCTGCATCAAAACACCAAAGACAAAAAAAACCTCAAATAAAAGCAAAAATTCAAGAGGCTCAGATGGCTTTGATGCATCATCAAAAACGAAGATGTCTCCCCTTAGGCATCAACCTGCTCGATTGCTCCTACAAAATAATAGTTGGATACATATCTATCCCCGGATAGTTGGATCATACTGTTGAACCTAAAAAACATAGTAAAATATCATCACAGGAAAAGCAATTAAGAAAATATCAAGTAAGTAGGTAACTGAGTAAGGAACTAATGACTGTAAGATCATAATTTCACACATGCACTGATACTGTGATGCACATGAATGATAAGGATATATAAGAATGAATCTGCAAGAGATAACCATAGAAAGTTAGAAATATGAAAAGAAATGTATAAAAAATAAGTAAGCATATTCAAACCTTAAGATGACTTCTCAAAATTCAATGGTTTTCATCTTTATCAACTCTGAAATAAAAAAACCATTCAATGATTATTTGATCACAATAAAAAAATATACAATGCAATAATAAAAATATTAGCAATGCAAATCTTACCCTCTTGAATCTTTTCAAGTTCTTCCAAACTTTCCTCAACATTGATTTCTGTTTTTGAATTTTTAATCCAATCTTGAGTGCAAATGAGAGCTTGTACTAGTGTAGGAGTCAAAGAGCTACGAAAAGGATCAAGTATGCGCCCTCCTGTGCTAAAAGCTGATTCAGAGGCCACTGTAGAGATAGGTATAGCTAATATATCACGAGCCATATGTGACAGAATAGGAAATCTGCAGCTATTCACTTTCCAGAAGCCCAGCATATTAAAGTTTGGCTCATTTTTTTCAAGATCCTCTGACAAATACTTGTTTAGCTCAGACTTCATTTCATCACCCATGAAATTTTTTCTATGCTCAGCAAATAGACTGCTTAAGATATACTTATTTGATTGTTTTGGTATACTTGATCCTTCACCAGATGGCATTTCTCCCGACTGTAGTCGCATTCTGTACTCTTTGAATAAATCATATACAACTTCATGCAACTTTCTCCTCATCATAACACCTCTTTCACCTTCATACATTTTTTCAACTCCAAACTCAACATATTCTAACTTGCGTCTTGGATCAAAGACAACAGGAACAAAGAGAAGCATATTAATCTTCTCTGGCTCACCCTAATACTTGTCATATTTGTCTTTCATCACAATAGCCATATCTTGAACTTTTGTATCACCGCTGACTTTCCACAGATTCAAAAGAAGGTTAACTTGACAAATTTCATCGAAAAATAAATTACTTGTAACATACATAGAGCCAGAAACTCTAAGAGTCAACTCATAGAAATACTCTAAGAATGTAATAAGTCGCCTAACATTCTGCAAGTCAAAAGACAGAGGAGTTCCATCTTCATTATTAAGCTCATGATAGAAATTGCTATCTTCCTCCTCAAATTTTTCAAAAGCCAGCTCAAAAGTTTGAGCTGTTTCAAGCATCATTTAAGTGGAATTCCACCTTGTGGATACATCCAAACAAAGACATTTTCTGCTTTCAATTTTTTCAATTTCCACACATTCTTTGAACCTCTGCCATCTTGCTGGAGAATATCTCACATATTTAACAGCAGATCTAACCCGAGCAATGGAATCTGCCATCTATTTCAAACCATCTTTCACCACAAGATTAATGATATGTAATATGCAACGCATATGAATATATTTTCCTTGTGCCAAACAAGTGCCCTAATTCAAAAACTTTTTCTTCAAATAGGGAATAGCAGTATCATTTGAAGAGACATTATCAATAGTAACAGTCAAAACATTATCAATTTCCCATTCAGAGAGGCATTTTTCAATTGCTTTTTCTATAACTTCACCCTTATGACTTATAATTTTGCAAAAATTCAAAAGTTTTTTCTTCAAGTTCCAATTAATATCAATATAATGTGCTGTGATACACATATAGTTTATGTTTTGAATTGAGGTCCAAATATCAGTGGTCAAACAAACTCTCTATTTGGACTCTCTGAAATAGTGTTTCAACTTTACCTTTTTCTCATGGTAGAATTGAAAACGGTCTCTAGTCATAGTCCAACGTGAAGGCATTCGAAATCTAGGACAAGCTTGAGATATAAAGTATCGAAAGCCTTCATGTTGCACAAAACTAAAAGGCAATTCATCTACAACAATCATGTGTGCCAGTGCTTTTCTAATTTTTTCTTGATCAAACTTTCAGTTAGTTAGCACAGACTCATTTGCTACTTCTTTCTGAATAGGTTGCATAGCAAGTTGTGTTTGATGTGTATCAACATTATATAGATATTGTTTGCATTGATTCATGTGATGTCTAAGAGAAGAAGTACCATTTTTTTTAATCACAAAAGAATTCATTACCACAGTAGTTGCATCTGGCTTTGGTTGACTTGCCCGAGTCTGTGAACTTTGTGTAATGCTCCCATATAGTTGATCGTGCTGTCATTCTTTTTCTCGGCATTGGAGGCTTTGTACTGCACGTAGATGCATTGCCCTCGTTTAAAACTTCGATAGCCATAGGCGTAGAACTTTCCTGAGAAGCAGAAATTGGCATTGGACTTGGAATAACTGGATTTGTATTTGAAAGTTGCTGACTGTCATACTCGTTCAACATCTGTCAATAGAAAAATACAGAATTACAGATTAAATCGTATGAAATCAAAAAACCCTAATTTAATTTCACAAAATTCAACCCTAACCTTGCAATTTGATCCTGATGATGCCGTTGTAGAAAAATGAGATATTGAAGCTCAGAGCCTTGAAGGCTAGTCACAGAGAGATATTGAGGCATCGGGAGTCAGAGCCTCAGAGGAGGAGGGGGGTCCGGGAGTGGACGAAAGTGATGCCACCGGGGATGAAGGAGAAGAAAAATCGGGAGTTCAGAATTAAGGAATTACTGATCTAATAATAAAATCATATGAAATTAAAAAACCCTAATTTAATTTCACAAAAAATAACCCTAAATTTCATAATTTCCGAAATACTCTCAACTTGCAGTTTAATCCGTTGTAGAAAAATGAGAGATTGAAACTCAGAGCGTCGACCAGAGAGATATTGAGGCATCGAGACTCAGAGAGTCAGAGCCTCAGAGGAGAGGGGTTTGTTGTTTTGGTTTTTGGTGTTTGTGTGGGGGGGGGGTGGACCGTGGACGAAAGGGTTAACAATAAAATCGTATGAAATCAAAAAATTCTAATTTAATTTCACAAAAAATCAACCCTAAATACTCTCACATTGCAGCTTAATCCGTTATAAAAAAAATGAGAGATTAAAGCTCAGAGCGTCGACCAGAGAGATATTGAAGTGTTGGGACTCAAAGCCTCAGAGGAGGAGGAGGGTCCGGGGGTGGACGAAAGTGATGTCACCGACACGGCGCAACACCGTAGCTGCAGGAATGAAGGAGAAGAAAAATCATCAGTTCGAAACTGAGGATTTATTGATCTAACAATAAAATCGTATGAAATTAAAAAACCCTAATTTAATTTCACAAAAAATCAACCCTAAATTTCATAATTTCTCAAATACGCCCACCTTGCAGCTTAATCCGTCGTAGAAAAATGAGAGATTGAAACTCAGAGCGTCGACCAGAGAGAGGCGTCGGGATTCAGAGCCTCAGAGGAGGGGGGGGGGGGGGGCCGGGGGTGGACGAAAGCAATGTCACCGACACGGCGCAGCACCGTAGCTGCAGGGATGAAGGCGCAGCACCACAGGTCCGCAGCGGCGAGAGCGAGAGCGGCGAGAGCGCCGAGAGCGAGAGGCGATCGAGAATTCGGGATTAGGGTTAGGGCTGAAATGAGTGGTGAGAGCGAGAGCAGCGAACTGCTATGAGAGAAAGCGATAATATATAGGATTGTTTGAGCCAATTAGCCCAAAATCGAAATCTAACCGCAATATATAGGTATATATATAATTCGGTTCGGTTCGGTTTTTACGGTTTTTCAAAATCAAAAATCGAAACCGAACCGATTTTTTTTTTTTTTTTTTTTCAAAACCGAACTGAACCGAATTGGTTATTCGGTTTCGATCGGTCGGTTAATTCGGTTTTGACCAAATAATGCACAACCCTATATATCACACACTTCCCACTACATTTGTAGAGTTTTTTTTTTGGCTAATATATCACTCATTTCCGACTATTATTTTAAAATCTTAATCGATATTGGACATTTATATGTAATAATATGTCATAATATTAGGGGTGATTTGTAGAGTTTTTTTCCAAGACTACACACACTTCCGACTACGTTTGTCTCCAATCCGGGTCCGGCAAATTGCAGCCGTCGGCTTCGAATCGGATGGACGCGGAGAAGGTGAGGAAGTCGCTGGAGGCCGCCGGCGAGGAGATCGTGCCGACGGCGACGCTGCAGTCCTTGCGGGCGCGCTTCTACTAAGCCTTCATCCTCAAGGGCCTCCGCATCGACGCCATCGAGCCCGGCCGCGTTCTCTGCTCCATGAACGTCCTGCCCCGCCTCCTCGTACTCCTCCTTCTCCCTTCTCCTCTTCGCCATGGGTCGATTCTATTGTTTTGATGTTTGGTGCTGTCCGTGAGTAGAACACCGGGAACTTCCTGCACGGCGGCGCCACGGCGTCGCTGGTGGACCTAGTCGGGTCGGCGGCGTTCTTCAGCGCCGGGGCACCGACTTCTGGTGTCTCGCTCGAGATCAGCATCTCCTACCTCGACGCGGCCTTTGCCCATGTCGGTACTTGCAATCTGTGATTCGCTAGTTTTTCTTTTCTAATGTTGAGTTAATTACTATGTTTGATCGATCTATGTTTTTCTTTTCATGCAGTAATCACAAATTTATTCACTTTGTGGAATGATTGATCAGACTGACAACGAAAATCACCAAAATTGGCTGTTATTTGTTGATTTTTTGCCTTTCAGAAGCTTGCTGCTGGATTATATATTACCTAGATTTACCTGGGCTGGTTCCAGCTCCTGAATAGCTCCTAATGTAAATACTGATGGGATAACCTTCAGGAATCAGTCTGTCGAATTTTTCCATACACGATGCACAAGGTTGGATAGCAGCTAATAATGTTGAACAGAAACGTGGAATATTTAATGGAAACAAATTGTTTTAAAGAGAAACCAATAGTAGCGAAGAGAAGCGTGTTTCTCTTTAATCATGCTTGTTTCTATTTAATCTTTTGTGCTTCCATCTAAAATTTTATTGCTATACTACCATGTTCACTGTTGTAATTTGTAAATACCAGCCAGGACAAGAGGATGGAAATTCAATTGAAAAATTAAGAGGATCGACATGTCATAAACTGATTTGGAGGAATTAATCAGTAATTTTCCATATTTTTTTGTAGGAAGCATGCTACCTTTCAACACTTTGCGAACACTCCAGGACTTTATTTGTGTTATAATCTCCACTAGTTATGAGGACTTGTTCTGCAATGGATTTGTTATTGGAATCTTTTACTCAAAAAGATGGTTTGTAAATAGAAATATGTATGCTTGTGGGGATGCATTTCTGAAGGTTTTGTTTTTATCTTGCTGCTTTGATTCTGATGTGCGTCAAGATGTAAATTTGCTGCTACTCTCCATTCAATTGATCTCTTAGTAGCAGAGCTTTTGACTCCAAAGTTGGCAAGAATAAATTCATTGACGATGAATCACTTAAACATCAACAAAATGTAGTTGTTTTTGACACAGAAGTGATCTTTGTGCTGATAAAGGAGGGGATGTATCAGTTATTCAGTCTGCTTGGATTATAGACATATATTTCAATGAATTATTCAGTTATACTGCTTTAAAAACATAAGTAGTTTGTTATGTGAACAATTTCCGTGATGCATTGGTTTGTTACTCTTGTATTTTTTTTTTCTTGTTGAGTTTCTCAATTCTTTTGAAGTTTATTCTTGAATGACTGTCCTTCACTTCCTGTAGAAGTCTAACAGCATTAATTTGAAGTATATAATTCAGCATAAGGTAACTTCCACATTTACATCCAAATTGCTGATTTGTTATTTCCTTTGGGGTTTCTTTCCAGGAGGAAATCGAGATCGAAGCCAAGGTGTTGTGAGCCGGAAAAGGCAGTAGGGGTCACCACAGTGGAACTGCAGAAGAAGACTGGAAAGATAATAGCTCAAGCACGCCATACAAAGTATCTTCCTGTATCTAGTAAGCTGTGAATCCTGGTTGTGCTATGAATAATTCTGCGACACGTTGTACTTGCGGAAGGCTTGAATTGTAAAACTGTCACATTTCACAGTAGTAGAGTTGTGCCTGAACTTAATCACAATTTATGACAGAAATGTTGCCGCCCTTGCTTTTGTACAATGATAATAATGTATATTGATGTTGAGTTGATTATGTTATTTCTGAAGTTGGATTGCTGATAATAGAGACTTTCAGACACATTGTGTGATTTCTTCCTTGAGAATTGAATTATGCTTTTTTGTGATTATAAAATTTATAAAGCTTATTGTAGTTGAGATTATCTCGGGAAAAATTGTAGAAGTTTTTTTTTATTTTATGAGAAGAAAATGTTAATAGCTTAATTCAGATTATATTTGGCTCAATTTAGTGGTTGATTACTAGAATACCATTTACTGGTCGCAGACTCCGGGCTAGCACGTCTCCTGTTCGCGCCCACGTCTACTTGTCACTACTTCTACTTCAGATCCGAATCCGATAAGCGGATCGGGTTCGTCTCGGGTCAGCGGACTACTGGGGCTCCGCTAGCACCCGATACTCCCCCATGCCGTGCTCGACTTCTTCTCCTTTCCAGAAACGAGGAAAGGAAGCAAGAGAAAGCTCGCCGGAGACGAGGCATCGATCTCGCGCTCTGAGACTAGGTCAAATCGATGTCGTCTGTGGAGCAGAATAAGGTCAAGGAGCCGTGCAAGAAGCAAGCTTGCGACATCCAAGCCTGCCTCACCAAGAACAACTTCAATCCCCAGAGGTACGACTCCAATCCCTCTCCATTTCGATCCAATTCAATTGTCTGTGAAGATCACCTATAGTGTTTTTCTCTCCTTTTTTTTTCGATTATTGAATTTGGAGTTGTGATGCAGGTGCCGCAAAGTTATTGAATTGCTTCAATCGTGCTGCGAGAACTGCAAGTATAATTCGACTCACTGCGCTTCGGTGTCGGGACTCCTGAGAAATATTTCCAAGTGACGCCCTTGCGGCTAAAGCATCAAAAGGTGATTAAAGGCGATTTCTAGTTAGGCTCATGAAACTTGGTTTAGGATTTCAATCTTGGTTTTGCATTCTTCATGCCTTATTTGGGAGTTTCAGGTGCCAGAATTTGCTTTTCATTATTATATATCTTTTTTTTTTTTTTTGGTTTTGATCCTAAGGTATATAATTCTGGCATTGCATAACTTCTGATTTCATGACAAGAATTAAACTTGCGTACTTCATTTTCATTGTGATCTAGGATTACTTACTGCAGTTGTCTCGTTGGCATAATCTTGAAGAATATGTCTTCTGACATAGCAGTGATGGTTTGAGAAAGTTTTTTTTATTTCTTTTTTTCTGTAATTTTCATTAGCAGAAGATAATGAATTTGAGAAATATATGTTCTTTGCTTTTGGATGTAACTTTCATTGGAAAATTTGGAAAGAGATGCCTTGGTGATTTCTTTTGAGGGGTGCTAAATATATGTATACCTTTGCAGGGGGAGATAAAAACTATACGACCCCATTGGAAGGTTGGGCATTCAAGTTTCAAGAAGTTGCTGCTGACTTTATTAACTAAAGTATGCTGTTTTCAACTGAACCAAGTCTGTTTAAGCTGTTTGGAATCTCTAAGAGGCTTCAGTTATTGGCATTCAGCTAGTTATTTAGTCAAATATAGGTGATGTATTTTCTGCATGACAGTCTTATTGGCCTAGATGGATTGAATACGTTGTCATACTTGTACGTTATCAACCAATTGTTACTTAATGTAGCATGAGAATAAAGAAGATCAAAATAAAAGTACACTTCATCTATGGGTAGTTGTATGCATAATCTACTTCTTGGGTAATACTCTTCTCAGGTACCATAAATGGCAAATCTTTGCTCATCTTTTCCAACATGATGTGCTTTCCTTGCTATCTTCTCCAGCCATTTTTTTTTAATTTGTGCACCCTTATTGATGAGAATGAGCTTGAGACAAACACTTAGATACCTCAAGATTATTTTTGGAAATATTTGATGGGTGGACTATAGGTCCCTAATTCATCACACGGCCCATTGACATTTAAATCATGGCATGTGAAGATAAGCATGATTAGCTCATGACCAACCTGGCATTCAAAATAAGCCATTAACATGGACTCGTTAAGTTTTGTTTTTCTTTCTAATAGAAAGTCTTGTAGATATTGTGCTGTTATCAATAAAGTCTATAGAAAAAGGGAAATAAATGTTGGGAAGAACAGAACTTCGTGATTTTCCTACATTATAGTTGTATGTTGTGGAACAAAACGCAAAGAAACATTTTCTCCATTCTTCTGCTGCTAAAACAAACTACTTACAGTATCTGTTCTTCCTTGTACTTTATATGCACAGCTACTTTGGAAATCTTGATTATGGTATAGTAGAAAGAAAACTCATATCTCACAGAGTGATGGCTTTTTTGATGCACTTGTCTTATGGATCAAAAGAAGCTTCTTCAGCACCTTCAGGATCATCATCAAGCTTGGCCTTTGTTGGTGAAGCATGCTTCTGGTCCTCGGCATGCAGCAAAATTCCACCCGATCCTCTCCAGCAATGCTCTTAGCATCCACCTTCTTGGAATTGTGAAGCAACTCCTCATTGAAGTCCTCCCATAACACGTCCATCCTCTCCTCTTTGTCAACAAACCAATCATTTCCATGGCCATTCTCAACAGCTGAATCTGGCATGGTTCTCTCCCCTTTTTGCAATGAGCTTCCATGAGCTTTTGAGAAGAGCCACACTGGAGAAGCATCGAAGTGGAGGAAGGGGAGGCTGTGCTGCAAGTCTGAGTCACCTGTGATGATTGGGAAACTGAAATCATCCATCTTCAGCTTTCGAGTACGAATCCTCGCCTCTTTCTAAACTCTTTGACGAAGAAAGCATTGACAAAAGAAAGGTGTTTGAAGAACCAAAGGCTAGAGAGTTTGGGGAGGTATTTGTTATGAGTTGTAGAAGGAAATGTGGAACCTAATATTGATGCTTCTTAAAGAGCTTTCCAATTCATGGCAGTTGGGCATCTCATCTACCCTCAGAAAAATATATTACCCTATTCCAAATCTCGGAAAACTTGGAGTTTGGTTCCAGAGCTGGAGAGTTAGGTACTGAATGGAGTCAAACCTAAACAGGAGTTGCTATCAGTCTGAAAGCCAAGGATATGGATTTGCTATTATTTATTTATTGGTAATTGGCTTTGTATTGTTTATCTACTGCAAAGTTAATGTCCAAATGCATATAACAAGTGGATTGATGGCGTAGGTCCTGCGGGGTGACTGATTACCTAATCTAAGGATGAGCTCCTTAAGTTTCTAATTGATGATCTTTGTTTAGAGTTGTATTGAAATTGTATTGCGAAACAAAATTCATTGACGCATTTGCAGAAAAGTGTTTCTTTTCAAAAGCTTTTGACCCAGAACTCTTTAGACGGAAGTGGAGAGAGATTAGCTTTACTTAAACGCATATAATTATTAGATGAAGGCATCAAGAGACAAAAGAGAGCCGCTAATCCTGCTTAGCGGAGCTAAAGCCACACTTCGACAATCGTAAAGACCATTTACAAAATGATATATTTAAAATAAGACATCGTTTGGGCTGGCCCAGATAGATCTGACCGACCAACCATACCATGGGCTAGCCCAACCCAAATTGAGAATATAGGGTCTGGGAATATCACGGAGGCCCAAAACCCGGTCGGGCCGGCTCGTTTACAGCTCAGCTCCATCTGTCGTGCATGCCCCGCGTGAGCCCCTTTTCCGTCGCTTCCAAGGCATCAGTACCTCGTAATAAGAGGGGCTTAATTGACCTTTCAAACCGGCCAACTTGCGCGCAAATCAACCCCTTCTCGTATAATCACTCGCCACCTGCCCCAAACAATCCTACGGGCTCTAATCTCATATCTCATTAGTACTAATTAATCTCCTAATTACTACGCTCATAAATAAATATCCGCGTCTTCGACTTTTCACTCGCTTTGCGGGTTTCTGCATTGATTTTTAGCTGCTGCATCTCTCTCTCTCCCTCGTTTCCCTCCCTCTCGATCTAGATCTCGGCGGTGACTGGATGAAGCGCCGCCGGGAATGGGCGGCGTGATCGCTGGAGGCGAGGGGAAGCGGGGGCTCACGGCGGGATGGCGCCGTGGACGGCGGCGTACCGGGGGATGTCGGCGGACAATGTCAAGGGCCTCGTGCTCGCGCTCTCCTCCAGTTTCTTCATCGGCGCCAGCTTCATCGTTAAGAAGAAGGGCCTCAAGAAGGCCGGTGCCTCAGGCGTCCCCGCAGGTAGCGACGTCTCTGGATCTGTATCTCTTGGATCTTCTTATACTGTCGTCGTTTTTTCCTATGATGTTGTTCGATTTCAAGTTGGATTTACTGTTTTCGATGTGATTTTTGTGCCGTTACTTGTGTTGCTTAATTTTGTGAAACTAAGTACCGGACAGTGAGCCGAGTGGAGATGTTTTGACGGCTGAGCACTGTGATAATCTCATAGGCACCGTTTGATTTGGGATCAGTATCAGTATTTTTTATTTTTTTATAAAATTAATATTACTTGTTTTATATTATTATTAAATTAAATTGTTATAAAAAAATTAAACAATTTTTTAAATTTTAAATTATTATAGCGTTAATTTTATTAGCTTATAAAAATAGCGTTAAATTATATTAGCGTTAAATATTAGCGTTATTCCGAATCAAACGGTGCCTCATTTCTTGGTCATTGAATCATTTGATGCTTTCGTTGTAGCATTTGATAAGGCTTCATTCTATCATTATAGCAATCCTGTCCAATGCTGATGCTTGCTGTAGGCTACCATGTACTCGGGGATGAAGACACACAGAAACCTTCTGTTGGCTCATTTTTCAGATAAAACCTCAATTATGGGCTACAATCTGTGTTAATTAGTTGATTTGGAAATGCGGACATAAAAAAAAAATCTCAATGTGTTAATTAGTTGATTCGGAAATGCGGACATAAAAAAAAAAATCTCAATTCATATCTTGTAGCAAAGTGAACATTGTAGTGGAAATCTTTATTTAATTGGAAATCTGAATACATACATGTCTTATCGTTTAGTGAAAACTTATTTTGCAGCTTCTGCCATTTTTAGGGTATGTTCCAGAATACTATACTATTAGGAAGTGTAAACATTAGGCCAACGTTGGTAACTTATTGATTTAAACTGTTCTTTTCATTTTCTGGCAGGAGTTGGAGGATACTCTTACCTATATGAGCCACTTTGGTGGGCAGGCATGATAGCAAGTGAGTTTGATAGCATATGTGTTAGTTGTAGCTTTAATTCTTCCGAGCTGATTGTATAGTCTAAGTTATTTCTCTCTGTTTTGTGCTTATCTTAAACTTAGCTTGAAAGGTTCGTAATATTTTCTATGTGTAACACATCATTTTGAACTTTGATGTCTGCCATTGACACTTATTGTGTCTCTCTGTGTTTGCTAAATATGATTTTGTTATCTCATTAATAATGTTAAGTCAACTTTTTGGCAGTCTGTTTTATTTCTATGGAGAATGGAGAATTGCTAACTAAAGTTGCTTATGTAACAGTGATTGTTGGTGAAGTTGCAAATTTCGCTGCATATGCGTTTGCTCCTGCCATTCTAGTTACCCCACTGGGTGCAGTAAGCATAATTATCAGGTATTCCCCAGTGATTGTCGCATTCTTTATGTATGTATCATTCAATCTAGTTAATGCTAATGTGTCCTACAGTGCTGCACTTGCACATATTATCCTCAAGGAAAAACTACACGAGTTTGGTATTCTTGGCTGTATTCTTTGTGTTGTGGGGTCCACAGCAATAGTCCTCCATGCACCACAGGAACGAGGGATTAATTCTGTGAAGGAAGTATGGAATCTTGCTACTGAACCAGGTCTTTGCCTTAGATTCAAACAAAATATTCGTCTGGATAGATTGTATTTGATTTATCTAGTCATGCTATGATCAATACTTGTTTCCTTCTAAAAAAAAGTCAATACGTATTTGCTAGCTATATGCTAGCAAATACGCTAACTTTATTTTTACTGTTTGTGCAGGTTTTCTATTATATGCAGCTACAGTGGTTGCAGTGGTTCTCATCCTGATATTTCATTTTATTCCTCAGTATGGCCAGACACATATTATGGTTTATATTGGTGTTTGTTCCCTTGTAGGGTCGTTGTCGGTATGTACCTGGTTGCACAAGATGTTATTGATATTTTGTTATTCAGTTGATATTTAATTGTTCATTTTTGTCTTCTGCAGGTCATGAGTGTGAAAGCTCTTGGAATTGCTTTGAAGTTGACATTTTCAGGAATGAATCAATTGATATATCCCCAGACTTGGGCTTTCACTTTAATCGTACTTACTTGTGTAGTGACTCAACTGAACTATTTAAACAAGGTAAGGTGACTTTTCTCTTATTCTTAGTTTTACTTTTCCTCAAGGAGTAAATTTTTTTATGAATTTAGAATGACTTGCAAAAAAGTATATGGAAAGCATATTCAATTTTCATTTGAATATCAGAAATTTGAGCTAGAGTTTATTTCCATCATGGCAGACTAATAGTTTCATTGAACTACTACTGAACCTAAGATTTTCAAACCAAAGAGACCATTCGGTTAACCAATTTCGTCGTCTTATGCCTTGAAAAGGGTATTGTGTCTATTTTTATGAACCTATGTTTGGGAAGCATGAAGAAATAGCACAAAGGTGCTTTGGAAGGGTATATAGTTTCATTTGACACAAAACCTGTAGTAATGAATATTAAATCAGGAAAGATTCAGCTATAACTTCTGGCCAGCAGGTTGTCTTCTATTTCTATTTTGTCTGTAGATATGCGGAACTAGATGTCACTGGATACAGAGCACTAGCTGTCTAATTGAGGAAATGTTTTATTGTAGCATGTGGATCTTCTTTTTTTTTCTATTGTTTTGTTGATTGACTGCCTATTTGATTGCAGGCTCTTGATACATTCAACACAGCAGTTGTTTCCCCCATTTATTATGTGATGTTCACATCATTAACCATTGTGGCCAGTGTGATCATGTTCAAGGTAATGCCCCTCATTTTTAGGAGAGCACAATTCATCATAAAAATTACTACATAACTTGGTCAGTTTCACATTATTTTCCATGAAGCAATTCACTAGAACACATGGGGGCATACGTTTCGTAAATAATCATTTGTTAGGGGTGAACATACCTGTTTTCCACACATATTCATGTATTTTCTTATCCATTCATGTATTCCACATTCAATGGAAACAATTTCAAACAAATAAATGCAAATCTCTTATTTTGTGTAACATTTCACAATGTCAGCATGCATTTCTCAAAAAAAAAAAAAAGGTAAGATCATGTTATTGTTCAGGAAGACAAATTATCGCATCTCAATCTCTTATCCTACTTGCAGGACTGGGATTGGCAGAGCCCAACTCAGATAGTCACTGAAATGTGTGGATTTGTCACTATTCTTTCTGGAACCTTTCTGCTCCACAAAACAAAGGACATGGTTGATGGTATGCATATGCCCTCACATACACAACATGTTAAATTTAGGGTTTGACTAATTATAATTAATATGTTCTGCCTACATTCCAGGTCTTCCACCATCGCTTCCTATTCGGCTCCCAAAACATGCAGATGAGAATGGTTTTCCTCTTGAACGTATTCCTCTTGTGTGTCAAGAAGGAATTCCTCTCAAGTGTCAAGAATCCCTGTGCTCTCCATGATATATATCCTTGCAATACTGCTTTCCGTGCTAAAGCGAACAATCATCACCAGGCATCAAATAGGGTTAAATATATAAAATTTTTTGGTGGCCAATCTCTAGTAGGTTTTAACCATCTTGTATGCTAGAGACATCAGTAAAATTATATGAGCCTCACATTCTTTATACAATAGTTCACAGTTAAGCTCTCTTTGCCAACATGTCCCAGGTTATACCTACATCTTCAGTTGCAATTGTACTGGTTATACTGGATTGGTACTTGTATTTGGGAGCCATTTGCAGGTGCAGGCATCCCAGCAATCCGCGCCCATGATTTTCTCTGGTTCTTGAAATCTATGTTCTCCTTCCAGCAAATAAGATTCCAGTTTGTCAGGTCACTGACTAACACAACCGACGACTGATTCATTGTAAATAAAAAATTAACTCAACTTATTCTGATCCATGGATTGTGGTTTGATTGAGTTAGCTTACAAATAAACGTCATAGGTAGGTCACACTTGATATTCCAGTCCAATGGACAAAATTTGCGTCATGAGTCAGCTGCTCCACTTTATTTTAACCAACTGAATTATATTTATCCTGGAGTCAGATGCACGCTAGGGAATTTTTATGGTAAATGGTCCCGTCCCACACGGTTCAACATCACCCAGGGGTTGACCGTTGACCATAGTTCTACGGAGAGAAAGTCCACCCCTAATTTCAGATGGAATGGCCTAGCTTTTGCAAATCATTTGAGTTTTGCATTTTTATTTTTTATTTTTGGTTTTTTTTTTGTCCATCTACTCTGCTTTTGTTTTTATTTTTTGCATTCGATGCCAGTCCAGTTCCTTCCTGAGATTGATATTTTTATGCCAAAATACACATAAAACTTTATGATTATGGAGAAAACAATTCACATAAAGCGATTCTCAATTTCTCATGGGTTTGTACGTCACGCCAAACCTCACGTGCGAGACGACATTGAACCGTCGTCTCATGATTACGACGCCTGAGTGAAGCGAGCCCATCGGGAGCCAAAAACAAAACCTTCATCAAAAGAAGCATTAGACAGAGCGGCAACACGAGAGAAAAAAAGATGGCTGCCCTGAGCTGATTAAACAATCAAAATGAAATCAAACCAAGGTTCTGAGTGTGAACCGGAGACGGATACCGCCCGGCCCGAGAGTCTCCTGTCTGCTTTCGGAGCCCCCCGAGTCCGGTCAAACACGCCCTTTCGAGTCCATGGCTCGGAAAAAAACAGCACCAAAAGGCACAGAATGAGGAAAGGCGAGTCTTTGCCCCTTTGGCCTTCAATGGAAAAAAGTCAGTCAACCCAGTCAACCTTCCCTCCTTGACAAACGAAAGAATTATTTACGAAAAATAACGCCCCTCCTATCTGCTCTGATTCTGGGGATTTCTTCTAAAAACACCCTGAGTTGTCACTATTTTCATTGACTACCCTGTGCTTATTCTTACCGAAACACAGAAAAACCATTACAGACGTTACAGAATATTTTTCAACTCTCGGGGTTTTATATATAAACCCACCATGAAAAGCCATCGCCATTTCCCACCTTCTTCCTCGTTCCGTCGTCCCAAGCTAGACAATTTCCATCTTCACTGCTCTGTCTCCTACTACACAATACCACCTCTCTCTCTCTCTCTCTCCCCCTCTCTCTACTGGTGAAGATCTCAGAGGTCGAGTTCAAGTGGTCATGGAGACATCCATGGAGAAGAAGAGGTATGCTACTTCCATCCTTCCCTCCTTCCTCTTCTTCTGCTTCTTCTCCTGTTCTTCTTCATTAGTTCATGGCATCACTTCTTCCTCATCGTCCCTCTCCCAAAACCAACACATAACCATGCTAAACCTCTCAAGAACTCTTTCTGCCATGTCACCTCGTTCTGTATGGAACTCCACTTCCAACCCAAACCCCTGTCTATGGCTTGGAGTCAACTGCTCCTCCCCATCGTCGCCATCACAAGTGACGCACATCTCCCTTGGAGGCCTCGGCCTCTCCGCCAGAGGCGCTACTTCGACCACCTTTTTCTCCCTCCTCTGTCAGCTCCACTCCCTCCAGTATCTTGACATTTCCGTTAACTCATTTGACTCACTTCCAGACTCCTTCCTCTCCGACTGTTCTGGCCTCGCCGGGTTGAAGTACCTGAACGTTAGTTCGAACCGGCTATCCGGCCGGCTTCCCGACCTCTCGGGCTTTCAAGAGCTGGAGGTTGTTGATCTTTCTCGTAATTTATTGAGTGAAAGCATCGAGACTCAGCTTGATGCTCTGAACTTCTTGAAAAGCTTGGACTTGAGCTATAACATGATGAATGGTAGCATTCCAGTTCATTTGAGTTCAAATTTAGAAGAATTGCGGTTGTCAGATAATTCCTTTGATGGCCAAATTCACAGTGAAGTTCTTAAGCTTGGCAACCTCACTGTATTGGACCTCAGCATTAATCGAATCTTTGGGGTGATCCCTGATGGAATCGAGAAGCTCTCCAAGTTGGAAACGCTGCTTCTTTCTTCCAACAATCTCTCAGGGGAAATCCCCTCAAAAATATCGATGATTCGGAGCCTATCAAGGTTCGCGGCACATCAGAATCAATTCAATGGCACCATTCCTCCGGGAATTACCAGGCATTTGCAGTTTTTGGACTTGAGTTACAATCAACTTGTTGGGCAGCTTCCAAAAGACCTTCTTTCCTATCCTGGTCTGAAGTGCGTGGACTTGACTGAGAATCGCCTTCAGGGACCGATACCTGGGAGTTTGTCCAAAAGCCTATACCGATTGAGGCTTGGTGAGAACAAGCTCAATGGGAGCATTCCGCCTGCAATCGGGATGCTGTCAAATTTGACGTATCTGGAGTTAGGTCCGAATGGATTGGATGGAGAAATTCCTGCACAGTTGGGGAGCTGTGGCAATTTATCTCTTCTTGATCTCTCAGCAAATAAATTACAGGGAGGGTTGCCCAAGGTGTTAGGCAGTCTGAAGGATTTGGTGGTCTTGAAGCTCCAAGGAAATAGCCTCAGTGGAAGCATTCCGGATGAGATCTTCAGATTGCCTAACTTGAGTACCTTGAATCTCGGTCACAATTCTCTCACTGGTGGGATATCTCCAGCTATTTCTGGCTTGAAAAAGATCTCCACCTTACATTTGGATTACAATAATCTTACTGGTTCGATACCTGATTCAATTGGTGCCTTGGGAGAGTTGATAGAACTGCAGTTATCAAACAACCAGCTGAATGGAACCATTCCTGAAATGCCTCTTACCTTGGAGACAACTCTTAATCTCAGCTACAACCAATTCGCTGGGCCTGTACCCTTACATCTTGCTTCTTTGGATCTGTTGGAGATTCTTGATCTCTCGAACAATGGTTTTACAGGTACTGTCCCAGCTTCTTTTGCTAAAATGCGGAGCCTGACAGAATTGCTGCTCTCTAATAATCAGCTTTCTGGGACCCTTCCAGTATTCCATAAGTATGTTAATGTCAGTATCAGTGGGAACAACCTTTGGCGTCCAAAAAATTCAAGCACCTTCATTCCATCAAGAAGAACAAGAAAGTCGAATGTGTTGATCATTATTGTAGTTCTCATATGCTCCATTGTTGGTCTGGGCTTGTTTGCTGCTCTTCTTGTATATGTGGTTTCACGACGATACGAACAGGTGGAGGATGATGGCCTTGAGCAAGAAGGAGATCCTCCTCGAGGAATTAATGGATGCTTCATGACTTCAAATGCTATTCACAAGTCCAATATCGATTTTGCAAATGCCATGGAAGCTGTTAAACATCCAGGTAATATCACACTAAAAACTAGGTTCTCCACATATTACAAGGCTGTGATGCCTAATGGCACAAGTTATTCAGTCAAGAGACTCAACTGGGGTGGCAAAATTTTCCAAATGGGGAACCCTGAGAAATTCAGGAAAGAACTGGAGGTGTTGGGGAGGCTGAGCAACTCCAATGTGATGGTTCCATTGGCATATGTCTTGACTAGAGATTGTGCTTACCTATTCTATGAAACTGCACAAAAAGGAACCGTCTATGATTTGCTTCACAAGACTCCTGAGAATCCCTTGGATTGGCCATCTCGATACAACATCGCACTTGGTGTGGCTCAGGGGCTGACATTTCTCCATGGGTGCACTCAGCCTGTTCTTCATATTGACCTCTCAACAAAGAGCATTCACTTGAAGTCACTGAAGGAGCCACAGATAGGAGATATAGAGTTATGCAAAGTAATCGATCCATCTAAGAGCCCCGGGAGCCTTTCTACCATTGCCGGCTCTGTTGGCTACATCCCTCCAGGTGATCCTACATGCTTATGCACTCTTTCGTGATTCTTGTGATTAGATATGGTAGTAAATTCTAGTTCCTTGGTCTGTTATAGGTCTTCTTTTCCATATACATTCATGAGATATAAACTGAGAGCAGCATAGTATTAACCGTGCGCAATTTTATTTCATGTATGAATGCTGCTTCTTTTTTTCTATTTTCATCTCAACACCAGGATTTCCTATAGTAACATCAGTAGAAACAGCGATCTCACATCACATATTTTAAATTTTTGTTCTTAAGGATCAGTCCTGAAATAGCTAGTGCATCTGCCAGCTAACTGATCGAACAAGATGACATTTTCTTATAGAACTTATATTCATAATCATGAGAACAAAGGCCAAAGAGCATAAAGCATAGATAAAAGGCACCCATAATTTGTCATATGCAGCACAACTTTGTCTAATTGAAACTTAGGCATTATCCATACTGACTTCTTTGTTTTGTTGGTTGCAGAGTATCCCTATACGATGAGGGTGACAATGGCCAGCAACATCTACAGTTTTGGGGTGATCTTGCTGGAGCTGCTGACTGGAAAGCCACCAGTGAGCAATGGGCTCGAGCTAGCCAAGTGGGCTCTGAGTTTTTCAGCAAGGCAAGAAGGGAAAGTAGGCATTCTCGATTCAAACATTTGCACCACATCTCCAGCTGTTTACAGTCAGATGCTGTCAGTCTTGAAGGTTGCTTTGAGCTGCGTCAGTCCCTCTTCGAAGGCAAGGCCCAATATGAGAAATGTGCTGAGGATGCTATTCAATGCGAAGTAACTGGATTTTCAGCCTACTGCACCAATATAGTCTTTTACGATTTATGAGGAAATGGGGTTGTCACAGCAGTTTTTCCCCATTGTCAATATACACCACTCTTGAACTCTTGAATTATATCATGTAATACTGTTCCGCATTTTTCCAGTTACTGCAACTGGTCATGAAACCTGTTTCAGCTCTCTACGAAATCTTTGCATGTAACTATTGCTGCCAAATAACTTTGTTCTTACTCTACCATCTGATTCAGAAACCACAAAATATATTAAGGGATCAATCCTGCCATCTCAACCAATAACAATGCAGTCTAGACAGAAAGAGCCCGCAGAAGGGCTTCATAATGGCTGCAAACTCACCATGGCTTTTATACCATTCCTAATTGGAATGACAAGTTACCGCTGGGAAGAAAAAGCATAAACACAAAAACACTTAACACAGCTTTATTCTGAAGTTTATTCCCATTACAATCCTCGCCCAAGTTTATTTGGAAGAACCACAGACCAATGTCACAAATGTAATTTCCTTTTCATAACAGAATACGAGATAGCCATAAATAAACAACAAAAACAACATCATCTCTTGGGAAACCTACAAGCTAAGAAGCCAAATTGAATGTGTTGGCTACCACAAATTACAATAACAGAAGCATGAACTGCTGGCTGAAGATCTAACTCTCCCGACAGAGGCAACTCAATCTCCTGGTGGCAGACAAAATCAGTGGCTGAAAAAATCACCAATCTTCAGGAAACAGCTACATTGTAAGATCTTTTGGATCCTCAATGATTTTAGCTAAGGTTTGCAAAAAGGCCGCAAGATCAGCTCCATAAATTACACGATGATCTGCAGTAACATTCACCTAGTGTAATGCAAAAGAATGTTTTAGAATCATACTTCTAGAAAACAAGAAACACCAACTTTGAATTTGAGAAGGAAAGCAATTGAACATGATTCACATGCCTGCATCTGATTCTTCATACCAATCCTGCCATCCTTGGTGGCAACAACAGTAGGCTGAGATGCACCAACAGCCATGATTGCTCCCTATAGTGAGTTCAAAAAAAAGTTCTCCGATGAGAATCCTCCATAGGAGATGTTGCACATGCCAGACACAGGATATCATCTTGGTAGAATTTTTGGTCAAGTAACTTACAGTTCCAGGCGGTAAAATTGCATCAAAACGGTCAACACCAAACATACCGAGATTTGAGAGGGTAAATGTCCCTGCGAAGGCAGCAATGTGACATTGAAATAAGGATAAGATGAAATGATGGAAAGTAACATTCCAACAGAAAAGACTAACGTCACATGTAGCAAAATTGGTAATGGACATTCTATTTTGACTAAGTATTTTAATAGACAGTCATCCATAATTAGATCATTAATGCCCTCAGAAGACAACTATGCAACTCAGACAAATGCAAACAATGGCACTACAATAACTTGATGACAGTGAGAGTCATGCTGCTTTTCTCTTACTTGCACCAACATTCCTAGATGGCAAAAGTATATCCATAATCATGTACAGGAATTATCTCAGAGCATATGGAGCTAAACGTATGGTGTCACTCAAACGCACATATACAACAGAGAGTGAATTTGAAGGTGAGCTACCATTCAGGTTTCATGTACAAAACAAATCGAAACTGCTAAAAATAAAGTGGTTGTATCACCCGGATCAGCTAAGATTGGTGACATACTAACCAAACAGAAATGCCATGTTATCTGTCAGTGCAGGAGAATTGTGCACAATAATGTGCTTTTCTAACACAGAATAATCATCAAAATTGAACAAAATATAATCAGTCGAGAGCCAGAAATTCTTTTGCATCCATAAGAGCTGGTAATGAGAATGTTACCGGTCGTGTACTCTGGGGGCTGCAGCTGCTTAGCCCTAGCCTTATCCAGTAGCTCCTTCCATTTCCTTGACAATGAGTAAATATCCACCTATGAATAATAAACATTCACAACTTTAGAGTACAATCCTAATCAAAAAGCTTACTGAACACAAACCCCACAAAAACAGGAGAAATTTCACATGACAACACAGACCTTGTCAGCATCTTGAAGTACAGGAGTGATCAGCCCTCCGTCCATAGCTACCGCAACTGAAATGTTAATGCTGCTGTTGTAAGTAAAGCTCTTTCCATCCCTACAGCTCGAATTAACAACTGGGTGCTTGGTCAGTGCCATTGCCGTCGCCTTCGAGAGCAATGCAGTCATTGTCACCCCCTTGGATTTTATCTGCTCTCCGATCACGAATCAATTAAGCATCAGCGGATCTCAATCGCAGATATGAAAGCAAAACAAGGTAAAAAAATCTGACTTTCTTGTAGAGACCATCGAGCGCATCGGTGGTGATAGTGTAGCCAACTCGGAAAGTCGGCACGGAAAGGCTCTCCACCATGTTGCGGCTCACCGCTCCCTGCATTGTGGTGAACGGGACGACACTCCCCAATTGAATCGCGGGAGCCTTCACAGATGTCGAATCCGCCACAGATTTAGCTGTAGAGCTGGCAACCGAAGCAGCCGCAGCCGCAGCCGCCTCGACGTCCTTGGCGACTATCCTCCCCATGGGACCAGTCCCGACGACCGAACCGAGCTCCACCTTGAGATCCTTCGCCAGCTTCTTCGCATAGGGCGTCGCCACGATCCTCTGCCCCCCCTCTGATGCCGGATGCGTGAAGGAAGCGGCAACTGGGGATGATTTTAGTGGCGGAGCCGAAGCTAGGGTTTCCGCCGGGGCTGCAGGCGCAGGGGCGGGGGGAGGAGCTGGGGAAGATGAGGAAGAACTCTGGGCCTGAGACTTGGCGAGAAGGATCTCGTCTGCGGACTCGGCGAGAAGCGCGATGGCAGAGCCGACGGGGGCGGAGGATCCTTCTTCGACGATGATGGCGGCGAGGTATCCGTCGTAGAAGGTCTCGACGTCCATGTCAGCCTTGTCGGACTCGACGACAACGACGCTGTCGCCCTTGGAGAGCTGATCCCCTTCGGATTTGATCCAGGAGACGATTTTCCCTTCCGTCATGGTGGAGCTGAGCGCCGGCATGAAGATCTCGCGGATCTTGGCGGAGACGCAGGGGAAGGCGCGGCGGGAGGAGGAAGGGGCGGTGGAGGTGCGGCGGCGGAGGGCGGAGGGGGAAGAGGGGAGGAATGCGGTACCGAGCTGGAGAGAGGCCGCCATGGATGGAGAGCTTGGAGAAGGAGATGGGGTTTGAGACTTGGAGGGGTGAGAAGGAGAAGGTGGGCTGGGTGGTTATTTGGTCGAGTAGCCTCGAATGCACCGAAGGCGGGCGGGCAATGCGAAGACCTTGCTTGGGGACAGCAGTGTTGATGGATGGTCCAGATTTCTCGAACCTTGGACTCCAGCTGGTGATCCAAGGGCTTTTGAGGCCCATGCTAAGTGTCAAGCCTGGCCCAACATACAAATTCGGCCCATATGGGCCTAGGCCGGCTTCCTGTGAACGATTAATTTTCTGGTCCAATCTGGTTTGGAGCCGGTGTAAGACCGCCTTTGGGCTGAATCTATTCGGCCCATGATACTGCACTTTAAAGACGGGAGAACTGTGCGGACGAGGTTCCGAGAACCGAACCGAATTCGAATCGTACAGATTTTTCTAGCGGAGCGCGCTGTACGTAAGTTGTAAGGATTGCAAAACCAAAATCACTACTCATCGTACGAGTCATCAAGGTGAATTAGTATCAATGAGCCGTCATTTTTTTAATTAAACGCGTTAAAATATTATTTAATGTGTAGACATTCTTTCTAATTGCTGTTTTCTGAGCTATATAATCTTCTCTTGCTGCTTCGTAAGCTGAAGAGGTATTAGGTGAAATGGTGCCCTCTTAAGTAATTCAAACATGCTTTTCCTTTAAAACAAGATCAGCCATTTGTTTGATTTTTTCACTGCAATGTCACTGGAGTAGAAGCAAAGAAATTAAACACCCAATCGCTCTCCAAGCTAGCCTCCTTCCACAGTTCACCTAGCATTAGAAATCCGCCACCCATTATTTAACATCAGCAGCAATGGCAACCGAGCCATCTTCTCCTGCGCCACCAATGGTCTCCGCGTCGCCGGAGTCGCCGGAGCTCCCCTCATCTCCTTTCTCCCAAGTCCTGCATGGCATAGAGAATGAGCCTCTAACTCTAAAGCATCTGAAGAAGTTGGAAGCTGAAATGGCGGAAACGAAGCGAGAGCTACTGCTGCTGAAGAAGAAGGAGGCAGAAAGAGATCGAGCGCTTGCTTATCTGAATGCTGAGATCCATAAGACCATGTCGAAGCTTACAGAGTTCGAGGCAGAAACGATGAAGGTAAGAGTGGATAGAAGAGAAGAGAAGACTGAAAGAGATATATGGGAAGAAGAGTGGCACATGGAGTTGGAGAAGAGCGTGGAGTACTGGCCTTCTCTGGCTCATCTGCTGAGTCTCGAATGGACAGCAGGTGGTCTTGGCAGCACGACGGAGACGGAGATTTCAAAGAAGAAGAAGAAGCAGAAGCCTCTGGTTATGTTCGTCAGAAATATGTTCGCTTGTAACGCAACGAGGTGAACGCAAGTTAAGTTTGTAAAATCAAGCTTTATTTCTTTTCGGTTTAAAGTTGTTTTGTAGGACGGTAGTAATTGTTCACTTTGGAGGGGTCTGTACGCGAAACATAAAATGGTATTAAGTAAATTTGAAATATGAAAAAAAACTAATTTTGCAATTGTTATGGGTCTACGTAGAAAACATAAAAATATACAGCGTAGGAAAATATAATTTTGCATTTGTCAGGGGTAAAACATCTTCAATTATTGTCCTTGATGCGTGGCCGGCCGAGACAAGTAGTCGAGCTCGGTAAAATGTCCAATCCAAACTCGATCCGACCGACACAAAAACACTCGAATCTAATCCAAAACCTCGCCAAAATCAGGGAATGAATCGCTCTGTCGGGTAAGAATTAAGTAATGTCTTTATTATCGTTCGATTGTGTTTATAAATGATATGATAATTATGCTTTAGTTGAGTAGATGCACCGTCGTGTTTGACTGAAATCCAGGCCCCGACGACGAGGCCGATCCGACCGACACCAAGCGAAGACCGGCGTGGAACTGGTGCGGCTCGAACCTTATCCATTCCCGACACGGTGGCCATGCAAAGTGGTCCAGCCAACAAATTCCCGACTCCGATCATCGAGCACAAAATTCGCTGTTTACGTTAAACTCGGATGATGCCCGATGGTTGGAGTTGGCCCCGAGAAGAGTTTACAGACTCTGAGCCGAAACCGGATCAACACAACATCCCTGTTACCTAACAAGTTGGGTGATGCTCGATGGTGACGCCTGATTCGCGTGGTTTGCATATCGATGATTGAAATTAACCAAAACTCTCCTGCTCGCTGCCCCAGTTATTCACGTAAAATTAGTTTAGGTTATTAATTGTTCATTATAATCCGTGATTATTAGTGTAATCCACTGATAAATAAATGAAAAACAAAAATTTTCTTAAACAGCGGACAGCAAATAATAGAACGCGGGAGCAACGAAACTGCCGGTGCGTTGCGCTCAGAACCATCGAAATCCAGACCACCACCCTCCACTTCCACCGACGAAGCTGGCCGCCGAAAAGCCGGCGAGACCTCCAGCAAGTTCTCACACCTTCCCACCACCTCGAATCATCACTTTTATCTTAAAAGCTACAAACTTTGGAAAGCTACTTCACTGGATCCAAATAATCAAATCGCCACTAACACCACCAGCCACCGTGCTCCCAATCCATCCGCGTCCCTCTCAAAAATATCCTCCCAAATCTCTGCCGGAATCTCCAGCAGTCAAAATCCAAACTTTTTCATTTCCATTTTCACCAAAGCTTCCATTTTTTTCACTAATGGCGTAACGAGGATTACAGCAAATAAAAAAGAACACTAATGACAGCAAGCACTAGATCAAGCAAGCAGCCTTGTTGGATTTGTCAATCAGTAGGTGGTCTTGAATGGCTTGTAGACCTTGAGGTCGGTAATGACGCCGGCGATGGAGCCTGCGGCGGCGGCGACAGTGATCACCAGACAGGCCATGCTCAGCATTTGGAGGCAGACCCATCTGGTGCTCCACCTGGGGATCTTCTTTTGGACGATGTACATCTCTATCGGGAAGTAGACGGTGAGCGGCCAGAAGCCCAGCGCGCCGAGGAGCCCGACGACGTCGTTGAAGAAGGGGAGAAGCATGGAGATGACGGTGGTGAGGACGACGAACGTCGACCGCCAGACCAGGCGGAAGAGGTTGAGCTTGTAGCCGAGCGGAAACTGGAGCTCGCAGGCGATGAAGTCGGAGTCCGGCCAGGTCTTAAGCGCCCACTTCTCGATGAAGGCAAAGAGTGGCTGGCAGTAGACCTGGTAGGCGCCCACGAGGTGGATGACGATAGCAGCGTTGGCGATGTCGAGGAGCCAGTAGGGGTTGTAGAAGCCGAAGCCGGTCAGGAGGTTCCCCGGCGCTGCGTCGCCGAAGGCTGCGTAGCCCATGCAGCCGCACAGCATGTAGAAGAGTGTCGTCACTGCAACGCTGATCAATGTCGCCTTCTTCATCACCTTCGTCTCCGAAGGTGGCGGCGCTCTGATCGTGTCCTGCGACGCGAGCATTATTTGAGCATTCCAACTCGTGAAAGTCGAGATTTTGATGGTTAAATTCTTGAGAAGATTGTAAATTTACTTGGATTTCGATGAGGATGATGGAGTAGGAGTAGGCGAAGGCAATGTCACCGAAGGCCTGGAGGCTCCTCCAGATCTTCTGCATCTGGGTGACGGAGCCGATGCTGATTCCGGTGAGGCTGCCCTTGAATCCGCCATTCGCTGTCCAGGAGAAAAGGCGCTTTCTTGATGAGCAAAGGGACTTATTATCTAACAAACACTATCAACTTGTAGAGTGAAGAGCAAGAACTCACCGACGACTTGGACGATGCCCAGGCCAAGGCCGATGGTAGAGTAGGTGAAGGACATGACGGCGGCGACGATGGAGAGCCACCAAATCTGATCAAAATCAGGTATTTGCGAGAAGATGATCTCCGTCACGCCGAAGATTATCATGTATATATTGCTGGAAGCGTGGCAGGGGCTGTCGTCGCCGTTCTTGTGGAAGCAATTCGACCTCTCTATTGCCCTGTATATTCCAAAAACCAAAAAATCCATTTTTCATTAGCAAAAGCACAAAAAAATAAAGAAAAAAGAAAGATTTCGACTTTCGATTACATCATGCTAATGGAAGCAGCAATGGTGTATCCGATGGCGACACCGATGAGATTCAGGTACTGAATCCACCCGCAAACCTTCACCTTCAGCCCCCCTGTTCGTGAAAATTCAAGTTCCGGTGAGCAATGAATCCAGATAGAAAAATCCCGCCTTTCTGATCGCAACCAAGAAAAAACGCAAGCACTCACCGAGGTATGCGTGAACGGCATCCATGTAAGTATAATTCCTTTTTCCGGTGATGGGATTGCCGGAGCGGTAACAGTCGGCGAGAAGCGCCGAAGTATAGTAAGTAACAAAGCCAAACAGAAACATCACCGCCGGCCCGGCAATCCATCCGAGCTGCGCGATGGCCCAGGCCAGCGACAGCACCCCGGAGCCGATGACTGCCGTGATGATATGCGCGCTAGCCGTCCACATATTCCCTTCAAAACCCAACGAAATTCTCCGTCAGTAAAACAAAACAAGCAGCATGAAGCCAATGAGTAGAGGGGCCGGAAAGCTGTGTGGTGGTATACCAGTTCGCTTGAGGCGGCCGTCGTCGTCGAAGCACTTGGAGGCGGCCTGCGGCGGGTGGCCGAGATCGAGGGTGACGTCCATGGCAGCGAAACCGTTTTGCTGGTGGTACTTAGCTCCGCCGTCGGCGACCATCTTGAACACCACACAGATTCACGGAGAAAAAGAAGCAAATCAAGTGAGAAACAGAGCACTCTCTAAAAGGAAAGAAGCAGAGAAGAACTGAATTGAATGGACAAGGGGAAGTTTGGTCAACAACACGTCTGTTCGGGAGCTAACTATGTAGACTACAATCACAGTGTCCTGACGCGCAAAGTTTGGCAAAAAATGATCGCCGTGAAATCGTAATTAGGGTTAGGGTTAAGGTTAAGGTTAGGTTTGTTACCTCGGCGAGCGGCCAAGTAGAGGAGGAAGAAGAAGGGAAGCAAGCTTGGTTTCACGAGGAGGATGGAGGGAGGAGGGTGGGGTTTTATAGGGGTTCATTGGTTGATATCAGAATGACAAGGTTAAGCAATCGTGTCAGGGCTTCGCACGTGCGGAGAATTTGGTCCATTGTTGCTTGCTCGAGTGGAATAAGTTCGGCCATCTCCTACTCGTACGTTTCAACTTTATTTTGTTCTCTACGACGACACCGTGAAGTGCTGCGTTCATCGTTGTGCCGTATGTCAGTGAGGCGGTGGTGAACAAGTGTGTTCTCGAACTCGGTTTTACTGTCTTTGCTCTGGGTCCAGTATTTGGCTTATTTGGATTCGATCAAATGCAATATCAATTTTGACAAGTACCTAAACTTGTAAAAAAAGGTAAATCCATCCAACCAAAAAAGTCAAGAGAAGTCCAACTTTGAATTGAATCATAAAACAATGTACTCAAATTGGTCATCTAATTTAACATTAATAAAGTGTAAAATAACTTGGCGTCCTCGGCAAATGTGACCTATGAAGGGGGTCGCATCGAGCTTGACCAGTGGACTCAAATATCTCATATTTATGCATGATAAAGATTGAATAATTATAAAATCTAATATATATTTATATTTAAAAATTTGAGATTTATGATCATCCGTTTGTGAAAAATTCTAATGTGATTGCAGCGCTAAGATCACAAGATTTTGAATACGCCACAATATTTCACGCCATATAAATAACATAGTATTAGAAAAGGTGATGATTAATGTTAAATTCCATTCTTCACCATTCTAATCGAGATTTCTACTGACTTAAATGTTAAAGTGCTCGTCACCAAAGAATTTTCAGTGGTATTCTTTATAAATTTTTTTTTAATTTGATGACAGAGTGACCCAATAAATTGAAAATCTCGAGGAGTCTCTCAAACTAAAAATATGATGAATTGAGCTCTGTTAACAAATGGATTTTAGTGATTTTGAGGTGTTAAGGGCTTTGTTGAAAATACACAAGATTACAAGGAGATATATAAAAAGAATCCAAAAATGCTTTGATTTAGAAAGTCACCAACTTAAAAGAAAAAAAAATCACTACAGCATGATCAGAAATTCTAAATTCCCACTTAAAAGAGAGAATCAACACATCTCTTATCCTGTTGCATCATTCAATTCAGAATCATTATCACAAGCATCTATGTTTTCGTCTCACTAAGCAAGACTGTAATTAACGTTTACTTACGATTAAGCTCTTTAAGATCAAGGAAAGAAATCCAAAGAACAAAACGCTAATCACTCGTGAGATATTTAGAATCTCTTTTTAGCTTTGAACAGCTTTCTTTGATGCCAATGTGAGTTAAGTTAATAGCGACTTAGAAAGAGGGAGAGAGACCACGTGGCGGAACAACAGACGTTCAATGTCCGCCTCTCTTTTCTCTCAACGTTATTATAAAAGAACGATTATTTATATCTTCGAACTTCAAAATTGATAGATGCTGTTTTTGACTTTCTTTGATCAGATAATTAGAGAATTATAATTAGTCGATGGCCATCATCGGATGTTGTTGTGACCACACGCACTTGGTATGGTATGCATCTGGTCAAAAGAAATGGATGGCATCCAATCATTGGCATCATTAACAAGATATCGCCCTATTGTTATTATCAAAACAAAAGAGATTAAGAGATACTTACAGATTATAAGTGACTTTCAACTAATGAGTTTAATTGGAAAATCACTTTATATGGATGATGATTCTCCGGATAAACTCCGATTATTATTCTCGAATGCCGAATTTTATGACTGAGACTTGGATGAGTTCTATCTCGATTTCGTTATTCTCTTCTCCTCCGGCGCACCACGACCACCATGAAAGCGAAGCATATGGAGATGGGAAGATGAATTACGAAGACATTTCTCGTTGTCATCAACGCGAGCGAGAGAGCGAGAGTTCTTGGCTCAAGTCAAGAAGGTGCGACGTCCACATGCATTAACCCTAATATTCTTCTCTTCACCGGTGTCGTGCAATGCCAAACAAGTTGACGTTGGTGGGTCGCCGAGTCTCATGACGCGACGCCTTCTCATAGTATTATGATATTTATATGTAAAAATCAATTTTACTTTTTTTTTTTTTAATCCTCTGACTACGTACAATGTTTTCGTTGTTTTTGTCTAGCATAAATATATATGTAAAATAAAGTTTGAAGGTTTGGAATTAAAAAAAAAAAAGAGCATCTTTGAACTCGATGTATTTATTCTCTCTTATGATTGCTTTAATACTAATATGATTAATTAATTAATCTCCTTTATGCTCTCGAGAAAAAAAATAGTAAATTTATTATACGGTCTTAGATATTGTACGGCAATACATTCATCCGTCCACGCATCACTCGGTTAAAATCATCGGAGACTAAGAAATCACGGATGGAATTAAGGTGAGTGAGCGCCCCACGTCCGAGTTCCAAGTTGAAGACGGAGGGGTCCCCGGACGTCGAGGCTGAGTGGCCGAGCTGTTAGTCAAAAAGGCACTCAACTGGGAGCTCAAATCTTTGAATGAATGGCTGAAGCCCTCGTTGCTAACTCCTTTCGTCGATCTCTCCGAGAAATAAAACTCAACATAAACAGGGCTTTGGGCGAGTGATTTCCGAGTTTTTGATTTCTAATGAAGACAAATTATCTCGCTGGTGCAGGTAAGGCCCCATTCGCTAAGCTTGGCAGTATCCTCTCCTGAAAGATGGGAACCCTAATTACTTTTCATTAATTCGATCATGATACAAGTTAAAAAGAGTAGTTTATGTGATAGCAGCACAAAGAGGGACAAAAGAGATGATGTGCTGCAACTTTCACACGAGGCATGATGACAAAACACAACACAAGAGACTTCAAGCATCAAACCCTAATGGGCTTTAGCACGCATTGATATACATATATGACTGTAATGCAGTGGAGTGGAGATGACACTGAGCATATATATGATGGAAGGATCAGATGCATTGGCATCCTCCTTCGTCAACAGCACTACGTTTTTGTCCTCTTACCAGCTTTCTTATTAAAGCGGGGATCCCAAGATTGATGGTAGAGCTTGAGTCGCACTGCCAGAGATCCAGATTCTACTTGCAATTTTTTTTGGAGAAAAAAATTATTAAGACTTGCACAATAAATTTCATGAGATATTGTTAGTATATAAAATAAGTCTACAATTTATAATAAATAAGATATATCAAAAATTTAAATTTATGATTTTTCAGATACGATAAATGAATACAGTCATTAATAAAATTATTTTTTTAATAAAAAAATCTACGAGGACTATATATATGTATAGTGTCGCTTAATATTTTATAATCAGCATAATTCGATTTTGGTCGACTTAAATTTAGATTGCGACGACAAAAGAAAAACAAATCGTACGCTCGACAAGTCAATCGAACGGGACATAAACCTAAGAACTACTTTCGAGTTTTGACGGGAGCCGGATCTTCCGAGTCGACATCCACGTGCCGGAAACTGGATGGCGGAGATTGAAGATAAATTACTGATGATGAGTTGAAGTTACGATCCCAAGAACAATATCTTTTGACGACAATCGCTCGCGCTTCTTTCGGGCTCTGGACCATCCAAAATGCACAGACGGGCCCACGCCTCTTCCAGCGTTCGGGCTCCGCCAGACAGAAATGGGCTGTGGGCCCATGAATAATCTAGAGCTTAACCGCACTCCGGACGAGCGGAAAAAATTTCGGCACGCGTCTTTTGGCCTTTTTGGCCTTCTGCGCTTCGCCAACAGTTTGGGCGAAAGTGGTCGTTTATTTACGGTTATGCCAGCACGTGTTCCGCTTCATTGGCGATCTTTGATAAGTGCTTTCAAGTTTTATAGGCGAATGAACATTTTTTGGGCTTTTGGTTATAAGTTCTGATATAAATTATATATATATATATATATATATATATATAATGGTATAAAATTTTATTGATACAATTTTAACATTTAAACCTATCAAATTTTAAATCGTTAAATTATTTAAGAATTAGCATACCTATTTAAATTTAGGATTTATAATTTAAAATTTTAAATTTAATTCTATTAGATTTTAAATCGTTCGATTTATTTAGATATTAATATACCATAAATTTTAAATCCTATATCCTAAACTCTGTAGAATTTAGATTAGATTAATTCCTAAATAATATAACAGTTTAAAATATAATAAATTAATATTAAAATTTTATCGATAAAATTTTATATTTCATATATATATATATATTCGCCAAACTTTTATAAACCTTGACCCTTATCGGCGTGTAATTCGAATGGTGATCATCAAGAAAGTTACCATATGGTCCGATACCTTGCCGCCGGTTATCCATTGGCTGCTATCTGTTACACAGACTCATTTAATCGATGACGATCAATTACTATGAACAACAGTGGCGATAGATCCATGCTGCCAGATCTGGATTCAGCGGTCTAGATCTAACGCCAACATATTTTCCAAAAAGAGTTTGCCAAAATACATTAAATATACGAATTTCGTGTCATGTTCATAACGTCAAAATTACAATCGCATTTACTACAGATGTTTCCTCAAGCAACAATGCTGAAAGTAGCTGTCTTCTGCAAATTTTTCGATAATCTGATTTTACATTGTTCTCCCCAGCTCATCTGACTGAAGCTTTGAACCCAGTTCAAGCCATCCATAAATAGTGCTCACTGGAACAAAAGCTAAGCCTTCACACACCTCATGGTTTTTCCATAGGTAAATGTAAATGGATAATCCAAGAAAAGCTTAATCCTTTCATAGAAGAAAATTTTCGTCCATATGAGGAAAATTGAAGAGACATGGTAAACTGGCTTCAAAGTCGAACTCTCTTGACATTGTTCTCTGGTACATTAACATCGTTCCTGTTCCCTTGGTCGGGATTTTCTGGTTGATTGGAAACCTGGAAAAATTAGTCGCACTTTTATCTATTGATTCAATATACAAAGTGTCTCAAGGATCTGACTAGTTTTGGACTAGAAAAGGAATGGTTAAGTTTCTCAATCATAAATGAATAATGTAAACTGAACCTTCTCATCAGGTACTATTGCATATCTCTCAGATGGTGAAACCCAGACTTTCCCTGTCAAACAAGAAGAAAAAAAAGGAAAGGAAAAGTTTGAAGCAGTGTAGTGCCACAAACAACATAAGCTTAGCTGAGAAGAGAAGAGATCTTCACCTGAGACTGAGTCTATTTGTGACGAATCAATCTGCTGACAACCAGATCCATCAGCACTTAATATCTCAATCATCTTAGGATTATCCCTTCAATTTCCTCACCCAAAAAAATCATTGAATATACATATGTATAAATTTCCATGATACCATATGTAAAATAAAATGAGAAAAAAAGAGAAATGGGCCAGCAACAAACTATCAAGGATTGCACATTCGAAGTAATAGTGAACTTTTCACTAAAATAAATGCTAACAATGTCAGAACTCCACATGCTTCTTGTTAGTGGGATGGGAAACTGAAAATTCATGTATTACTGCATGGCCAAAGGTTGATACCAACTGCCATCAGTGTTGCAACCAAGTACAACAGTTACCTGTCAACAGTATCCCCATGGCCAAGTTGTCCACTGGTGCCCCTGCCCCAAGAAAATATATTCTTTCTTTCAGTAACAGCAACAGTATGCCTCCATCCGCACGAGACCTGAACAACTTTCTGGAAACAGAGACACACAAATAATTCAATAAAGAGTAATGCAAGCAAGAGAATAAACAACTCATGATGCAAAATACAAAAAGCAACTTCACCTCCATATGCCACTATCACCTAAGGCAGTAGGCTTGGTAGGAGAAATGAGATTACCTGTTCATCTGGAAATTTTATTTGCACAGGAGAGCAGTGGTCAATATAATCACCGACACCAACTTGTCCGAACTGTAAAAGACAGCATATGAGAATGATAATCAGTACCAAATTAATAGTGGATAGACAGACTTCAAAACGAAGGTGCCATTGACAGCCATTTAATTTGATTCAAACATTAGATCCTTGTGTTGTTTGCTACTGAACTTTTGTTCAGTTTCATTACAGATCAATGACAATCGAGCAGGGACAACTTGATGGATGCATAGCACAAGTAATCTACATATACAGAAGCATAAATATATGCAGGTACAGAAGCATGTGGGTGAGAGCCATAAAACTGTGAAAGCAATGGTATTCCAAGTCATGATTTTATTTTGCATGAGCTATAAGTGTAAACATGATGACATGAAACATAAGATTGAGTATCCGTACAAACTCATTTATCGCACATTCATTAGATTTCAGTAAATAAAGGGCATTATACTCAAAACAAATGCAAAACCTTGTTCCATCCCCAACCATAAAGATTTCCATCGGAAGTCAGTGCCATCGCATGTCTCCAACCACCTGATATCTGAAACATGCAAAGCAAATTAAATCTATGTTACTACACCTTTATATAGTAGAATTGCAAAAATCCAAATAACTTACAATTTATAGGATAATATTAGAAAAGGTACTTCTTAATGTCAGTGCAATAGATTATGCCTCAAATGCTAAATATAGCCCACAATGCCATATTAGGGCATGATGCTGACCAGAGTCCTACTGTCATCAAGAGTAACACATCACCACTCAGGCTGCCAATGTTCCAAAATGATTTTTTATCATACCAAAAACCATCCTGAGATGGCCAGTTAGGTAGATTAACCAGGCTGGGATAAAATCTATCCAACCCACAAGTATTCTTGGACCAATAACAAAATCTAATTTCGTTAAATAATATCCCTTTTCTTGTTTAAGTTATCAATCAGCAATGTAAAATTAATTAGACATAATATATTTCTACACTGCCATCAGAGATCTTCCAGTGTTACTGAGCTCATCTGGAGGCTAGGAGAAAGGATCCTAAACTTTAAAAAGAGTTAACTGAGGAATTCAACATAACCTGTGATATGCAGCTATGTTGCAGGGCTTCCACCTGATGTGGAACAAGGTGATCCTCGAAGTCTCCATGCCCTAGTTGACCATACTTGCCCCATCCATAGGTGTATAAGCTTCCAGAGGAAGAAACAGTTATTGTGTGACGCCATCCACATGCAACGACCACCATCCTTTGCCCCTGAAGGCAACAGAATGTGTGGTAAAGCAACACAAGGGCAAATAATATTATAAAAGATAAACATAAATCTATTGTGCAAGAAACAGAAAGTAAACTCAAATGCTAATACACCCAAGAAAATTGAGGCACATGTGTGGGAAAAACACTGAAATTTAAATATAAGACTCAGTAGAAGATTTACTGATAACACAGAAATTATATGGACAATGAAAAGTATAGGGCTATCTCAAACATCTTCTGGGAAACTAGCAACACAAGTATATGCAAACACAAAGCCTTCTCAAGTGATAATAAAAGAATTCAGATGGAAAAAAAATTCAACCAAATAAACCTAAAAATTAGCAACAATATGCTCCAACAAATGCTATACTGAAGTTGTTGCAAAGCACAAGATATTTAGGGATAGAAGACTTACATCAAGGGGAGAAACCTTCTCCGGTACTAAACGATCATTCCGGTCACCTAAACCCAGATTACCATAACGGCCCCAACCCCAACCGTAAAGCTCTCCATCTTCTGTAACTGCAGCAGTATGTTCAGCACCTGCAGCTATCATTTTAACACGAATTCCCTGGTGTTGGCCAAGAAAATTAGTCATACATATATCATCTGTTGGACGGCACAAAACACAGATCAATTGACTAGAAGTGAACTTAATTGACATCGATCCTCTGACTCCATTTTTCGTCTAACATAATACTGTGCAGACTTGAGGAACAACATGAGAGAGAGAGAGAGAGAGAGAGAGAGAGAGAGAGAGAGGATGTTGAACAGTTAAGCATGCTGTGGTCCTAACCGTAATTCCTAGAAGTTTTAGTTTTGTAGTGATTGTAACAGAATAGAAATTTGTAAATCCAGTGTTGAAAAGACAAATTTAAAGCACCATTTGTAGAATATCAGATCAGAAAAGAGATTATTAATCCCATATAGGATATAGAAGAATCGTTAGTAGCCAATCAGATTTGCATTAATTGGAATGATGGCCTTATCTGCAGTTGAAGTAGCTGAACAGACCTGGAAAGCTTGAATTCTCTGTGGAATGAGAGAATCTTCAGTGGTGCCAAGACCAAGTTGACCATTTTGGTTCCTTCCCCAACTTCATCAAAAACAAAGAACAACATAGATAATTTAGTTAGCAAAGCAGGCCCCAAACCAGATTTAAAAAATCATATACACATAAAAGCAGAAAATAGGAGAGCAGATTCATTATATGTTTCCTAACCCTCTTGCTACAGAACACAAAGTTTAAAGAATACATGAAAACACAATATTATTGGAAAAAATTGTAAAAAGGAAACTAAACATGTCATCATTGAATACTAAGGGTGAGATGTTAAGGGCAGTGGTGTTTGTGGTTCCACTACCAAATAGGGCAAGCTGACAGCAAGTTTCTTTTAACATCAAAAATCAATGCAAAATAAATATTCAATAATGATGCAAAATTGCTAGTTTAATCCTTCTTTAATCAAAATAAACCTAGAGCATAACCAATATCATATTTAGGGTCTCCATAGCAACGCTTGCATTATATATTAACAGAAGACAGTAAAGCCAAATGAAATGGATAATGGAAACTCCTAAAAAATTATAGTTTGTGTATGGAAAATCGTGAGCAAATAATAGATAATCTCTGGGAAAATCCAGAAGCAAGACTGATACAAAAGGTAGCTGAAAAGTTAGTAGCTAAAAAATCCAACCTTTGTACCTCCCCATCCATGGTAACAGCCAAACAATGGCTATCACCACAAGTAATTTGTTTAATCCTAATGCCTTGCAATGCTTTGATCGGCTGTGGAGTGAAAACATCGCTTGAATTACCATGGCCAAGCCTCCCAAAGTCACCCCTGCAGTGTTATGAGAAGAGTTCAGATAAGTCATATCAAAGACTAAAATGTCAGCATTCTTCCCAAAAACATAGTTATGGAAATTCGTAGGATGATCAGATATATCATGAGACAGTAACAATTAGCCCTTTAGCAGATAAATAAGCAGTAAATTATGATGCGGAGACAAAAACACTTAAATAAAAGCAATCAGGATTCAAAAATTCCAAAAATCTGCAAGGAGGAAGAAATTGCAGAGACAAAAAACCACAAATCAGAAATATGGTAATACCATCCCCAGCTATAAACTTGCAACTCGGGTTCCGAATAGGCAGTTGTATGATCAGCACCACAAACAATCGAAACTACGCTTGCATTGTCCAAGGCTCTCAGCCGCAATGGAATAAGCCGGTCTTCTGCATCTCCATGCCCTAGCTGTCCATCTTCCCCCCTTCCCCAGGAACAAACAACGTTCCCAGCTGCCACACGCACATCAAAATAGCTCAAAATCCCATTTTCGAAGTCATTGACCAATTCTTTCAATTAAAAGAAAAAAGGCGCGCAACAAGCAAGCGCAACAGCGAAAATCACTCCCCCATCGTCTATTTCCCCACACAAGGAACTCTCCGAGGGCTTCCTTTTCAATAATCAAGAGAAAAGCGGACAAACAGAAGAAGGAGATAAGGTGTTGGAGAGGTGGTTACAGAGAAGGGCGACGGAGTGGCTACCGCCGGCAGAGATGAGGACGACGTGGCGGGGCTCGCCGGCGGGCGTCGGCTCCTGCTCCATGGGTCCCTCCGTCCGCGTGCGCGGCCGCGGAGACCGATGGGGTTGAAGCCCTGGAGAAGAAGAGATGACAACGATTCGGGGCGTTGGTGGAAGGAAGGGACGGTACTGAGGCTGAGAGAGCGGGCGCGTAATGAATGGGCGCGGGCCCACAGATATTGGTCCAACCACAACCGTCCATTGTTAATGAACAACCGCGTATGGAGTGGACGCGTGTCCAATTTAAATTTGTCATTTGTTTATCAAGCGTGACGTGGCAGACGTCAGTGTTTGACGGAAGAGCTCACCGAGATCACATGACATGTCCCTGTGCCACTCGTAGCTAATTTAATAGACAATAAGACTTGCGTCGCAAGTTAAGATGATCTGTTTCGTTCCACGATTTAAACTCGTGTTTTTTATTATTAATACAAATTTATTTGGTTTAAAATCAAGATCACAAACAGCTTATTTCAAATTTTTTTAATAAATTTAATATTATTTATTTTACGTCGTTATTAAATTAAATTATTATTTAATAAATAAATAATTTTTAAAATTTTAAATTATTATAAGACTAATTTTAATAAAAATAATTCACTAATTTAAATTTAAATTTTGATCTTAATAGTACCTAAAAATCTTCAAGCTTTAAATCGCAGCAGGTCGAGATTCCCGGGATGTCCACATGCAGATGGAGCAGCTCTGGTGCATAGTTTTAAAGTTTTCTGATAAAAAAATAATTTTATTTTTGAGAAAATTTAAACTCATGATTTCTTTTTTTATCAAAAAATATATGATTTCTCGCACATAAAAATCAATGTTAAAGTTCTCATTTAAAAATCAATGTCACGCTAATGGCAATTATCGAAATGTCAATACCCAATCAATGTTGAGTAGTGTAACGCTAAATATTGTTATTTATCATAATTTATAATGTAGAAAAAAAATAAAAAAAATAATATTTATGTGACGAAAATGATCCGGAGGATATTATATTAATAAGAAAAAGAAGAGAAGATTACAACAATGGAGGCGAAACTCCAATATCACTAATTCTCACAAGAGATTAAGTAGTTTAGCTGTTACAAGACTTTTTGAGAGTATTGATTTATGTTTCTCTCTCACTCACTCTGTGTATAAAACCCTTATATGAGTATGATATTTATAAATGTGACCTAACTGAGTTTGAGTTAAAGTTGAAGACTAACTCAAATAAAATTTCTACTAATTTAAGTCTTTTAGTAGAAGATAAATTCAGATAAGAATTAAGGTTACTAAATTACTTCCTAATATAATTAAGACTTTCTGAAAAAATCAAATTCGAGATACGATTAAGTCAACAGAGTAGGTAGATATGACTTGAAAGCAACACGCTCGACTTTTTATTTTTATTTTTATTGATGAACTCAAATTCACTATTGGTTCAATTCATTAAGTCGGTATGTACCCTAATCTACAAAATAAAGACATTATAAAAAGACCGTCAACTAAGTAGCAGTGCTTTTAAATATTAAATCAATATTATTTTTAGGAGAAAAATAATGAAATTTTAAATTTTAAATTCTATGAAAAAAAGATAAAAATATTTCCTTTATTATGTCTTAAATGGATTGTATTTTATAAAAATAGTATTTTTTTAATTTTTAGGAGATTGACATGATTATTTATGTAATATAGTTGCTTTCTCGTAATGGATTTTTTTGAATTTAATTTTAGACTGGTTTATCGGACTCTAACTAAACCAGTTTAAAAATTCACTATATTATCAATACTTCCAACTCCAGACATTGAATCCTTATAGCTCGGTAAGTGGAGTTAACTATATATTCTTCTTAGGTTAAATCTTTAGCTAAATTGATATTTTGAGTCAATATTTTATTGGTCAAATCTAAAACTTATTGCTGAACTTTTTTTATCTTATGCTCACATTTGTAATCTTCAATCATACCGTTACTAGAGAATCGAGCAACTATGCTAGTGACGTATAAGAGCCTAAGCCAAGTACGATGTAGCTTGTTCTTAAGGCCAAACTACATGAGACCAAATCAAGAAAGCCATCGTTTTGTCCTGGATGATGTGCCCAAGATTGCATCGTTTGTTCTGAAAAGTCAAGTTATAAGAAATCATGCCTAAAATTGTATCGCTTATCATAGAGACCAAACTGTATGTTGTTATTAATTTTCTACTCCCTTCTCTTGACAGATCAGGTATCGAGGGCATCTTCTTATTTTTCCTCATGATAGATCATGGAAAACCTCCCGGATCAATAAGTTGAAGTAGATCGCTCAAATCCACAAATCGAAATAGATCACAATAATGAGTGCCAAGTTTTTTCAGTATCAATGATCTCTCGCATTGATAATGAAGCGGTAAAACGAATCTCAATGAAGATACCGCTATTGATAAAATTAAACTCACCGTTAACTCGATTCAAGAGACTCATTAAGATTAAAATATGTTAGATTGGTTCGCATGACAATATGTAAGATAGAGACATTATGAGAGGACTACTAGAGAGTGACGGTCTCTTCAAAACTTAAGTTATATTATTTTTGAAGAGAAAAGTGATAGAATTCTAAAATTCAAAGCTTATAAACAAAAAATAGAGAGACCTTTTAAATAGTATTTCTGATTTTTAGAAGAATAATATCATTATCTCCTATAATATAATTAACTTTCCATAATATTTTTTTTAATTTAGTTTTGGGCCGATTTATTGAACTTTAACTGAACTAATGCAATAGTTGATTATATCATTAGTTTCTTTTTCTCATTTTTTTGAAGATCCACATTCACTGCTTGAGTCACCAGTGAATCCATGTTCGACAGAAACTGAATCAAAGGATACACAAAAATGATACATCTTCTCCTCATATAATAATGACAATTTTTTACATCTAATGGAAGTACAACATCTTACTACATTTGTTACAAACTCATCAAGGTTGCATTTGAACGCCAAGCTGCAGCTTCAAACTGTTCCATTCTGCATTCCACATAGTGTAGCTCGATCTCGGCGCAAGCACATCAATAGAAACCTCCTTCCTTTCCACTAAGTTCTTCGCGTAGTACTCGAAACAAACCAAGTTTTCACAGAGCTGAGCTAGTCTTGTAGCATCCTTCTCCTTCCTTGCTTCTTCGATCCACTCTTTTGCCTCTTCTACCTTAGCCCAGAAGCATGAATCCTGCGTTAGGCCCGCGAACTTGCTCCTCTTCATCTCGACGCAATCCTTCTTCTTCTCCTTCCACCATTTGTCGAACACTTGGTACCTCCTCTCCCTCCCATGGCTCGTGTAGTGACCTCTCCTCTTGTGCATTCCTGTTTTGTAGTAGTCTGCAATGTCAAGCGGCTCAACCAGCAGCATGTAGAACTGAGACGCATTGATCCACTTGTTTCGCTTGTCGAAATCAAAGGGCAGCTTGTTGTCCTGCAGCATGGTGATCACTTCGTCCCAGAATTGCGCCAGTTTGATTCGGTTTATGTTCACTTTGAACTCTCTCTTGGAAGCTCTTCGTTGCTTGAACGTGTCGTAGTAGCCCATTTCGTCGTCGCAGGAGGCCTTGTACCATTCAATTTGCGCGCGACAAGGAGTCACTTTGGCAAGCTTTATTGTTAGATTGGCACAGTTTAGGTTCGGGTTTCGCCACATCCGCTTGGACAACTTCAAGCACTCCTTCGCTTCCTCCGCTCCCATGTCCTGCAACTCGATTTGAATACGAAATTATTAATTGATAGAACAGCCTAATCAGCATGTAAGAATGAAACAGATGGCACTAATACCTGAATTCCAATGCCCAATGCTTCAATTGCTTGCTGAATTTCTGCATCGTAATTTGAACTTGGAATCTCATCTGCAACTGTAACTTGCTTCTTTGCCAGTAACTTTTGCGTGATTCCTCCAAGCAGATTACCATATGAGATATGTTCCTCCACAATGCTACAATCCGAAAGCCCCGACACAAATGTCAAGTAAAGCAACCTCACAATGACGACTGAGTTATCAATACAAGCAGTGCCCTCCGTCGAGCAGAAAACATAGCTACCAAAGGGTCTGAACAATCTCTGCTCCACGGTCGCCTTATCGATTTGCATTGCTATGTACTGGCACAATTCTTCCTTCTTCTCGTCGGGCGATTGTAACTGTGGACCCTGCATAGCTAAATGCGCAGTTAGCTCCGGAGCAATGGAGCTAGGAGGGCAGAACAGAAGCCGTGGCATTATGTCGTACTGCGATACGACATGGCAGAACTTGTCGCCCCATCGCTCTCTCAGAACGGCGAGCGACAAGGCCTCGTTGCCGAGCAAAGGGCTGCCAAATGTAATGCACAGAAGAGATGCCGGCGAAGGAGGATTCGAGCAAGCGGACGAGCAGAGGAAGAAGAGGGAAACAAGAGAAGCTACTGATCCTCCGACGGAGTGGCCTGTGAACACCACCGCCTTGTTCTGGATTTCACTCGCTAGCATCTAACACAATAATACCAGTTCAGTATATGAAAATTAATAAAATTGATTTCTGTTTCTTAGTGATTTTGAATCAAAGGCATCACCTTGAACTCAGGGGTCTCAAAGAAAGCCAAGAAAAGCTGCAGAGCGCTGGCATGGACTAGCACCGGCTCGCCGCCATCAACGTCTTTAGCCAACGGCGAAAAGATCCCGCGGGCACCGCTTCCGATAGGAACGGAACTAAAGAATTCAGCACCCGCCGACACCGCCGGGGAGCCGGGGAATGCGACGTAGACGACGTCGTCGACGGTTTGGACGGCGACGCGGGCTGCCGCGGCGGCTAGCACGCATTGGTTCCAGGCTTGCGGGAGCAGAGGTGAGGAGACGAGGTGTGCTCCCAGCACATGGCTCGTCTCAAAGCTT
This sequence comes from Trichopus zeylanicus subsp. travancoricus, assembly GCA_005019695.1. Taxonomy (NCBI): domain Eukaryota; kingdom Viridiplantae; phylum Streptophyta; class Magnoliopsida; order Dioscoreales; family Dioscoreaceae; genus Trichopus; species Trichopus zeylanicus. The sequence goes on from RXID01014443.1 coordinate 438,723, forward strand.
GAATTCGATAGAATCAATCAGATATGTGCACAAACAAGAAAGAATTGATCGAAAGAAGAGAAATTGTCTTAAAAGCTTACATGGATTCATCGTCTCCTCCTACTGCCATTTCTGCCATGGATTCGATGAGAAGAAGGAGAGGAAGAAGAAAAGTGGGATCCTTCTTTCTGCGTGGGATTTGGGTGGGAGAAGAAGGCGTTTAAAATGGGGAAGGCGTCGATGGGGACTGCGCTTGACTTCTGTGAGTGCTTTTGCATGAAGTCCCACCGATTTTTTTCGCGTGTACCTCTTTTTGTGAGTATTTTTGCGAGCATTTTCATGAACTATGTAGTTGAACGACGTTGGCCTCAGCGCTTACGCATTAAACTTCAATTCTAAACTAAATATGATTTCAGTTTTAAATACTGTTTTTAAGTGAGATTTTTCCTCCTTCGCGTTCATCATTTAAATCAAGTAGCCTTTGAAATAAAAAACGAAATTCAGTTCATGATCTCCGTGAAGCGATGGACAGATTGACTTCATATTTCCTTAAATTCCTAAAAAAAAAATTATATATATATATATATTGATAAATAGATTGGCAATGTTGATGGAAGCAATCGGCCAAACTTACTTCCAAACACCGCGTTGGGGAATAATTCAATGCAAGTGACAGAAACAACGACGGCCGCACAAAGAGCTGGTTACGCCGAGGGAATTTTGCAGAAAACGGCCTCGGTTTCCGGTGATTTGTAAAACTCATTTGAAATGAGCATTGTTTTTAATTTAAATAAATTACATATAACTTTTTTTCAAATTACTTATGTTAAAAAAGTATATATATATATATATATATATATATATTTTACAGCTCTTTTTTTTCTGCGGCTCTTGTTTTTCTTATTCTACTAAATTTTTTTTTGTTGTTGTTTCTCTTATTCTGTAATATTTTTCTTATATATTTTTTTTATCATTTTCTTCTTGGTTCTCAATTAGTATTGGTATTTGTAGCGGAAGGTTCACGAGTCACCTTATTCTCAAACAACACAAGAAATGAAAAATAATGCAAGATAAAAGAAAATAATAAAAAAAAAGAGAACGATCCACTATAAAAAGACTTTATAAGAGTTTATAAGAAAGAGTGCAGTCTTTCTTACTCAACAAAACTCCTTCATCAAATCTCGGCAATGCCTCTACCTTTAGAAAGAATCTCCAAAAGAATACAACGAGAAACCATTACGAGAGACCACCGATAAACACTAGAAAGATCCACACACGATAGCCGACACTCTTTCTCTTTCTCTTTTCTCTATTTTCTCTATTCCTCTCTCTCTATTTTTCTCTAATTCAACCTCAATACTACACCATATCTAAACTCTATGTATTATAATATATTATAGACTTTTATTGAGTTTGAGTTTTATTATAATTATAACTTCTAATGTTATAAATCAATCATAAGTTTGAAGCCAACTTTGGATTCTTACTTTAACTCAAACTTTAATTCGAGTTCGAGACACCCAAAACTCAATAATATCCACATTGGCTTAAATTTGAGCGTGCCACCATCATGAAACTTCAACCATCATCTCTCATTTAACCCCTCCCCCTGGGTTACTAGCTTATTCAACTAATCGCAAGATGCGAGTTTGAGTCAACCTCAAATTCACTCTTCATGTCTACAGTTTTGTATTTTTGAAAGTCTTTCGGATGACTTGTGTCTATTGTTATCATAAAAGTAACTCGAGAAGAACGTCTATTTCCTATCAAATCATTTCGAGTATCATACTTTCTCCTCACCGTTGTAACCATCGGAACTCTGCTTGCAATAGTATTCCCTACTAATTGATAAATATTGTCGCACTTCTCTCCTTTCATCAAGATTCTAATACTGCGTGTCACCTTTATGACTCTATCTCTCATTGAATAATTACAGCCTTTTGAGTCCAGTACACTAAGTGAAATTAGATTTTTCCGCATCTTAGAGACATACCTCATCCCAGTAAGAGTACGAATCGCTCCATCAAACATCTGTATTTGGACTGTTCCCACACCGGCAATCTCAGAGGTTGAATTATCGCCTAATTAAACAGTACATTTCTTCTTATTCTCTTGATAAGAAGTAAACCAATCATTCCTGAAGCAAATATGGTAAGAATTACCAGAATCTAAAATCCACTTACTAGAAGTACCGATTTTTATGGATACTACAATAATTTCTCAATCCGCACTATTCTCAGAAGTATTATCTGCTATTGTCGTCGCCATATTAGAAGACTCTATTTTCCCACGTTCGGAGCAATATCATTTAATGTGATCATACTTCTTACATGAATAACATTGTACTTTTGTCTTCAATTTTTGATTTGGATCGTTGCTTATCTTTTTCACGTTCTCTTAATATTCTTTTTTTGTGAGTCACTAATCTTTCACCAAACTCTATATTAATATTGAAGTTTTTCTTTTTCTCATTAAAAAGAAGACTAGTTGTCACATCTTCCATATTGAGAGTTTTGTTATCATAAAGAATTGTAGTCACAATATAATCGTACTAAGTAGGAAAAGACATCAGGAGAATCAGCATCTTATTGTGCTCTTCAAATTTCACATCAACTTTTAGCAAATCATTGATAATCGTATTGAAGATATTCAGGTGATGTAATATAATTGTATTTTCACTCATACGTAGTTCGTACAACTATTGTTTCAGGTAGAACTTATTTGTGAGATTTTTTGATATGTACAACTTCTCAAGTTTTGTCCAAATATCCATCGTCGTCTCTTCGTCAATGACATTATACAAAACCTCATCAGTCAAGCTTAAAATAATTAAATTTAATGTCTCTTGATCTATCTTCTTCCAGTCTTCATCGCTTATTTTGATCAGTCTTTTTTCTTTTCCCTCTAACGTCTTTTGCAGACTTTGACAAGTAAGAACCATTTTCATCTTCTTCTACCATAAGGTAAAATTTATCTCGCAATCAAAATTTTTCACCTCGAGTAAGAATTTTGTCATATTGTTTTACTCCTAAGATCTGATACCAATTATTGGGATTCGCAGAAAAAAATTCACGAATCAACTTATTCTCAAACAACACAAGAAACGAAAAGTAATGCAAAATAAAAGAAAATAATAAGAAAAGACAGTGAGAGATTCACTATGAAAAGATTTTACAAGAGTTTACAAAAAAAACTGTACTCTTTTTTACTTAACTAAACTCTTTCATCAAGTTTCGACAACGCCTCCACCTTCAAAAAAAATCTCCAAGAGTACACCACAAGTAGTCACCACAAGAGACCACCGAGAAACATTAGAAAAATTCACACACGAAGGCCGACACTCTCTATCTTTCTCTTTTCTCTACTCTCTCTATTACTCTCTAGTTCAACCTCAATATTATACCACATCTAAACTCTATGTATTATAATATATTTATAGATATTTATTCAGTGTGGGTTTTATTATAATTATAATTCCTAATATTACAAATCAATCATAAGTTTGAATCCAACTTTAGATTTCTACTTTAACTAAAACTCTAATTTGTGTTTGAAACACCAAAAATTCAACAAATTGGGAGTTTTCTGAGCAAGCTGGATCACTTGAGCAAGAGCTTCGATAGGGAACCACACCTAACAAACAGCTTCCCATGTTCTAATTATTGAATCACAAAAATATGATGTATTTTTATCTTTTTATTTTAGTTCAAACTATTTTTCACTAAATATTTTTTAATTTTAGCAATAAATATACACATGAAAAATTTTTTATAGTATACTAAGTACTTCAAAAAATTAAGTAATTTGTTTAATTTAGAAAAAAAGTATATAATTTAACAAGATTCAAACCATGGTGGGCCGACAAAGACAAGTGTCCTTGTCGTCTGCACTACACGCCGAATTATTATCACAGGTCTAGAAGAAAAGATCAGCATTTGAGTCGCATTTGATGTGCCTCAGCAGCATTTCTCAATTGAGACATGGGAAAGTAACCACCTTAGGATAATCTCCAACTTATTATTATTATCATCATGCTCGTCATAGACATCAACCTGTACTTCACTTCACCAAGCAACTTGTGCCCAAGAGCAAGACTCGACTTTGCTGCAGGACATACACTGCTGGTACACAACTTAGTGTGAACCGTGGGAACGCACTGAATTTTGAGAGCAGACTTGGATTGCTAGCATCCTTACGCGTGGACCCCTGGTGCTCAATCCATTAAAACAATGATGGAATGGATGATAGGTAAAGATGATAGTCATCGTGGCGATCGAACCATCCAAAGCCAAACCCAATCTCGTTCTAACTGTGCATCAAAAATATATTTTAGCTGAGCTTTATTAGAACCATAAAATTTTCAAACCACATGTTCTACCCCACACTTACTTCAAATAGAAGAGGCCCACACGGACATGATGATGGTTGTGGTGAAAGTCCAGATGTGAGTAGCCGCCGGCGAGTCCACCCTCTTGTCCCTCATATGACAACAGCCAATTTTGGACTTCGCCAAATCTACCACGGAATCAAAACCAGCCATCTATATTCCGCATGAAAATGACTTCGATTTATAATAAATCAAACGCGATGTCACACAATCAAATATCTTTGACAAATGATTCAACTATGTAACATAATAATTCCATCCCTTTTTTTTTTTTGAAGAATCCACCTGTTTCAGCTGTCTACGGAACTATCGTCCCCCAGAGAAGTATAATTTACCCCAACATTTTGTATTCCTACGGCATGAATAATTCTTCAGACTCCATGGGAGATGACCAATACTGCATCAAGGATTCGACTGCTGATCTTCGGATGGCGCTGAGCATGGAGATGAAAAAGCGACACCCATCTATCTTGTACTCTTCCAAGGGATTTCTATGTCCAAAACTCCTAACATTCACCTGCAATGCAGCTTTTCTCTGTAAGATTTTGTCGTCGGAAAGAAATATGCAATGCTGATCAGAGATTGCTATATTTAAATCACAAAAGCAAGTAAATGATACCGCCGAACTCAGCCTGTTCATATTTATCAGATGATCCCTCCAGAAATAATCCAGAGTTTTCAGAAGTACTTCTCTCTGTGATCCAGCAAGAACAAAGAACAGTAACTTGTGTAACAAATCGAAGGATTGGAAAACTAGTGGCTTTTCCACTTTCCAACCAAAAGTATAACCAAATATAAAATCAAAAAACTAACTGACAGATCCAACTACTGATAAATATAAATAGACAACTCAAGGCAGCAACGGAACAGAAGTTCTCTGATGAGAATCACAAGGACAGAAAGATTACCTCAATTTCCTGGATGTAATTATCATCATATCCTGATTCTTCAACAACTTGTAAATACGATGCAATCAAGAAGTCTCCAAGGTATTTACGGAGGAGATTAGCAGTTCCTTGGAATCTTCCTTCCCTAAAGTATTATGAAAAAAAAAACGACCATCAGTTAAAAGAAAGGGACAGATTTTAGGAGAAAGAACATGGACATTTTTTTTTTGGAAGAAGAAAGAACATGGATGTTGATTGATCAAATAGTTTTCATTGATGAATTATCAAAGAGTCCACCTACTTCATTGTATCATCAGCACAAATGTTGAGCCAGTGCTTCAGAGATGAACATTTCTTAGATATCCCTCTAAATGAACGTTGACAATTTTTTTTTTTGGTAGAAGAAAGAACATGGATGTTGATTGATCAAATGGTTTTCATTGATGAATTATCAAAGAGTCCACCTACTTCATTGTATCATCAGCACAAATGTTGAGCCAGCGCTTCAGAGACGAACATTTCTTAGATATCCCTCTAAATGCTTTTGGAGGTGTTGGCAGGTCCGGAAGGGAGAATGTATCAACCACTATAGACTGTAGTCTGTCTGTCTGTTCAAGAGATAACCGGACGTCCTCCTCCTCAATTTCTGCAAATGGTTCTGAAGAACTCCAGCTAGTGAGGACTATGAGATTCTTATTTCAACTATCATTACAAGCCAGGAATACAGAGATAATAGCTAATAGGAGAAACAGAGCAACATTAGTTACCTGCCAATAGACCGCCAATTCCAATAAATTCATCCAAGAGCTTCCCTAATCTCCAATTACTAGGGTTCTATTAAAGAGAGGACATATTAACACATTGTTTTTATACTTATAAATTTTAGTTTCCACAAAACATAAATCACATACCTTAAGTGGACTGATCTTCCCAAGGACAATTTCATCAACCACTTCCTGTATGTACCTACAAACAATTATGTTTATAGTTCTTCACTGAAAATGGATTCATAGATAATGCTGGGAAAAAAGATAATAACATTGAACAAGTACCATGTACAATGTGAAATAGTTTCTTCGGATAATATCCTTATGTCTACCTTTATGTATTTGCTAGTTGGTTCATCTCCTATATTTATGTTTGAAGCCACAGGAAAGATATGTGGACCTACTCAGAATTCTTCCCATTAGCGACTCCATTTTCAGAATTATCTTATTAATTTTTTTCCTAGATGTACCCTGAGTAGGATTTTATTTTCATTCCAGTAGTAGAAAATGATCAGGTCTTGCAATCCATAAATGGACAAACACTAAAATACACTCAAACCCAAAGCAAATAACCTGGTAGAAGTAAAATCCTCCGATACTTCTATATGATAAAAGTTAATGAGATTTTTTGGTCATCAATTCATAGTACAAACAAGCAGAAGAAAGGATGATCAAAGCATATTTATTCACTAACAAATAAATTTATTGTATACAATTAGAGCAGCTAACTCACCGAAATATATGATCACGGCAACTTTCTGCGTCACCTGTCAATATTAATTGTCTCAAGTTATAGACATGCTTTCTTTGGACCTGATTATGCAACCATCAGTCAGATGACGCAACTCACCACATCAAACTAATATGAAACTGAGAATGGAAAATTCATTAATGTGCCTAAAATATTGCAAAAAGGCTGATCATGTTCCCACAGAAACTCAAAGATCCCTTAGCAACAAAGAGAAAATAGAAATTATACAAATTTTGAGTTGCAATTACCCCTATATGACAAAAAATTTAGTTAAAAAATAGACCACCTGCTTTGTTTCTACAATTTGATAACAGCTTTTCTTTGCATAGTTGCACATGTATTGGCATCTGCAGTATGAGGCCTAGGGCATGGATCATTAACAGTAACAAGTAGCTCTAGCTAACCAACTCTTAAAATAGTGCCTTTGCCAAGAACATTAGGGGGTCGTTTGGAACGGGGTCAGGGCTAGGCTGACCCCATTCTGACCAGATTATCTTCCAAATACCAAAATTTTGACTGCACTAACATTATTTAATTGATTTAAATTATAATAATGTTTTGACTAAAATACCCTCACTTGATCTGAACCGTCCGAAATCCTAAGTATATATTTCCCCCCCCCTCCCCCGCCCAACATGCAGCTGAGTTCCTTCCCTGCCGACGACGCAGCAGACGCCGCCCTCCTTCCCCGCCGTCGACGCAGCAGACGCCACATGAGTCTCCCCTTTCCCCGCCGCTGACGCAGCCGACGCCGCACGAGTCTCCCCCTTCCCCGCCGCTGACGCAGCCGACGTCGCACGAGTCTCCTCCTTCCTCGCCGACGACGCAGCAGACGCCGCACGAGTCTCCTCCTTCTCCGCCGACGACGCAGCAGACGTTGCACAAGTGTCCCCCTTTCCCGCCGACGACGCAGTAGTCGCCGCACGGGTCTCCTCCTTCCCCGCCGACGACGCAGCAGTCGCCGCATGAGTCTCCTCCTTCTCCGCCGACGACGCAGCAAACGCCGCATGAGTGTCCCCCTTCTCCACCGACGACGCAGAGCCGCACGAGTCTCCTCCTTCCCCGCCAACGACGCAGCAGACGCCGCACGAGTCCCCTCCATCCCCGCCGACGACGCCGCCGACGCCGCACGAGTATCATCCTTCCCCGCCGACGCCGCATCAGACGCCACACGAGTCTCCTTCTTCCCCGCCGACGCCGCATCAGACGCCGCACGAGTCTCCCCCTTCCCCGCCGACGACATATCAAACGCCACACAAGTCCCCTCCTTCTTGGCCGACGACGCAGTAGACGCCGCACGAGTCTCCTCCTTCCCCGCCGACGACGCAGCAGTCGTTGCACGAGTGTCCTCCTTCCCCGCCGACGACGCAGCAGTCGTTGCACGAGTGTCCTCCTTCCCCTCCGACGACGCAGCAGACGCCGTACGAGTCTCCTCCTTCCCCGCCGACGACGCAGCGAACGCCGCAGGAGTTCCCTCCTTCCCCGCCGATGACATATAATTAATTAAGTGGTTCTTCTCAATCTTTTTGTCTTTCACATGGATCATGCTTATTCCAATAATTTCGTCATGTATGTAGGAGCTTAAAATCTACAACATTAGGGGAAAAAACATTTTAAATTTATAGTTGCTTATTAACTTGCATTCGATCAAATGATTTTCATAACAATAGCAACAATAGCAATTAGCTGATTTTCACAGACTCATACTGCCTCACCAACATCTAATGGAAATGGAAAACCAAATCTGGTACAACCTATTCTATCTTCATGATAAGACATTTAAGAATAATATCTTATTTATTATGACTATTTCTTGACTTTTTATTTTTTTCTGTTGTTTGATCAAACCAGAAGAAGAATGTAGCTTAGACCAAAATGGAACACAAGGACTGGTGGTAATGTAGGCACTGTATGTGCATCATGTTTGCCAAATCTCATTAGGTTATGTTTCTCCTTCTCCTAAGTTGAAACTGCAACATTTGGGTCTAACATATGCCCTTTTTGGCAGAGGAAGCTTGTATCGTGTAATCTATAGACTGTAGTGAAGCTTGTTGCTGCTTCACAGCTTCTGCAGCTAACCTCTCATTTTGATGACAATGGACACAATATAACGGGGCCTTGTCATTTCTCTTTAGAATCAGCATTGTGAGCTAAGTTGTGGATTTTTCTGAGTTTTGGTTGATGTAGCAAACTGTTGTGAAAGGCTTTTACGCATGCAAAGATACAACTATAACAACTATCATTAACTTAATCTATGGATGAATACTTGACTAAATGTGGAATTTGCTTATATAAAGCTTGTTTTAGGTTTTCTTGCAAATCACTGTTAAACATGTTTTCATGTTCCGCATATTTACTTGTTCAGATTTTACTACAGTAATGGATGCTCACAATCCACCAGTTCGGCGAAATCCTCGAACACAAAGAAAGGGAAAATCAACTCAGCAAGCTGGTCAGTCTTCTAACAAGACTGGACACGCCCCAAATTGGACTACTGATGAGGACACTTTACTTGTTCGGTTACTATTGGAGGAACACGTTAATGGAAGGAACAATGGTGGTAATTTCAGAAAGCAATCTTGGAATAAAGTGGTGCAGAAATTAAATGAATTATCTGTCGTGGTACGAAATGCAGAGCAATTGAGGTACAGATGGAAGAGACTGAAAGAAAAGTATAATGAATTTCAGTTTATGAAGAACAAGAGCGGATGGACGTGGGATTATGGCATGCATAGGCCAACAGCAGGAGATCCGGGAGTAATGAGAGATTTTTTTATGGTATGTTTTACATTTTACGTTATAACTTTCGGAATACAAACCTTAATTTTATGTCTAACACAATTTTCTTTTTGGCAGCACAACCCACAATACAAAAATGCTTGGATCATTGGGTTTTCTCAATTTTTTAATGTAGAACTAATGGTGAAGAGCTCAATTGCGACAGGAAGGTGAATGCTATCATCGAGAAGTGCACCTTCAGAGCCACCTATAGCAGAAGAGGGATCCGATTCGACCGCCTCACCAGCGATGCAAAACAACACTGAGGCTGACGACGATTCATACAGTCGTCTCGCTCGAAGGTTGTTTCCTAATGAGAACCCTACTTCTGTGACACGTGGGAAACGCTCTTTTGAAGGATTTGATCGTAGCAATGGAAGAAATAATAGGAGACATAGTGGAGAGTTCCTGAAAAGTACTGCAAGCAATTCTTTCCAAACTGCGACTCCAGAGTCTTTGGACAAGTGGATGCAGGTTATGGACAAAAAGTATAGTGAAAGAATTGCTGCAAGTGAGACGTTTAAAAAGTGCATGGCCAAATTGTTCAACCTTACTTTTATTAACACTGCAAACAGGTTTAAATGTGCTGAATGTCTGAAAGAAACACATAATCAGGAATATTTTCTGCTAGAGGAGGATCCGTTTGGGCTGAAATTATGGGCTGAAAGGCGAGTAGAAGAATATGATATAAAACGAAGAAAGGCACAGTTACGTAAATCTCGTCTGTCGTGCCCTCAAATCTCGGATAACTCCGAATAGGTTGTCATATGATGAAATAATGTACGAGTAGGTCCTAATTGCAATTTTCTGCAAATGAACTTTTAATTTGAGCTACATTATCCGTTTCTGTCTTGTATAAGCTTCGTTTCTAAGTTTTTTATTGTTTATAGGTGAAGAGAAAGAAAGGAAATGCAGCAACAAAGGCAAGCAAGACGAGTGCTAATCAATTGGAACGTCATCATCTCTGTAACGTCAGGACGACACATCCGATCAATTGGACAAGATTTATCACTCTGACGTCAACAGTTCATTTCGGTAACAGCAAGACGACCCGTCATATCAATCAGACATAATTTATCACTCTGACGTCAACAGTTCATCTCTGTAACGTCAAGACGACACGTCCGATCAATCGGACAAGATTTATCACTCTGACGTCAACAGTTCATCTCGGTAACAGCAAGACGACCCGTCATATCAATCAGACATAATTTATCACTCTGACGTCAACAGTTCATCTCTGTAACGTCAGGACGACACGTCTGATCAATCGGACAAGATTTATCACTCTGACGTCAACAGTTCATCTCGGTAACAGCAAGACGACCCGTCATATCAATCAGACATGATTTTTTGCTCTGATGTCAACAGTTCATTTCTATAACATCAGAACAACACGTCAGATCAATCGGACAAAATTTATCACTCTGACGTTAACAGTTCATCTCTGTAACGTCAGGACGACACGTCCGATCAATCAGACAATATTTATCACTCTGACGTCAACAGTCCATTTCTGTAACATCAGGACGACACGTCAGATCAATCGGACAAGATTTATCACTCTGACGACTCAGGTCGATCTCTATATATAGAGCGACCTTATTGCCGATACTATAATACAACTTCATTCTTCTTTGTAACACCAATATGTCGAATTACGACGACATTTTTGATGAATATGAGGAAGAAGTAGAGTTGCAATTCGAAGATGACATTTTTACTTATTTTGAAGACTCCTCAACCTCAGCGAGAAGACCACCCCGTCCATTGAATAGTCGAGCGTTTACTGAGATGGAGTCTATGTACGACTTACTAGGTAATGAAGCTCGTTTTTTCCGGACCTTTAGACTTGTGCCGTAAGTGTTTCTACTACTCACTAGAATACTTGTTGAGCGGAGAAGTATCGTGCCTATAGCCCATGTATCAACTGAATTACAAATAGGGATTTTTCTTTACTCCATTGCTCGTGGAGCATCTAACAGAGGCTTGCAGCTGACATTCCAACACTCTGCAGAGACTATAAATAGTTACTTCCATAAAGTCTTGGAAGATATTATGTCTCTAAAAAATGATTACATACAATTGCTGTCTTATGATGATCCAGTCCATCCCGCAATTCTTAATAGAGGAGGAGCGTATTCCTTTTTCAAGGTGAGATAAATTTCTACAATATTCTCTAAGTAATGTCAATATATATTCTAACATATTATGTGTTTTTTTATAGGATGCATTCGGGGCTATAGATGGCACACATATACCGGCGATTGTGAGTTGAGAAATGCAACTTCCATTTCGAGACCGCCATGGGTTGCTTACGCAAAATGTTATGGCGGTTGTCTCTTTTGATATGAAATTTTTGTTCGTTTGTAGCGATTGGGAGGGATCTGTGGCAGACGCACGAATCTTACGAGATTGTTTAAGCCGAGGCGATTTCTTCGTCCCCGAATGTGAAACTCATAATTTTGCTTTTCTTTAAAGACTAATGATAATGTTCGTAATTATAATCATAGTTTATTTTAGATAAATATTATCTGGTGGATGTCGGGTATGGCAATACTATCTGGTGGATGTCGGGTATGGTAATACAGATCTTGCCATTTACTGTGCATTGAGTGCGAAAGATATTGTGACGTTGTAGGTTTTCCTCTTGCTTTGGGATGTACATCAGATTTCAAACTACTAAAGATGACCTTTCACCATCAGGCTACTCGAATATTCCATGTTCATAATTTTCTTGATCACAAGCTAGGTCATCATCTTTTGAGTCATGTAAATTGTCAGCAACAAAATTATCTTCAATAGCAAAGTTCACAGGTTGTCGTGCTGGACAAACATTAGAACGATGTCCAAATTTTTCACAACGATAGCACTTTAGATCAGGGTTTAAACTTGGGTTCTTTGCTGATGTGGCATTTCCTGATGGCCTTGTAGGTCTAGCTTCAAGACTCACTTGTGTGAGAGGTCGAGAAGGTTGTGTAGCTGCACCTTTATTAGGAATAGATTGTACTCCTTTTGAATTCTCACCAATGGTTCTCCCCACCTGATTTCTGATGATAGGTCGCTCCAATTGGGACTCCACACGAATTGCACTCCTCACAGCCTCATTAACCGTCCAAATAGGTTGTAAAGAAATCCTATCTTGGATGGTTGTGCGTAGCCCACCGATGAATCTTATCACTTGATGAGGTTCAGTCTCTATTAGATTATTACGTGCTGATAGACGATAGAACTCCTCAGCATATGCCTTCACACTGCGATTACCCTGTCGACAATTTTGATATTGCTGAAAGAGTACCTGGTCATAATCTATAGAAAAGAATTGCTTTTCGAGAAGAGTTTTCATCCGTGGCCATGCTCGAATTGGAGCTTTATTTTGGCGTGTCCTTTCCAACTGGATGCGTTCCCACCATGCTGATGCACTCCCCTTGAGTCGGTAAGCAACAAGCTTCACTTTCTTCGAATCTAGAATCTTCATGTAGTCGAAGAACCGTTCCACTTCAGCAAGCCAATCGAGAAAATCTTTGATCTGAAATTGGCCATTGAAAGATGGGAGATCAATCTTCAAGCGAAAATCACGACGTCTATCATGTTCAGAAACTGGTCGATGAAGGATGTCTTCAACTTCTTCGTCGCTGGAATTTTCAAGGATTTGTAAACCCTTTGGATTCACTTGCAGAGCCTTTCCTTGACCAATTGGATCGCGAGTCACTTCATCGATCTGTCGACGTGGTTGATTCAGGCCTTCAAGTTGATCCATCCTCAGCATCAACCTTGCAAGTGAGTTTTGGATTGTCTCCATGGTCGAATCAAAATACTCACGGCTGATGTGATTACCCACAGGAGCACTGTGCCTAGGGTTGCTGCTGGTTGCGTCGTCGTTAGACATTAAGCAAGAAGAGTCTCGCTCTGATACCACTTGACGTAGCAACAAGCGTGGTAGACGAGGAAAACACCGTTGCCTCTGTTAAGAACTCCTTAAATCCACAAGGAAGAGTGAAAATTCACTAAAGTTGAACTTTATTGAGAATAAAAGTTGTTTATCCGTCCATAGGACTGAAGGCCTATTTATACAAATACCAGAAATCCAATTTGAGTAAGTTTCTGGCTTCCCAAGTCCTAAACTGAATATAACTCGGTTTGAACCCATTAATTGGGTTGGTAGAAGTTCTAAATAAGTTAATTTACAAAAATAAAATCCTAAATAAAAATTCATCCTTCCCAAGTCCTAAACTGAATAGGTTCAGTCCAAAATTGGTCTTGGGTTGGTGGAATCCGAGAATAAGACCTAATACATCATAAAGAAGAGAATTTTAAACATAGAAAGATACTAAGTAAGGTAAATCCTAAGTTTAAATAGAAGAGTGAATCAAATCATTTGTCATGGCCCCTTGACTTCTGAATTAGCTTCTTTTGATATTCTTGAACTTCCTTTGAGTGTCCTACATCAAGTACTTACTGTTTCCGGTGTATTTCAAAATTGTTATATATATCTGACAATAATGTATATTGTGTTTTTCAGACAATACTCGCTGTTTCCTGTTAATTAGCGCCATTAATTATTATTGTAGTGTTTGGAGTCTCCTTTTCTCTAATGTATAAGCTGTTGTGCTGTGAAATGCAAGATACACTATCACTTATAAGAGGTTTTTTGCCATGAAATCTTTCCAGTAGAAGTTTAGCATGCTGAATGGCAGATACAAAAGATGGTATTTTACATAAATGGTCCAATTGAAATTACAATACTTTTATCAGATTTGAATACGCATTTTCCATAGGAAACACCATCAACTGCAACTTGCATTAGGTAAGTGCAATATAATACGATAAATAAAATACAAATATTAATGCAAATTAATGTAGAGATTATGCAGGACAAACCCACTGCAAAGGTCAGGAATCTAAATCAAAAAATGAAACCTACTCCTTTCCCAATTTCTGCTGGAATTGCGAAATTAGTACATGCTTAATATAACGAAATCCCAACTTTGGGAATATCATAAAATAAGAAAATTTTCTCCTTTACCGCAGCCAACGCCGACGTCTTGCGACGTCCTGCACTCGACCCACCACCTTCCGCTCTCCATCATCCTCACAATCACAGCCGTCCTTCTCCTCCGAGATCTCCTCGAATCTCGCCAACTGTTCATCTTCTCCTCGCCATGCAGCTGACGCCGTCTCCGCCATCACCACCCCATCCTCTTCCAGCAGACGCCGTCTCTGCCATCACTGCCCGCGCAAGCTCGGCCGACGAGCTCCGCCGGTGAGCTCCGCGCGCGAGCTCTGCCGGCGACGTCGTTTACGCGCGAAGAAGATGAACAGTGCTATGTGCACAATTAGTGACACCGGAGGGCATTTTTGTCCACAAAAAAATTTAACCATCTGCTAGCCAAATCAGTAACCAAACAGGATTTACTTGATTATATTAACGTTTTACATTTTACCCCTTCCTTTAATCTTGACCTTGACCTTGACCCCGTTTCAAACGGGCCCTAGTTGGCTTTGCAGCAGTAATGTTCTTGAAATCCTTATTTTTTTGAAAAACATAATATGCAAAATACATTGTGGGTTTTCT
Organism: Trichopus zeylanicus subsp. travancoricus; assembly: GCA_005019695.1. Taxonomy (NCBI): domain Eukaryota; kingdom Viridiplantae; phylum Streptophyta; class Magnoliopsida; order Dioscoreales; family Dioscoreaceae; genus Trichopus; species Trichopus zeylanicus. The sequence continues at coordinate 453,847 of RXID01014443.1, forward strand.
ATAGCAATGATAATAGTGCACTCTTCTTTATGCTTTAAGATTATTATTGAGTTTGCTCACCATTATTTTCTGATCTACATCCACATTATGATTTACAAATTAGGTCAGAAACCTTTTAGGTATAATGTTTCTGATATCAACTTGCCTCAAGAGCCAAACTAGATCAGGAAGGATCAACATCACAGTTCAAGGAACTAAAGAATGTGTGGTATGGTCACAATTAAATCATTTTTTGCTCTGTTGAGGAGCTTGACAAAAACATCACTTGCATGTGTTGTGTTACTAGCTGCCTCAACTTGGACACATACTCTAGTTATTTCATGAGTCCCTCAGCAAGAGCAATGTGCAGTTATAGCTTCTTACTCCAGACAGATATGAATTTGATTCCTTAACCAGGATGTGGTCAGATAAGCACAAGCAACAAATATTAATAGATGGCAATTGGCACTAACAAGCATGGAAGCAGGGAGAGCTTGCCTACCTCTAGGACTTCATCAAACTCAACAAGACTCTTTCTTATGCCGAAGAAGTACTTTTCTGCATTTATTTGCAAGGCAAGAAGCTGCAAAACCATTAACCAAATCAGATCAGAAAAGACTTGAACCTGCAGCATTGACTAACAAATGATAGACCTTGGACTTCTCCTTCTGAGAAAATGTTAAAACACTGAGACAAGTATATAGCTCAAGAGACCTGTTTAACAATTGCCTGGCCCTCAATTGGTATGTCCTCATTATTAGTTATCCTTGAGATTAGCCTCACAGCCCACTCTGTATCAAAATTGAACTTCTGAAACATCTCATCCTGTAAGCTGCTCCAAATCAAGAACCTCTCAGCAATGTTGTTAGTGACAAAAATGACTAGTTATGGATACACGATATTTCTCTGTAATCTACTCCAAAACAACCAGAACAATTATAGAAACTTGTACACCAACATTGAAAAGCTGAAATGGAGCATTTATGTCAGGTGCTATCATTCAAAACAATGAAAACAAAGAATATAATTGCATCCTGCAATGATGTTGGTAATTAAGTTCACATTCCAATTAGGAATTGCTGGTGAAGGATGCACCTACTAAAACAGTGATAACACCCATGTGATATAATTACATTCTGTACTGACATAGGAAATTAAGTTCACATGTCAATTAGGAATTGCCGGAGAAAGGCAACACCCACTAAAATGTGATAACACACATGATGAACTTCAGTGAACATGTAGTACATACTTCGTACCAGGTAAAAGAAAGGGTAGAGTAGGGGATGATAAGTAATAATGGTAAACCTGACAATTCAGATTCATAAGTCAGATTTGGATCAGATCAAATCGATAGTATTACACTAAACGGGTCAATTCGAATTCAACCCGTTTATTAAATGGATCAATTTTATGAATCTAAACTACTCGATTTTTAAACGAATAACCCAATCCGACCTGAATTGACCTATTTATTAAACGGGTAAAATTCAAGTTATGACCCAATTTGATCCGAATTAACCTATTTAACTAAATGGGTTATAATTTAACCCGACTTAAATTAATTTAATTTACTCGAATCAGCTAGAATTTACCCAAATTGACGTAAATTTATCCGACATATTTAATTAAAATTAATAACTTTAACGTATTTTAAACAATTAAAATAGTATTATTATTAAAAACTATAATAATAAAATACTTAATTTATAAATAATAATTTAAAAATTATAAAAAAATTATAAAATAAAATATTAAATAATTTTAATTTGCTTAATTGATAAATGGGTTGACACGACCCGACCTGACTCATTTATAATCCGACAAATAAACAATTCAATCGGGTTATAAACAGATTACATAGATTGACCTGATTATAATCCAATTTTTTTCATATCATAATCAGGTCAATCCAATTAGGATTCAAATCCGATTATAATAAACCCGAGGCTGTTTAATTCGAATCAGGTTAACGAGTAGAATCATATATTGTCAGGTCTATATGATGGTAGATCCACTGTTAGCCAAGGCTATGCCATGGAATAGCTTCTAATGTTAGCAATGTTCCATGCATGATTGGGCACTTGGTTTACATCTTGATTTAGACAACCAAATGTTTGACCTAACACACTTCCAGTCCCCCAAACTTACCATCCTACTTAGGAAGTACAAGAAAAAACTACCTTCCCTAAAAACTGCTTACAATAAGTAACACCAACATTTGACATACAACAAAAGGCCCAAGGTTTCAACTCTAGTAAGGTACATAAACCAAGTCTTCACATTCAAATGGATTCAAAATGGATTCAACAGTAGCAATAAACTGTTATAAATCAGCAGCAGAACAATACCTCACCATAAACCTTGTTGATCCAGGATCACCTTGTCTACCAGCTCTACCACGAAGCTGGACAAGACAAAAAAGGATGAATCACAACAACAAACATAAAGTGAGGCATGCCAACACAATACAGGAAAATAGATCACTTGCATCCATCAATAAACAAATGGTTGTGAATGCCGCTTGGAAAAGTAACAAGTTATTCCGATGGCAACTATATCTGGTGTTAACCCCAAATATATAGGAATTAACTGAACCTTCTTTTTTTTTGAACTTATTGGGGTAGTACCAACCTGATTATCTATTCGTCTGGATTCATGCAAAGATGTCCCAATCACATGCAGGCCACCCAATCTTTTAACTTCAGCACCTTCATTAAGACAATGTGCTTCACAGTCCTTCAGAACTGAGAGGTAAGCTCGGGATATTGCATCCCCAAGATCCAGTTCAGATTCTTTTGGCAACTGTTTCACTTTGCCTATGATGTCAACTGATTGAGACATTTCAATGAACTCTTGAATTAAGGATTTTGCCTTATGGTGCGACAAACTTTCCTCGCTTTTTCGACCAAATTTTGCTGATACAATATTTCTCAGAAGCTCAGTTGGAAAGAAAATGTTAAAAAGAGAAAAATAAAAGAAACAAGTTGATATCATGGAAGCAGATTGAAGCCCTACTGACCTATTAATTCAGCTTTGGCAAGAAAAGCTAATGAAGATGGCCCAATCTGTATCTTTAACAAGCCCTGAACCAGAGTTTCACTTTAAAAACAAAATAGAGAACACCATAGAAAAGAAAAGCTGAGATAACATGTATTATCAAGACAACATATGATCACCACCTTTTGCAAAATTGGTTCACCATCAGTTACAACGTTTAGAGCCCCATCTGTCATAAATGGGAGCAAGCTTTCCTCTATAATTTCCTTGGCAAGCATCTATAGCATCAGAACATATCCACAAAGAAGATATTTTCAGTTTCTAAGATGAAATGACAGCATCCTTAAAACATCTCAACAAATGAAAAACATTCGCAATAACAAAGGCGAAAAACATGCACAATAACAAAAAATAGTTCCATATCCAGATATGGATGAAAATGTTTATTTGATTGAACAAATTTTTCCTACCTCAAAGTACAGGAAAAAAAAAAGTAATTTCTAAGAGCAATAAAAATGGTTGAGTGGAGTACAATAAAAGGATCTACTGGATGAACTGACCTTGGGATTACCACCCAATATAATATCAGTTCCTCTACCAGCCATGTTTGTAGAAATGGTGATGGCATATTTCCGACCTGCTTGGGCAATAATTTCAGCCTCCCTTGCTGCATACTGCAAAATGATTCTTTGCTCAATAGATCTTGTCTCACAACATCAGTGAGATATTAGTTGACATCGTCAAACCTTTGGTCTTGCATTAAGAACATTGTGCGGAATTTTTCGGTACTTCAGAAGATCAGATAAATACTCAGAATTCTCTACACTGTATTCATGAAAAAGAAAAAAAGTTATGGTTTTGTTGGTTATGTTTGAGTTAAACGACAATGAACAGAGATAATCTCTTAATAGCAATGTAATGCGAAACCTTAAAAATAAAAAAGAGCAAAGTGGCTTCTGAAATAAAATAGGAAATGACAATTTTAACAACAGCATCCATTCATGACACATGAACTCCACATTTTAATTTCAATTCAATGTCAAATGAAAATTTGCAGCATGCATCAAATGGAAGTTGAAGCATCCATGTAACTTATTCTTTTCTTAATAGTTTTCCAGAATAATATGAAGCCAGATCAGCAATACAACAAAATCATCACGAGCATCATCGTGTATAATGGCAATGCTGAAAGCTTACCTTGTTGTTCCAACTAATACAGGGCGGCCTAACTGATACATGGATTCAACTTCTTCCCTTACATATTCCCATTTTCCACGCGCAGTCTAACATGTCATCTAAAGAAAGTTAAATACTTAACTTAATTGGTCAAAAGAACAAGAAGTGAAAAAATGTCCAATTCTAAATGATGAGAAGCCTTACAGCAAAAGCTTGAATAGGTAAATCAATCCGAATATTTGGTAAATTTGTCGGGACTTCAATAACCGGCATTTGGAACATTTTCAAGAATTCCTTCTCCTGCATGCACAAATAATGAATGATTATCCTGAAACATCATAGTAGCAGGAACAAAATGGACTATTTCACTCTTAACTCATACTTCAGTTTTAGCAGTCCCTGTCATCCCAGAAAGCTTTGGATAAAGTTTAAACAGTGACTGATAAGTTATTTGAGCAACAACGACTGAATCCGCCTGATAAAAGGCATCACATTAAAACTTTTTATACAATCTGCAAAGATATTAACTTACAGTAAATCAAACTAATGGAAAATTTTTCAGAACTATACTTGTCAAGCAATACCTGAATTTGCAGGCCTTCTTTTGCCTCTACTGCTTGATGTATACCTTCAGACCATCTCCTTTTCTCTTCAACTCTCCCTGTAAGCTGAAGTTGTTCTCCCAATGTCAACCATTCGGAGAAAGAGGATAAGTTACATTGAACAACAAAAAAGAAATGAATATTAGCATATCACCCTAGGAAACATTGATTACTTCTACAAAAAAGAAAAAAAAAAACTACAAAACAAAACAAATAATTCTATCGTTCAAAAATTTCCTAATGCAAAAAAAAAAAAAAAATGGCATCTGCTGTAAAATTTCTGCTGAGCTTCAAAACTCACTTAATATTCCCCATACAACTTTAAAATAAACAGATACAACCGTACTTGCAGAAAAGATACCAATAAACAAAAAAAATCATTAGCAATTACCTCATTAATAATTAGCGCCTTCCCATTTCTAACAATATATTGAACATCCCGGCGGTAAAACTCTTTGGCCTTCACGGCATTCATTAGAAATCTACAAGATCAAAAATATGATCCACAGACACAACAAAGATGATTAAAATGAAAGATGAATGGAAAATATTTCTTATCCATTTTGATAAAATTTTAGTTTCACTTCTGGGTAATACTGATAAAAGAAAACTATCCCAAAGTATAAGCTGATTTAGCCAATTTTTAACAAGAATGGGAACATATAACCTGTAGACAATAAATAGGGCAGAATTGAAAAACCAGAGTCATAATAAAATTTAAGAATGTTCTTCTAGATACTTCAGGAGATACTTCTGGAGCATGGTAATATAATGTTTAAAAGAAATCCAATAAGCACCTCGCCCAAGGATCATTTTCATCCCATAGGTCATTTGTTTCTAGAGCCATTTCAGCAAGCGCAACTCCTTCCTCAGTCAAATTTACGGAGTTATCTTTAAGCTCCACATCATAATGCTGCAGCACAAAGAATTTCTTATAGTACTGCAATAGCTAGGGGTAATTTTAAAGCTTTTAAGTTTATGAAAAACTGAATCAAATGAATGGCCACATATCAGAAACTTACAATTCCTCGTACAAGCAACTCAGAAACTTTGGCTGCAACTGGGTAGCGGGCAGCATCTTTATTAGCCTGACAAACAAAAGAATTATTAAGAGAACTTCTGAAGCAAATCTGCTAGTTAAAACCTGTTGAAAATGAAAGTGATGATGAAAAAGGGAAATTCAAGGTATATATAAATTACCTCACCACTTATTAATAATGGATTCCTTCCTTCATCAATCAGGACAGAATCAACTTCATCAACTATCGCAAAATGGAATGGCTTTGGCCTGTTTTGGATACTTGGGGTTGCTAGCAATCCATGAAAATAAAGAATATAAATTCAGATGATGCTTGACAATGTACCATCTCATGACAAGTTGCCCCTTGTTTGAAGAAAGATTGTCTCTAAGGTAATCAAAGCCAAGTTCCTGTGCATTTCAATCTATAATTAGAATGTAAGAGAATGAAAGGAATGAAAAATAGCAGATAAAAACCCTTAACTTAGATCTTACTGAGTTATTAGTGTATGTGATATCACAGCTATAGTTGGATCTCCTCTCATCAGCAGTCATGCCCCTCTACAAACAAAAAATTAGAGAAAAAGAATAGTTAGATGCCTGTCATTCTATAAACAATGGAACCCTCAGTGCAGTCATCACAACTATGCGTCTTAGTTTAGACTGATAGAATAAAGAAGAGGTAGATGTCAGTAATACCTGGATGAGACCAACGGAAAGACCAAGAAAACGATGAACACGGCCCATCCACTCAGCATCACGTTGAGCCAAGTAATCATTTACAGTTACCACTGCAGGAGAAAAAATTTGGGATGAAAGCGGACAGTGGAAATAATACAAACAAAGCTTTGTCATAATTGCAGATACCATGAACACCATTCCCCGTAAGTGCATTCAAGTAAGCAGCCAATGTGGAAACTAGTGTCTTCCCTTCGCCAGTCTTCATCTCTGCTATGCACCCATCATGCAGCACAGCACCGCCAATGATCTGAAGCAATGATAGAAGAATAAAATGCATTCTACCTTATCCATATATTTTATTTGAACAACAAAGATGGACACACCAAGATACCTGAACATCAAAATGTCGCATCCCTAACATCCTTCTAGCAGCCTCTCGCACTATCGCAAATGCCTCTGTGTAAGACAATATTGTATGCCAAAAGTTCAAAAGAAAAACACATCCAACCAATGCAATGAGCAAATGAATCAACCAATGGCAAAGAACTAACCAGCTTGAATATCCGCAAGGGTCTCCCCCTGATCCAATCGCTGCCGAAATTCAACAGTCTTCGCCCTCAGCTGCAAACGCAACCACCAGAAAATCACAGTCGACACAGAAAAACCCAAAATTTAACACTTTTGCTTTTCTGGAACTACCAATTGTGTTCTGAAAAAAAGCACTGACGCAAAAAGACTCAATCTTTGGCAAGAGACAGCAGGCGTTCCCTTCTTAATCCGCGAAAAGAAACCACAAAACAAAAGAAAAGGAAAGAAATGGACGCAACCTGTTGGTCGGAAAGCCCGCGAATATGCGGCTCCAGAGCGTTGACAGACTCAACGAGACGGTAATAATCGCGAACAACCCAGCTGTTGAGGCTCAATATATCACCCCACTTGATACCCTTCACGCTGTCGAGCTTCTCCTGCGAAGCAGAAGAACAAACCCTCGGAAACATCGAAAAAGATTCAAAAAAACGTCAAATATGTACAAAAGAGAATGAACAAGACCTTGAGAGAAACGAAAGGGGGCTTTGCAGGATTCAAAGAAGTAACAGAAGAGGAGGAACAGGAGGAGGAGATAGCGGCGAAAGTGGGTGTCCGGCGGAAAGAGTGCGCGCCAGAGAAGAAGAGCGGAGTCGCCGGAGAGAAAGAAGGGACGGAGAGCGGCGGCGAGACATGGAGAGGAGAAGCCATCGGAATCGAAGACGAAGGTTGTCCTCGGGTTCTAGGCCACGGGAAATGGAGCTGTGGAAGTGAGATTAGCGGATTCGGGCATATATTTTTGAAACCCGGACCCGCAAGCTTTTTTCCAACTGAAAAAGGCCCTCAGTCCCAGAACAAATAGGCCTGCGATGGGCAATATAGGGGGGCCCAAGGATAAAATTTAGGTGGGCCGCAGCACAGAGTTAACGGCCCATATTAGCCCAAACGATGGATGAGGGCCTGGTAGCTCGTGGGCCAGAAAATGGACGGAAGCTGCTCGTCTATTTGGGTGGACTATAGATTTCACTTCACATCGCCCTTTTATGATGATTCTCATAAAATAAATAAATAAATAAAAGCCTAATTTTTTGAGAATAAATGTTGGAAAATTGAGATGTTGAGAGAGATATTTATGTGGGGCCTAGGGCAAGTGAGAGTATGACGTGTGAGAGAACATGGGCCGAAACAAGGAATGGACGACAAGCCCACGACGCCCGACAAGTAGTCGTCACGTGATCCGTTGTCCGGCATTGAAACGCAAACCGACAAACCGAATCCACCGTCAAACCGACCGACCGCGCGACCCGAGTTTGCCAACCCTTCTTAACCGATCCGGTGGGTCACGTCAGCCCGGAACCGAAATCCCATCGCTAGACATGAAATCTGATCATCGAATGTTTTATTTTTGCTTACGAATATTACCAAAAAAATTAAGCGCTAACAGTAAATTAGCGGCAAATCGTGACAGAAAAAAGAGAAAAAAAAAGAAAAAGAAACGAGAGAGCAGAATAATGTCAGCGTTGCTGGGGCATGAGCGACCCTTCGGCATTACGTGCTGTGTAGCGACAAAAATAATAAAAGAAAAATTAATATCGGGACAGAAAACATACAAAAAATATATAATAAATGGAGTCATAAAAAGCAGAATAATTGTTACCAATAATAATCCGGTAATTAAGCAATAATAATAAATGAAGAGGAGAAGGCGGAACATGGGTGGTGGTCTGCTCTCAGAAGATTCACATGGAGATGGCGGGAGGAGAATATCGTCCTCGTCGTCACGATTCATGGCATGTGGCTGCATGGAACATGGTTACTATTGCAATATCAATGATCCAAATCATCAATCGCATTGTTTGCATTAGTTTTCCCATTTTAATGTTAAGGAGAAATTAATTTGGACGAGTTCAACTCATTGCACTGTTTGCTTCTTTGACTCCATTCTTCGTCAACGTTTGACCCGCAGTTTAACCAGGATTTGCTTATAAATTATCGCGATTAGTTGAAATTTCAAATATTAAAAAAAAAAAAGAGTCTACCTTAGAATATAACATATAACATCTTTTTTGACCAAGCGACGAGTTCTGGCAGTGCCTTTGAAACCACGACGGAGCCGCTTGACCCAGTCTCAACGTTACATTAGAAATTCAAATGAATTTTTGCTTAAAATTGAGATTTTTGCATGTATAACCTTTCTATTTTTAAAAAATTATAATAAAATTTCAAATTTTTTGTCAAATTATTCTCTCTGTAGCTTAAAAATACTCTGAACTTGCCTTCAAATCATATTACTTGCATTCTAAACCAGTGTCTCTTCTGCCGTGGCTTCTCGAGTTTGTTCTTTTGAAATATAAAATATAATATTGTCTTTAAGATTTGATTAGCTGGAAGCCTGAAACAAAAGGCTTGGATCAAGACTGAGGTCGACTCTTTGTTCCATGGGTAGCTGACATGAGCAAATCGATGCTGCTGTGATTATCGCAAACAAATCCCGACATTTATATTCTTTTTATCTACTTGCTCTTCTTAAAAAGAAGACCTTTTGCTGCAACACCAGGGATTTAATTGTGCTGTTCATTCCCAGATCGATACCCAATTAACAATGTGTTATCAGTTTTAAAAAGTTTAGATTTGGGTTTGTTGAGTATATAATATAATCAAGCATTTAACAGTCAACTCTTAAGATAATTTTTTTTTAAAAAAGCTAACAATGACAATTTTTTGATAAAAATGTCGTTGTATTGGATATTTTTTATTTTTTCCGTACAAGAAGCTCTTGCTTCAAATGATACAATCCATCTTTTCTTTTTTTCTTTTTGGTTGCAAGAAACAATTTGATAGAAGAATATCTAAAAGCCAAAATTTCCCTTTTCTTTATTGGAATGAAAAGAAAATGACAAGTAATTAGAAATGATAATTAGATGAAGTGAGATGTAACTGAAAGGGACAGAAACTGAAGACGAGAAAAAAAGGCATTGCCTGCGAAAACAGGGAAACGAGATGAAGATTGTCGTGTGGAGACAAGCGACGCCACATGACTCCCCGTGCTAAACCTTTTCCTCATTAAAAACTCAGTAATTTGTCAATCTTTTTCTTTCCTGTCGCCTTTTTTTGGAGGGAAAAGACGAGGGGAAATTCAACTTGCTTTACCTTGAATTCACCAAAATCAATTGATGTTCAACAAAGTACAGGAAGAGGAGCAAGGAAACAGAGAGAAGGAGCCACCTTTGGCTTCCTGCCACTTCCCAAGCTTGGTGTCCTTTCATTTTATTCACTGCCGACAAAGAAAGAAGAAGAAGGAGAAGAAGAATAAGGATGAAGATGAGAAAAGAAGAGGAAAGGAAGAGAATGGCGCCAAAGTTTGGGAGCAGAGCAAGCGGAGGAGGAGGAGAAGAAGAGAGAACGGTGGTGGTGGGTGTTAAAATGGATGCGCAAAGCAGGGAGCTGCTAACCTGGGCGCTCGTCAAGGTTGCGGCCCCTGGAGATCGGGTTATTGCGCTCCATGTCCTTCCTTCCAGCTCTATTGGTAAGAAAAGAAATCGGTCTTATTCTGCTGAAAAATCCTTTTTTTTATGCAAGATTTGATCTTTTTGGTGTAATTTCTGATGGCAGATGCTTCGGACCCGAAAGGGAAATCTTCGTCTTTGATTTCGTCGGTAAAGGCCTTCGATTCCATTCTCGCTGTTTACGAGGGTTTCTGCAATTTAAAGCAGGTACTTTTTTTCCGCATAAAAACCATCATAAAGTTTGCATCTTTGAGCCAAAAATTGCAATTTCTGATAGTTTTCTGAATTTTTTTTTTTTGCAGATCGATCTGAAGCTGAAGATTTGCAGGGGCTCATCGATCCGGAAAGTTCTGGTTCGGGAGGCCAGTTCCTATGCTGCCACTAGCTTGATTTTGGGGGCGTTCAGGAATAGCAGCATCATTGGGTTTGTATTCTACTCGGTACTCAATTTTGTTCCTCATTTTTTTGGTTGTTCTTCGTGGATTCTAATGAAAATTTTCTATCAGATCTTCACCGATTTCGGTTGCCAAGTACTGTGCAAAGAAGCTCCCCCGCGAATGCTCGGTGATGGCAGTGAACAATGGGAAGATTGTTTATCAGAGAGAAGCTTCGCCGGCCTCCGAAAACCAAGGTGTTTGTTGTGTTCGCAAATGGCATTTTTCTAGCATTAGTTTAGTTGTGTCGATTCCTTGAATTCGTATCCTGTGTACACAGAGAAGAACAAGCCCGGTAATGGAGAGTTATGTTTGGTGTCCACTGTCCCACGAAGCACAAGTAAGAATTCTGATAAGCTTCACAAAGATCGGTCAAGTAGTTCATACCGTGTGTCGCCAGTTAGAGATAAATCCAGGAGGAATAGTGATGCTTCAAAGCCTTCAGTTCGTGTTTCGGAGGACGTCTCATCAAGGGAGAGTTGTTCTTTGTGCAGACCTTCTGATGTTGTAGAGAGGAAAGACGAGTCATTGGCTTTGGTTCCTATGCAGAAGCCAGAGACATCATCAAATTCCATCTCCTTGTTGATCCATGAATTGCCTGAAGCGAAGCCTGGGTGGCCTCTTCTTAGGAAGGTGATCATGAATGATAATAAGGTCTCAATGGAGAGATCTAAGATGTCTGTGGTTCAGTGGGCTATGCGTCTTCCTAACCGTTATTCAGCATCGTCAGTGGTACATCCCGACCACAAGCCAATAAAGATGGAATCAGATGCCATGACAAGTTGTGTTGTAGATAGCACCAGTGGTGCCATAATTCCTATAGAAATTGATTCATCAAGCACCTCAGTTGAGATCCATGAGGAAGCAGCTCAGCTCCCTGCGGAGTTGGCATCCCTTCAAGATAAGTACTCATCAGTTTGCAGATTGTTCAGCTACAAGGAACTCATGCAGGCAACATCCAATTTCTCTCCGGGTTGGTTTTCATTGTCATGATTGTCTCCATCCTTGTTTACAGTTGTGATATTAGTATAAATCTCATGTCAGTTCTGATATAAATTGCAGCGAAGTTGGTTGGTAAGGGCGGCAGCAGTTGGGTTTACAAGGGTTGTCTCTCTGATGGCAAAGAATTGGCAGTGAAGACAATAAAACCTTCTGAAGATGCATTGAAGGAATTTACTTCGGAAATCGAGATTATCACCACCATGCACCATAAGAACATCATATCTCTTTTTGGGTTTTGCTTTGAGAAGAATAATCTCATCTTGGTCTACGATTTCCTGGAAATGGGTAGCTTGGAGGAATGCCTTCATGGTATGAATCTACTGTCTTTCTAAATAACATATTGATTACTCATGTTTCTTTCAAAATCTTATGTCTTGTGAAATGCTTGATTCTTAGGGGAGCAAGATAACATGTTATTTCTCAGCTGGATCGACCGATACAAGATTGCCATAGGAGTAGCAGAAGCACTAGATTATTTACATTGTGATGGCAATGGCCAACCTGTGATTCATAGGGATGTAAAATCCTCAAACATCCTTCTCTCCGATGATTTTGAGCCACAGGTATGAATTTCTATCTGATATTGCATGGACTAAAATGCAAAATCTTAACCCTTTCTTTTCTGTCTTTTGTAATAGTTTACTCCTTCTCATGTTTCAGTTATCTGATTTTGGACTTGCAAAGTGGGCATCGGAGTCAACCTCATCAATAACGTGCAGCGATGTAGCAGGAACATTTGGGTGTGTATCTCGTGCTTCTATGAAGTTCTTGACTTCTTCTATAAGTTGAGCTAAACCTTTCTGAATTACAGGTATCTTGCTCCTGAATATTTTATGTATGGCAAGGTCACCGAAAAGATTGATGTCTATGCTTTTGGAGTTGTGCTTCTTGAGCTTCTTTCTGGAAGGAAGCCTATCAGCACGAGGTCTTCCAAAGGCCAGGAGAGCCTGGTCATGTGGGTGAGTCTTTAAGCATTCCTCACGGGCAATGCTGCACTTATCTTCTGGATTTTTTTCTGAACATGCAACGATTAGCAACAGTTTTCGATGAATATGTTGGAAAACTCATGATCTGTATCTTCATTCTATTACTATTTGGAAAAAAAAGAGCAATCTAAAGTGAAACTGATGGTTTGATCTTGGATGCAGGCAAAGAAAATCCTACAAGAAAACAAAATTAAGCAACTTGTAGATCCATCTTTGGGAGATGAATATGATAAGAACCAGATGGAGAGGATGATTTTGGCTGCATTCCTCTGCATTAGACGAGCTCCTCGATCTCGGCCCAGAATCTCCCTTGTACGACATCAAACTCAGCGTTTAGTAGTTCATTCTTCTAGAAATATGTTACTCATTTGTTTCCTTTTATTGATTGAAGGTTCTAAAACTTCTTCGAGGTGATGATGATGCCCACAACTGGGCGAAAGCACAAGTCACTGCTTCAGAAGAGTTTGGTGGTTTAGATGATGAAGCGACAAGCCCAACATCTGCCATCCAGTCATATATCAACCTTGCACTGCTCGATGTAGAGGATGACTCACTATCTGTGAGCAGCACGGAGCCAACTGTTGATTTCATTACGGCCAACACTTCCTTGGAAGATTATCTGCAAGGAAGACGGAGCCGTTCATCGAGTTTCGACTGAAACGGATGCGGTGTCCAGTTAATCTGTAAAGCATTTCTCTCTTTGAATCTCGGTTACATTTTCGTTGTTGCTTATTCTCCAGGGTTTTAGGGATGAGAGGTGGTTTGCAGAGCCCTCCTCCCTGCCCCCTTCACAGGACATGGTGATCTTTCATGTTGTATTTGTGGTCGTGGTTGTTTCCGTTGTTTTGCTCTCCTTGATTTGTCTCGGCCAAAGGGTGAGGTAAAGAAACAGAGAGAGCTGAGGCTTCTTCTCCTTGTATTGTAAGAGTTGCAAACAACTTTGGGCATATTACAAAATCAAGTTTGACCTTGTTATTTCTTCTCAATTTAAATTGATCGAATAAAGTCAAACAGGGCCACGTATTGGCATTGATAAACTTTTTATGAGGTACAAATAGCTAAATTCACGCTAAATACTCTTAAAATGAGACAATAAAACCTTCATTTTACTCATTGCTATGTTTGACTGCTCTCCTTCGTTTTACTTCATCTTTGATTTTTTTTTTTCATTTTAATTATTTCCATAACTCGCGTCAACTGCCGTGAAAGTTCAGTATCGGCGACCTCACAGCTGCAAAACCCTAATTGCGGTGGTCCATTACAGTGCGTGAGGTAGGTTGAACTGTAAGTTGCAACATCAAGGTAGTTAGTTGTAGGAGATCTTAGAAGCTAACAACAAAGTACTTAGCAAGTGAACAAATCAGAAGCATTTGACAACGTGCCCAAATTCCTCCAGAAATAAAATCTCAGCTTATCCAGATTAGGCCAAACAATTTCTCTTTGTTGTTTAAAAAAAATTGGTGCCGATTAAACATCAGTGTGATCAGCATATTGCCCATTGAGCATCTCTCAAGTCAAACGATGGATTTGATTTCTCTCAGAATTTACGGAGCTAGTAGATGATCCATTTTCTGAAAATAAAAAAGTAAAACAATTTTAAGTGCATTCTCGTTTTCATCTTCAAGAACTCCACCAGGTGTGTCATGTCCTTTTTAGTTCCCGTCAAACAAAAAGTAGTCACAAGAACCAAATGTGGGTCAGATGCACAGCGAGGACAAAGTTTTCCTGGTTGATGAATACAGTACAACAACATCAACCAGGAAAATCAAGAACACCCGAACCATGGAAGAAATTGATCACAAATAATGATTATATGGATGTAAATGTTCACAATCAAGATGCTTTGTGCTAAGTAATTAAGAACAGCACATTATCAATTGTCAAATCAGAAATTTTACAAAAGCTCAAATTCCCCCGTGAATGCATGACATTGAAATCAAACTGCATCAAGGTTCTCTGCAGCTGACATAAATGTATACTGGTATGAAACTAATTTGTCAGCAAGCATTAAAAGAATTATGGATGTCTAAAAATTCAGACTCGTCACAGCAAAACAGGTGCAGATTGAAGAATTCACAATGACAATGCCCAAAGCATGCAAAAGCAAGAAAAAAATAAATAGAAAAAACCATATACAGCAGCTTTAGAAAGAAACTTCTCAATTATGGAATCATATTTGGTAAAAGACATCAAATTGCAACTAACAACAAGAAAAAAATCATAAATAATTGCAACTTACAGAAGATCAACACCAAAGGTCGCAGTCCCATCAGGTTATAACAAAGCTACATTTGAAGAATCTATTTGAAATCTTGGACCATCGCCAAGTATTGAAAAAAATTGATAATTTCATGGGCATTATAAATCACTGTTTCCCAGGACATTCTATAAAATAGTATTTAGACACTCCATGTTTGATGACTGTACAAGACTGGAGGGAAAGATGCAATTGAATAAAATCCTCAATTGATAGAAGTTAGCCTGTAAAAGAATTACAAATACATGGAGAAGCCCCAATTTCTGCCTCTCTGATTTCTATATAATTAACAAATGGTATCATCAGTAATGTTGTCATTGTTGATGAAATTCAGACCTACCACCATTGCTACTTACACCCTCTGAACAATGAAAACCACCACCAACATAGCTTTTATTTCCTACACCTGACCAGGAATTTCCATTCCTACAGCTACCTCTCATTTCATTACCATTCTGCTCCCGAGGCCAAGGGGGCCAACGTCTCTGGAAGTTTTTGTGATTCCACCTCTGAGGTCGGAAAAACTTGTTTCCTGAACCCCTGGAATGCCACGTTCCTCTCCCCGCTCTTTGCCAATGCCTTGCTCCAGCCTCATTTCCACCTGCTAACCTTCTCCCTGGTCTGTTTGAAGTGAAAGCATAATTTGAGGATGCATTTGAGGTAACTTTGGTTAATTTTGCTCCTTCATCACCCCCTTCAGTTACCATATAGTCAGCAGACATCTGTGGCAGAGCTCCTGAACTGGGATGTGGATATGGTGGCAAAGGCGGAAATGGATGGAAGGGCATGCCAGGTGCAATTGCCCAACATGGGGGGTGCTGGTTGCCTCCAGATTCATATGTCCCAAACTGCTTCATCACATCCAGTGGCATGCCATAAGACACTGACAGGTGAGAGATGTATCTTTCTTGCAGATGTCCAAGGGCAACTTCGCCTGTAGCCTCTAAACCTTCAGAAAGAGCCTGAGGACAAATATGGCCAAGTGAAGATCCAAATCCAGGAGGGGCTTCGTCATCAATCTCAGATTCAAATGGCTTCTCAAAAATAGCAGATTCAGCAGCAGAGCTATTTTCCTCTTTCTTGGTATTAGAATTCTGTCCTTCCATGTCATGCTGAGATCCAGGGGTAATATGCCCTGTTGTCATCATGAACTTTGAACCTGTTTCTAAAGCAAGTTCACCAGTGGGCTTCCCAGAAACTTGATCTGGGCTTCTTGCATCTTCTGGGGTATCCCAGCGGCTTTTGCGTTTGCGTGGTTGCATGCTGGTTGTTAGATTGTTATTGGTAGAATCTGCAGAAATGGAGAGCTGTCGACTAGCTGCCTGTTGCGATAATTCGGTGGGGACATCTGCTTCATGCGATGATGCATGTAAATCAACTTCATTGCTAACACAAACAATTGCATCACTCTCACGTGCTCCTACACCATGCCAACGTCTAAAGATGTTTGACTGGGTCCGGTTACAGTGGGGATGTTCCGAATCTAACATGTAGTAGTCCCTGTCAGATGGTGCAACACTCCTGATAGAACGAGGAATCCACTTTTCTCGAAAGTTACGTGCAATCTGATGAACCTGAAAAAACAAAAAGAGAATATAGGCTCAATTTTCAAGTCACAGAGGAAGTAACAAGACTCGGATTTAGCAATAAAGGAGTGGATTATGTCTAGTACTGCTATATCCCACTTTTGATCAAATGATCCAGTGAAAAAAATATCAAGTTGCAAATCTTGGGTCAGCAACTCAAGAAAACAATTGCACAAACTGTAAAGACATGGAAATGGAATAATTATATGCACAACTCACTCATCACAGGTATACAAGAAATGAGCATTTGCTTCTCACTTTCACTTCTGATAATCATACAACAGGAATGAAGTGGCTAAGAGCTGATTATCAAAAAGGAAAATATTGTCAAAGAATTGGGCCTCAACCATGCCTAGATTTATCTAAAACCACTGCCAAGCAGTCAACTTCAAGAGATTGTCCAGGTCCAAATGAGGTCCAAGCTCAGCCAGTCGGTATGACCTAAAACACCAGGTTTGGCCAACTGCACCCTCAAAACACATGCTTAACCAGTGACCTAAATCCTGAGTCCAAATCCAGGTTTTAACTGAAGGATTCAGTCCCATCAAATCAAGTGAAAGCCCGAATATATATGTAATAAACAAGAACAATCTACATGCTTCATGAAGACCATGGAGAAATAATGAAGAAAGAACAGAAGATGTGGTTTCTCAAACAGTTTCAAGTTTTATGATAAAGTAAAGAAGCATGTATGTTATATTTATCTTGCTAGAATGTCTTTATGTCAGAAGAGATTTTTCCTGTTTACAAGCTTTATATTTCGAATACCATGCCTTAAAATAATAGGAGTCAAGACATAGTAACAATAATAGCCAATATAATTCAACTGAAACCGAAACTAACAAAATTGAAGGCAAGTAACAACATGATACATCATAGCCAAGGGAGGCAGGGAATAATATGCAATAGAGTAAATGAAATAAATAAGACTTACAGAAAAGGTGGTATGGCATAAATAAAATCACTAGTTACCTGGGTATCGTCATGCTTAGTCAGGCTCAATATTGACTCCCTAAAGCTGCACATAGATATAAAGGAAAAATTAAATAAAGCAACAGCAAAAGTAATGGACTAGCAGAAACTAATAGAAAGTAATGAGTAATATATGGCATTGCTCCAAAAAATAAGCAACACACTGGCAGTAGATAACAATAAACTATGCTGAAAGTAATTATTTTGGAATTGAAAAGGAAAATGCATTTAACTAATTATGCCTCAGTTACCAACCAATTGTATGCACAATAGAAAGAGAGGGAACAGCAAGGGAAACGAGGGGCCATGTCCAGATAAAAATTACCTTTCCATTCCATCACAGGGAGGGCCTTTATTCATATGTTCTGGTGTAAGAATGCCTTTCATTGCAAGAAACTCTAGCACCTGCAGAAAAGTTCCGCAACAAAATTAAGCATTAAGGCCACTGATGGACCAGAGATTCTGATACTGGTAAAATAACATTGCATACTGTGACACAACCAAATATAAATGTCAGAATTAGCTAACCTTGAGAAGCTTTCGTATTATAGGAGTTCGGTTGAAGTTGCTTCGATTCTGCTTGATTATATTGTGAAGCATTTGCAGCCCTACAATGTACCAGAAAAAAGTTCAGTCTCTGTAATCAAAAAGTAAAGAATTTCTTCCTGATATTGTAGTAAAATAATCCAATGCAACTAATACCATTTTTATTTATTATATCTGTCAAAACCAGCCGAGATCTTGTTTTTAGAAGTGCATCAAGAATTAGTAAGAGATCCCGGATGCTGCAAAGGGAAAAAATAATCATCATGAGCTTCCCACTAATGACAAAAACATGTGCACACTCTTAAACAAATAAGAAATTTAAGTTTGCATGGCACACTGAATAAGCTAGTTGTCTGGCACCACCTTTGGGATGCATACCCTCTGACATTATCTCCTTCTGCTGCAGTGACAAACAATAGCTTCAAATAGCCTTTAGTAGCATCCTGCTCAAAAAAACGTAACAGTGGTCATCAGGTCAGATCAAACAAGAAATTAAGATGACCTAAAAAACTTTGGTGGGGAACATCAAGAAAGCAATCGAAATAGGAATTTCTATCATTGATTAGGGTGAACTCAGTGCAATGGCATAAAAAAAAATGAGAGCACAAGTGGAGGTTTAAGTGAAACAAAGACATCTTTGCAGATCATGGGCTATTACAAAAATTGCAATAGAGAAGGGTTTATAGTCAGAAGTGGAGGTGATGCTGAGAACTGAAGCTGCGGCATATTAAGAACTCATAAAACTAAGAAAATCAGTTTCTGCTTATGTCAGAATGAAATCCTGCAGCATGTCTCTGAAGAAACAAAAAGTAACCCATGTAGCCTGTCGATATTGTTCTTGGATATTGCATGTGAAGACCAAAGTAATTACCTCAGCAAATATAATATATTAAGAGAAAATTCAAAAAAGCATTAAATAATTCACTTGAGTCTACATTCTAATTAGACTCTATCAAACAATAATAAAGAGAAATAACTGGACATTTATTTTCCAATATTGCAAAGTATTACTTTCATACTTACTTTCCGCTTGCTAATACCCCCCTCAGCATCTAACAACACATTGAGTTTTTGCTCAACTGTATGAATAGAATGAGAAAGATTAGCCTGACGTGGCCTTTTATATATAAAGAAAATGACAGCAAAATCTAAACAAACATTACCTCCCTCAAAGTGTCCATTACCACCAGAAGCAAGCACTTGTTTGGCTTTATGGGGAATCACACCCTTCACGCATGGAGGTCCCTTCTTTAGGGTAGCACTTCTACGTAAGGGTTTTGCATGAGGATAAGGCTTTATATTTTGCTTACTCTCCTGCTTATCCTCAATGGAAATACTAGCAGTTCTATCACTGGTAGACAATGCTTGCAAGGGCACATTTAGTTGAGAACAATAATCAGAGATGGATCTAGATATGGTCTCCCCAGTTTGAGTAGTTCTTGGATTTTGCATAGAGATCTTAGATTGGTGAACTTCAGATAAAGGTCTACAAACAACTTCATCACTTTGAATGGGATCAGGTACAGGTATTTTCAGATTTGCCTCACTATTATGGTGAATCTCTGGATCCAGAACTGAAGTTTCACCCAGAGGTTGCGCACAAATATCACATTGTTCCACAATCTTAACGTCAATCAAACCAGAGAGAGGCTCATCCAAGGTTTCATGAACCATAATTGGTTCAGGAAATTCTTCGTCCGAATCATCTTGGACAATGATTTCAGAATTTGATGGATCGCCACCAATATACCCTCGGCACTCAGAAGAACTGCAAACACATTTTTTGGCAGCAGCACCAAATACCCGAACATAGTTATAGTCAAAGGTTACTTCCTCACCCTGTCCAAATAAAAGAAGAAAAGGCAATCATTTTAAGGGGTGTAAAATTGTAAATTAAAAAGAAGAATACATAGCAGCAAAATAAAAATAGAATATCAGTCACTTTGATCTTCTCAGGGAGAGAAGAAAACAATAGTGTAACATACATGCAATATAGATTACATTGGTATTTAAGAGAAAATAAGTCAATCATAAGTCAATTCTAAGAGCAACATGATATGCAGTTTTGAGGTTGGATATATATAAGAATTATGCAATCTTCCACTATTAATATAACAGGAAAATGCTTTCATTATGGTATTCTAACACTAGTATAATCAGAATCATATATCCCAAAACTATACTGCATCAGAGTTCAATTCACATCTCAGGATATCCGTGGACTATGCTTGTTTTTATCTCATCCTTCTTTGGAATAAATATAATTTCAAGACTCAATCTGCAACATGGTTAGGAACCTATAATGGAAATACAGCTTTGCTTTTCCAAAGTCAAAACATATAAAATAGAAGAATATTTGGAAGATACAAGAATAATATTAGATGCCACATTTTAGAGATCACTTGTTATAAACTTGCAAAAAAGTTGAGGCATCAAAGATAATCAAGCAATGGAATATTAGCAAATACATTGCTTTTCTTTTGAGCAAAAAACAAAAACAATGTATTCGTTAATATTCCATTGCTTGATAATCTTTGATGCCTTTACTTTCAGAAATTTGAGGTTAACTAAAATCTACTAAAACACGACTGCTTTTATCCACACTAAGATGCAAATCACTCTGGTGTGTCTGAGTGTAACTTGGCTATCATGAAACTAAACTAGCAACTTCATGATGCAGTATCAACCAAATTTACATTGTTCTCCACTTGTCAAAATTAAGGAAAAAAAAACAACATAAGATGCTGCAGTTCCACATCAAAGTAAGAACAACGGAAATTGGCAGTACTCAGGCATTACCTCCTTGATATCCCTAATCGCAAAAAGTCCAACACAAACTTCTCCATTTACCATCCACTGCATCCATGAAAGAAAACAAGAAAATGGTAAAAATAAATACTAGTGTTATATAGGCAAACAGGAAAATAGAGAGTGAGATAATATATGCACAAATATAACATAACATAAGTGAGCTTTCAAGGTCAGGATACTTAACATCCATACACATAGCTTTCGAAGCAAGACAGTATGAAAACAGTAGCATTCATAGGAAGATATGGCGAACAATCACATATTTCTTCAAATTTTCAGTGTCATAAGTATTCCAAACAGGTAAATCCCAGTTTCTCAAACAAAAAAATATTCCAAACAGACCATAAGAGTTGGAAATGACTGATGTAGTAAATCGTACCAATGACACATAAGACCATATTAAAGAAATTGTTGGAGTTGGTTTTTGCATTCAGACAGAACGCAAGATCCTAAATATCAGTATTTGTTATTGCAAAGAAGCAATATGTAAGGACTCTGGACAACATCACCTACATTTAACAACTTATTGTTGTATTATTGTTGTATAGAGAGCTGTTTCTGCAGTGTGATGTGATCACATTGGCAAACAAAGCAGGTTGGTTCGTAGAAGTGAAACATTTCATCAGAAGTGAATGTTAGCATCAGTCACAGAGTCCATTATTTATTGCTTTCAGAACAACAGCATCAACTCTCATCAGAAAAACAAATAATTTATAAAATTTGAAGAAAGGTGTTACCCCGGGATTTATCTTTCTTTTCTTCCCGAACTTATCAATTTTCGAGATGGTTCACCTCCGACATAAATCAAACACAATATTGACCAATTAGCTAAACTCTCCTCATTCCTCAAGAATGGCAACTGTTGTGGTTAATGATGTTGGTTTAAAATGCACCTACTAATGATCCATACTAACTGGATTGTTGTGTGAAGCACAAAAAAAGGAGCCTAAGCCACCCAGTGGCAAAAACTCAACAAGGACCTTTAGATAGTTAGCATTTAATGAATCCATCCATCATTAGATCACCAACTAATCAAGTTCAAACTTCAAAGCTTAAAAATACAAGAATATCTATGAGTAAATCAGATCAGGCATGCAGTGTCAAAAGCTAACTAGAAGAATGTATTTGAAAAGCCACCAAATTTGATCTACATAGCATATATACTGTCCCCTGCAAATTAAGAGCTGTGGAGCAGAAGCTGCATTCACCTTTTCTGTCCGACAATTTGGATCGCAACTATGGTTGATGAAACGACCCAAGTTTCCTTTGGCACAAGCATCTATCACCTGAAAATGTAGAATCAAGGCTAGTCATATGTAAAAACAGTGAGGACTCAGAATGCAAATAGCAGCTCCAACCTACAATCAATTCTTGTCAATCACAAAACAAGCAAAATCTGCCATGTCAAATAAGAAACAATATGTGCATGATGCAACAAGAAATGCTCCATATGGCACATAAAGCTCAAGAAATAAGGTGTTTGTCGAAGCAACAAAACTATGATCAATAATTTCTCAAATTAACAGAAAGAAAAGAGAAGAAATGTAGATCAACATGGAATTTCCTAAACCTTAAATTTTTAACTGCTTCTCAGTAAAATGGAGATATTGCCATTAACTTACTCTACCAATATACCAGCTTAAAATTAGAAGGGTTGTCGTTAAGAGTGTCAAATATCTCAAAATTGTTCACAAATCTCTCCAGTCAGTTCTGCTCATGAGACATTAGGAAGACGAGAATGAGGAATGAATATGATCAAACTGATAGACATGGCATGTAGACTGTCTTCGGTGTCACCCATGTGAAAGCAAAGCAGTTATAGCAATACCAAAAACTTCACTAAAGAATTTCCTGTTGAGGCCATTTTGTCGGAACCATAGCAAACAAACTAATAACACTCAACTCCCATACAAGAACTCAAGCCAATCTAGAAGTTCATTAACCAATGAAAGTGTGCCAAGAAGAAATTCTCATTGTGAGCATAAATTGGAGATGAATTTCAATTCTGCAAGCTCCTTAAAGCCTTATATTACCATTCACATCAAATTGGTAGAAATATTCAACAACAAAATCATAATATAGTTACAAATCATGAAAGTGTAAACAGAACAAAATGAATACAACATAAAATGTCGGTAGAATTGTATAGCCCAAACCTCACCACCATTCAGCGTCATGAAATAGAAATGCTTCTGACCTCTGGAAGCATAATATCTTTGTCGTGCCTCGTAAGCAGATAAATCGAGCACCTGAATCGCAGATAAAGTAGGGGATGAATAATAGTCTTCAACATTTCAGCAATGCAGAATATGCAACATGCCTAATAATTACTTTCCAGTCACTAATTGATGGTTGTAATGCGTTACTCACAAGACATATTAAGACAAAGAAAGAAGTGAATTTTTTACCTCTCCCACATATTCAATAAGAAATTGGCCTTTATGTACATTTTCCAGGACCTTCAATCCATATCCTTTCTTCCCGCATGGGAAACACTGGAATTTGGCATATTTCCTCTTCTGAAACTGCATACAGAATTCTATATATCAAATTGGAAGAAGCAGCAGCAGAAGAAGGGGGGTACAGGTACCGACCTGTTGATTGGAACAAAGATCCCCACATGGGCAAGTTCCTCGAATACATTCTATGTTAAGCATCCGGTTCAAACATTGTTCTCCACATCCTAGACTGCCATCGTTAGGAGATTTGCAGTGGCAAACCATGATCTACTTTGCACAAAAAATGTCAGCAAAAACTACCAATAGTCTTTAAGACCCATGTGACAAGAGGGACTATATCCATATTAATGATGTGATTTGATAATTTGATTTTGAAAGTCAAGACAATAATTAAACCAAAAAAATAAATAAGTAAATTGATGGAATGAAGAATAATTAACACCAGGAAGAAACAAATTGACATCCAATATGGGAAAAGTAAAACATCAGGAGACACAAACTAAAATAAATTGTGCTTGGATTATGATATAATAAAGAAAAGCTAACAATAGTCATACACCTCCAAGTTGAAAAGGTAGGTTATTATTATTTTACAATAAAGACTATCAATACTATGGAATCTGAAACCTGAATAAATGAAGCATTCTCGACCCTTTTAAGTATAAAAAATGGAAGTCGCACAGACACTAAATCCACTACTTTATTGTTGTGCTTTCACTCTCAGACAGCCATCTAAATCAAAATTGAAGGCAAAAACTTTGTAAAGAAGTTAGAACATTGGATGAGTCAAATACATTCTAGCATAGTCCTGGTAGTTACTGTTGGGAAAATTTTACCATGAATTGACAGAAAAATTCAAATCAAACCCATCTTCATCTATTAATCAGCTCAGTTCAAATATAGCAATGGAGATGATTGGAGTCTCCAAGATCCATCTAATACATCTCGACAGTAAATTACACATCAATTTTATCTCCATATACACATACCTGGCCTTTATGATGATTTCTCTTATAAAAATTTTCAATATACTTTATAAAAATTAAAATGAGTGTAATTTTCTTTAGATACAAAGTGAAAGTTTTTGTGCACAAACACCAGAAATAGCATAACTATGACAGCAAACTCAATGAAAGGATATACATGAAGGGACCATATTGTACTGAACTCAAACTCAAAGATTTCTAGATGGGTAATCCTTAATTTATCAGTTCTATTGTTTTCCCCCCTGTCACCTTCACTTGAACTAAACTGATCTACTACTTACTACAGCATGTTAGTTGAATGGATCATGTCCACGTGCTTGAGTTGGATAATTGACATGACAGAAAATTGTGAGCGCTAGCTAAAAGTTGCAATAACTCTTGAGTCGCACAGACATAGGATGGGGTCATAAACAGCTAAGATGACTTCTTAACAAAGCACCCATACTACATCTGTTTATTGGTGTACCATCCAGCAACAATCAAACAGATAAAATTCTATAAGTGCAGTAATGAAGAAGATAAGGACAAACCTCATCAATAGTTTGTGTTCTGCGGTTCCGATGCAGGAATAAATTAGACTTAATAAGCTTCCAAGAAGCTTCTTGGTGGGAAGCTGCAACAAGGACAAAAGCAGTGAGCATTAAAAGCAAGCACAAGGCCCATCTAATCACATAGAAGCATCCATGACTTGTGCATAGAACACATCTATGTTCTAAAATGTTACCCGTGATAGGATCCAAAAGTTATACCTGCTAATTTAACGGGTTCAGGTGCCATTGGATTTGGCTGGATGTTTGAACAGTCCTCCTCTGAAATTCCCAGCTCTGCATTAATCTGAGAATCTGTCTTCTCTTGAGGTATTGAGCAGTCAGCAAATGCCTTGTCAGTGTTATCCTTACAGGTCCTTCAGATTAAGAGCAGCAAGAAAAGCCAAGTTCAGAGGAAAAAAAAAGAAGATATATATGGAAGGTTCTAAGCCAAGTAAGCTTGAGCTTGAGCTAGAAATATCAAACGATGCATTAGCCAATCATTAACAATCCATGTATAAACCACGGTTAAAATGGCATTATTGTTGTTTTGTGTTATATATGATGCCTCCAGAATTACAGAATGCTATATATTGTTCCAATACCAGCTAATATACAAAGTAGCAAGAAGTAACCACATGCACTTATAGGGTGCTGTGTGCTTGAGCTACAATGCAATATATTGTCAGGCAAATAGAATAACAAGCATAACAACAAAGCATACATGGACAAAATCTTTGTTATGAATTTTATCTATTGTATCTGCAAGCAAAAAAGCTGGTGCCACTTGAAAGATATTTAAATAAGTATTGCCCAAATAGTCACATGCAAAGCACGTCAAAAATTAAGAAATTGTCCACCTTGCAATTTATAAAAATAAAAACAAGGATGGACAGCATAAATCTGAAAAGGGAATCTGGAATCATAGTTTTGTTGAAATTACAAGGAGAAAACAAAAAATTTGGGGTTTATTGGTACAGTGAATTGGCTTCAAATACAGAGCCAACTTCAATAAACTGAAAATTGAAGTGTTCTAGCTATAGATTTGTATTTGATTCTAAAATTAGGGATTTAAAGTCGTGAAGAAGACACACATCTTAAAAAGGCCATTGTGTAGGGATCGAACTCAACTTGATCCAATTTCTAATTCTAAAGTTGCAAACTCACCTGGCATAGTGGTCTCCATTGTTGATCAAGCCCTGAAAGGATGAAAAACAGAATTTCCTAGAATGTGTTTTCAGTGCCTTCACTAAACTAGCAATGTGATATTCATATTATAAATTGACATGCAGGCAACAAGCAAGCTTCACGGTATCTGGATTCCATGATGCCAGCATATACGATAACCATCAATGGAAGTTAATTCTTTCCCTAACCAGCATATAATATTTAATATCTTACGAAAATAGACCCTATTAATAAATGGATGTTAATTATCATTTCTAGATATTTTAACTCCAGAACAAGAAGTGTATTGCAGATGAAAGAGAATTTTGGTTTCCGTACATATGCTTTACAGACCACCCAAAGCAGACTTTTGCTATGGAAGACTTGCCAGGTATGCTAGTTTTACGCCAAGAAGGTAAACAACGAATGAGTGCAATGGCAATCTTTATAGTAAAGCATTAATGATCCTGGTCTCTACTTACCATCTGCATTTTGTCTCATTAATTTTGTCTGCAAGGTCCACAGATATACACCGCCACTTCTGGCAATCATCACAAAGAACCCATGCCACTTGTGGTGGTAAAGACTGCATGTTGTCCGCACCATGATAAGGTACACTTAATGAAAGTCCATCACCTAATGGAGCCATGACAGACTTCAATGCGTCCTCAGAAAGAATCTCACTACCAGGTTCAGCTTTACCTAAGCCATAAATGCGGTGATTTTTAAGATTGACCAGAGCATGAACAATGGCGTGGCAATATTAAAGAAGTGCATGTCCTCATTAAATATAAGATAAAAGACATAATAGTAAGAAAGGTATAGAATTACTGCTGAGGTTACAGAATTCAACCAAAGCAAAAATACCAGCAGTCTGACAACAGCATTCTACCTGTACTAGCTTCTTGGTGGGTGTCAACCTTTTGACTTTGCAACTTATGTTCGCCTTTATTATTTGATTTTTGCGAACTTTCCTTCTTTTTACCACGAGGTTGCTTCTTCCTGCCTCCAGCTGAATCCGAATGGCCTGAATCGCCTTTAGTAAATCTTGTTTTATTGCTTCTGGGAAGCTTGCATCCTTTTGATTTAGTAACTGCCAACAAGTCCCCCACACGTCCTGCTTCAGAATAAGCATTCTTAACACCCTGCCCAGAAAATGTGCAGGTCCCCCAGTCAGTTTCCACTCTGGTAGCTTCATTGCAGAACTCTACCATTTCTGACACGGACGATTTCACAGATAAGATCTTGAATTCTGAATTATTTATGGAAGTTTTTCTGGTGGTTTTCAAGTATAAAGAATTTCTTTTATCAGAACCATCATGCTTTTCCCCTCCAACCTTGTTGCGTCTCAAAGGATTTCTAGCTTTCTTTGTTTGTTTGGAAAGGTGCAAGTTTCCCTCTGCAGAGAAATATTCTGAAACAGGGCAAAGAATTTCATTGGCTCCAGCATTTGGCTCTCCTTTCTTCTTTTTCACTGAGATGGCACATGGGCTGGTATCCGGCGGTGAAATGAATTCAGTAGTTCCAAAGGTCTCAGATGAAACCATGACAGCAGCATGATGATCATCTTGAATTTTAGGTCCTAGAAGAACATTTCTATCGATTGTAGGATCAACACTTACTGAAGTAGGACTCTCACCATTGACAATGCCAACATCTGGAGTTGGATGAAATACATCAGAATCAGGAGATGTTCCTGGTTCCGTAGATTGGCTAGAACCAATTATTTCTGCCACAGCTTCTGATCTTATTTGGGATGAAATTCCAATGCAGTCACCCTGCATGTTTTCAACAGACGTATCTTGCGTGACAATGCTATCCAAGTCCTTGTCTGCTTGCTGCCTTTTTTGTTGGACAAGACTTAATTTGGCATTGCCCTTGTCCTCTCTGTTCTCACCTACAAAAGATTCTCTCAAAAAACAGAAATCAACAGAGAAATCTGGATATGGTAACAAATCATCCCGGAGAACCTCTGGGGCAACTTCTGAATGAACAATAACAGGAGCCATAGCTTCAATAGTATCATTTATGTGTATTGGATTTGACAAAGCAGGATCCCTGTTTCTTGTCGTTTGTGATCTGCATTCTCTCTGGCCCCTGTTCTGTTTTCTTTTGTCTGAAGTACATATACCTTTCTTTGGCCTTTTTGTCTGAAACTGTTTTGAAAGAGAATTAGACAGGATGGCCTCATTATTGTTCCTAATAATATCCCCCAAAATTTTGGATGCTCCCCAATTAGAAAGGCGTGGCCTTTTGCGGGAACAACTTCTTTTCCTTGGCACGTGAAGGTCCTTGAACACAGAACTAGAAATCAATGAATTGGTCTCACTCGCTTCTCTGCCTTTCCTTGCGTTGCTTTTTTTCCTGGTTAGCTTATCAGACTGCATAATAGTCTGACTGCCCTTCATAGAAGCAGCACGTTTAGGGTTACTACGCCTAAGGCCTACAAGAGTTCTAGAGTTCGGATCACTGCCTGATTTATTTGCTGCCTTTCCACAACAATCAGCAGAATAAGTACTGCAAGTTGGATAATCGACATCTACAACAGCAACATCACCACCCTGGGTCTCTGGAGTCACATTCAGACCAGAAAGGCAGTGAGTGGCGTCAATTGAGAGATTTCTTGATCCTGCTTCTCTGCACAGAGAAGCTACTTCACTAGGTGAATCTTGCACTAGGTTACTAGTTTCCTTCTGCACTTCTGTAACATGGCACCCCTCTTCCTCAGGAAATACTTGAGGAGAACTACAATTTCGCTCTAGAGATCGAGTAACAATCCCAGTGTTCTCATTTTGCAATACCATGCATTCCAAGGAGCTAGCAGAGGCAATTTCTAATCCAAACAACTCTTTCTCTGGCTCCAGAAACTGTAACTTTTCATGCCTATCATCGATAAAATGTGCTACACAATCAGCAGACTCAACAGTGTGGGAAGATTCATGAGCTACGTTACTCGGGGAATCTCGCACTACATCACTAATTTCCTTCTGCACTTCTGTCATCCTGCACCCCTCTTCATCAGGAAATACTTGAAGAGAAGTAGAATTTCCCTCTAGAGAATGAGTCACAATTGTAATGATCTCCTTTTGTATCATCAATTCCAAGGAGTTAGCAGAAATAATTTCTAATTCCAACAAATGATCATGCACTTTCTCTTGCGCCAGATGGTGAAGATTCCCGTTCCTCTCATCAATCTGATATGCCTCATTATCAGCAGACACGGTCCTGCACCAAGACTCATCTGCCTCTTTAGCAGCATCCTTCTGCACATCCTCCAAGCGGGAGTTAGCAATCAATACAGATGAAACAGGGATATCTTTCTCACATCCATTACACTCGCCACCCTCATTGAACAGACTGGTGATGTCAATGTCACCACAAGTTCCTTCCCGATTAATTTCCACATTTCTCAAGGGCGACAGGTCAATGAACTCACACTGTTCCCCCTCCACAACCTTCTTTGGCAATTCCAAGTCAATATTAGGGATTCCTTGCTCTTCCCCTACAACAACATTCTCAAAGCCCTCATCCACCAAGCAATTCGCTTTCAAGCTCTCCTGAGCGCAATCATGTGATCCATTGTCGCCACTACAAGGAGAGCAAGCCTTCTCAATCCCTTCAACCACACCACCGGCAATGTCACCGTCTCGCTCGCCGGCATTATCCACCCTAGCCCCTTCCGACGCATCAACGCTTCCCATCTCCCCAACAGAGCATGCCGCCACGTCTCCCATACCTAATCGAGAATATCATGTCAAAAAAATCTGCAAAATCTGCAAAAATACAACATTGCAACCCTAAACAAAACGCAACCACAAACGCAAAATCCCCGTGAAATTTCTCGAAACAATCCACACAGAACCCTAATCCTGGGTCTAACCCCTGTCAAAACCACGATCACAAAAAAATTCCCCCAAAAAAAATAACAGATTCACCGACACGCGATCGAAACCAACAAGAAAAAGAGCACAAAAGGGGGAAATGATCAACGAAAGAAAGAAGAAAAAGCTGGATTGTCGGACCTGGCGGCGACGTTCTACGCCTCCGCGAGCGCCGGCGACGGGGAATCAATCATTGTTCGGCGACGAGATTGATTAGGGGTTGGGCTCCTCCTCCTCCTCCTCGCTCTCTCTCTCTCTCGCTCTCTGGCTTCGTCTCCCTCGCGTCTGCCCGGCTTTTGACGGGTTCGGAGAGAGAGACCTGTTGAAATCCGGGTCGGCCACGGAGGGTAAGCGGAAGGCTCTTTTATTTACAACTTATATACACACGTGTGTATATATATATATATATACTTTTTAAGGATTTAAATGAATAAAAAAAAACTGAAACAGGTGCACTTTTTCGAGTGAACCTGGATAATGGCGATGCAAGAAATTATTATTTTTCCTTTTTTAAAAAAAAGAAAAACGGATAGTCTTGATGACACCATTTTGGCTTTTTAAAGTATTTTTTTAGACACTATTTCATTTGAAATCAGAATTAAAGTTAATATTTTTTTAAAAAAAATTATAAAATTAATATTACTTATTTTATATCGTTATTAAATTAAATTATTATAAAAAATTAAATAAATTTTCGAATTTTAAATTATTATAGAATTAATTTAATAAAAAAAATTAATTTATAAAAGGATAAAATGAAGTAATGTATATTGCGAGAGGAGAGGATGATTGGAGAAGAAGAAAAAAAAATTAATTTAGAAAAATATTAGAAATTATAATAAATTTAATATTTTTATGACTAACGAAAAAAATGAAACTATTTTACATATACTTATCGTTCTATAATAATTGAGAATTTTGTCGGAGAGTTATTGCAATGTATACATATTAGAAATTCTTAATATCTAATTATTTTTTAAAAAAGTGTCGTGGCTTATTTGGCACTAAGATATAATAATGTTTGAGTTAATTTTATTGAATAAATTATTTACATACAATTTCTATTTGTGAGATTCAAAAGAAATAGCATAGAATTGAGAATGGCCTGGGCTCATAACCAATATAACAATGGAGAAAAATGTAGATGAAATATGATAATTAAATTCTCTAAATAATAGTATTAATATAGAAAAATAGGTTTATACGTGTTAAGTATTATTATCGTATTAGAGGGACAATTTTTGACTCAAATTAAAATAAATAGACAAAAAAATTTCACATGTACGGTCTTAACTTAAGAGGAAAACTCGGTTCAAAGGGATATCGGAGTGTGTCCGAATCTAAATGCAATGGCTACATTCGTCGAAGCTTATCCATTTACTGAAAATATTATCAAAAAACAAAGGCTTATTATGTGCATCGAGATTCCAATTCCTTATCCAACGGCTCACGGCGACTCAGAATCCGTTCTGTCGGCCAGATTCTTAACCCGAACCCATAATACTGTGCCCTCTCCGCAATCAAGCCACTGAGCAACGGCCACGTACGAAAGCATGTTGTTTTTATTTTTTCAGTCAATTGCATATAACCCATCGGAATATACTTAAATTTCATCTATCTATTCCAAACTTAAAAAATTATATATAATTTTTTAAAATTTTAAAAATTACGTATTTTTCTTTTAAATTTATAGAAATTACATATAACTTCTTAAAATCTTATCAAATTAATATTTTTCCTCCAAATTTTAATAATTATATATTTTTTATTGGATTATTAGGTATATTGTAAAATTTTTTAGAGATAAATTCACTGTTAAAATCATAAATATTCGAAAAATATATCAGTTAGAGGAGCCTTTGATTTTAATTAGTGCATTAATGAATATTTAAGTTTTATTAAGTTTTCATGATCCCTAACAGTTGAATTTTCAAGTTATTGGGATTGATTTCACTCATTATATATTTTTTTAATTGTAAAGGATCAATAATGACTGTTTGATTTATTCATGATGGTAAAAATCTTGTTGTAAAAAGCACTAGAGCTTCAATTTTGAAGCCTACCCTTATTTTTTATTTTTTAAAAAATTTAACCTTAATTATCATTTTACATTAATGGGTTAAATATGTAAACTGAAATAAATCTTTTAATTAAATAAGAGAAAATTTTTGTAATAACAATCAAACCATCAAAATTTTTTCTAACTAAATTTGAGGTATTTTTGTTTTTTTTACTTTAACTTAAACGATATTAAACGACATATTAAAAAAAATATATCACAAACTTCTTAATCTAAGAAAAAAATATTTGTTTCAAAATTTGAAGAAAAAATTGTAATTTAATAATATTTAAAATAAATAAATAAATATATATATATATAATATATATATAATTTGATAAATTTTTAAGGAACTATATATAATATTTTAAAGGAGGTATTTGACCGAGCTATATTGGATTGTTTCTTTTAAAAACGTCACCCGGCTCGTCAATAGCCGGATCGCCAGATCACCCTCGTCTTCTCCGAAGCCCTATAATTTTTTTCTAGGTATAACTCGACATTTCTTATTTACACGATCAATTGTTGTCTTAGTTTATTTAGATTTGTATTCCATCTTTTTTGAGCAAAAAGATGTGTTCTTTTTTCTCCTTTTAAATCTTCCTAATCTGTGTTTTCAAATAAATTAGTAGCTAATTTTGAAAGAAATTTTTGTTTGATAATTTTTATCTTAAAGATCATTATTTGGTACATATTGTGTTGTATTTTGAATGTTTTTTTTGTTTTTTTAGTTGGCTTTAAATGACAGCTTTTCAGTCAAGAATGGCTAAATTCTTCAAAGGATACGTCGGGTCAGCAGATTCTCTGCTGTCCGCATGATCTATCATGCAATCGTCAACAATCCAGAAAAGTTCCAGAGTCAAGCTTCATCTTGCATATTTTTCCTGGTATCTCTGAACTCGGGTTTCCTCTTCATCTGCCTCTCATGGCCGTCGGTCAAGCGGCTGTTTCTTGGTTCCCTCAAAGAAGCAGAAATTTCAACCCTGAAATGACTTGCTTCCATGAATTCTTGTGGATTGCTTCTCAGCTGATGATGTTTCGAGAATACATCGCGGAAATTTCTCTCTGGATGCGGACTGCTCGTCTACTGGTTAAGCCGTTGCATTGGTTGGCTGAGAAGAAAGTCAAGGACAAGGAAGCTGTTCTGTCTGTGCCCATGCTATCTCATTCCCATGTTGTTTCCTTCAAGCTGTCGCTTTTCGCGATGGATTGCAGATTGCTATACATCTCTTTGAAATCTTTTATATGTACGTCGGATTTGGTTGACAAAGTGCCGACGTTGAAGCCAGGATTTCGGGCAGCATTTGCAATCCATTTTCATTTCAGTAAGCTATCCAGACATTTTCAGTGTGCTACTGCTTATGTTCCTTCCTTCCTCTGCTACTTGCATTCTGAAGAACTGTTAGCTTTATATTGAACTCATAATGTTGATGTTTCTTTTAGGAAGAGATCTCATTTTTTATTCGCTCTGTTTTGTTTCTTTATTCCTTCTACTGCTTGTCTGAGCACAATGTGGAGAAGGATTGATTTACTTTTGAGTTTCTCAGAGATCAAATGAATGATCTTCTTTATCCATTTTTCCTTTTTCTAATCTAACTAAAACTATGCTGCAGGTGTCTGATATTAACAGCATGGGTAGCTTCTAGATTTGCAAGGTATTTTGTCTATGTCAGCGGCATACCCATCAAAGGGCAGTGGGAGGGGAAGACTCTGCCTACATTCTATTTGGAAATTTTCCGACATTCTCTTCACATGCCTATGCATTTGATGTCCCTTGCGATTGCCATGTAAGTGCTTCTGTTCTTATTTTCACATTATTTCTTCCATCCTTGTAGATGATAAGCTGTAGCATGCTGTTGTTGCTAAATGTGAATTTCTCTTGACATGTTTTGCTCCTGTTCCAGTGGTATATATTTGCAGTGGGAAATATACTGCCAGCAGTTTCTAACCATAATTGTGCTGCAAGATCTTCCACAAATTTTTTGAGATTCACGATGCTTGTAGCTGCAGCTGTTATGATGCTTGTAGTTGCAACCATATAGGAACGAAGTAACATGATAGAGAGAAAATGGAGGCAGCCAAAAAGTTGCAATGCAGACATGTTTTTCATCTGCATTGCTAGTGGCGGCAAATGCAGCACAGGGATACTTGCCCTACTTGTAGGTCTCCTTTGGTTCCCCTACAGGAAAATGCAGTTCATCCGATTGCAGACAAAACTTGTTAGCCTTCTTAGCTTCAGCCATGCTTTCTACTTGCTTCATTGTTGGGTTGCTTTTATCTATGCATAATATGAGCTTAAGAATCTGTAATTCCACATGCAACTCAAGTTCTCCCTGTTGTAAATGTAGACTAAATTTTTGCAGCTTTACAGTAGTGTCCGATCTTCTCATCCTATAGATGGAGAACAATTTGTTGAAATCCATTGGTGTGCTGGATATGTACTTACAATGTACTCAGAAATAGTTTGAATACTATATTGGTACTTAACATAGGCCTATTTGTTACTAGTAGAAACGGTATAATTGATTTTGTGTTGCTTGGTTGAAGTGATATAACCAAGAAGCTTCTGACATTCGAGATTCAAGTTGAACTCAACTTGGCTGATACAGGTGCTCTGTGTTTGAGGTATACATCCAAAATACTTTTCCGATTATGATGTATTTGGGCATAAATTGTCAACTTGAAATATCACACCTGAAAGTTTTAGATGCAAGTTGGTTTACATGTATGTATGCTGTTAAATTGTAATTTCAAGTTAGGATGCAATCACAAGATAGACATATACAGTGAAACACCAAAACCCTTTCATCCACAGGAAGATAAAACGAAAATAAAATTAGAAGGCTTGGAACTAAGAGAACGGAACTGTTCAACAGTTGCAGACAAGGACAAGTTATAAGCTCTGTATAAGCATGATCCAACAAATGCAACATTTCAATTTCATTCAATTTACAATTTAATTGGAAAATGCCAAAAGTTAAAACAAACAATCAAGCACAAGACCATCTCAATACTTAGTAGGTATGGCAATGGATCCCATCTCAAATAATCTTGGTAATATCTAGAAGACCAAAAGAAAATAAAGAATGAATAATAGAAATCATAAATTGATAATAAAGCTTGTTTTAAATTTAAATACAGGTTACTCACCTCCCCACATCGTGCATTTATTTTCAAGGACACAAGATCATCAGCCCTTGTTTCACCTATATTGACAATTGCAAGAGCAGCCTTTGCATCAGAAGCAGCTCTGTGGAATTAATTACAAGGACCATGGTCAGCTCATGTAAGATAGAATGCTGTGTATTTGAAACCAATTACTTCATGTAAAATTTGGCGTAATTAGTGTCAACAGTAGTTGAAACTTGAAATATGCTCATGAAAAGTATAAAAATGCATTTTCATCACTCTTTTCTTCTAACTGAAGGGAGAAAAAACGGAGGCTGGAACTTTTGATAGATCAAGGATTCTCATTTGGCAAAATTATCTAATGAGAAGGTGGCATTGAGTTGACACAGTGGACAAACTAATTCTGAAAATAGCAGATTCAGATTCAGTACGATAAAGAAGAGTCATCAGGCTTTTAGAGATGCTCTTCACATTCTATCCTACTATGCATGTTGACAGCACAAAAGATCTAGTATTGAGGCTGTTCAGTTGAATCTAAAATCTGCAGTAACTAGCTATATCCTCTTAGTTCTGATTAATAAAAATGAGTGAAAATGGCATATGAGTTTACTGTACCTGACAAGTCTGAAGGCAGACATAGTCATAAGTGATGAACCCAACACAAGAAAAGCATCACATTCTTTAGCAGCTTTCATTGCCTTATCAGCTCTATCCTTAGGGACATTATCACCAAAAAAGACAACCTTGAGACATTAAGATCAGAAGTAAGTCTATTTCAGTATATTTAAAAGTATCAATTTTGCAAAAAAAAAAAAAAAAAAAGACCAGTAGCAGAGTTCTCAATACAAAAATAGAAGTTGCTATAAAACAAATGTAACATAATCTCCAGATTTTATAAAGCAATCAGCTGCATCATCAAAAATGCTTACATCAGGTTTTAGCATGCCACCACATTGATGACAGTTTGGAATATGAAAATCTTCCTCCCAATACTTTTCATCAATTTCAATGTCACCATCAGGCCGCTGCTGCATACCGAAGCTCTTGTCTGAGCCAGGATTTCCACTCTCCAAACTCTCAATTGCTGAAGACCACTGCAGTGAATAGCTGTCACAAAAATGGTTTCCACAACTACTGAGAAAATTAAGAAGAATTAATGGCCCTGTTCTTTTGTCCTTGAAGTTGATCGAGTCACCTTAGGATTGAGGACCTTCACTTGGTCCTGGAATGTGTTTCGACAAATGGAAGTACCACATTGCAAACACACTACAGAATATACACTTCCATGCAACTCTAGAGGGCTACTACCAGCACGATGATGCAACCTGAAAATGTACTATTCATAGGTACATGTAAAGCAAAGGTATTGCATAGTTCTTCATTTGAAGAAACCCCCTACCTATCAACATTCTGAGTAATCATAAAATTAATTCGACCAACTTTTTCTAAAGAAGCTAGTGCAAAATGAGCTGCACTTGGCTGTGCTGCTGTGAATCTTCTCCATCCAGCATAGCTCCTGGCCCAATATCTCCTACGTGCACGATTTGAACGGACAAACTCCTGTTCAACAAAGGCCCTGTTAAAACAAAATAAATACACAAAAAACACCATCACAATGTATGATGGCTTATAGTGGAAAATATATGACAGCAATAAGCTCAGCAAATAGACTTGGGCCAAAAATGGGCAGCATCCTAAAAAACAAAATGAAGCACTAATCAGCCATGTCCACACAAGAATAGATGCCATAAATTAGCATCGCTGAAATTATCTATAACTGATAGTATTTATTCAATTTTATGTGAAAAGATGGAGAAAAAAAGAAAAGGAAAATAAGAGGACGAGGTAAACAGGATCCAAGCACTGTACTTAGGTTCACCTGGTGGGTAATCGGTTTGAAACCAGTGCTATAGGCTCCATTTGGGCTGCCATAGACCAAATTTCAAATCATCAGGCTCCAGAGAGAAATAAGTGAGTATCCAAGGTTGCAACAAAGCAAAATAGAACATGAAATAGTGAGATAGTAGTAGGAAGAACAGAATGTACCTTCTATAATCAGGAATTCCTGATTCTGTACTCATGCCTGCTCCAGTCAGTACCATGAGTTTGCGACTGAGGAAATAAATAAGTAGCTAATCGGTTCACACAGTAACAAAAAAATGTCGAGCATGCATTCTGCTCAGGGATGTGATCAGAAACTTACCTTTGATCAACAAACTGAAACAAAAGGTCCATATCTTTCATGCTTGGAGGATCTGCCACTGGAATTATCTTTTTATCTCTCAAATAAATTGCAAAATTTTGATTTTGCTCTTTTTGAGTAGTGACAACATCATTTTGGCTATGTATTGCTACTGATTGAAGGGGGGCATGTTTTCTTTTTAAGGATAAATGCATGCTTCCAAGCTGACTGAAAGATAGCAATGTGAAAATTTCTTCCTGGCAAATTAATAAAGTTTTGCCTGTAAGAAATACAATGGACCACAAATGTTACAAGAAAAAAGAAATCCAGGATGAGCTATTACCAGAACATGAAATGAAGAATGGAATTCTCCATCATGGCGAATGCCACAATAATACATACCTTTATTTATTTTCCAAATAGCTTCTTTAACACTTCTAACGAGCTGCATTGACAATAAATAAATAAATAAATACAGGTTGTTAACTGTAGCCAAGAATTTGGCCAAATCTACTGTCAGCAATGCTCAGATGATCCTTCACACTGTTGGTAGCAAATAAAGCATCAACTAATTAATACTCCAGAATTTTTGTGAGAAAAAGCTTATGTGACATACACCACGGAGAACACCTCCAACATAGTATCATGATTTTCAAAGAAGTTTCTTGATGCATGAAATCCAAGAACTCTATTATCACTTCTTTTTTCCTCCAAGTTCTCATTTTCCCTTTTATTTCTTTTTTTCTTTGGGAAAAGTCAGAAGGCAGGCTTTTTTCCATTAAAAGTAGCTGTTTTCCTTTCTCATTTATTTTTCTCAAAAATTTCAACAAAAAGGGCATTCGATTATAAATCCATGAACCATCCCACCCCCCACCACCACCAAAAAAAAAGAAAAAAATTGAAGACCTCTAGCTCCATTAAACTCCAAATCAGGATAACAAAAACGTTGACATCAGAATTTCAATTTTCAATCTCCAACCAGCTAAAGACATCAAATTGCAAAATTTCTGAATATTCAAATTCGATTGGAACTCAAAAACCGGAACCTTTCGAAGATCTGAACCACTGATCACCAAAAGCGATCATTTTTGACCGGACTGACGAGACCAAGGCGAGAAGCGCGTGAAGGAACTGGGAACTCACCGCGGAAGTGCAGGAGCTCGCCACCATCGCCATCTCGGAGAGGGATCGGATCGAGAGGAGAAGGAGAAAGCTCCGACTCGAAGGATTTGTTGCCGGTCAGCAACTAGGCCTTCGAACTTCCACGCAACCTTTGTATTTGCCGTCGTTACTCGGAGCCGAAAATCCGCTACTGAAGTCGATGCAGAAAACAGCATTTATAATGCTTACGTGTGTAAGTGAACTCCACACTTGATTCAGACCTAATCCATGTGGAAATGGATTCAGATCAGACTATTGAATGAGGGAAAAATTCGGTGCAATCGCAACTAAGGATCCATTTAGTCCGGACAATAACCTCAACGGATCTCCCGGTTGGGTTGCAATTTCTTTCTTTTACAAAATTTTAAAAGCTCGTTAGAGCCCGTAAGAGCCCAGCGACGGCAAGATCACCACCGCCGAACTCTGCGCTGCGGTCGACCGCCGCCGCTTCGGGGCGGATCCGATACAGATCGGGCCCCTCATGGCCGCCAACACCCCGATAGTTCATGTCGGCGGCGGAGCTGCAGGCGGTGCTGGGGAAGCTAGCCCGGCTGGTGGACGGCCGGTGCATCAAGGCCGTCCATAGATAATCGGATCGGTGGATCGGAACAACGATGGACAGGTGAATTTCGTCTAATTCAAGCGCACGATGCGAGGGATTTATTCCCGGGGAGTGATGGACGGCTAGGATGAAGCCAAGTTTTGTAGGAGTTATATTAACAAAATTAAGGGGGTTCTCTGCAAATAGTGGCTTGTTTGACTTGCTTATATTTTGGATTTTTGCGCGTACCCCCTACCAAATGTGAAATTATATTGCACCCCTTTGAAATTACTAAATTTCTTGTCTTATGTGCATGTCTGATTTGGGTGAGTAAACTCGACATTCCAAAGTTTGGTACGTTCTTCAGCGTTCAGAGTTCTTATTTTGATGAATCAAGAATTATGTTTAACAATTTCTTTATTTTTTTATTGTTTTAAAAAATAAATTTTGTATGTTTAATTATATAATTATAATAATTATAGAAGTTCACGTATAAATTTATAATATACGAAATTCGAGAGGGATAATTTAAAAAATTTCCTACTAATATTTTATTTTAAATGAATTTAAAGAGTGGATCGGGCTCTTAATAATTTTAATTTGAATTTAACAGACGGAATTTTTAATGAACTTAATATAAAATAAAGACATATTCACTCATTAACAGTCCGTATAGGCCCATCTTGCACAGGGCCAAGCCCGCACGCACTGGGCCATTGACACCATTAATCGCAAGTCCACGGCCCTAGTTTTCTCTTGGATTAGAGTAGATCAAATTTGCTCCATGTTGCGAGAGGAGGGATTGTACTTAAAAGTTATGTTTGTTTGATAGAAATTAAACAATATGAGAATTTTAATGTTTTCAAATTTTAAAATTTTAAATTAAAAAAATCTAATAGCATGTTTATTTTGTAAAACATGTGAATTCAAAATTTTAAAATTTTGTGTCTATTTTGTTAGATTTATAAATTTTTTTTAAAAAAAATTTGTATTTTATTTAATTATAAAGTTCAGCACATGATTTTACATACTAAATTTTAAAATTTAATTAGTTTTAAAGAACCAATAAATTTTAAAAAATAAATAGAAATAACAAAATGCTGAAAATTTAAAATTTTATAATACTTAGATTTTGAAATTTTAAAAATTTTGAAATGTCAAGAAACAAATAAATTCAAGATATTTTTAACTATTTTTTTTCTCGAAAAATATTAAATTTTTTTTTTGGTTTATTATGAGAAAATATTCGATAGCTTTGGAGCAGGTGACCAATCAGACATATCAAATGACACTCGGCGTCGCCAGAAATCCACACATTACTCAGCCACAACTCCGACCCTCAGTTATTGTTCATGGCTCTGAACCTTGCCTCTTTGTCCATGAACTTCTGCGTGGCATACACTTCCATATAATCCCCAAACACGAACCTGGGATACAAACCAACCCCACCTTCATCCTTTTCTTCTTCAACCAGCAATAGTGGCTGAAGTACAAGGATTATAGAATGAAGCGATTGACCGCCGGTTGCCGTTCTCCATTGCCAGCACCCGGGGCCGCGCGCTCTTGTACTGACCGTTGCTGAGCACATCTCTCTGGTCGCCGGTGTTGATCAAGATTGCGTTGTGCAGCGGCTGCACGTCGATCCAGTGGTCGTCCTTGAGGACCTGGGGGCCACCCACCTCGTCGCCCCGGAAAAGGAGGATGACACCGCCGGCGTCTGTGTGGACCCCGAGGCCGGCCACCATCTCCGGTCGGGGGAATGGTTGGTAGTGGCTCACCTTCGTCCCGAAAAACGGCTGGTTCTTCTCGTCGCCGCTTGGAATGCGCGCTTTATGTAGCCTGTGTCTAGGCCGAGGTTCTCGTCCATAATCTCCAGTATCTTCTCGGCGAGCTTCTAGAGCTCGGCGCGAAACTCCTTCACGGTTCCTCTACAAGATTGAGAAATACGGATTTGATGTCGATGAATTGAAAGCAGGAAGAGAGGATTAATGGAGTTTACGTGAAAACAGGCGGGTTGAGCGGCCATTGGTTTGTATCGTCCAGGGTGAACACGTCCTCCCAGTCGGCATCGTTGAGTCTTCGGCAAAGCTCGCCATTGGACACCAACCTGTTCAGCTGTTGGACAGGCTTTGACATCTTGAATAGCTCTTCTCTTTCCATCTTCTAGCACTCGGAGCACACTCTCTTCACTCGCTCTAGCAGCTCGAATGGAATCCCATGGTTCACCGGCTACACAATGTAAATCTGACAAGAAAAAGAAGAAGATGATGATGAAAAAGAAGAAGAAGAAGAAGAACCTGAAAGAAGCCCCAGTACTGGCAGGCATTGGCAATCTGAGCCACGGTTTCGGCCCTGTCGCCAGAGTCGCCTCCGTCCAGCTTGGACAGGTCGATGACAGGAACTCCGTTCGTTCAGCAACGAGGAAGCGGTGAGGGATGAGGCAGAGAGGCCGTTCACGGAGTGCGTAGTCATGGACCTTGTTCTCCGGCCGCCGGCAGAGAATGAGGTTCGGAGAGAAGCCGACGGCCTTAATAGCGGTCTGGCCGGAAGCTGAGCTTTATTGAAGCTTAGAGAGAATGAAGTAGCAAACAAAGCAGCTTGCATCTTCTGCTGGTGAGTTAGAACCTCTCGCTTTATAGTGTTGGGTTTAGAAGCGAACCATTGGCGGGCTTTTATAGAGCCTCGAATGAGTTTTAATTTAATTTGATTGTTTTAAACAAATCGATTATGGACTAAAAAAAGAATAAGTATATGGATTTTATAATCTATTTGTTCGATTAATAAGAGCTTTTGGTCCCTTTTTATTACCTTGTTAAAATGATAATATTAGAGTGGATTGATTGCGATGATTGCCTTCTGATCGTGATTAATAATTAAAATAAATTTAAACAATCTTTGAATAAGTAAAGAGTGAAGAAGATGAAATGATCATTTTTTTAATCACAACCCCTAATTGCTCTGCCATTTTTGAAAATTTCAACACTATTGTAGCACTTCCGATGTGGACTCGCAGCAAATTGGCTCACTTGCGGGCGTAATCTGGCTGATTCTACTCGCCAGATGGAGCAAATTGAGCAGACATGGAAGCAACCATGCCAAATGGGGGATCCACTTGCTTGATGAGGCTCAAAATAATTATATTTTTGATAAACAAGAGGTAAATTTGCCATACGGGTGTGAATTTTCTTCCATCTATCTTTCTATATATTTTCTTTGTTCTAAATTCGATTTAATATTTTCTATCACCACTTCCCTCGCTTACAGTAAAATGGGTTGGGGTTGAAAGTCAACATCCATTTGAGGCTGTCGATCAGTCTCAACTTCCATTAATACCACTCTTTAAGTCTTAGCCGCTCGTAGTGCTTCACAATGCACGCGTACAATGGAGAGCTCTGGAAGTGATGAAGTCCTCGTAATACAAATCTTTCAGCTAGAAGTGCCAGTTTCAACGGAATCAGCATAGATTTGGATCGAGGAATGGACGATTTCTATCTCCTGACTTTGAAACTTAACTCATAATTCATAACTCCAAAATCAAGCCATTACATCGAGTGAAACTTGAAAACAAACAGAGAAACATCAGAAAGGATGCTAAAATTAGTACAAACAATCATCTCTTTGAAAGCCAACACAACACGACGCCATCAAAATGTAACTCACACATGCAACGACGACAGCAAGGACAAACCCTAAAACAGATGTGTTAGACCGCTAAATCCGACGGCTGCGCGGAAGTTAATGATAGTTGCCCGTCAGTCACGTGTCTGACATTGGTCTGGATTATTTCCATCAAAGGTGTAAAATGTGGACCGACGATAAGAGTTCCACATGAAGCAATTAATCCATTTATTTTTGTGAATAATATTTTTGATATTTTTCTTATTTTGAGAAAGCATCGCGTCTGCCATCGTGTTTCTCATATTCTCTTCGTGCTTTACTTTTATTTCAAGGTAATCCTTTTATGACGTGTTTTCAGGGGTATATTTGCAAAAAAACACTTTCTAATTTTCAAATTTATTTTTATGACTTCGTTATTATGGGCCGGGCTTGTTGTGTGGCCCGTTGCGTGGAATATAGCATCTGACAATAATAATATACATTAATTTTATTAAACATCCATTAGTGAATTCAAATAAGTGATTAGAGCGTCCGACTCTCGATAACAATGTTGGCAGTTAGTTAAGCAACGGCCCTGCCAACGTCCCACCCCGTAGCTGGCCTGCTTTCATTTATGCCTTCAATTTTCTCTCTCTAATATTGATTTTTACGGGTATACCCCTGTCAAATCTCGAATAGCACATGTACCATGACGATTTAATTTGCATATTACTTGTGTAAATGCTAAGACTTTTGAGGGATTGATTGAGACAAAGTGTTAGACTTAAGCCTCTTCTCTTGGACTACCATTAGCTTATAAAATGAGGTTTAGTCGTTGTTAAGTTCTTGTCATGCATAATTAATTCATTGTAACAAGAATGCAACGGGTTAATAATGGAGTTCTGCGAGAGCACAATGCTTTCCTCCGCCACCAGCTGAAAGCTTAGTAATTAGCGAGCTTATTAGCATATAATAATCGATTAGATAACAGAAACAATCAGCGTGGGTCCAAAGCATCCTTATATGTGCCTGTGGTAGGGGCCCGATTCCCTTTGCATGTCCACGTGGGACCCACAGATGAGACTCCTGGTCAAAGCAACTCTGCATGGTGCGAAGTCATTTTCATTGGAAGATTTGAGTCTCGATAGCAATTTGCATGGCATTCCAATTCTAGTCTGGTGGCTAAGGATTTTAACACAAAGCAATGCGGGACCCTATCGCAGGACCCCTGCGTCATGCAAGGCGGGCTCCACCACATGGATCGGTGCTTGGGGTCTACATTGACCGCCAGCTACGTGTACGGGATGATCCCATTATGAAAGAGATTGTACTGGTGCAAGTGCAACTCTATTGTTAGACCCAATGTCAGACACGTGACTGACGGGCAACTATCATTAACTTCCGCGCAGCCGTCGGATTTAGCGGTCTAACACATCTGATTAGCGTGATTAATTATTTCGTCGCGGAATCACAGCAGCAAGCACGCCGCCCGGTTATCGTTTTCCTGCAGGTCATTCAATTAAATTAAACATTCGTTATTGACCGTCTAATTGTTCCTCGATCATCCGTCTTGTAACTGCAGCGAGGACACCGCCCAAACATGATCCCATCATATTCTTTATTTAATTACCCAAGGATTAAGCCTGCTGTGGAGTGTTTGACGTTCAAATTTCACAGACTTTGCAGCATAAATACACCTCCTTTGCATCCAACACCAGACCACACATACTTTGCATTGCAAAGCTATCAATAGCTTTACATACTTCATCATTTTTCTTCCTCTCTCTTTCTGATCTCAAGAGTTTTAATTTCTCTGCAACGATGACGGTTCCGGTGATCGACTTCTCCAAG
This sequence comes from Trichopus zeylanicus subsp. travancoricus, assembly GCA_005019695.1. Taxonomy (NCBI): domain Eukaryota; kingdom Viridiplantae; phylum Streptophyta; class Magnoliopsida; order Dioscoreales; family Dioscoreaceae; genus Trichopus; species Trichopus zeylanicus. Next base: position 498,468 of record RXID01014443.1, read on the forward strand.
TCGGACGGCGAGGAAAGGGCCAAAACCTTGGCGGAGATCGCGAATGGATGCGAAGAATGGGGCTTCTTCCAGGTATGTAACCTTGCACGCGCCTCAAAATTATTAGAAGAAGAGTCCGTCTGTATTTTGTCAGATCTTTTATTTATGAATTATTGCAGCTGGTGAACCACGGGATTTCGGCCGAGCTCTTGGATCGCGTGAAGAAGGTGTGCGCGGACTGCTTCAAGCAGGAAAGAGAGCAGCGGTTCAAGGGCTCCAACCCAGTCCATTTGCTCAGCGAGTTGGCCGACAACGGCGATTCCGGCGGCCGGCGGCTTGATGATGTGGACTGGGAGGACGTCTTCGTCCTCCAGGATGACAACCAATGGCCATCAAATCCTCCTGAATTCAAGTAAGCTCTCGTTTGCTTAGAGTTTCATCGGCCATGACGATAGTGAGAAGAATAAGGTGGCATATGGATGGCGTTGCTGATATATTTTATACTGGCTTGCAGGGAAACCATGAGGGAGTATCGAGCCGAACTGAAGAAGCTGGCGGAGAAGGTGATGGAGGTCATGGACGAGAACCTCGGCCTCGAAAAGGGCCACATAAAGCGAGCATTCTGCGGAGGCGTGGATGACGACGGGGTCGAGCTCCACCAGGCCTTCTTCGGCACAAAGGTGAGCCACTACCCGCCGTGCCCACGTCCGGAGATGGTCAACGGCCTTCGAACCCACACCGACGCTGGCGGGGTCATCCTCCTCTTCCAGGACGACCAGGTGGACGGCCTCCAGATCCTCAAGGACGGCCAGTGGATCGACGTCCAACCGATGCGCAACGCTATCGTCATCAACACCGGCGATCAGATTGAGGTCCTCAGCAATGGCCGGTACAAGAGCGCGTGGCACCGCGTGCTCGTCAATTCGGAAGGCAACCGCCGGTCCATTGCCTCCTTCTACAATCCTTCTCTGAATGCCACCATTGCTCCGGCGTCGAAGCTGGTGGAGGAGAAGGCCGCCGGGGAGGCAGCAGCGTACCCCAAGTTCTTGTTTGGGGACTACATGGAGGTGTACACGAAGCAGAAGTTCTTGCCCAAGGAGCCGCGTTTCCGGGCTGTGAGGACCATGTGAGAAGATGCTCGACGGTGAAGAACGGATTGAGCACTATGAAGTGCGGTGTGTTTTAGGGTTTGTCCTTGCTGTCGTCGTTGCATGTGTGAGTTACATTTTGATGGCGTCGTGCTGTGTTGGCTTTCAAAGAGATGATTGTTTGTACTAATTTTAGCATCCTTTCTGATGTTTCTCTGTTTGTTTTCAAGTTTCACTCGATGTAATGGCTTGATTTTGGAGTTATGAATTATGAGTTAAGTTGTAGCCTTCCAAGGTTTTTGTCCTTCTATTTTTTTGCTTCTGATGTAATATTTTTCTCGAGCAGAACAAAAAAACTATGAAATTGAATGTTAGAATCATAGCTCTGCAAAAGAATTTTTTTTTTGTTCAGAATTCAAGCCTGAGTTGTTCTTCGCTGACCTGTTAACTATGAATCCACAATTGCAATTGGTCTTGAACTTGGTCAATGAAGGCCTATTTTTTACTTAAATATTGAATTTAATTGCCAATTAATTGGAGATTTGCTAACTAGTCTTTTTGTTTCATTATTTAAAGTTGCTACGTAGATTAATAGCTCTTCAGTGACACAGAGTCATCAGCGATTAACATCACCTAGAGCCAATTTGGATGGAGATTAGTAATATGATTCCACTTTTGTTCAAACGTTAATAAGCAATATCTATTCATATTCAAATATTATAATATCAAAATTTACTTAAAAAAATCTCATCACGACTCGTTCTTATATTACTAATTGAATTTATTTCGTAATTAGCTCACAAAATGGGCATACTAATGCGTGAAATTGCGTAGTTCAATCAAGGGTTTTCGATGCTTGGTGAAAAGCGAATACCACAAAAAGAAAGTAAGAGCACGTTCAGAACATATCTCGTAGCGCGGATCTCCTTCACCTTCTTTGATGTCGCTGAAAATGACCTCTCTGGAATCCGGAAGTCAGATTTCATGGCTTTTTACATGCTCGATCAGAAGTCAAAAACGGTAAGAAAAGCTTGCGTTGCGAAGCATTACAAGTGGTCTGATGTATAATGGCGAGTAAGACTTCAGAAGCTGAAATGCAAGTTGCCTTCCAGCAAAGTTTCTTTCTCAAATAAATAAATAAATACGAAATAGCGAAAAATCTACATCCTTCCTGTTGCCATAGTCAATTTCAAGTTAGGTTTGCCGTAGTCAAATCGTCACCAAATTTCAACTCTCGGGATGAGACAACGAGCACAGCAGTTGCACAGTAAATTAAAATGATTTGCCCTGTGCGTGTGACGTTAATGACACGGCTAGATTTTCTCAACTCTTGTTCGTGATATTTACCAGTAACAAATTAAAGAAGTTACTGATTTGTACAGACATGTACAGCATTTTGCAGAGACGGCAGTTCTCATAATCACAAGGCTTTTTGGTCCAGTCTTTCATTCCAATTCAAACACCGAATTAAGCTATGGAACCAATCACCTGTTTGATCCGATTTATTGACAGTTGGGAGAGGGTGTTGACTCATTGAAATTCGAACTGAGTCGCTTCTCGAGAGCTGTTGCCTTCTCTTGCCATCGAACGAAACCCACGCGTTACTCCTTGTGTCCTCCGGAATCTGTTTTCAATCAGAAGAAATTTTCTATTTGTTAGAACGTCTGATTTCAGATCATAATTAGCAAAATATTTTGCATAGGTAGGACATTAATTGCCATGAGATTATTTGAAAGCAATCTAATTCGTTAATTAGTTCTCAAAATATCAGAATGGTCTCAAGACAGATCATTAAAAAAAAATAACAAGTCAAGAATTTCACCTTTAATTCGAGCCGAGCTGAATCAGGTAGAATGACAGGTCTAAAAGACAATGAATGTGGACAAATTGGTGTAAACAGCATACATGGAACATTTGGATGCACCTGTTGGTTAGTAAAAAGGAAAAAATATGTTAAATGTCAGAACTTAGTAATAGTGATGCACACAACAATGATTGATGAAGCAGATAATATTTGGAGCAAGTTCTATAACATATTGCATATTCAAGTTCAAACACCTTTGAGAGGGTGGCAGAATTTTCAACTGGTTAGCATAAATTTTGGAAGTAAAATAGGTTCCATGTAGTTCAACTAGAGCTGCAGAGAACATCAAAAAGAGATACAGTTCCACATTATGCACGTGAATCAGTTCATGTGAATTAGAATCCAAAAAATCAAATTAACCTACCATTGACCCTCCTGCAGCAGTTGAATATGCTGTGCTTCCTGTAGGTGTAGCTACAATAACTCCATCTCCTTGCACCTAAATGAATTTGATTGTGAGACAACAAGATTAGGATGGGGAAACCACCGGGGTAGCAAAATGGAGAAGCACAGATGCAAAAGACAAGAATATGAAACAACAGAAAGTATACCAGTGACAATGGATCTTACTTTAGTTATCAAGCGATCATGCTCATAACATTCAATTTTGGAAAGATACGGGTTAGAACCACGATCCACAACAACTTCATTTAGAACATCGAATACTTTTCCTGGCATTTGCTTTCCATTCCGAAAAATTTCACATCTTAGACGCATTCTAAGAGTAATGTAAACACCGTCTAATGTGTTGTTCCCATGGATGACTGCCCTCAGGTCCTGTTTATATTCTTCAAACTGAAAAAAAAGAAAAAAAGAATGTCCTGAGATCTGAGGAGATCCAAGCTACCCATGAAAGAGGTGTTCTCATAGGTGAAGAATGTAGAACGTACAGTATGTGATGTGAGGAACCCAAGAGATCCAAGGTTAAAGGAGACCACAGGAGGAACCGCACCTCTAAACAAATTTGATGCATGTAAAATCACGCCATCACCTCCCAAACATGCCACAAAATCAACTCTCTCATGAAGGTTACTGCATGAAAACAGATGATAGTGAGCAACAAAACCACATATGCATAGACAACATTGTGATGTTCAACTCTTGAGGTCCATAGACATTGCTACCTGGTATCTTGACTATAAAATGTTTGAACAAAACCAAAACCAGGAATCCTTGCAAAAATGTCATGTACATCAGGTTCCACGACAATGTTCATTTTCTCTTGATGGTAAAGAAAGGATGCAATCTACAAGTCCCAAAGCAACAGCTTAATTACAATATGTTAACAATGGCATACAGCTATAGGAAAAAAGAAATAATAAAGCTAGCAAAAACATAAAAACTGAATATTTAGATGAAAGTGGAACAAAGATACCTCTTTAGCTTCTTCCATGAGCTCGTTCCCTAATTTTTTCAAAAGTAATACAGTCTTTGGAGGAGATTTCCACATCAGCATTTGCTGCTGGGTGCTCGGATGAGTAAAAGCCAAAGATGATTCTGTTACCTTTTCTCGGGTGCAAGAGAACCCATCAGTCCGAACTAAAAACATCTCTGCCTTCCTTCTAGATTGAACTCTGACAACTCCAGTTGCAGAAGCACACATATTTCCTTCAACAAGATCCAAACTATCATCTACTGACTCCACAGAACCGTTCACAGTTTTTAATTGGATTTCTCCTGTTGTGGAAGATAGAGTAAGGTTATCAGAGTTTCTGAGGGAACCACTCAAGGTCTTTGGTGCAGTGGAGCTGTTGGTAATTTCTGCTGATGGAATACCATTTAATCTATTTCCAACAGATACAGAGCTTTTGCTGTTAATTTTTCTCCCATTGTTAACTTTGGTAGTGTTTTTACTAAGAGAGAGAATCCCATCCGTACATGTCCCATTTGCAGTTCTGGATTGCACCAAATTTGATAGTGTGGTGCCTAAAAAAGCCTCATCCGCCTGACCCACCATTTTTTGTTGATCTAGTGAATCAATAGGTATTCCAAACATTTTCCTCTGAGAGCTAAGATATGTTGTAGGAGAGATTTTTCTCTCTCTGAAAAATCGAGTCATTTCTTTTCTGGAGAAAATATCACATGCTGGAAATTGCGCCTTGAGTGGATCACTTTCTATGGAGAAATTTGAAATAAATGCTACCTTGAAACTATCATGTCTATGATTTGATGTAGTTTTTTCCATGGAATCCATCTTATTTGCTGTCTTTTCATTTTGAGATTGAATTTGAATCAATGAGGTTCTTTGTTCACTGTGTGTTGAACTGGGATTGCCAACTGAATGTTTATCTTGTGATTTGCCCCATTTTGCTTTCAGAGGAACACAATTATGCAAACCAAGATCTCCCTGAGTGTTGGTGTGCTTCACAGGTGTACTATTTATAGAACTTTCGGGATGCCTGGAAATTCGTGTAGTATACTGTCTCCATCTTGAAACCATTGCAGAAGTTCTGCCGACTCCTTCTTGGCTATGAAGATACAGTGGCCTCCTACTGGAATCTGATACAAGCGATGCAAACTTCTCGACTTGCTCCTTTGAAGGTGCAGTCCCAACTTCAACAGGCAAATTTGCCACTTCTATCTTACCAGACAAAACTGCCTGGTCAAGAGCAGACTGGAAGCATGCATCATAGACAGCCTCATCTCTGAGATCTACAATCGTCTTGAAGCCCCTTTCCAATAACCAAGTCAAACCTTCACAAGTCACCTGACCACCCCTCCAAAATGCTATCTCGGAATCTTCCAACCTCATGTCATCCTTTGATCTGGAGAAGTAAACAGGTCTCCAATTTGCAAATAATGTAGGGCAAGGATAGCCATCCCCACGTGAAAAACCGGCATCATAACAAACATTTTTCAGCCTCTGTAATCTCTTCCAGATAACCGTGTTGCGATCATCATCTGGTGTCAAATAGTTTGCAAGAGCGACATGTAGACTTTCGCAACATTTTTTCATCTCATGTCTGAAAATAGCCAAAGGTGGAAGCCTGCCATCTAGGGCATCCACATCTCCAACTTCAAACAAACTGATAAAGGAAGATCTACCTGAAAGAACATCCTCCCTGCCTCTATTTAGAAGAGCTACCATGCAGCCAAGTACCGCAACTACCTTCTCTTCCAACGCTGGCATATCCTCTGAAGGGATATCATATGAAACAGCACATTCTCCTGTCTCTGGATTGCACAAAGTTTCCATTACTGCAGTATGAAGCTGCTCTGCAGCTCTGAAGATCCTGCAGTATGCCTCGACTTCTGCAATGTCACCAGGAACAGGACCAACCCATAACATTTGCGAAAAATCTTGAGCTTGGAAGGTCTACACATCGAATAAAAAAATGTCATTCCTATATCCTAAGACTTAAGCTAAACCTTTTTCAAATATTCCATACTATTTTGAATCAGAATCACATAAGCAAAACAAAAATAAGACCAAAGAACACCACACCCGAAATATAATTCAGCATCTTAGACCGCAAAAAATGCTCCTATTGTCCAAAAATTGTGGATGTTTGATGCTTGATAGTAACAACCTACGTTAATCAGTCTATGGAAAAATGCAAATTCACTTATCTTTCTAAACCCAACTTCCGAAACATAGATCACTGATACCCAAATTCTTCATCCGTATCAATCCAAGCAAACGCTATTCTTCCAATACAAATGCAACTTGAAAAGCAAAAACAAAGAATAAAAACAACGAATCCACAACATCCACCTACCTGAGAGTCCAACCCAATCCGGGAGGAGAAGAGACTGGACAACCGAGCTCGCGCGCCGACAAACCTCGCCGGCGCCTCACCACCATCACCCCCATCACCCCCTCTTCCCGTTCGCCACCCCGACCACCTTTCCCTCACTGAGAAGCCACACCCGCGCTCCGCCCTATCGGCGCAGGGTAGCCAGAGATTCACCGGGCCGCAGCCGCCACAAACTGCCAGCATCTGATCCGAATCAGAGAACTCACTCCGCGATCTTCTTCTCCTCTTCCTCCTCTTCAGCGATCATCGATCGACGGATTCTGAGAGCGGGGAATCAAATCGCTGGAATGGGCGAGGACAGCATCCCGACCACAGATTTGTTTTCCGGTCGTGGGGAGCGGACGGTGGCCCACGCGAAGGAGACCTCCTCCTGATCCAAACTCGAAGTGGATGATGTTCTCCGCGCTTCCTTTTCCTTCTTTTCTACCTCGATGGAGTCGGCGACGTTTACTCCTCAGTAAAGCGACCTTTTTTACTCGTTTATTCCGTCGCGAGGGGCCATGGACCAATACCTAGCAATAACAATATATTTTATGGTAATTAATAATTTTAACTTTGGTTTGAAATAAGCACTTTTAGAGGTTAAAAGGAGAATTTCAAAAAATAAATAAATAAATTTCTCCGTTGTTTTTCTTAAATCTCACGAATGAATAAAAAATCGAACAATATCATGCAAGTGGCCTCCAGAAGCCATTGCAAACACAGGGGAGGAATTGCAGAGGCCGGTTCAGTTTTGGGCTCGCATACACAGCTTAGCAGCAAATGTGAACACAGCTTGTTCTGTTGGCTCACAAACGAAGGAGCTGAAAAGAAAACTAAAGAGATGAAACATAAAACAGTTCATCTTTAAAACCGCCCTCTGAGGTGTTCGAAACTTCAACGAGAAACAGCACCGTGACATCAAACTAGAATTTATCATCATGGTTCATTATATTTGTGGGGAGTTGAAGTCATGCTCTGTGATCGAACTCTGTCGATTATCTTCTGTCTGCCAGTAAAATCTTCCTCGTACCCCACAATATTAAGTGTAAAAGACTAGTCACAACAGCGCTAAGGCGTAGATACATGGTTAAAAGTCATTTGGAAGCCATTTGGGTAGTCATCAGTTTAATTTGTAAAATATGTAAGAATTTCTAAAGACTGCAAATAGAAAAATAGAGTAATGCCTGTTTGATACATTCAGTGACCCATTCAGCAGTGATTGACTGAATACCCCATTTGCAAGCAGCATATTTCGATCCATCATCGAACTTGCATAACAAATGGGTGACCTTTTTATTTTCTCTGTAAATTTTGCTCCAAGTATATGACACAAGTTCCTTAATAGCATCCTATCTCTATGTTCATACTGGGAAACACAAAAATGAAGTCTTTCAAATCCAGGGAAAGGAATTTTGCAATTCAGTGGCGAGAAAAGTATATGACTGCCAACATCTTGCGTGCAACCCTCCTTTAAGCAACACAGACAAAAAGTTAGTGCTTCTAAAAGCAAAATTGAAAACAAGGCAATAGGTACACGAAGGAAAATACCCTAGTCAAGCAGATAATACCAGCAATATGTACCTCTAAGAAAAAAAATGAATCCAGTGAGGGGAGACAACAGTAGCCCGACATTCAATGGAAGAAACCTGGATGGAACCATGGCATCTACTGATGAAATGTACATTCTTCCTCCCTTGACCATCTACCATCATTCCTCCCCCTTGTCTAACCCAGTCTATAATTTCATCTCTCTGCAGGGGAAAACATGATCCAAGTCTTGGGGTAAACCAGAAATGAGGCATAATTTCAAAAAAAAAAAGCAGAAAACTAACCCGATCATTTTGGAATGAGTTTGAAAAGCAATTGACCCTTGAATATATCTGAAGAGCTATTCTTGGCTTCTGCAGTATCATGAACTGCTGCTTAAGTCTATCCTCACGAACACTCTTCAATGAATACAACAGATCTGATTGTTCAGCAGCAGTTGCCAGCTTTGGACTATTTTGATATTTTTCTCTCCCTTTTGTTTTCTTTGACAGTTAGACAATGTCAGTAGCCTTATCCTGAGATAATGTACCCACTGGAACAGAAGCAATGCCAGGAAAAGTTTTCCCCTTCTTGTCTGAAGAAATATCAGCTGGTGGTTCTGTACTGTTGCATGCAGAACCTTGTGAATTGAGACAGGCAGGTTGACAAAGAGATTTATGTGTTAGTTGTATTTGACAGTATAGATAAGACATAGATACGGAAAACAAACATGATAAAATAATAAAAGAATATAAACAGCATAACAATCAGAAGCAGATATGAATTGAACAGAAGGGAAGTAACAGAACAAAGCCATCACACCTTTTGCCAGCAGCAAATCAGAAGCAATGTGTCTCGCGGATACAGGAACTTCTCTCTTAGCCTGATTACATTCCTCCAGCCAAGTAGCTTTCAGTAGCTTTCACAATGTTGATAACACCCCAAGCAGCCAGGCGTCTTACCTCTTTCTTTTCACTATGAAAACAAACTTGATATTGAGTTTCAAATCTGGGTGTGCTAGCTCCTACAATGGCAATTTTCATTTGCAAGGAAATTGGAAACAAGAAAGCAAGAAATTAAAAGAAATAAATCAAGAGAAGGAACTTACATTTCTGAAGGGTTCCCAAGGATAATGTGAGTTAATTTTTCACTCAATAGCATATGCCGGGAGCCCCCACCAATGCATATCATATTCACTAATTTAGCCAGTTCCTTTTCATTAAAACCCAGAAGCAAAATTCTACAATCTGCCAAATAAAGGTCACTGTCTTCTGTTTTGGAATCTTCAGCAACATAGTGATCGAATTTTCCTTCATCATTCTTTTGCGAAATAGGTGGATCAGTGTTCTCACTGTTGACCTTGCTGTTCCTGGAGAAAGTGGGCAGTTTTGTGACATGGTCTCTAGGTCCTCAAAAACTGTGTGCAGCACAGGCTCTGATGTTTGAACTTCATTACGATACTCCTTTTGAGAAGCTCTTGTGCTATTTTGTGAAGCAGAAGCTTCAGGAACAGCATAAAATCCTTCCTCCAGACAGACTACAAGAATAGGAAAAGATAGCGAGTCAAATGTCATGAAAATACTAGATGAAGTCAGCAATGATATAGTATTGAAGTATCTTATTATTACCTCTTCTAACAATAGATTGATGAGCCCATTTCCTGGTAATAATATGAATGTGACCCCATTCTCACGCGACCAAGTATTTGTCACCTCCAGGAGAGTGCAGAATGTCTAGGATATAAATTTTCATTTATGATAAAGTTATGGAAAATGCAATACACATATTATCAATAATAATGGGGAACAGAAAACTCTTCAGACATTATTCAATTGAAGGATATATCTGAAACTAAATGGGTGCACTTCCTGGTAAGATCAGGAGAATAATGGCTGCCATTTTCTACCATGAGCTTTTCCATCCCCTTCGGCTCATTTGAGTAAATATAGCAGTCCATCATTTTTCTAGAAAAATGGGTAAAAGCATCCATAACAAAATTGAAATCAAAATTCCAGCCAACATATGGGATTTCCTATTACTAGTTTGGGCAGAAGCATAAATCCAGAAGACTTCAAATTAAAGAAATTGTAGCTAGAGATGCAACAGAACGCTATGGATCTCAATTTAGTACATATTGGAGGATAAGCAACAACCTAACACCGAATTTAAAGAGGAATTAAGTTCTCAACTTCAATGACAAGTGTAAGGAATCCCAACCCATTTTCAACTTCATTTGGAAGATTCTCTAAGTTCAGCATAATCATGTCAAATCCCTGGAAGTCCTTCCAAAGATATCAGTTTAGGTCTGATTCCAGATGCTCTAGAAAATTAAGATTTCTTTAATACTTCAAGTTGACTTGGGTGCAACATGAGCAAAGTAGACTCACCCAGTTCAGTTATATTTGCATCACATAACCTACCCACCACACCGTTATCTATAAAGAAGCAAAAGAAGATATGCTCTAACTTTTGATTCAGAATCACATGCCTGCAGGTATTTTAGTGACACTAATTGTCAACCCACAAAATGGTGGGATTCTGTAAGGCTCTTGAGAGACAATACAATGCTCCGCCCAACATTGATATAACCCTGTGAAGTTCACAATAGGTTTCTTAAGAACATTTAAAGCCCACTGCAGCAACAATAAAAGAAAAATAATAGCCACTTGAATTCATATTAGACACTATGGGCATTAACATAAATGACAAAACAAAATATCTAACAAAATAATACAGTATAAAAAATACGATCAAGTGATTGAAACTACAAACTGCCAGCAGCTTGACATCTATGATATGGAGGATATGAAGGTATTGGCATATAATTATGTAGGATGCAGACAAAGCCATGTGGGGAAAAGACAGAAAACCAAACATTCTAGACAAGCATGGTGGAAGTTAGAGGCAAGTAATACTTCCATTACTATGCAAAAAAAAAATGACCACAATAAATTTATAGGATCAACACACAAAATCATTTATATTCTTCAATAGAAGTTGTATCTAGCCAGCCATTAGTATAAGATTACATTCATGTATATTCTATTCTTAACTACTTGAAATCAATACGAAACGAAACTAAAAAATAGACATGTCTTGGACACTCATCAAAGACACATGTGTCCACCCTGGTGCATGGTGATTAATATTGTAGTCAAGAATCAGATGGAAAAGAAGAAAAAAACTACAGTAGCAGTGAGAGTAAAGTTTGTGTTTGTTATTGTATCAGAATGAAATTCTGCAATGGCATATAAGAAAATGACAGAATTGTGTAGTCTCAGTTCGATTTTAACCTTAGAGTAAGTTTCCAAAAAGAACCTTGTATTTAGCAGCCAGAACATTCTTTACAACAACGAAGTCAACATCTGGAGATGCTTTGGTAAGTGGTGTTCCACCCATAGCAGTCACAAGTTGTTCAATCTTAACCTGGTAGAACAGAACCAGAAGAATGAATGTTGGAGAGAATGGCAAGAAATTTGTCAAAATTTCTTGCAAATAACATCACGAATAATCAAACAATGAAAAGGTAGAGAATGTTATGACCTTTATATTTTCTTAAATAGATAAATAACTTAACAGTGGGAACCTCTCTGTGGAACTACAATTACCTAAACTAGAGAAAACCAAGAAGATGAATACAAGTTATCAACCAACTTTGGAATCACTAAAATAATTTTTTTTTCTTGGTGCATAGTCAGAGCAAGCCAATCTTGGGTCCATGTTCCCATACCAACAGGATCATTATTCATCAAGCAAAACACAGGATTCTGAAATTCATACTCATAAACACGAACATGATGACCATTGGTCTAGCATCCCTAGCATCCCCCTCTTTTCACATAAGCTTTCTGTGTACAATAACTGCATCTCTGCCGCATAAAGACCAACTATTTCAAATGAATGGAGCTGGCAAAAGAACAGAATCAGACATCAGAATAGCAATACCTTTTCATCCATCTCAAATCCAGATGCAAGCACTTTGACTCCATCCATAGCAAGGCAACACGTATACCCTTGCTTTGGAAGAGTTATATGTTCTTTTGCACAAGAAAGTACACATTGTGGCCCTGATACACATAATATACACACAAAAAAAAACAAAAAACTACTCTACTAGCTTCACCCGTGAAAACAATAGGAAGATGCACATCGACATTTTTCAACTAAAAGGTTTCTTTGACGCTCCCGACTTAGCGCGATATTATTTGTAGGCAGTTGAAAAAATACTTCGTTGTTGGGTATATGACAATCATCATATTTATCTCAGTCTCAACTCCAACATTTTGTCAATGTAAAACTAAATATAATCGCTACACAACTTCCTTATTAAACTAATTCACACCGATTAAGAGATGATAAGTGTCTTTAATATCATTATGTGACGCTCCCAACTTAACACAATATTGTTCTTAAGCATTTCCTGTCCATGGTCGATCAGACTCTAGAGTTTTATTATTTTCACCTATTTGAAAAAAATTCTCGTTATTAAGTTTATGGTGGTTATTATATTTAGCCAAAGTTCAATTCTAACATTTTGTCGATGTGGTACTAAAAACAACTACCGCATACCCACTGACTCACCGGCTCATCGAGTCTCACTATCTCCCTGTTGTGTCTGATATTGAATCACAACACAAAATGAATAACATATATAAATAAAGTTTACATAATTTATAAGGTTAGAAATTGTTATAACAACATAAATATAGTTCAAATAATATAAGAAAAAATATCCAAACATATAATACTCAGGTTCTTCGTAATAATCTCTTAATAAGAAAATAACATAATATATAAATAAAAGTAACTTTCAGTACAAATATACATGCATGCACTACTTTTAATGTCACTAATGCCTACCGACTACTCTTTTATAAATGAAAGAATCAATATAGTGAGTCAAAAATATCCAATAAAAAATTACTACAATAATAATAATAGTACATCGATAACAATAAATAGAAATATCAATATCTACAATAATAAATGAGTCAATAAGAAGATAATCATCATATTAATGACAGCCAATTGTTAGATACAACAATTATGGCCTCCCTTATCAATTTTACGGAGATGACTGCATTCCCAATCAGACATGATTAAACCAATCTACACTTAAATCAGCCTATGTGTATGGTCGGACCTCCTATTAAGTAGAGTCATACCATATTGCACTTCTAACTATTAAGAAAATGATAATTCCATTTAATTATACAATAGATCATGTTCTTTAAAACTCAGAAAATCGGCTACTGTCATGTTTAACGATTTTACTGATCTCTTATCAAGGTAGGAATCACCAATTAGTACTATTTTAATAGAGTCCTACTACATATGTCATTCAACATACTAAAAACTCATGCACAATATATATTAAGGTAATATTATTGAAAAATAAAAATAAATTGACTCGATCACAAATTAAACTAAATTAGGTTGGAAATATCATCAAAAGAATAATTTAAGACCACTAATAAAATCAATATGAAAAATCGAGTCCAATAACTCATGCATCATCAAAATCGGAGTCTACATAAAGGAGTTATGACTTTTTGAACATATCTATATAATTTAATCCCTCAATTATATAAATTATCATTTAAACAGAATTCAATAAAAAAATATTTTACAGGAAATCTCCTATATTATTTCAAATTACAACTTAATCCTTAAGGTAAAAAGTTTTAGCTAATTTGTATTACGAACCTTAAATTTTTTTAGATTATCACCTTCAACTGTTCATCCAACAACTTATTATAAAAGTTTCTAATAAATCCTCTAATAAATCTGAGTTTAATCTTCATGGTAATTTTTCACAGAAATTCTTACTAAAATTCAATTCATAGGTTCATATCCTGTCAATTTTAAATTCAAACAAATTACAATCAAGTCTCGTCATTACATCAAAATGAAGAAAAAAATCAAAATATTCTCTTAGTAAAAGTCGTAATTGGTTCCAAAAATTCGTGAGAATTTCAAATTGTACTTTTTTTTTTTTGCATGTGAAGCATTTGGTTCTTTCCGCCGCATTATCTAATTGGTTCTTTACAATGATCTCGTACGGAGCGGTTCTTAATTTTTCAAGAACCGGCAATCCGATCTGGTTCCGGTTGAACCGGACTTGTGTCTTAAACCCCCCGTTCCCAAAAGTCTTGTGCATCCCCCTCCCCCTTGGCTCAGCCCGCCCCATCCCTTGCGACCTCCGCCTTACGGCCGCTGCTCCACCGGCGCCGGAACCGGCTGTGCTTCCGTCCTTCCCTCTCCAGTGAGCTCTTTCTCTATCTCTCCAGTGAGTTCTCTCTCTGTCTGACTGTCTCTCCTTCTCTCAAAATTTTGCTTTCTGTCTGCTGCTCACAGGTCTCTCCTCCGGTTTTGCTCCCCAAAATGGGAGCCGTCTCCTTCTTCCTCCCTGGTCTTCCTCCTTCTCTCTTCACTTCCCGATCCAATTATTCCAAGCTTCATTCCCTCCCTACCCTAACCTTATCCCCTCGCTTTCGTCTCCTCTCCACCCCAGCCCCATGGCGCACGAACCCCAGAATGGACTTCACCGCCCGGGCCGACGATGGAGACGTGGAGGCCGGCGGCGGAGACGACTACGACGTCGACGTTGAGGCTGACGAAGTGGAGGAGCTCGACAACCGGAAGGACTATGATGTTGAGTATGACCGCCTCCTAGGCCTCCCCTCCGCCCAAGGTCACGCCAGCGCCGACGCGTCGTCGGACGACATTGAGATGGTGCATAGTGACAGTTTCGTTTCCACCCAGGGCTGGGACTCCGAGACTGTCGTTGATTACCGCATCAACGAGGACGAGTTCCACAAGATCAGTCTTCTCCACTGCGATTTCTTCATCCGGAAGCCGCCTGATCCTGATGATAATGTGTATGATTTCCGCGAGGTATAGTTCTTGACTCTCGTTCTTGTCTTCTGTTCTTTGGTTTGGAGTTTGCAATTTGTTCAAGGCATTTTTACTTGCAGATGTATGTCACTCCTCCTGACATGGATGTGTATTCAATTCCAAAGGTTCTTGCTCCGATGCCTCAGAAAGTATGTGCTCAGCTTGAATTCATGCTTGAATTTTCTGCTTTTGATTGATTTTCATTGAAATAATTGCTTTTACAGATTAAAGTTCTCCATTGATGTTCAATGTTTTCTTGGAGAAGAGTCTATTTAGTATTTGAATATGAAGAAAATGATTCAGTTTGAATTGTGACTGGCAGGACTTCCCTTTTCGTTTGTGTTTTTTCCTGTCATAAGCGTGTTTCATTCTGCAGTACATTCGGTGTTCGAAAAGTGATTACGGTTGCTACAATGTCACTGAGCCACCAATAGATGCGCCCCGAGATCCTCTGTACAAGTCCGAGAAAGAAGTGTCGAAGGTATTTACAAATGCATTGCATTTAGTATGCTAAATGTTTACATTGTTTTTTTACTTTTCCATCTATTGATCTACTTATTTAAAGGCTCACCTTCTTGTGGAAAGTCAAAAGATCCAGTTTGACATATTTATCTTGTGTTCATTATAGTTAAACCCCATTGTTCATGAATTGATCTTATGTTACATGACATATTTGATTTGCAGTTGTATATGAGTTTTACTGTACAAGACAAAATTAGTGTATGTTTATATATTGTTGGTATTTCTTGTCAATTTCTGTCACATTGCATTTGTTGTTGCAGGTCTTTTTGACAAAGCATTACAGGAATAGGCGAATAAATGATCCAGAGTTTGTTCTTGATTTTGAGGAGATTTATTTTATCGACTCAAAATCAAAGTCCATCACAAGAGCTAAAGTTATTGTAAGTTTACTGTACCAATTTGTTTCACAATCTTTGTCCTGTTCCTTTGTCAGCATCCAATGGCTATGTCCTCAAAGTATTTTGCTTTGGTTTTTTGCTTGATCCTTTGAGTTGGAATTATTTTGGCACATTAGCAACAATGTAATAATGCAAAACCAAGTGATATTGACTTATGCTGAAGACAGTTCAAACAAGGGATCAGTATGGTAGTGGAGAGACGGATTGATTTTCCTTTAAACCTTTTTGTCCTTATTTTGAAATTGCTGCCAAGGCAGAATTTTGCATGACCAGCTCATTACCGATTTTGCAACCCTTTTAGTTATTATGTATAATAAATAGTCCACATATAATTTGCTTAGTCAAATGTCAATTGTGTAGTTCAAATTCTGTATTGGAGACTATGATCAGAGTTAGTCCATTGTGTCAATATTCATTGATTTCGACATTCAAGCAAACCTGGACTTTCAACTCCGTCTTGAATGACACATTGACAAACACTAACCTAGCTAGGGTCCATTTCATCCTTGGAAAGTTATTCATGGTAAAAAACAACACCTTTTGTAAACATTAACACGACCTTTTAGGTACTGCTGACTTGTGATATTGTCTAATGCTAAGCTTTTTATCAGTTCTGTTGACACTATAATCCTATCTCTATGATGCTGATATGCTCCGGGTGTTGTGTTTTATGTCTTAAATGTCAAGCCAAACAAAGACATCAATAACACCAAATACTTTTTTGCCTTTTCCATTGTGCATGGTGTTGCCTGTTGCTATTGTTCATATGTTAAATTATTTCGTGCGCTCCTGCAGAATGCGGTTACCAATACATGTACTGAACAATTGATCTTTGATATCAGTGACATGCATGTGAATGATATGGTGGTTAAATCTGTGCTAGAAGTTATTATATTCTATACCTGATGACTTGCTAATATTTCTTATCAGATGGCAGCTAAATCTCTACCGGCCATATTATATCTCACTAGAGATCTTTGCTTGTTATTCGCTTCATCCTGTTATTACCGAGTTGTGGGAAACATTTAACCATCG
Source organism: Trichopus zeylanicus subsp. travancoricus (assembly GCA_005019695.1). Classification (NCBI taxonomy): domain Eukaryota; kingdom Viridiplantae; phylum Streptophyta; class Magnoliopsida; order Dioscoreales; family Dioscoreaceae; genus Trichopus; species Trichopus zeylanicus. The sequence continues at coordinate 515,518 of RXID01014443.1, forward strand.
GAAATAATCCAAATAACACCCTACTGATATATCTCATGGAGAACATATAGAAAAATGATTTTCTCCAACAAATTGTTCAATTTTTTCATGTCCATGGCACACAAATTCATGTCACATGTTTACTGGTTTCTTCGGGATTATATTGATTTCTGATAGGTGACCATTCCTGAGGGCAGAAAAAGAGATAGAAGAAATGACCTGCTAATCATACGCGACAATGGGGCTTATTTCAAAGTCATTGATCAGGTGGTTGATTTTCAGTTATCGGTCTTATCTGATGTTTATTCCTTGTTTCATTTGCTAATTCCTTGGTACTGACTTCAGAGTGAAAGGGAAGAGCCAGATACTGTCCTCGAGAGGGAAGAATGGATCGAAACAAGAGAACAACTTGAAAGACACCTCAGGAAGCTCCGAGACTTTCATTTTTCGAACTGGTTCTGATCAGCTACCAGGCGTTCCAGAGACACTCCACTTGTAGATGTTTTGGTTCCTTTGCATGAACTTTCCTCTGTTGACTGTTGTCGGGGAGCAGTGAAGTGTAGGAAGTATCTGTGTTGTAGCATTTGGGAACACTGCTAAGGATGTTGTGATATATTGGACTAATATACATTTTCTGGATTGAAATTGACAACCGTGAGACTTTCATTTATTATTATTATCATCATTTGTAAGTTCTGCTCTAAAATCTTTCCCCATGAAGTAGGTTTTCTGCGATAAAAATGGCTAGTAGGGGAGCAATGCGCAAAAGTATGAAGTTTTGAGGGTTTAACTAGTTGTTAACCACAGTCTCTTTGTTTTTTCTATTTTTCTACATTAGAAATCCTATCTCGAGGCGTGACGTACGGGTAGATCGACAGAGATCACGTGCACCTTCTGCATCACGTGCCTGACGCCTGCCATACCCAGCCAGCCTCGTTCCCTCTATGATTAATCGTCCAACCCCATTCATTTCGAACTCGAAGCCCGCACGATCCGTTATCCGTCGGCATCCGACGCTCTCCTCCTCCTCTAATTCGCAACTCCCACACTCCCTCCCAGATCTCGAGACCTAGATGAAGTCCTCCGAGGTGGGGAATTCTGGGATGGAGTAACGGCGGCGGGAAGGCTCTATGGGGCGTACAACGAGCTGCGCGGACTGGTGCGCGAGTTCGAGACTCGGGTGGAAGCACCGGCGGTGCTGGTGATCGGACACCAGACCGACGGGAAGAGCGCACTAGTGGAGGCGCTCATGGGGTTCCAGTTCAACCACGTCGGGGGCGGGGCCAAGACCCGCCGCCCCATTGCGCTTCATATGACCTACGATCCCTCCTGCGAGCTCCCCCGCTGCCGCCTTGTACCTGAATCCGATTGCGCCTCCGATGAGCCCCGGGTTATGTCCCTCTCCGACATCCAGGTCCTCTCTCTCTCTCTCTATTACTCGTTCTCATTTCTCCATTCCTTGATCTGATTAGTTTCGAATCGTCTCATGATCAATTAGCATGGAATGAGTGGAAGTTCAGTTGTTTTCATTTTTCGTGGATGAGTTTAATGTTAGTCTGGAATTCAAAGCGTTCGTGGAAAGTATGAATGCTGATCGTCGAGGTAGTGATTCTATATTAAGTATGTTTCTGTTGATGTAAACCAGAAGAATAAGACTAAATCCAATGCAGATAGTTGTAATAATAGATGCTTGGAAAAAGAGAGATTCATTGGCGTTAAGGCCTTTAATTGGGCATAGCGACATCTGCTATTTCCAGTGAAAAACCGGTTGGAATTATTCTATTTCGGAACATGAATGCCATATTTTTTGCTTCTGCCATGTTATTGGTTATTATCTGTGGTCTATGTTTCAAGCATGCACTATGCAGCTGCATTGTCCAATGCTGGATTGTTCTGGACTGCTAGACTATCATGTGTACTGAACTGTCTTCCATCCATATGAAAATGTGACCTCTAAATGCATTTGTGTGTGGTTATTTTGCTCAGATTGAGCTTCTTTGGTTACTCTTGTAGGCATATATTGAAGCAGAAAATATGAGGTTGGAGATTGAGCCTTGTCAGTTTTCTGAGAAGGAAATCATCATAAAAATAGAGTATAAATTCTGTCCAAACCTTACCATAGTGGATACCCCAGGTTGGAAGAATAGAGTTTTACAGGGATATTCGTACAGTATATATTTATTCTATGCTAGCTTTATCACTTTATGGTCTTTTGGGTGTTTGACCATTTCTCAGCTTTTTAAGCTGCTTATAAGCTCTGGCAGCGCTGAGAGATCATTGATTTCGAGATAAATTATTTCTGACTCTCAAAAGAAAATGACTGAATGAAGTCGAGGACTCTAGCAGCTGTTTGTGTCTATTTTCCACTCCATTGATTTGTAAAATCTTTGCAGGGGCAGGCTTGTACGGTTGAAACTCTTGTGCGAGCTAAAATGCAGCAAAAATAGTTCATAGTATTATGCCTCGAATGTAGTGATTGGAGTAATGCCACCACACAACGCATTGTTATGCAAGTTTGTACAGTTTCTAATTGGCCTTTTATTCCTTTCATTTTCTTTGCTTCTTTGGCCATTTTCTCATTCTGAATCAGTATTTATGCTTTATGTGAATTTGATATCATGCTTTTTAAAACTGTTTTCTATAATACCTGGGTATCTTGATGTACAGATTGACCCTGAGCTATCAAGGACTATCATAGTATCCACAAAGCTTGATACAAAAATTCCTCAATTTGCTCGATCTTCAGATGTTGAAGTTTTCCTAAAGCCACCTGCTTGTACAATGGATGCTTGCATATTGGGTGATTCACCCTTCTTCACATCTGTGCCATCTGGGAGAGTTGGTTCTGAACATGATGCTGTTTTCAAATCACATGAAGAGTTTAAAAGAGTTCAGTTTCTTTACATTTATTGAATTCCTAGTTCTGTTTGACCTTTGTTCTACATGATTTTTTCTTTACTTCATGGAACAATTTTGTTTTATGCCTATGGTATGTGACAACAGTTATTCCATTTTGATTTCTAGAATCTGTTTAGGTCTTACTGTAGGCCATTTCCTCAAGGGAACTAGAAGATATTGCATCTTTAGAGGAAAAGTTAGGCAGAATGTTATCAAAGGAAGAAAGACGCAGAATAGGTGTAAGCAGCCTTAGATTATTTTCGGAAGATTTGCTGCGTAAAAGGTGCATGGGTAGCGTTGCTTGACCTGATCATTGTTAAACATTTCTTAGAAATCCTAGTGTATTTTTTTATCATAAAAATGGAATGAAGGTACATGGATAGCGTTCCACTTATTATTCCACTTTTGGAGAAGGAGTATCAGAGTGCAACAAAGAAGCTACATGAAATTAATTTGGAAATCAGGTACAGGGATATCTAATCCTGACTTGTTAAGATTTAACGCCTATACTAACTCTCCTTACCACTAGGCAATACAAAAAGTTTCATCTATAATATCTTGGACTCTTGGTAGCTTGTTATACATGTTTTTAGTCCAAGCAGTTTGGTATCAAGTTAAATGGTGCTTTTTTTGATTCTGACTGTTTGAAGAAAATCTTTCTCACCTTTTGGGTTTTGTGTATTTGTAGATATGAATGATTTGGTTGTTTTTCTCGTGCAGTAATTTGGATGCAGTAAAACTAAAAGAGAAAGGGCGGGCATTCTATGATTCATTACGTACAAAAGTATCATCGGTTTTGCATTTTAGTAAAGGAGACTTTGGCTTGCTCCAATTTGAGGGTTTATACTTTTAAGGATTTCGTCTCTAGGTTATTTGCATTCTGTTGATCAATAAGTATTGTCCGATGTACATCTCTTTTAAGAAAACTCTGGTGACAGCAAGTTTTTTTTCAGGTATCTTTGCTATTAAAAGGAACTGTGGTTGCGCCTCCTGATAAGTTTGGTGCTAACAATCTTGTTTTCATTGAGCTATAGGCTTCTGCTAAATGCTGCTTTTTGGGTCATATATCTTGCTATTTATCTAGATTTTGGCAATAATTTGCTTGCGAGCAATTAATTACCTGATCAATATGTGGATTTTGCTCCCAGGGGAAACACTTCAGGATGAAAGGGCCAATGGAGGAGCATTTATAGGCACTGATGATCTGCAGTTTCCTCCCAAGATGATGCCGGTATGCTATAGAATTGCTTGCCTAATGACATACCATGATGTTGGAGTTTGATGTTGACATTCCTTTTCTTCTGCAATTGGAATGTTGGATTGCATTTTTGTTAAGCTGTTAAATTCTCTTGCATTTGTTTTACTTTAAAAACAGAAAGACTTATTGCATATTTTGTTTTTAATTATAGTAAAAAAATTCAAAATAGCTTCGAAAACAAGTCCAAGTTGTGTTTTTGGCTTTTGAGATAATATCAAGAAGCTGAAATTCACAGCAAGTTGATATTTCAGCCTGCACTATCACTCAAGCCTTGTTGCAGATGTCATGACTCATCAGCTTTTGATGGGGATTTTGCAGTCAGCATGAAGGTATGCGTCTTTATTGTGGTGCTCAATACCATCGTGTAATGACAGAGTTTCGTCTGGTGATGGGAGGTGTCAAATGTCCACCAATTACAAGAGAGGAAATTGTGAATGCATGCGGAGTTGAAGATATTCATGACGGAACAAATTACTCCAGGTTCTTTTAGATTTTCCAATTTATTTGACTCAGTAGCTCGCTATCTTATGAGGCTAATTGCTTCTCCTTTTGTTCTTGGGTTTCCTAGGACTGCTTGTGTAATTGCTGTTGCAAAAGCTCATGACACATTTGAACCTTTCCTTCATCAGGTGCATGCTGGTTGAATTCTGTCAAAAAAATGTTTAGGATAGTTTTCATTTGTTCTCTGTTGTTTTTCTCGTGATATTCAAATAATTCTTTTAAAGGAAAATCCTTTTGCTCTCCTTGGGTTACCAAAAAGCTTTAGCTGCATAAATATGCATGCATTTTTAGGTATGACCAGCTAGAGGGCATATACTTACCAGTACAGTTTAGAGTGAAGGTCCAATGCTAAAACTTGTGATCCATGATGTTAAGGGTGGATCTTGTCCTGTGTTTCTGTGTGCTTGTTGTTGCATGTTTTATGGGTCCAACTCCATTTAAGGATCTTGGTCTTTAGCTTGCTTCAAAACCTACAGTGTTCCAATACGCATATATATCCCAGATTGATGAATTCAATTTGATATCTTGCATGTGCATACTTTCTAACATTTCTTTATGATCAGACAAATATGCACAGAAACAGACAAAAACATAGTTGTTTGGGCTTTTGATGTTCTTTAGCAATTTCAACATGTAAAACTATTTGTTTTTCTTGTTTCAGTTGGGTTTTAGGCTCCTGTACATATTGAAGAGGTTTCTTCCAATCTCAGTATATGTACTGCAGGTATGGATTTTTACCTGAGTTATGGAGTTCTATATTTTCAGTGTTCACATGTGATAACTTGCTTTAACAGAAAGATGGGGAGTACCTTAGCAGTCGTGAAGTGTTCTTAAGGCATGTTGAGGTTGCCTTCAACAATTTTGCTGCATCTACAGAGCGGGCATGTTGTGATAAGTAAATTTTGTCATATTTTGGCACTTAGTTGTATACATTATTAAGTTGTGTATACATTCTATATTTGATTATCAACCAATTAATGGTGGTAGAATTCTAATATCTACAAGTATAGAAGTTTCAGGACAGTTGTTTTACTTCATCATTCATTTTATTATAGATGCATGGAGGATTTAACGAGCACCACTGGTTATGTTTCCTGGTCCCTCCACAATAAGGTATCTTTACAAACTGTTTTGCATGCTTAACATCTTCTTTATTCCAATTGTTTATGGTTTTTTTTACTTTCTTTGCCAGAACCGTGCTGGATTGCGTCAATTCTTAGATTCCTTTGCCAGCACTGAGCACTCTTCCTTCAGTGGGAACTCAATTTGTTCCACTGCACAGCAACAATCATCATTTGGGCAGGCAATAAATGACAATAAACCAGATGCAAAGTCAAAGGCAGACTCAAAATCAAACAATTTTGATTTGAACTCTTGCGGTCATGCGCCGGAGACAAGGCTTGTTGATCTGCTGGATAGCACACTCTGGATCGAAGGCTAGCCCCATCATCCGAGAGGATTGTTTATGCACTGGTGCAACAGATTTTCCATGGCATCAAAGAGCATTTTTTGGTATTGACAGAACTGAAGGTTTGTGCCTAAATTTTTCCATTTTCTTACGCACACTTTTATTTTGCAGTTCAGTTATATGTTCTTGTTCGGACTTGCAGTACAATTGCTCCATCTCATGCCAGCTGTCGACAAACTGCCAGCACTTCTGAGAGAAGACCTGGAGTCCGCATTTGAAGATGACTTGGACAATATATTTGACATCACCCAATTGCAAGTCTCAGTTGCTCATTGTAAACGGGAACTAGAAATGGAATTAAAACGAGTACAATTATTCTTTTTTGTCAGATGTCTTTGGAGAGATGGTACGAGTCTTTCTTAATGGAGAATGTTCTTCCTGCTGATTCTGATATGATTTTTATGTTTGGTTTGCAGATACAGAGGCTCAATGATGTAGAACACTCAAAGGAAGTTCGAAAATATCAAAAGAAGCTAATTCAGAAGTCAAGGGATCATGATAAATGATTTGATTCACTCTTTTATTTTAACTTAAGATTTATCTTATTTAGTACCTTTCTTTGTTTAAATTTTCTTTATTATGATGTCTTAGGTCTTATTCTCGGATTCCACCAACCCAAGACTAATTTTGGATTGAATTCTTTTTAGTTTAGGACTTGGGAAGGATGAATCTTTATTTAGAATTTTATTTTCGTAGGTTAATTTATTTAAAACTTCTATCAACCCAATTACTGGGTTCAAACCGAGTTATATTCAGTTTAGGACTTGGGAAGCCAGAAATTTACTCAAATTGGATTTCTGGTATTTGTATAAATAGGCCTTCAGTTCTATGGACGGGGGAGCAACTTTTATTCTCAATAAAGTTCTACTTTAGTGAATTTTCTCTCTTTCTTGTGGATTCAAGGAGTTCTTAACAGAGGCAACGATGTTTTCTTCGTCTGCCACGCTTGTTGCTACGTCAAGTGGTATTAGAGCGAGACTCTCCTTGCTTAATGTCTAACGACGACGCAACCAGCAGCAACCCTAGGGATGGTACTCCTGTGGGTAATCACATCAGTCGTGAGCATTTTGATTCGACCATGGAGGCAATCCAAAACTCACTTACAAGGTTGATGCTGAGGATGGATCAACTTGAAGGCCTGAATTAATCATGTCGACAAATCGATGAAGTGACTCGCGATCCAATTGGTTGAGGAAAGGCTTCGCAAGTGAATCCAAAGGGTTTACAAATCCTTGAAAACTCTAGTGATGAAGAAATTGAAGACATTCTTCATCGACCAGTTTCTGAGCATAATAAACATTATGATTTTCGCTTGAAGATTGATCTCCCATCTTTCAATAGTCAACTTCAGATCGAAGATTTCCTCAATTGGCTTGTTGAAGTGGAACGGTTCTTCGACTACGTGGAGATTCCAGATTAGAAGAAAGTGAAGCTTGTTGCTTACCGACTCAAGGGGGGTGCATCAGCATGGTGGGGACACATCCAGTTGGAAAGGACACGCCAAAATAAAGCTCCAATTTGAGCATTGGTCACGGATGAAGGCTCTTCTCGAAAAGCAATTCCTTCCCATAGATTATGACCAGGTACTCTTTCAGTAATATCAAAATTTTCGACAGGGTAATCACAGTGTGAAGGCATATGTTGAGGAGTTCTATTGCCTATTAGCACGTAATAATCTAGTAGAGATTGAATCTCATCAAGTGACAAGATTTATTGGTGGGCTATGCACAACCATCCAAGATAGGATTTCCTTGCAACCTATTTGGACGATTAATGAGGCTGTAAGGAGTGCAACTCGTGTGGAGTCCCAATTGGAGCGACCTGTCATCAAAAATCAGGTGGGGAGAACCATTGGTGAGAATTCAAAAGGAGCACAATTTATTCCTAATAGAGGTGCAGCTACACAACCTCTTCGACCTCCCACACAAGTGAGTCTTGAAGCTAGACCTACAAGGCCATCAGGAAACGCCACATCAACAAAGAACCCAAGTTTGAATTCTGATTTAAAGTGCTATCGTTGTGGAAAATTTGGACATTGTTCTAATGTTTGTCCAACACGACAACCTATGAATTTGGCTATTGAAGATAATTTTGTGGCTGACAATTTACATGACTCAAAATATGATGGCCTAGCTTGCGATCAAGAAAATTATGAAGATGGAATATTCGAGGAGCCTGATGGTGAAAGGTAATCTTTAGTAGTTCGAAATCTGATGTACATCCCAAAGCAAGAGGAAGACCTACAACGTCACAATATCTTTCGCACTCGATGCACAGTAAATGGCAAGATCTGTGACATGATTATTGATGGGAGAAGCAATGAAAACATCATCTCCAAGAATATGGTCGACAAGCTTCAATTGAAAACGGAATCACATCCCTCTCCCTACAAGATTGGTTGGATTAAAAAGGTTGGTGAAACCAAGGTAACTGAACGGTGTCAAATTTGTTTTTCGATTGGAAAATTCTATAAGGATGAGATAACCTGTAATGTTGTAGGATTGGATGCATGTCATATTCTTATTGGCAGACCTTGGCAATTTGATAGAGATTCTACACATCGTAGGCGAGACAATCGCTACATTTTCTTCAAAGATGGAAAGAAAATTATTCTTATCCCTATTTGCGAAGAGCGTCGATCCAAAAGTTTACAAGAGGAGGGTCACTCCTTCCTGATTGTGCAAAATTTTATAAACGAGGCTAAAGAGATAGCTCAAATATTTATTGTGATTGCGAAAGGAATGAAGACAATGCCCACTGAAGCTTTAAAAGGCTTGCAACCCTTCCTATATGAATTCAAGGAAATCATGTCTAATGATCTTCCTGATGAACTACCCCCAATGAGAGATATTCAATACCACATTGACCTTTTTCTTGGAGTGAGTTTACCAAATCTGCCCCACTACAGAATGAGTCCAAAAGAGTCACAAATTTTACAAGACAAGGTTGAAGAGTTGATTAGAAAAGGAATGGTCAGAGTTAGCATGAGCCCATGTGCATTTCCAGCCTTATTGGCATCTAAGAAAGATGGAAGTTGGTGGATGTGTGTAGACAGTCGAGCCATCAACCGAATCACAGTAAAGTATAGGTTCCCAATTCCTTGCTTAGAGGACATGTTGGACATGTTGGAAGGATCAAAGGTGTTCTCTAAGATAGATTTGAGGAGTGGATACCATCAAATCAGAATTAGACCCGGTGATGAATGGAAAACTGCTTTCAAAACAAAAGAAGAACTTTATGAGTGACTTGTTATGCCTTTTGGACTCTCAAATGCACCAAGTACCTTCATGCGATTGATGAACCAGGTACTCAAACCTTTCATTGGTTATTTTGTTGTTGTTTACTTTGATGATATTCTAGTGTACAGTCATAATGAAGAAGAACACAAAAGGCATCTAACAGAAGCACTTACTGTGTTGAAGAAGGAGAAGTTGTACATCAACTCAAAGAAATGCCATTTTATGATTGACCACTTGGTGTTCTTGGGTTTCGTTGTAAGTGCGGAAGGCATTCATGTTGATGAAGAAAAGGTAAAAGCTATTAAGGAATGACCGATACCCAGAAGTGTATCAGAAGTTAGAAGCTTCCATTGTCTGGCAACATTCTATCGAAGGTTTGTCAAAAACTTTAGTTCCATTATGGCACCAATAACTGAGTGTTTGAAGCAACGCAAGTTCTCCTGGACTCAAGAAGCTAATAGATACTTCGAGTTGATCAAGGAGAAGTTATTTACTGCACCTGTTTTGGCATTGCCTAGTTTCAAGAAGTTATTTGAGGTAGACTGTGATGCTTCGTACATAGGCATTGAAGCCGTTCTATCCCAAGAAGGAAGACCAGTAGCTTTCTACAGTGAAAAGTTGAGTGAAGTTCGAAAGAAGTGGTCAACATATGAGTTAGAATTTTATGCGGTTGTACAAGCAGTTCGTCATTGGAAGCACTATCTAATTCAACGAGAGTTCATTCTATATACTGACCACCAAGCTTTGAAATTCATTGATAGCCATAAGGACTTGAATCGTATGCATGGTCGATAGTCGTCATTTTTACAACAATACACCTATGTTTTAAAACACAAATCTGGACAAAAAAAAAAGGTGGCAGATGCTTTGGCCGCAGAGCAGCCTTGATGGTAACTATAAGCAACGAAGTTGAAGGATTTGATTATTTGAAGGAATTGTATGCTGAAGATGAAGATTTTAAAGAAGGGTTTAGAAAGTACCAAACATGACAAAGAAGTGATTTATATCTCCATGAAGGCTTTCTCTTTAAGGGTTTTCGTCTTTGCATTCTAAGGTGCTCCTTGAGAGAAAAGATGGTGAAAGAGTTGCATAGCAGTGGCTTAGCAGGACATCTTGGGCGTGACAAGAGCATTGCACTAGTTGAAGAGCGCTACTATTGGCCACAACTTAAGAGGGATGTCGGTCGCTTTGTACAAAGGTGTTATGTATGCCAAACAGTCAAAGGAAGCTCTCAAAACACTAGCCTTTATACCTCATTGCTTGTGCCAAATGCCCCATAGGAGGATCTATCGATGGATTTTGTTTTAGTCCTCCCCAGAACTCCACGAGGCTTAGATTCAGTATTTGTTGTTGTCGACAGATTTTCCAAGATGACACTTCATTCCATGTAAGAAAACAACAGATGCAACAAGGGTGACTAGTCTATTCTTTTAGGAGATTGTAAGGCTACATGGAGTGCCAAAGATTATCACTTCTGATTGTGACACAAAATTTCTAAGTCACTTTTGGAAGACATTGTGGAGGCGATTTGATACATCTCTACAATTTAATAGTGCTTATCATCCACAAACAGATGGATAAACTGAAGTGGTGAATCGAACACTTGTAAACATCATTCGGTGTCTTGTAAGAGACAAACCAAAGCAGTGGGACTATGCACTCGCACAAGCTGAATTTACTTTCAATAACATGAAGAACATGTCCACGGGAAAATTGTCATTTGAAATTGTCAATGGAAGAACCCCAAAGCACCCGCTGGATTTGGCGATGTTGCCCAAATTGCCAGGAACAAACATAACTGCAGACAATATGACGGAGAGAATTATTGAAGTGCATACTGAGGAAAAGAAGAAATTAGAAGAATCTAATGTCAAATACAAAATTAAAGCAGACATGCATAAGCGTCCAAAAGAGTTTCAAGAAGGAGATCTGGTGATGGTGCACTTGAGGAAGGAACGGTTTCCATCTGTAACTTATAACAAACTGAAACAGAAGAAAATTGGGTCACTGAAAATACTAAAAAAGATAAACAACAATGCCTATGTCATCGACCTCCCGAAGGATTTTGGGATCTCAAACACTTTTAATATTTAATATTTATTTGACTACTATGCATACGAGGACTACAAGTTACGACAAAATAACTCGAGGACGAATTCTTTACAAGAAGGGGACACTGATGTAGGACACTCAAAGGAAGTTTAGGAATATCAAAAGAAGCTAATTCAGAAGTCAAAGGATCATGACAAATGATTTGATTCACTCTTTTATTTAAACTTAGGATTTACCTTACTTAGTACCTTTCTTTATTTAAATTCTCTTCATTACGATGTCTTAGGTCTTATTCTCGGATTCCATCAACCCAAGACTAATTTTGAACTGAATCCTATTTAGTTTAGGACTTGGGAAGGATAAATCTTTATTTATGATTTTATTTTCGTAGGTTAACTTATTTAGAACTTCTGCCAACCCAATTAATGGGTTCAAACCGAGTTATATTCAGTTTAGGACTTGGGAAGCCAAAAACTTACTCAAATTGAATTTCTGGTATTTATATAAATAGGCCTTCAGTCCTATGAACGGGGAACAACTTTTATTCTCAATAAAGTTCTACTTTAGTGAATTTTCTCTCTTTCTTGTGAATTCAATGAGTTCTTAACAGAGGCAATGGTGTTTTTCTCGTCTACCACACTTATTGCTACGTCACTCAAGTATAAATTCGCGGATGTCCACAAGCAACTAGGTTCCCATGGTTTCCTTCTGGTGCACTGTTCGTGATTCACAAATAAGCTAGTTAAGTATGTAAGAGTAGACTTCCGTTAAAATTAAAGAAATCGTTTTGCTGCCGCAAGTGTTGGCGATAAAGCAGCAGATGTGGGTCTTCCCTGTTCCGATGTTGTGGGTTCGTTTTATTTATCGGCAAAGATCGGTAAATCCTTTTATGAAAAAAGAATATGCCCGGAATCCGATTAGTACAATCTAGGTTTTATTTTCAGTAAAAAGACAATTGATTTTGATTTTAATGTAGTTATGGGCTCACGCTCACCCCAAGCCTAAATTTTGAGAGGAAACCAAATACGCTGTATTTGAGCGTTGGTCTGGCCCATTTCAAAATTCCAGAATAATGGCCCGGGCCGATTAAAAAGCCCATTGTATTTGGTTTGAAATGTCAAATTTAACTCCAAGCCTTCAGTCCAGCCTGCACCGTTAACAGCTCTTAGTTTGACACTAGTTAGCATCAAAAACTGTCTATAGAGCATAATTTCCCCTATTTGATTTTTTTTTTGTTCAGGTTAAGTTCCCTGTTTGATGTTGGTAAACTACACAGGAAATTACAACAATCAAAATTTATTTGGAATGTGGCTTACCTTAATAATTACACAACATGGTTATCGCCCCAAGATACCTGACTGCACTACTAAGGCAATCTAGCTAGAATTTACTGCCTATGATGTTGAAACAACACTGTGGTTAAGATCATTGGCATCAGGTATAACAGATTGCAGCAATTCTGGCTTTTTCCTTCCACTGGCCTTCTTTTGACTAGTTTCTATCCAGATGAGGAGAGCTGTGATGTCGGCAGGGCTCACTCCACCAACCCTACTTGCTTGCCCTATTGTTTGTGGTCTAACCTGCAATAAGTGGGAGACACATGGTTGACATCTAGAGTCACACTGCAGCACAAATTATCAACATAATGCTTGTAGAAAATATGTATGAGTATTTACCTTTGAGAGTTTCTGTCATGCTTCCAGGGATAAAGTTGTCATGGCATAGTAATCCAAATCCTCAGGAAGGAGCCGACGTTGCTGATTTACAATCTATATGAGGAAATAAATGAGGTCAGCTGCTGATTTACAATCTATATAAGGAAATAAATGAGGTCAGCTGATCTATCAATCTGCATTGAGAGCATTGATAATTTACCTTTTCCTTATAAGCAAATTATAGAATATCAGAGGTCAAGGAGCGTCCTCAGACAAAGCAACATGAAACACTAAAAAGGCATAAGGATATAAGAGAAAATATGAATACCGCCATGGAAACAATGCAAACATGCAATAAAAGAACTTTAAATGCTCCACATGAAGGTTGTACAAAGATAGGTGCTTGCATGATATAGGATACAAAAAAGGCATGTGCAACAATAGAAATTAATGCAGAATCACAGATCATGATAATATATGGCAGACCTGCTGAAGTTGGCTCTGTTGGCGGGAAATGAAGCCTTCATATTTGATGTCAATCTCCACACATTCTTTCTTCATCTTGGTTAGGTCTTTATTCCCATAACCGTGCTTATCAAGAACGTTATATTGTATATCTGGTTTCTTTAAAATGCTTTCCAATGAGGAAGAATCTTTGACTGGTTGTCCGGACAGAAGAGTTATTTCCGCAGCAAAATCTCCTCCTATTCAAATAAAAATGAGAAATAGATGTTACACAATCTCAACTTCAGAAGAATGAGTATAGAAAATCACGTCCATGTCTGAAAATTACAAAATTACCTCCTGATATGCGCACAGCTTTTAGGCATTGTTTTTCATCTGCGATACAAGCTTGCTTAGATTGGTACAGATCGCAGCATCTGTCATCTATCAAACCAACTTCCCGGCCTAAAGGTGTTAAACGACTATCAGCATTATCAGAACGGAGAAGCAATCAGTGTTCTGAGCGGCTGTTAAAAGAAGAAGAGTTTGAGTATTTTAATAGTAAAACTAAATTAGTGAGAAGAATGGCATGAGAAATGCATGTATATAGCATATACTGTAAGTTTACACTGAGAACAAGAAAAACATGATCAGTATATTAATTCATATCTTTTAAAGTTTTCATCCAAGAGAAATGTTTGATTCATCTTTGTTTTTAGACATGAACAATATTGAGAAAGCGGAAAAGACATGGACAAAAACTATTGAAATAAGGTAAGACCTTTAGATACTTATCAAGTTCAATATTTTTTTTTTCGCAAAAAATCAAACTTGTATCTTATGGCAAAAATTAATCATTCTCTGCATTTCCTTTCATCAAGTAAATAAACTGCAACCAATAAGTACCGAACTCGGTAATAATATTCTTAACTGAAGTACATGTCTGAACCATAATCTATACATATAGGCTATAGCATATTAAAACCAATACCTTGTTAACATGCAATAAGGTTCTCGCAGGTCTTTTGTAACAAGATCATCAACCAAAGTTCCTATATAGCTGCTTTCTCTCTCGAGAACAATAATAGACTTCCCACATGAATGCCTTGCAGCATTGATTCCAGAAATAATGCCCTGTATTCATGTCATAGATCAATGAATTATGTCCATGAAGAAAAGGAACCACAGATAAAATCTGTTCAGATGATGCATATGTCTGCAACCATACAGTACAACTACTAAAACTCAAATAATGATTTAGAAATTAACTATCAAAGAGGTATGACCTGAGCAGCAGCTTCTTCATATCCTGTGGTTCCATTGATCTGACCAGAGAAAAAAAGTCCTTCAAACTTCTTCGTCATGGGAGATCTAGAGCATTGGTGAGCAGGTAAGTAGTTGTATTCTATAGCATAGGCAGGTCTCAGCATCAAACAGTTTTCAAGTCCCGGTAATGTTCTCAGGAGTGCTAATTGCAGCTGCTCTGGCAAACCTGTTGAAAAACCCTATTGTGATAAACAATTACTGTTACTTGTGTTTGAAAATACTTGGCCAACAAAAGATTGAATTGCACAACAACAAAAAAGTTGTAAGTGGGACTTCTCATGTGGAATAAACTACAATGAAATGTGAAAGCTATTTATTCACATTGATGTTTCTGAAACAGAAACAGATATTCACAATAAGCAAGACACAAAAATGACAGTAAGGCAAAATATAGTAATGATATGTGTATAATCTCTAACAAAAATCTCTTATAAACCTACTAAAGTCAAACAAACTCTCCAGACAAGTACCTGCACATAAAGCTCAGGAACATTTCGACCCACAGGTTCAAGAAATATCTGATGGGATTCTTTATCTCGAAATCTCACAATCTGCAAAGAACATTAAATCCTGTTCAGGAATGAAAATTTCTTAATTCCAAATATTTGTTACAACCTGCACATCACACAAAGCTGTAAAACTACAAAAATGGCCCCCCACAATACAAATTCTTGAGGAATTCGTTGTTGGTTATGTTCAAGAAATACTGAACAAAAGAAGTATAACATGTTGGGAGAATAGGGAGTGGAGTAAATGGTATCTAAAGTCAATGTAAACAGAAAAGCAAACCTTATCTGCAATTGATGGACAGTATCTTGGTCCCTTTGCTTCAACCCAACCGCCATAAGTGGGTGTTTCATGCAGATTGGCTCAGATAAGTTTGTGAGTCTCTTTTGTGGTGCGTGTCAAGTAACAGCACATTTGTTCCCTTTCTACATGGAAATCAGGATCAAAGCTAAACCAGTTTATCTGTTTAAAATAAGTTAACTATTAAACAAACAGACTACTTATTTTTTTGTTTTATTGCTTAACAATGTAAAGCTTATTTACTAAATACACGATCTCAATGTTATCATAATTGCATTATTAACAGTAAAATCAAGTATCAAAGCCCGCTAGGTTGTACACTGATACCTCATCATCTCCATATTGTGGTTCTAATCCAGAACAATCAACAGTATGATAGTCCACACGAGCAGGAGTTCCTGTTTTTAGTCGATCAGTTTCAAACCCTAAATGTTGCAAGTTTTAAGTAAGTCCATGAGAAGCTGACTCCCCAGCTCTTTCTGAAGACATTGATGTTCTGCCAACCCAGATCTTCCCACTCATAAATGTGCCTGTTGTAAGCACAACAGAAGGAGCATAGAAATTCACACCAAAAAAACTGCTCACACCTTCCACATTGTCATTATTGCCAACCAAAATTTCAGTAGCCATAGCTTCCCTGATAAAAAGATTTGAGGTGCTGTGAAAGCAAACAAAAACACAAATTATATCTCACAAAGCTAGAAGTATATAATTAGGCTGCAAGTGCAAGTATTATGATACAAACATCCAGTTCAACATCAGCTAAAAACTTTAAAACAATGGGAATTGATACTCAGGTCCTTCAAGAGATATAAATGGCGGCATCCGAGAGAAATGGAAACAGAAATTTGAGAAGAAACTATAGGAACTGCTACCCTACAAGGTGACAATCATAATTCCAGAATCTGGTATTGCAGGGAATGATGGAATTGAGATCCATGGCCAACATAGGAAGCCATGTGAAGGAAAATAAGCTGCAGTACACAAACCTTTCCACTACCTTCTTCATTTCCATGGCATATTCCCTCTTGTCAGTCTGAGCTTGCAATGCCCGAACTGCTGGGCCTTTTGACATGTTAAGAACACGCTTTTGCAAGTAGCACCTGCAACAATTAACCTATAAACATTGGCCAGAGTGAGATGGAGTTGCATAACTTCTGGCAAAATTAGATCATATGGATAGGAATCTACGCAAGAATTTATCCAAGTGAAGACAGACTACATCTACATAACATAACAGCAACACTCAGTAGCGTTTACTTCTAGTTTTAAAGCGAATGCCAATGCTAGTAGTAGAAATAAAATTCTGAAGGAACCAAACATCAAATATTGAAGAACAACAGCACAAGAAATATGTTCTCTTACTTGTCTGCCATCTTCCCTATTTCACCACCAATAGCATCCACTTCATGCACCAGCTGAGACTTTGCAGGACCACCCACAGCTGGATTACAAGGCTGCATGTCAAACATTAACACAATTGATCTCAATATCTACGACATTTCCACCCACTTAAGTACTAAATCACAAACTCTACAGCATTCCCCAATCCACACGGAACATCAACCTGCCATGCTATGCGATCAACGTTCAAGGTGAGAAGCAGAGTCCGTGCTCCAAGACGGGCAGACGCTAACGCCACCTCGCAGCCCACATGCCCTCCTCCGACAACGATTACATCAAATCTTTCATCCCTTCAAGCGAACAATATCTAGATTGCCATTCATGTAATGGAATTCCCAAAGGATCTCAAGAGCAGTGGAAAGGGTGCCTGTGGCGGCGATGGTGGTGAGACGCCGGCGACGGCAGCAACTTCGCGGCGGGAGACATCGTAGGCTTGAGCGAGAAATCGGGAGGCAAAACGGGAAGGACGAGGAGAGGAAGGAGAATGGAAGACGGAGGAAGGCCGCGGCGGTGGCGGCCATGGCGGATGTGGGAGGTGGAGATAGTGTTGAGACTTCCGAAAGAGTTCCGTTTGTGGAGAAAGTGGATTCGAATTACGATGCACGGGTTGCATTCATTTACGTCCGTGTTGCATCGGAATCAGGTATCAAAAGATGGAGGCGTTTTATGCAAATACCGGGAAGCTGAGGACTACCACGCCAATTTGGCAAGTTGTTAGGGGGTTATTTAAAATAGCCAAAACAATTTTGCCCCAGGGTTCATTGTGAGCCGTCGATTGTTGTAAATGCGCGACGAACGGCTCAGATTAAACCCAGTTGGCGAACCCTTCCTCTCCGTCTCTCTGTCCCTCCTCTTTCATCCCCCGCTCTCGCCTACGTCTCACGCTGTCGCCCTCGATTCCCCTTCGGTTTCTCTGTAGATCTCGCTAGCTACGATCAATCGATCCAGCGCTAGAGATTCAAAGGCCTTGTTCGATCTTTCTCCGTTTTCTTCATGCCATACCAATTCAGGTGACGGTCCAGATGTTTCCCGATTTTGTTTCTCTTTACACATTTATTACTGTGATTGAAGTTTTGATTCGGGGTATAGGGTTTAGAGAGGGAATCCTTGTGTGAATGGGGGACGATTGGGTTTTTTCCTGAGATTGGATGAGAATGATTTAAAGAAATTAAATGTGTGAATTTTCTGTTATTTTGTCGTGGGAAATTAGTGTTCGTTGTGATATACATCTGAGTGGCCGCATAGCTGATTAAATATGATTTTTAATCTTGATTCCTGTGAGGTATTAGTTCTTAACGAAAATATGTATCGATTTGATTATAGAGGAAGGGAGATGGTATCTGTTAGTTTGTGCTCGTGAATATGCAATCAAACGGCTATGGAGGAAAATTCCAATCTGTTGATTTTCCCTAGTGATAATGTTGTAATGTTATGCTTCAAACTCAAGTAGTCACAATGGTAAAATCTCTTCTTTTTGGTTTAAACTAATGCAGGGTCTCATGGCGCTCTTCCATTTCATCTGTAGGGGCTCAATCAGCATCTCATCCACTGTTTTCCCATCCATTGATCGAGCTTTTTCTTCAGATGCTTCTCGAACTCAACCTACCTGGTGATGGAATTGGGCCTGAGATCGCTGAATCTGTGAAGCAGGTATCTGTCGGTCTCCTTCCCGATTATTGTTGGACTCATCTGCTTTATTATTTTCCACATATCATGGTTGGATGCAACAAGTTATAATGCAAAATATCACATGGATTTAAAGTGTATTGATAATGAATATTAGTATGATCAAAGGCCAATCCAGCAACTGTTGATGTTAGCTGCATAAGTTGTCGGAATGACAAGTTATTCACTTGTTATGTTTATCTACATACTGATATGCAAAATCTTAATGACACTGAGATTGTAACATCACTTTTGGGTTCTGCAAACTGCAAATCCATTCAAAACTTCAACGAGAAAGACATGGCCATTTGCAGGCTTTGAACTTCTAAAGATTTTGATGCCAGTGTTTCATTAAAGGTCAGAATTGCTGTGACATATTGTGGGTTTTTATCTTGTTTTCCCTTTCTTGATCAAAGCAAACAAGACACCTGTATAATTACCAAGTAAATTATTTATTGAACTTAAACAGCTTTTTTTCTCTAAATGTTTTTGTTGGTAAGGTTCACTATCTATTCTCTCTTTGACCAGGGATGTATTTGATTTGATCTTCATTGATACAGGTGTTCAAATCAGCTGAAGTTCCTATTGAATGGGAGTAGCATTTTATTGGGGACAAAGTTGACCCAAGGACAGAGAGTTTCCTGACATGGGAAAGTCTGGAATCAATGCGAAGAAACTGAGTGGGCTTGAAAGGCCCTATAGCTACAGCTATTGGAAAGGGTCATCGCTCTTTGGACCTTACATTAAGAAAAGAGCTTGGCTTGTATGCCAATGTTAGACCCATGGTTCGCGGTTTCGGCCGAAACCGAAACGTTTCGGTTTCGGCCGGTCTCGAACCGAAACCTAATTTTTCGTTTCGGTTAGGGTTTACTGTTCATAGTTACTGTTCATCGTCGCCGGAGCGCGGGCGGGAACGCGTGCTGACGAGCGCGCAGGAGCGGGAGCTCGCCGAGCTCGAGTCCGGGCGGGCGGGCGGGCGCTCGCCGGATCGAGCCCGGGAGGGGGGCTCCCCCGGGCTCGATGCGCGGGCGGGCGGGCGGGAGCTCGCCGGGGCTCGAGCCCGGGCGGCGGGCGGGCGTCGCGGGGGGATCGAGCGCGGTGCTGGGTCTGGGAAGCTCGCCGGGCTCGAGCCCGCCGCGCGGGTGGGATCGCCGGGCTCCGAGCTGCGTGGCGGCGGGAGCTCGCCGGGCTCGAGCCCGGGCAGGTGGGAGCTCGCGGGGCTCGAGCCCGGGCGGGCGGGGGGAGGGGGAGGGGGAGGGGAGAGGAACTCGCGCTGGTTTCGTGTCCGAGCCTAAAGGCCATGCGCACTCGCTGGTTTATCGGCACTCTATCGCCTATCTCGCGCCCTCACCGACCTGATTCGTACTTCCGCAAGATGAAGCCGGTCTTACACTGAGGCCAACACTATCGCCAATTTGATTTCGGCGTCAGTATCGATTTCTGTCAGATACTGTTTACGTACATAATATTTTTTACGTAATTATTCATTATTTTTTTAAATTTTTAAACATATTATAATTTTTTAATTTGAAGTTAAAAAATAATTGAAATAAAGTTAAATTTTAGTCAAAATATGATTTTCATTTTAGACATTCGATATATGATTATACTTCAGAACCGCTACCACGAGACCGTGCAGAACTAGTTGTTCTGGCTCATATGTCTACAAATGCTCGTCCGGATCATCCAGGTACTGAATTTGTAGTTCCACACCCAGATGTTCCAAACTCAACTGATGATGATTATGATGATTAGTTGTATTATCTTAAAATTTATAAAATTATGTATGTGTGAAGTACATTTTAATGAAAAGTTAAATGTGCTTATGCTAATTTTAACTTTTAATTATATTCATGTTATTTCTTATATGTTTTTTTAATATACTAATATATATTAAAAGTAGACAATATCAGTGACTAACTATCAAAATTAATATTAATTAACTAAAATAATATTTAATATTATGGTAATATTAAGTATAAATTCATCCTAATTTTTCAAATTTTTTCAAATTTTTTTAATATTTTATCATATTTTTAATTTGAAGTCAAAAGTACAGTCAAAATATAGTCAAACTCTGGTCAACACCCAATTAATAATTTTAAAAAATCTTTCGGCCGAAACCGAAACGGCCGAAACTGAAACCGAAACGGCCGAAACGGCCGAAACGTATCGGTTTCGCTGGGTCCCGAAACCGAAACCGAAACCGAAACGGTAAACCTTGGTTAGACCTTGTTACAGCCTTCCTGACTACAAAACACGATATGATGATGTCAACCTCGTTACCATCAGAGAGAACACAGAAGGTGAATAGAGTGGCTTGGAACACCAGGCTACTCCTTTATAGTGAACATTCATTTCTTTTTTCTGCTCACCCCAAATGTGTTGTTTGTTTACTATTCTATCTCATCATGTTAGGTGGTGAGAGGTGTTGTAGAAAGTCTCAAGATCATCACCGACCAGGCAAGTTTAAGGGTGGCAGAATATGCTTTTCACTATGCTAAGACCAATGGACGACAAAGGGTGTCTGCCATACATAAAGCCAACATTATGAGGAAAACTGATGGTCTGTTTCTTAAGGTTTGTTGCTACTGTAGAAATTCTTTGACACAATAAATATATTGGTGTCCTTAGCATTATATCTTATGCAGTGATGCTGTGAGGTTGCTGAGAAGTACCCTGAAATAGCTTATGAGGAGGTCATTATTGACAATTGCTGCATGGTGGTATGGTTAAAAAGCCTTCAAATACAAATTTCAGTCATGGGCATCAAGCATCCAACCTTATTTGCTTAAAAATGTTGAAAACCTGCCATAATAATTGCTTTCTTTGTGGATTTTGCCCCCTCCTCTTGCAGCTCGTGAAAAATCCTTCACTTTTTGATGTACTAGTGATGCCCAATCTCTATGGAGACATCATAACTGACCTTTGTGCTGGTTTGATTGGGGGATTAGGCCTAACTTCGAGGTATTTGGCCACTATCTAACAAGATGGAGTTATTGCCTCTTTCATTCATTCATCTATGCATTCATTTGTGTTCTTTCAGTTGTAACATTGGGGAAGGTAGCATTGCTCTGGCCGAGGCTTTGCATGGTTCTACCTCAGATATTGCTGGCAAGGTATGTGATGTTACCAAGTTTTCAGCTCCACTTTTTGTATGTAAAACTATTGCACCCATTAGAGCTTAAATGTCATAGGATGCGTTTAATAATAAGATAAGACTAAGGATAAGGCTAAGATTAGAGTTAAAGTACAAAAAGATAGCTTGTTATTTGGTTATTAGTCTGGTTAGTAAAAATTTTATAATTTTTTGGGACCAAATTACCCTTGGAAATGTTAGCATTGACATTTTGAAAGAGTAAAGGCATAGATATTTTAGTAAAATATTATTTTTAGTTAATAAAATAAAAAAAAGTTAGTCTAGTTATTTTTTTTGTATCTACATGCTAATCTGGCTAAAATTATGTTAGTCTTACCCCTATCTCATTACCAAATGATTCTGTAGATAACAAGTGTTATTGAGTCCATGCGTTTGGCATCTATTCTAGTTCAAGTTACCAAAATTTTAAATTGTGTAATTCTCTTTTTTTATTTAAAATTTTTAGCAGAAAGATATTCTTTTACTATTAGTAAGCAATTACTTGTATTATAATATAAATTTACAAAAAAAAACACTTCTATTAAAATTTTCAAAATTTATTTCATTTTAATTTAACTTTATTGATTAAATAACCATAAAAAGATCAAATTATTTATTTTATCTCAGTTTTACGAAATATCAGCTGCCCAGTATTATAAAACTAGATATTCATAATTCAGTTTTGTCAAACCAAAATCAAATGATAACACTTTAATTTGTTATATTAATTTAATTGATAAAATCGAGATAGAATAAAATATTTTTAAAATATTTAATTAATGTAGTTTTTTGTAAATATATAATATAAGATGAATAGTTTTTTGCTAATAGTAAAAACGTAGATGGTTTCTTGCAAATTAGCTATATGGCAAGTGGTTCTTCACTGAAAACTCTGTTATTATTCATTGAAGTTATCTATGATGTCATGTGACCAGCATTCATGCCTCCAAAGCTGCTATTTTTTGAATTCATTGCATCATCCTGGTGACATGTTCTAAGATTGCCAATCTGTACGCATGGAATATGTAGTGATATTGCCTGTCTATTTTTATCTTCTTGATGATTTCAGAATCTTGCCAACCCGACAGCACTCTTGCTTAGTCCAGTTATGATGTTGCGGCATTTGAACATCAATGGTAAAGCTGATTGGATCCACAACACAATGCTTAACACCATGGCACAGGGGAAATACAGAACAGTTGATCTCGGTGGGACTGCTTCCACATCAGATTTCACCAAAGCAGTATGCTATCATCTCTGAGAAACTTCATTTGCATGGGATTAACGGTGTATACATTCCAAAAGTGAAGAACTTCCACCTAGCTACATTTTTCTTGGGAGAGGAACACTTGTGCTGACAAGTTCAATAATTTGTTCTCTTTGCAAAAGTTCAGGTTATCATATTTTTTGTGAGAATAGTTTGTAACAATCACAAATGAGCAGAGGCATCACATTACTCTTTATTTTTTCTCCTACACATTATAACTCTTTTGGTGAGCTGTGCAAGCAGTGACATTACTGGTTGAATTCGAGAATTTCATACTTGAAACTATGTAAAGTTGAGTAACTAAATTTGTTACTCAGCTCACACTATGTGTTGATGTGTTGGTCATACTTTTTTTTATTTGAAAGAGGTTATAAATTCAATTTTAGGAACACTCTTGGTTGTGAGATGAACCAAGGTAGACAATATCAACTGAAAAATACAAAAAGACAGACAAGCCCTAAAACCAGAAGTGCTATCTTTTCAATCAGAATCATGGGATGATTCATGGCAAGTAAACCAAACTCACACCTTTTTGTACTAAACACTGCTGTTCAACACAAGCCAACCAAACAGGAACCATGTTGCAATTTACATACCATCTCTAATATGCATGTGCTTCCAAGAAAAGTACAATAGCAACTAGCAAGCATGAAAACCTTCAATGTTGCCATTGATAGATGTTACACCAACATCATGTTCAATGGTCCAAACCAGGAGGCATCTGTATCTCATACAATCACAACCACACAAGACCAAACAAAATTACTGTGTACCTGCAATTGCATTTCCCCTTTTTTTTTTTGTTTGCTTTGCCACAGCTTCACTCTAAATTTTGGGTGCTGTGTTGACCTTCCAGTTGAGGTATGCTTCATATAACTCCACAACAAGGCGTGGATCACTCTTCACAAGCTCTTGGTACTCGTCTCTTTCAACCAGAGTACTCATGTTGTCCATTACAATGGAAAGAGCAGCTCCAAGTAGTTGCTTGGCATTGTGCCGGTGGGCAAAAGCATAATTTGTGATTGCATTCTCGTTGTTTACTTTGGATGTCATGAACTTCTCACAGAATGCTTTGAGATGTTTCACCTGGTATTTCTCTGCTAAAACTAATAGATCGCATGCCATTTGCTCATCAAGGAGAACTTCAGCAGTGTACAGGTAGTTGACAAAGGAGCAGAGAACATCATAAGAAACATCTGAGATTTTAATGATGCCAGTCCTGCTCTCCTCCATCCCAATCTCCAGCATAGCTCTGAAAACTGGGGATCTGCTTAACTGCAAAAGGAGAATTATATAAAAAGTTGGCCTCTGTTATTTTTACAATTGGAGGAACCAATTTTTAAACCAATTTGCAATCAAAATAACCTCGCTGCATCTAGATCTGCATAGTACCACACACTTAAATTAATCCAGAAAGAAATTCACTGATTCTGTTTTTTTCCATATTTCCTTTTTTTTTTGTTCTTTCCTGTGGTGGGTGCTGGTGGCACTGGTGTTCTGTTTTTGAGTGTGTGGCCTCTACTCAAAACATGATGCTGTCAAGCAATGTAGAGCATCTATATTTAAAAGATGAAACAGAATGTTGGATCAAATAAATTGACAAGTGAATACAGATGAATCAAAACAGACAATAGAACTGTTATTAACCAACAATGGTTCTAATTGTCATAGTCTGGTTGGCAATCACTTTTGTTATTCTCTCTGTTTTAATAGAATCAGTAACTACTTAAAAAACATCTTCACATGCAATATGCAGCAGGACAGCAGCAGCAGTTGCTGTCTACTTGAAGTCTTTGGTGAATTCAATATAATGAACAGAACCTGAAATGGTCCCGAGACATAGTCTGAAACAAGCCTTGTCCAATAACAGAACATTACAAAGAAAAATGTTAGTAGGACATCTTTAGTAGTCCTTGTTTTGTTTTCCTATCTTCCTGTCAG
This sequence comes from Trichopus zeylanicus subsp. travancoricus, assembly GCA_005019695.1. NCBI lineage: Eukaryota > Viridiplantae > Streptophyta > Magnoliopsida > Dioscoreales > Dioscoreaceae > Trichopus > Trichopus zeylanicus. The sequence goes on from RXID01014443.1 coordinate 540,561, forward strand.
TATGTCTATTTTATCTTTTGAAATCAATATATCATCATCATAACCATTACAATCCTCCACACTAACTAGCAAAGCAATTCTCAAGATAAAGTCATGATAGAGCAAACTATTAATGGCCGCAATTCTGCAAATATTGGTATTTTTTTTTTCAATACAATTGACTGGAAAACAAAACAGTGATCATAATTCAGGCTTTATCAACAAGCATATCTATAAAAGCATTCACAGAAACAGAAATCACCGAACTGAGGGACCACAATTATTTAGACAATGAAAATACCAATTGGATGCAATGAGGAATCATTCTCTAAGAGCAGTGAACCAATAACAATTTCGAATACCATCAAGGATCTTTTTCTTAAGGGGTAAACTACTGCGGACCACTAGTTTGCAAATAAGAAACAATGAGAGTAAGAAAACAGAAAGTGTAACAGAATTCGTCAAAGCTCAAATTAAAGCAAATTCATTTACATCATCAAAGAATCGCACTAGTCCCATCCCATATCTCCAATTAAACCTAATTCAACCAAGATTCGCAAGACGACACCACAATTTCGTGCAGCTCGAAAGAAAACAATGCAACCGATTTCTTAATCCTCAAACCTCGTTTTACTATGATTAACTATCAGAAACCGCAAAAGCCCCAAAAGTCAATGGAATTGAAGGCAAAAGAGAGGCAATATGACGAGAAATTGGGGAAAAAATGAGTACCAGGACGGCGCGGTGGGCGGGGACGGCGGGGGAGGAGTAAGGGCCATCAATGGGAGAGGGATGGAGGAGGAGGTCGGGGGCAGAGGCGGATGGTAAGAGAGAAGAAGGCGGTGAGAGGCGGAGGAACGCGACCTTGGCCTTGAGGTCGTCGATCTCGCGCTTGAGCTCCTCCTCCGTCTCGCTGGCCTCCTCGTAGCACTCCTTGCACGTCCCCGCGTCCCCCTCCCCGTACACCTCCCTGCACGACTGGCACCACATCTTCCCTCCCTCTCTTCCTCTTCCTCTCTGTGCAACTGTTCTTCCTCTGTTATGGTATTTTGCAAAATAGCCCCTTCGAACGGTGGTCATGATACATATGACAACTTTCAGGGGTTTATGTGTGAAACCCCTAATTTCTGTTTCAGGTAATCAAAGCTGGAAACCGATGATTAAACCGACTTTTCCAAATAACGCTATGTTTTATTTATTTTAAAGAAAATTAACGCTAGGTTTTATATGTTTATGTTCTCTAAATTTATATAGACCCGAAAAATGTGCTTTTTTCAACTAAACTAAAAAAATATTTAATATAGTTTTAGATAGAGTTTTTTCATTTTTCTAAACCTCCATCTTAGATTTGAATTATAAAATAATTCTTTATGTCTTTCTTTTAAATCCTTCCGAAAATTTATATATATATTCAACGCATTAAGATTGCATGAAAAAAAAATACTTTAATTGGATTACAGTAATGATTAAATTAGTAATTATGATATTTGATATCACAAATAATGCGAAAAATTTAATAAACTGATAATGTCGAAAAATCGCTATTATCCTGCTAAATAGTATTTATAAAAAATATAGCAAAAGATTAGGGTTTTTTAATAGCATGCTCTCTGCACCCGGTTTGGTAACGAATCAAGATTGAGGGTAGCTCTGATTTTTTTTTTAAAAAAAAATTGATATTAATTATTTCATATTACTATTAAATTTAATTATTATAAAAAATAATTACTTTTTAAAAAATTTAAATTATTATAGGGTCAAATTTGATTTAAAAAAATTTATAAAAATAATTTACTAATCTTAATTTTAATTTTAATCTTGATCTGTTACTAAACAGCCAGCCCTGATCAAGTCATGATATGAAATCATAGAAAAATATAAATGAGAAGAAAGAGTTGGGAATTTTTTCATATATTTGAATGTCTAATGTGCAATATTGATTGTTAATCTGAGGCAAATAAAGGTTTCACTTGCAAATATTTTTTATTTGAGTGGATCTGCATATGATTTCGTTAAAATACTAGGGTTTTATGTAAAATTCTCTTAAAAAATGGAACCAATAACTTAATGCTCCGGTTCTTTCTCCTCGGACCACACTGCTTTTCAGCGCCCATCCCTCTTTCTCCGGAAATTCAAATCTTTCTCGCCCACGTCGCCGAACCGGGAAGGCCCGGAGCCAAGACCTTCGAAAACCCCCGCCAAATCCCACACGGCTCCAAATCCTCTTCATTTCTCTCCTTTCTTGCTCTCTTCTTTCGTTTCTTTCTCCCCCTTCGGTCCACTGGAACTGGTTTTTCCAAGAAAAACCGAATATTGGCAAGCGAGCGAGGTGCTGTTCTTGATTTTCTGACAAATTTTGCTCCTTTTCTTGGCTTCTGGTGGTGGTTTTGGGGTGATTTGGCTCGGCTTTTGGAGTCGGCGGCTGGGATTTGGTGGGCCCTTGTTTTGAGCCCTAGGAGTTGGCGGAGACAGTAGATTAGGGTTTTGGAAGATGGCAGCTGAGGAGATGGGATGCAGTGGGAGTGGGAAGTCGGAGGCCTCGTCTTTGGACAGGGTTATCACTTACAAGAGGAGGAAGCGGGAAAATGGTTGCATTTCGGCTCCAGGAAAGGTTTGGAACCCTTGTTTCTTGAATTTGTTTTCTTTGCTTTAGGAGGTGTTTCTCAAATAATTTCTTTATTTCTCGAATCAATGTATGTTTGCAGCAAAGAGTGTGCATGAAATTATTCAAATCTGCGATCATATGATGCAGATTCAGTATTCCTCCAAATTGTTTTTGTTCGTCTTTGTTAGATTCAGTACTTTCAAGAGCTCTGTTTTATTTCGGTAGTGAATAATGGTATTTTCTTGCCTTTCTCGTGGTCTATACGGATAGTATCTCGCACTGAGAGAAGTGTGCACATAAATAGATCGTATATAATTGATACTTGGAACAATAGCCATATGAAGGCTGAGGAGAAGTCTGTGAACCTCCTCTTAAAACATTGACTCAGCATGCAATTTAAGCTTCATTAATGAATAACCCAGAGGACGTGAGGAATAGTTGATAATACAATGGAATAGAAGATTGTTGCTGCATGATGGTGGGACTTGGCAGATACAAATGATTTGCTGCAACCCTAAGTGATTAATAATCAATCTTAGGAAACCAAGAAATTTTCACCATCTCAAAAATTAGTGTTCAAGGAGTTCCAGATATTGATGATCAGCAAATTCTTATGTACTAGTGCTATGAAGAATTTCCTTTTTATAGACAATTTTATCTGTTAAAATATAAAGCTGAAATTTGTAGTATGTTCAGGAATGTAAACGACTAGAACATGCCACAAGTTTATTGAGAGCATGGCAGGACTCAAAAGCAAGAGTTCATTATTAGTAGTTCTATATTTTTTATGAGAAGTATTTTTTTAAAACCATCTGATAAACACTATGAAAACTTGGAAATATGCTCATTAGAGCTTTTTCTTAAAAAAAGCTTGTTGGAGCAGTAAATTGACTTTCTGCAAACTATTTCAGATGTGGTTATGGCTGCTGTCATGCTGAAGTCATGAAACTATTTCAGATCAAAATCTTAATTATATTAATTTCCATCACATATATGGGTTTAGGACATTTTTGCGATGATATGTTCTGGGGTTGACTACAATTACAGTGATTAAAAAAGTGACTTCTTCTGACAATGATGCTGGTTATATTACATCAGAACTGAAAAGTTGGATGTTCAACCAATTATCAACCTCCTCTACTTACTCTTTTTGTGGTTGATCAGGATACTCATTTTTGAGGGCCTGCTGTGTTGTTGTAGTTACCTTGCACAAAAGAATACAGATGAGGGAAGGTTTTGTTTATTCATTCTGTAGGTAAACAGCATATAATATTTTAAAGTTATAAATTTGAGGGCTAGGAGATGTATGCAACAACGGCATGTAGCATACTGCATTTTATATAAATAATCTCAAATTATGACTGATGTGCTAGGGCTGTTCTCTTGATGCAAAGTAAGATTTTATTCTGCTTCCTTAATTTCTTTACTGGCTATTAGTTTTGTTACTTTGGTTATTTCTTGAAAGCCAAAGCCTCATTCATCCCATGCCACAGGACACGAAGGAGCCACATGACTCAATGTCATGTTGCAGAGTCTATGACCAAGATCAACTTGTTAGGATTGGTTCTCACCGGAAACTTGTTCTGGAACATTTTCTTAAATTGCCAGATGTGAGCAATTGTGGTGGTATCCATAAGTGCATCCAAGATGCACTTAACACAGATCCTTTTGAACTTACTGAAAAACTTGAGAGGAATGTTCTCAGAACTACATATGCTGAGGTTCTATGGTCATTTCTTTTTTTATGTGTTTTTCTTAAAATAGTTCATACTCTTAAATGGCTAGTTGTATAATCAACATACATTCATGATTACCAGGACAGATGCTTGAGTGGCAAAGGAGATCATCATTCTGAAAGACCAGATACTGCCACTAATGCAACCTCAGTTGGATCAAAATCTGGAGCATGTGGTGAAGCAGAAGTATGTTTTGGGACCGAAAAATGCCGGAGTGTTTTCCTTGACATTCTACTTTCACAGAGTTTTGCTTTATTGTGCGACTTACTTTGTGAAAATTTCCAAGATAAGATCACAAAAAATATGTTCAACTTCAGCATGATCAACTCAAAAATGACAGATGGTGTCTATGAGCAATCTTCTCAACCATTTGTTGAAGATATTCTACAGGTAATTGCCATTTATGTGCGACACTTCTACTTCATTTTTTGTGCTCATGCAAGGTAAATTTCATATTGTTCATTGTCTTGGCAACCTATCACTATGATCTAGCTGGTACAGTGATGGAACCATGGAAGTGCATTTGAACATACCTTTGTTTGATATTTTAATCAATTATACTGTTTTGTTCTAATTCTCCACTAATGTTACTTTATCTGGAACAAAAGGCATCAATACATCATATTTGCTATCTACATTTTTTTGTGTTTCTTATACTTTATGTCCAACTATTGGCTTCTGGTTTTGATGCTGTACAGCATAATGGTTCTTTGGTCTGGTTAAATACTCGTGCAAGTCAACTCTTTTTTTTGTTTGTTTGTTTGTTTTTGCTTGATCTTTTATGACTCTGGTATGAATAGTCACTATCTTATACTCTGTCCTGTTAGTCAGACACTTGGAATGATCTTGCTTTTATTGTGTGCATATATTTAATATTGCTATTGGATCTCTATAATGAACCTGATGTTATGATCTATATACTGTTGCATTTAACCATGCAAACTCTCAGGGCAAGTAAACTTTTCTTGTACCAAATTCTTGTTCTTAGTTATGGAATGCAAGTAATACTAAATGAATATATCATACTTGATACACTAAACAGGTATGGGAAAATTTTCAAAAAGTTGGTCAGGAGATGGTTCGTCTTGCAAGCAGTCTGATAAAGATTTCTCAAGCTTCCTACAAAAAGCAGGTAAGAGATTGGCATTCCTCATTAATTCTTCTCTGCTCTGATATATTAGCAGTCATTCATTGGTAGATTTCCTTCACTTAAAATGGCCAAAAACTTACTATGATTTCACTCAAAATTGATGAAGGTTGGAGAAGACTTGATACAGAAGGACGGTAAACAGAAATGTGAGGCAAGTGATGTTCCTATTTGTTAACTCTGTGTGATCTCATTTATAGGGCATACTGATTGAATTTCAGTACTACCCAATATCTAGCTGTTGCAATAGTGGAGAAAGCTACCTAACATTTGGCAACGTTCTTGCAGGGTAGTGGTCAAGCAGCTGGTGAGGAAAAGATACCTGCTGACTCTTATATGAATTCCCTGATTCCTTATGAATCTGACCATTCTAACCGACTTGTTCAAACTGAAGGCTCTGGTCTCTACAAAGTTTTCACTTGCAAACACTGTGGCGGAGAAGCAGATGGAGAAAACAGCCTAGTTTGTGATGGATGTGAGGCAATGTACCATCTTGATTGTGTCAAGCCTACTGTTCAAAATATTCCCACTCAAAGCTGGTATTGCACTTCCTGTTCTACAAAGAGGAAGGATGCCTCAGTGCCTCTTTCATGCAGTGTCCAACATGATGGCTTGCATGAAAACTGTGTGGTATGTGACAGACTGGGAGTTTCAATTTCTGAGAATAAGAAACACCAAAGGAAAAATGGGAAGGAGAAAGTAATTGCAAAAGAGGGAGATATTTCTGTTTCTACCATGGAGCCTGATGAGCCCTTGCAGCCAGCCAAGTCTGCTTTATTGCACTTGTGCAAGTACTGTGGAACTTCTGAAGAAGAGGACAAGAAATTTCTAGTTTGCGGAAACACTCTCTGCTTATACAGATTCTACCATATCCGATGCCTGAAGAACAGCCAATTAGCAAGCCGCGAACAACAAAGCCAACACTGCTGGTACTGCCCATCTTGCCTCTGTAGAGCTTGTCTTACCGACAAAGATGACGACAAGATTGTAATGTGTGATGGATGTGATGAAGCTTATCATATCTACTGCATGAAACCAAAACTTCCTTTGGTACCAAATGGCAAGTGGTTCTGTGCTCTCTGTAATGCAGAGAGGGCGAAACAAGGAATGAGGTTATATGAACAAAGGGTTCTGAAACTGCATGGTGTAAAAGATGGGAATCAAGCCAAAGTAGCCAAGAAGTCTGGAGATGTGTCATCAGGTGCTGCCCTGAAGCTGAACTCAGGGGAGAGATTGACAGCAGGTAAGAAAGGGAAATAGCTGGCTAGTGCAACCATTGTGTTAAAAACCTCCACGAGATAAATCATTGATTTTTTTCTGTTGGTAGGACCTGTGAGCATCCCCTGTATTTGATAAATTAAGGTTTACCTTGTTGTACTTTTGAAATTAGGGCTTAGCTTGATGTAACATTTGTTCAGGTGCTAGCTTAGGTGATTTTTCTACAGCTGCCAAATCATGATAAAAGTGTTAGACCATGATAGTTTGTAAACTTTTTGCTCTGTACTTCAGTGGGACTGCAGCTGCATAGGTGGGTTTGAATAACCCTATTCATTGCAATGTTTTTCTAATTGACTGACAACAGAAGTGCCTAGATTTTTTGTTTCCTATTATTGTACCACAGAATTTTCCAGAAATTGACTGAGCGAACTGTATTACTGATTCACAAAAAGAACATTGCAGATTTAGTTCATCTATTTATGTTGGGTTTCTAATTGGCGTTCTTTGGAATGCTAGTCACAGAAGCACAAATTTTGCATGGTAGGGGGTGGTGCAGGCATTATCAGGTTTAGGACAGAATTTCTTCTTACCGCGTATTGGCAGGATTCTACCTGATCTCGCAGCTTTTGTCGGAGGCTTGGATCTTGAAACAAACAGCTAGCAAACAAAGAATACACAGAAGTGTTCTATCAGCCACCCTTCAACATTGCTCATTGATAAATTAGTTTGTAAACATCAGCTTACTGTAACACAATCTGTTTCTAAGTATGTTCAGCTTTACAAATCTCCGATCACAAAATATACATAGAGAGATCCGGTAAGGATCATCAATTTTCAGACTTGTCCTTGACACTGTACCAACTATTTGTAGTGCTCAATCCCGGCGCGTAGTTGCTTTTGCCTTTTCACAAGATGTGTTGCAGTTTCTTGGTCAGCCAATGCCTCTTTATTATCAGGCTACTTGTGCCGAATATTACCATCAACAGCCAAATTGTGAGTCAACTGAACTTAAGACTTAATTAAACCAAATTGTACCACTTAGCAATACAGTATAAAGTGTTTGTTACCTACCTTGATCGCTAGACCTCTATTTAAACTTTCAGGAGATGAATCTGGCTCTCCAAAATTCAGCTGAGCTCTACCTAGAGTAATCCAGGCCAGCATGACAACCACCACCTATCAGAACATCTTAGGAGAGGAAATCAACACTCTCAAGGATAATATAGAAAGGAATATAAGAAAGATCACGAGCCTGGTGGAGAAATCATGTACAGACAATGTAAATGCATGAACAATTAGCAATAATACAATGCAAGGAAAAAAGCAAACTTAGGCCACATTTTGCCATAGCATCATCAACCAAGTCTTTTTTTCCAGTGGAATGATGCTAGCAAGCACATTTATGACTGAAACTACATGCCAGGATCAAAAGATTTCAAGACACTAGATGTGGTTCTGCCCATCTACATTTCAAGTTGTTGCCAATGGATCTTGGTTCATTCTTGAATTTGCAACAGATGATAAACAACAATAAACAAATTTTTTTTTTTTCTCATACTTCTGTTGGCATCCCCCCACATCATTGTTGATCTTGTGAATCTGTACTCAGATGATGATCAACCAAATCACTTTCATGGTGTCACATGCATAATGATGGGGAGGTCATAAACTTACGCACTAGAATGCCATAATTTCATAGTTCCTGTTGATCCAATTTTGTTATGCACTGTCACCAAGTATATCAAATACCAAGAACAAACTCTTCCAGGTTTACAATTTCTGAGTCATAGTTGGAATGAAAAATAGTGTTGCAAATGCTATACAAATTGCTTGTTGTATAACATTGTTAACATCCTTCCCACTTTCAGGATATTTTGTCATCCTTATCTAGCAATGCTCACCAAATACCCTTCTAAAGTGTGATTATTGCAATGAGCTCCTGAACAACTATCACTTTTCATTTGTGCAAGGTATTGCCTTATATAAGAGAAAGATAAATCTTCCAGGTTCAAATATCAATGGTTACTGTCTAAGAAGGGTAAATAAAAGTGAGGAACAGCAAAATACACAATTTCGAAGTTTGGAATGTGATGAAGTTAATAAACCTCAATGATCACTTCTCATTTGTGCCGCATATAGCTTAACACAAGAGCAAGTTAATCTTCCAGGTTCTAAGAAGGGTAAATAAAAGTAAGAAACAGCAAAATACACAAGATTTAGCTATAAATGATGAGTAGAACCCTGGTTTATACAATTGGGAAGTTTGGAATGTAACGAACTTAACAAACCTCTGCCTATGAGAGTTCCAACTCTACAGCCCCTGCAAACCAGCACAAACAAATCAATAAAATCATCTGTGTGAATGATGTAAACTTTAGATTTTTCTATTAGCAATGATGCAAATCATACACAAAATCAGAGAACAATGCAAAATACAGGATTGTGAGCTTAGGGCTATTTTGGATGGTTCCCTAGAGTATTCAAAGGTTGAAAATTGCAAGAGCATAGCTTCAGTCACAGTGAGTCGGTCAGAGGTGTGCAGATCTTTGGATAGATAATTCTCAACTTCAAGGATAACATGAAATTAAGGTATGCTTTTTACCATGCTTAAAAGTAGTGATTATATTTCCCAACTCTCCTAAATCATCATCAAAATTTGACAACCCTCCACACATTTCGCATAATACACGCTAGACATTCATGGATGTCCTCTGCAGCCATCTTACAGTCCCATGGTGTTTCTACAAATGACATGCGAGAAAACTATGACGTCTAATAGAGAACTGCAGCATCAATCAATCTAGTCTTTCTAGCCACACTTAATCAAGTGCTGGATGGACATAAACAAAGGACAACTTAGAAATGTCAAACAGAAGGAGTTATTTATATTTCTGTGCAAATAAGTTTTATCCTATGTTGTGATTTAGACTCATATTTTCAGTTGGTAATATGCACTCTACAAGTGTGCTTCATTATCCAAATAATTAAATTGCTGAAAAAACGGAAAGAGCTGTGCGAGTTGCTGCTTTCAGAGCACCCCATGCATCTCCTATCTCAAGTAAGACCTGAGCCTTCTGTTCATGTAATATTGCTTTATTTGGCATCGAGGCAAGTGCAGCCTCCCACTTCCTAAGCGCTTCAGCAAATTTCCCATCCTGCAATTGAAGAAAAGAAAAAACTGGTTTTGTACCAATTAGAATCGCCGAAGACATCAAAAACAAATAAAGGATAATTTGAACAACTAATGACAAACACAAAGTCCAAATGTGTGCAAAGGTTTCTCAAGGACAATAATGCTACAAGTTTTTTTTGTTTTTCAGACAATCAATTCACTGAAACTTATAATAACAAAAGTGAACGAGGCATCTGCTCGAACAAAAAACCCCTCCTATTCGCAAAATACTATCTTTTGAAATCAAAATGTATATTTTTGCATCAAATAGAAGAGCATCATGCCTGCTTTGCACAGAGAACGCCTGAGTTTTGTATTAGTTTTCGGAAAACAAACTCGGCGAGCTGATTCCCTTGGGATTGGAAGATCTCGGCGAGCTGGCTCGGATCGCCGCCCTGAGAATGGGGTTTTGGACGGCGGCAATTGCTCTCGGTTTCTCCCCCAGCAACCTTCTCCGCCGATTCGAAAGGAAGTTTAGGGTTCACAATGGCCACGGAATCGGTCCGTGATCGCTTCTTCCCGTGCTCGTCTCCCTTCTTCTTCCATAGCAGTTTCATGCGTTCTCGCTTTCCTTGTTTCTGACCACCGACACGATGGAAAGAGAACATAGGCCTCGGGGTGTACTTACAAATGTACCAAAGTTTGTAGACTATTTTGTAATTAAATAAATTTATCGGTGTCATCTATAAATGTCGTGACCCTTTTAATTTGTAATTTCTACAAATCGTTGGGTTTCCATGAAAAATATCTTAAAATTTGAATTTTCCCATATTACCACCTGTAAAACTTATGTTTTCGCACGGGGCCGCCGTGAGATCAGAATATTTTTATATGTACCCCATACTATCTTAAATTTAGACATTACATAACAGGGTCGCTCATCGGAATCACGTGCCCATCACGCGACCAACTGCAATAAAAACCCTATCTCCGCTTGGCGGGAACCCCCAATTCCCAAGTCCGATCTCCCGCTCTCACCCGGCTTCGATCTGCCTCCTCCGACGATGGCCGGCGCCAACAACAAACGGCGCGGCCCCCCGGCGACCTCTGATGCACCCTCGAAGCGGATCCAGGGGAGCAATCCTGGCAGCCAGAACCCTAATCTGCCGCCGCCGCAGCAGCAACCGAGGCCCATGTCGATCGAGGACGAGATGATGGATGAGGACGTGTTCCTCGAAGAGACCCTCCTCAAGTACGAGGAGGATGAGGAGGCTTTCCTCCTCCGCGGCGAGGCTCTTTCCTCCCGCCTCCACCGCTGGAAGCGCCCCGCCCTCCCAGCCTCTTTCCCTTCATCTTCCCATTCTATCGGTATCTACTGTCAATTTTCTCGATTCTGCATTGGATTTGGGATTATGTCTGATCTGGAGTGGGATCGCAGTTTTCCAGCAGCTGGAGATCGACTATGTGATCGGTGAGAGCCACAAGGAGCTGCTCCCGAACTCCTCAGGCCCTGCAGCGATCCTCCGGATTTTTGGTGTCACCAAGGAAGGTTGTTTTCCTACTTTTGTTGTTCTAGTTTGGTATTTTGTTGTTTGATCATGTGGATTTTAATTGTGGTGATTAGGTCATAGTGTGTGCTGCCATGTCCATGGGTTTGAGCCATACTTCTATATTTGCTGCCCTGCCGGAATAGGCCCTGATGATATACCGGCATTTCACCAAACCCTCGAGGTCTGTCATTATTCTGATATCTAGTGATGATTTTTTGTACCTGTCTCTGGTTTGTCTCCTCAGGATTTAATGGAAAATTATTGTGATTGTTTGTGTCAGGGAAGAATGAGGGAGGCGAATAGGAGTAGTAATGCCCCAAGGTTAATTAGGCGGATTGAAATGGTGCAGAAGAAGAGCATTATGTATTACCAGCCAAAGGAATCACAAACTTTTCTAAAGATAGTGGTCGCTTTGCCTACTATGGTTGCTAGTTGTCGTGGTACAGAGACAAATACAAGTCTTTATCTGAGAATAGCTTTTGGCATTAAACTAGTCTCTTACATGGAGCTCTAATTTGCACCACAATCTCATCAGCTGTGAATTTCTATTGCTGTGCTTAACTCTGCTGTTTGAAGAGCCATTTTTAAATACAAGGACAATGGAACACTCAGCTCCATATTCTGACCAGGAAAACAGATTGATGAATGCCTCAAGATTGCAAAATTTAGGGGAAATAGTAGGATTGCCCCCAAACAAAGCTCAATACAGTAGCATGAGAGTTCAAGTGAAGCATCTATCTCCACTCGTCATGCCCGTATTTATTAGAAGATATTACAATTTGTCTGAAACTGTTTCTAAGTCAGCACCCATTCTTTTGAGGAATTGTTTCTATTTCTTTTCTGAGTCTGCACACGCTAGATCAAGATTACTAAATTGACAACTAGGCAAGAAGTTTTCAGTCTCAAATGACTCGGTTGGTAATTTAGAAGACGATTTGATATCTGAATTCTTTTAGTTGTACTACAACAGTTTCTGTTGGAAGAATTGTAACCCAGGCACAGCAGACTAGCACACACTGTATTCTTGTAGGCAATATGCTCGCCTTGATGTTTAGATGACTAGTGGAAGAAGAACATGCATTGGCTTGTAAAATTTTTATCCGATACAGTAATACTCTACTGGTGTAATAATCCAGAGATCTGTTTTTTTTATTGTAATCATTTTCACAACCTGGGAACGAAATTCACTAAGGTATCAATGATTTTATCGCTGCAGGGATTCTGGAAAGAGGTATGCAAATTGAAGGCATTGGTTCGAAGAGTTTTTTGACATATGAAAGCAACATTCTATTTGCTCTTCGTTTCATGATTGATTGCAATATTGTCGGAGGCAATTGGATTGAGGTTCGTGCAGCAAAGTATAAGAAAACAGTTAAGAGCATTTCTTATTGCCAAATGGAAGTGGACTGCCTGTATCCTATGTTAACTCAATCACTTTCTTCATATATTATGGGAATGATTACATTTTTATGTATTGATTTGGATGAAGTTTTGCCCTTAATGTTCATACATTAGGTACTCTGAGTTGATTAGTCACGCTCCAGATGGTGAATTCTCTAAAATGGCCCCTTTTCGCATATTGAGCTTCGACATTGAATGTGCTGGTCGTAAAGGACTTTTTCCTGAACCTACTCATGATCCTGTGATTCAGGTTATTAATGGAGCAATCCAGGTCACTGATAACTGTGTGATTTATCTGGTTATCTAATTCTCATTGCATGTTGTTCTCATTTTCACTAGATTGCCAACTTAGTTACACTTCAAGGAGACGACCATCCCTTAATCCGTAATGTCATGACGCTCAAGTCATGCTCTCCAATAGTCGGGGTTGATGTGATGTCATTTGATACAGAAAGAGACGTCTTGCTTGCTTGGAGAGTAAGTTTCTATCTGCTACTGCATCACTTCCTGTGTAAAATGGTTATAAATATTTTTTTCTCATCTTCCCTATGCTAAAAAGGTTTCACATTTTGCTTGTTTAGTTGAAAAAAGACTGCTTATTGTTGGATATATTAGATTATCGGTATGCAAAAAGGATTGTTTCACAGCTATATTTTTGGTAGAGAGAAACTGTTATATAAACTACAGTGCATACAGGTGTTTAGAACTATGTTTGGGCAAATAGGTTCAAAGACATTCAAGTTTTTTCTGTTTTCAATTTTTCTTTGGACTTCTTTTTAAAAAATGAGATGTAGATGGACACATCCTTTGACAGGTACAAAAAATTCCATTTTCTGCATAGATTTTTTTTTTCTCATCTGGGGTTGTTTCCTGCTAAAACGTCACAGCCTTTATATTTATTTTGGGCTTTTTAATTTCATGTTTGAAGAACTTGAAATCTTTATAAAGAAAATATTTCTTATGATCTTTTCGTGTGGAAATTTTCTGATGGAAGGCATTGGTTATAGTATCTTTTGTGATCCTTCAGAAATCATATACTGGTGCATGTTGATATTATTTGTTATGTCTGCTGAAGTTTCTGTCAATGTACTTTTGATAATAGACACCATTTTGGCTCATCAGGTGGATATTGTTATGAATACTGCTGACATATCCTATTTCAAACAATGGATGTTTTCTGTATCGATCTTGCTCCTTTTAACATTGGATAGTGCAGGATTTTGTCCGGGAAATAGACCCTGATATTATAATTGGGTACAATATATGCAAATTTGATTTGCCTTATCTGATTGAGGTAACTCTTTAATTGAGTTCTATGAATTTTCTGAATGATAAGAAATACTATTTCTGATGCATATACCAGAAATTTATCAGTTTGCTCTCTTGACAGAGAGCTGAAGCTCTAAAGATAGCTGAGTTTCCAATACTGGGGCGCATCAGGAATAGCCGTGTCCGAGTCCGAGATACAACTTTCTCCTCCAGGTTAATACCTGCAACAGTGCAACATCAAAATTTTTTTTATTTTCTTTGAGATTGTCTTATTTTTCTTTTCTCAATGCATGCGGTGGCTTCCTGCTCTTTTTTTGTGCTTTTTCCTTTATCAAAACTTGCTGCAATCTTGTGGCTAATCTTCATTGAGACTTTTTTATCATGCAGGCAGTATGGTATGAGAGAAAGTAAAGAAGTGACAATTGAGGGCAGAGTTCAGTTTGATCTGCTTCAGGTACCTTTTTTCCCTTGGATATATTAACTAGTGAAGGAATTATTTCTTTTGAGTAGGTGAAAATAGTTGTATTATTTGTCATTGTAGGCCATGCAAAGGGATTACAAGCTCAGTTCATATTCTCTAAATTCTGTTTCTGCTCACTTTCTGGGAGAGCAGGTGATTTTCTTCTCTTCTATATCACATGAGCATATTTTGTTGCTTATGTTTTAGGCCAATAGTTTGTTTTATGACAAAATAGAGACTTCATGATATTAAATCTGATACATTTAAGACAGTTAACTGTAATCTTTGACTACATCATACTTTACTTGACTAAGAGATCTTTATCTCTGTCAGTGAGCCGTCTATTCACGATGTCAAACTTTTCAAAAGAAAAAATGATTAATTATTTTTTTCATGTATCACTGCATATAACAAATATTCCACAATAAACGCAATTTTGGCATGCAGAGCTTTATCCAATCACAAAGGCAGATTTACCTCTATGAAGTCCCTATTTTGTCGTAAATGTATCAGATTCTGGTATTTGATTGATGTGTAGCCAATGTTACACATCCAATCTGGTTCAAACCATACAGCCTATCGTGATTGGGTGGATAATTTCTCTAGATGATAAATTTGCTAGATGGCATTTCTATAATTTTTTTCTGAACAGTTAGTGCAATTGGAATCTGGTTTGCTTGGAACCAGTTTCTGATTCTGTGCATATAAACTTGATAATTGGTTTTAACCTATTTAAATTTTGTCTTTAGTGACCTGTACTTGGTGTTCTTCACAATTCAGTACCTAGTTAACTAGTCTAAAACAGCACCTTGAATTGTTTTAGCATATGCACATTTTTTTCTAGAAAACAATGGGATATTGGATTCCTTTCCCTTCCTATGGGGAATGAATTATCTGTTATGCTACTGTATGTTAAGTACCTTTGCTTCACTGACAAGACCTGGATGTAGGTTTTCCTCTCCTTTGGGACATCGATTGGCCAGCAACTTTCTTTTGCTTTATTTTTTGTTGCTCCTTGACAAGGTTATGCCATTGTTTAACAACTTAGAATCAACAATGAAAAAAATGGAAATGCACAAAAAGATGAGCAAAAACATAGCCAAGGTCGCATAATGTCAATTTGATAACCTTACAACTATTATTTTGATAACCTATTGTGTTGTGATGGATTTCTCTAAATATATCCCTATTATCAATGCAAATCATTGGAAATATATCAATGTCATGAAGTAAAAAATTGTTTTTTTTAATTTTCTGAAGAATCATTCATATTACAAAAATAATGCCTTGCCAATGCATGAGACTAGTTTTTGTTTTGACATTTCTGTGACTGATTGTTGCTGTTCACTGAAAAACAGAAAGAGGATGTCCATCACTCAATAATATCTGATCTGCAAAATGGGAATTCGGAAACCAGACGGCGCCTTGCTGTTTATTGCTTGAAGGTATGCAATTAATTGTGATTTTCCAGCCTTGGCAGAAGTTATGCTTTCAGAAATCCGTGGATACTCGCTCATCTGATTTTGTTGGTTTTGACCTAGCCATGGATCAAACATTAAGGTTGAGATTGACTTCATACTAGCAGTGATATTTATTTATGATATCACTCCCAAAAAATGTGAACTAGTTTTTCATGCTGGAGAAATTTTTGGTGAACTTTGGATCATTATTGGCAAAATATGTTTTTGTAATTGTTTGATTTGCATATTCCCTTTAAAATATCCAAAATATAATTTGAATATGAACCTCTTTTAGAGAGAGAATGGGACTTTTTAGAATTAAATTCAAGTGTATGGCATGATCTGGTCCCCTAATTGCAGTTTTTGTTGTCCTGGCCCATCAATGGTTTTTGCAGCAGTGGAGCGACAGACTGTTGTACATGCTACTGGTTTATTAAGTCCATGCAAAAATTCATGTACATGAAAAGTAGACAATAAAGTATGAAAACATATTGAGATGCTTTCATTGTCCATAACATGATATCTTTTGCTACAGTAGCTCTCTTAAAATTTTTATAGATAGTAAATACTTATTTTAACACAGGATGCTTATCTGCCCCAACGGCTTTTAGACAAATTGATGTACATCTACAATTATGTGGAGATGGCGAGAGTCACTGGTGTGCCTATTTCTTTTCTACTTGCCAGGGGACAGAGCATTAAGGTTTTACCTTTTGATTTTTTTTCCTTTGGTCCAATGGATTTTTTTTTTTTGGAAGAAAGTACTAACCTGCTGATTAGGATTGCTTATTGTATTTCAGGTCCTTTCTCAGCTCCTTAGGAAGGCAAAGCAAAAGAACCTTGTTATTCCAAACATAAAAGGACAGGGATCTGGACAAGAAACATTTGAAGGTGCAACTGTAAGTTTGCAATAACCTCAGCAAACATGTTTAACATTTTTAAGGAAAGTTCCATTGGTAATTAATGATGAGATTTTTACACTGTGTCTCCACTCTCCATGAAAATGTTCCATGCTGGCATTGTACTTCTAACTCCAGAGGCAAAATTGGACAACATCTAACAAAATTAAAAACTGGAAAATGTCCTGCATACCTGTCCAAACTGGAAATATTTCATTTAAAAGTGGGAAATTTGATAGCATGCCTCCCCTGCTTTGGCACTAGACTTCTTTCCTAATCATGTCTTGGGAAATGTAATAACTGGTACGATTGTGCTTTTAATCCTACTTTGGTTGGGACAATAGATTATTGTACAATCTGTACTGTACTATTTGTGTCATGGAATTAGTTTATTGAAGTTGGTGGAGTTGTCTGATATGTTACTTGAATGGTGAAATAAGTTCATTGTGCATAAATTTTTTATTGGTCAATTGTTTTTATACCTTTTGGCAAAAAAATGGTTTTAAACCAAAAATTTTAGTAATTTCTGTATATTGATGATGTCATAACTTATTTGATTGAAGTATGTAAGTGATTGAGTAATTTATCACATTCATTCCTGGTGACACTCTCTATTTTTTAATTAGTTTCTTGTATTCTTAACAATTGAGGTAGAAAATGAACATGACACTGATGAGACTTTTCAAAATCTTCAGGTTTTAGAAGCAAAGGCAGGATTTTATGAAAAGCCCATTGCAACCTTGGACTTTGCTTCTCTGTATCCATCCATCATGATGGCATACAACCTTTGCTATTGTACCTTGGTGAAACACTTATTTTAACCCTTCTTGGTTTTTAACTTGGTTGCAAAAGTCTGAATCAAATCTGCAGTTTGATAACCATGGAGATATTTATTCGATAAGCTAAAAGTATCTTACCTAATCCTGGTGTTCTGTTGGTGCATGTGAAGGTGACACCAGAGGATGTGCGTCAAATGAACTTGCCAGCAGATAGTGTTAATAGAACTCCCTCTGGTGAAGTTTTTGTGAAGCCTGGTTTACAGAAGGTATACTGTTTCTCTGGAATGGTTTTTCAAACTAATATCCTGAAGAATAAGGTCCTTGGATAGATGGTGTAGCTTTTTTTTTAATTATATTGAAATAGAATGAACACAGTAGCTATGTTCTGATATCAGGGCATACTTCCTGAGATTCTTGAGGAGCTATTAGCTGCCCGCAAAAGAGCAAAAGCCGATTTGAAGGTGGATTGTGATCTTATGTTTCTGAAAAGTTTGTAATCAATGTTAATCCCATTGATGTGCTTCATTTGTGTTTAATCTTACATTGGATATTCATTATGCTCATTTTATGACAAATTCATGTTGGTTCTCAAAATTTTCAGGAAGCCAAGGATCCCTTAGAAAGGGCTGTACTGGATGGCCGACAGCTTGCTTTGAAAGTAATCGACTACTTTCTTTCTCATTTTGGGAATGCAAGTTTTTTAGGTTGTAAGAAAGCTAATGACTTTGGTTTCAAATCCCTGAATTTTGTTCTCCTTTTCAGATAAGTGCAAATTCTGTTTATGGGTTCACTGGGGCTACAATTGGCCAATTACCATGTTTAGAAATATCTTCAAGTGTCACAAGCTACGGTAAAATTCCTTTTCAGGTTAAATGATTCTGTACTTGAAAATTTTTTTCTTTCTAAATTTTGATTGATTGCTATATGTTTTCTTGTCAATGCATTTCTGGTGTTCAAAAAAAAAACATTAATAATAAATTTTCATATCATGAATCTGGTCAGTTTTAAAGAAATCATTTGTTATATGTCTAGGTCGACAGATGATTGAGCATACAAAAAAGCTTGTTGAAGAGAAATTCACAACAATGGATGGCTATGATTATGATGCAGAGGTATATTTGGTTAATTTGTGTTGCATCACCTTAGGCTTCACAGATCCCTCTAGGTTAAAAGATAATTTAGGCAGGTGTCCATAGGCCTATGGAGTTTCTCCTCGCCATTGGACAGATTTCAAATCTTCAACTGATGCATCAGCCTGCTGATTTTGGTCTTGTAGACACTTCCCTTCAATGTCAAACCAGTACCCTAGAATTTGCATGAATATGTAAATTTTAAGTTTCTAATTAGATGTGATTGGTAATAAGTCATCTGTGATGACCACTTCAGTGCCAAGCTCCTCTGCATCTATATTGTTGTTTTAAACATTATCTATGCACTAAGAAAATCTGGTCTACAACATCATTTTTGTTATATATAATTAAATTTTCTTGCCTGTCAGGTGGTATATGGAGACACTGATTCTGTGATGGTACAATTTGGTGTGCGAACTGTAGAAGCTGCGATGAAATTAGGAAGGGAAGCAGCAGAATACATTAGCGGCACATTCACAAAGGTACTCAGAGAAGTTAAATGCAAATTTAATTTATTATTATCTTTTATTGACTTTGTTCTCACATAGTCCTACATGCCACTTGTGCCCCAGCTTAGTGTTGACCATAATCATAGCCCATGTACTAAGGGAGAACCAATCCAATAAAACATCCAACTTCATAAAATGGTTAGAACTGACATACCAAGAAGTCAGGGCTTGGTGTGTAGAAAATGTCATATTTGTTTTCTTACATATTGTGAGTTATGTCCATATCATTGGAAGGCTGTATCAAGTTCTTTATTAAGCACTTAACGTTAACTATTGTTCAATCCTATTTGGATGATGGTAAATTCTTTGTTCTTGTGCTTGCAGCCCATCAAGTTGGAGTTTGAGAAGGTCTACTTTCCATACCTACTGATTAGCAAGAAGAGATATGCTGGATTGTACTGGACAAATCCTGATAAATTTGATAAAATGGACACCAAAGGTATGAACTATGAATGAAGACTTGCTGCGTGGCATGAATAACTTATGTCAAGCTTGCCTCTAACATTCTGTCATCAACTGATAGGCATTGAAACAGTCAGAAGGGACAACTGTTTGCTAGTGAAAAACCTGGTAACTGAATGCCTCCACAAAATATTGATCGATCGGGATATTCCTGGTGCTGTGCAGTATGTCAAAAATACCATATCTGATCTACTCATGAATCGTATGGATTTGTCTCTATTGGTTATAACAAAGGTATGGACAATATCCATCTGTGAAACCTCTGCTTACCTGCTATATTATCAAAATGCCAGATGAGAATGAATTGATCCAATGCTTTCTCTCACTGCTAGGGTTTGACAAAAACAGGAGATGATTATGCTGTGAAAGCTGCACATGTTGAGCTTGCGGAACGAATGCGAAAGGTTAGAAACTCTTTGGTAAAATTTGCTTGGTAATTATCTTAGTACATTATAGTAATAGTCCATGTTGTCAACATGCTTGTTGTGGTTAATGGTTTATTATCTCTCAAAACGTTAATATGCTGTATTTCATGTTAGGCATGATTAGACCCGTGCCCTATTTGGTTCAAACCGAATAAATCGACCGAACCGAAACCGAATAATCGATTTGGTTCAGGTTATTCGGTTTTTGGTTCGGTTCGATTTTGAAAAATAGAAATTTTAAAATTTAGTTTCGGTTTCGGTTTTTAATTTTGAAAAACCGTAAAAATCAAACTAAACCGAATTATATATTATATATAAATACATAATATTGGTTTTGGTTTTGGTTTTTTATTTTAATTTAAATATATTTAAATTTAAACTAAAAAAATAAAATCGGTTTAAATTTTCGGTTTTTGGTTTAAACCGAACCGAACCGAATATTTCGGTTCGGTTTTAGTTCGGTTTTAGTTCGGTTTTTATAGTATTCGGTTCGGTTCAGTTTTTGAATTTTTAAAACCGAAAATTTCGGTTCGGTTTATTCAGTTCAATTCGGTTCGGTTTTGAATTGAATGCACAGCCCTAGGCATGATCTTTATTATTTGCCTCTCCTTTGAAATCCATATATTTAGGCATGGCCTCTGAGGTTCCCATTGGTGTTGAGGTATTTGGAGCCAATATGTGTACATGATAATGTTTTTGGATGGAGTATATAAATTTAATGTTACTCTGTCACAAGGTTAGAATTGTATCAACTTGGAAGAGTTAGGTGAAGAGTCATTCTGAACTTCAAAATAAACATGAGTACATGTGCTTATCCCAATTTTCTTTGCTTGTTCATAGCATTCATGGACCTAATAGTTTCCCAGAGTTCTGTTTCTTGACCTGGTAGCTTTCTTCTTGTTCAATCAACATTTCCTTGTATATGATGGTTTTTACTGAATAGAGGGATGCTGCCACTGCTCCAAATGTTGGAGATCGTGTTCCTTATGTCATAATTAAGGCTGCAAAAGGCGCCAAGGTATTTCAGGTCCCATCTATGCCAATTAGTTTTCGAGTTTGTGTTTCTGCTGAATTTGTTACTGCAGGCCTATGAAAAGTCAGAAGATCCAATTTATGTTTTGGAGAACAACATTCCAATAGACCCACAATATTACCTTGAAAACCAAATTAGCAAGGTTGGTTATCAACCGCTGCTTTTATGGATAGTCCTTGTTTCATCAACCTTATTACAACTTCCTGTGATAAATGATTTGCAGCCACTTCTGAGAATATTTGAGCCGATCTTGAAGAATGCAAGTAAGGAGCTTCTTCATGGAAGTCACACCAGAGCTGTATCTATTTCAACTCCCTCAAATAGTGGCATAATGAAATTTGCCAAGAAACAGCTTAGCTGCCTTGGATGCAAAGCAGTGATCAGGTACCACTCCGAAGTACGAATATTTCTTCTAAGCAACATACTGTCACACGAATTAGTGATGACCTTTTTTTTTTGTTCATCTTATGCCTGATTGCAATTGAACACGTATGATAATTTGGTTAATAGAGGTTCTAAGTGAAAACAATTGCTTACTATTGAGTTCAACTGTTTGTCTTGAGATGCAGGGGATTAGTTACACTCCTCAACCCTACATGTGCCAAGATTGTAGGAAGTTTTTTTTTCCTCTAGAGTTAATGACTTGCCGTTACATTTGTTTTGTTTCAGCGGTCCTGATCAAACACTTTGCTCTCATTGCAAAGGCAGGGAAGCAGAACTATATTGCAAAACTGTGGCAAATGGTAGAGCTTGTTTATTGTCCTCGATCTGTGAATTTTTTGGCCAAATTATAGCTGATTTTATGGACTGGGACCTCATATCCTGTGTTTAATTAAATTTCATTCTTATGAATACTTTGACATCTTATGCTTCCTTGTATGGAATGTTTTAGTGTCCGAGCTGGAGAAGCTTTTCGGAAGGTTGTGGACTCAATGCCAAGAATGCCAAGGATCTCTTCACCAAGATGTGCTGTGTACAAGGTTCTCTCTCTCTCTCTCTCTCTCTCTTCCCCCCTCCTATCTATCTCTCTTTCTGTGTGTGGAAATGTGAGTCCATCTTGCCTCCTGATTTTGACAGCCGGGATTGCCCAATATTCTACCGGAGGAAGAAGGCACAAAAGGACATGGCTGAAGCCAAGACACAGTTAGAAAGATGGAACTTTTGAGTTGCGCCCGGTATTTTGATCACTGAGCTCGATACTTTTCTCATGGCTACCTTGTTAATTATGTCATCCAGAATCCAGATGCATTCAACAAGCTTTACAGTGATTGGATCGTGGCTACACTATGTTTAGCCTAATGTTTATTGGAGCAAATGCCACCCGGGCTCACCTGCTGATAAATTCAGTGTTCTACTAACGGCTTGTGAAAGCTGTGCATGAGTTCTTGTTGCATATTCAGAATCAGAGGATCTGAGCAATGGCAAATACAACGTTGGTGATTACTAGTTACTGCTTCTATGCCAGATTCTGTTGGATAACATTGACTGATGACCAATAGGATGTTTGCTGTCGATGATTGGTTTCTTGTATATTGCAATGGTAGCTATTTGAGATCCTAGTTTTTAAGTAAGAATAAACTAATGACAGTTTTGCGTTTGTCACATAACAATGGCAATATATGCAGGAAAACCGTGCATATCCAGCGACACATCCAGCGAGCAACACGAGAACAGAAGGAAAAAAATCAAAACAAAGTAAATAGTCAACGGGTTAGATCAGATGGAAAATTTTGAGTTTGGCCTGGGCTCAATCTTACAACATTCAACTCCAGCCAGCCCATTGAAAGTCCACTAAAAAAATACATCAAATGTCAATCCAGCAATCTGCTAGGATTACTACAAGGGCCACATAAACAATGCAATTTTACTATTGTAACAGGGCGCTTGCTTCCATCTCCTTGGGCCGCCACATTGTCTTCTGCACGCACAACAGTCCCTCGTTATCCTTTGAATAGGAAAGTTGGATTTCCCAATGCAAAGTTGTTGCCATGTTTTCAATTTCGGTAACAACCTCCAACTTGTCTCTAACAATCAACTTCCCTCCAGGTCTGAGTATCCGGTCCACCTCTGCAATCACAGGCAACAATTTGCACCTGCAAGAGGATCTTGAATGATTAACAAGAAATGGGGGCAGGATTCTGTCAAGAGTTTATATTGGAAAAAATTGAAACTAAAGCAGTTGCTGACCTCTTCTGGAGCACAGAAAAAAGTTGATCAGCATGAAGAAGATCATATGATCTTGGGTATGTGCTGAAGGATTCACACCAATCGTGATATATTCCAAACAATCCCCTCTCATAGATAATGTGGAGAGTGTCAGGTGCATCAATTGGAACCACATTCATAACCCACACTTTCATGTCAAGTAAAGCCGCAGCAAAACTGCACAGGAAAAATATTACAGAATTGATTAGTTAAAACTGAAACAGGAGAAATTCCAGGTATAAGAGCTCTTCATGGAACGATCTGATTCCTGGAAACTCTCAACACCCAGTAAACATCCACTCACTCAGGAACTTCACACACAGTTGTTTCCTCACATTCTCAGAACAGATGGAGATTGGCCTACAGTCCGATTCTTGAGAAAAACCTACAGGCTGTAAAGTGGAGGGCAAAGCATTTGGTTCGTAACAAAGGTCGCATTCCTCCAAACAGCCAAGCCTACGCAGTTCATCTCTCTAATTTGAACATGTGTGGGCAAGATTATAGTGAAAAAATGGCAAACCTAGCAGTTTTCTGTATCATCATGCAGCTAATCAGCGAAGTTCATAACCTGTATGTGAACTAAAACACATTGAGAAAAAATAGTTGAACTGCATAAAAATTAGAATCAAATTGTGGCTAAATTGCACATATTTCTTCTAAAAAGCTATTTGACATACAAGATATGCACTGCACAAGATAATGAGAAAGGAAATACAACCAGCATACTGGAAAAAGGTGAGAAGAAAAAGATCAGCTTACCCCCCATAGACAGCTCTCATATCCATGATGTTCCTCACAGTAGACCAATCAATCCCCATTCCATTCAAATACGACTTGCTTACAACATGCTTCCAGTGCTCATAGTCTGCTTTAAAGTCCTCTGGTGAAGGTTTACTATAAACCCCAGACTGAGGATTTTTCAACCAATAAGGAATCTTCTTCAACCTTCTTGGCCACATTTCTGGCCAGTGTGATCCACGCTCTGCAGGATCTACAGGCAATCTATGCATACATGCTTGCAAGGAGATATTCCTGCATATGGAACATATATGGTTCATTCTTAGTGGACATGTGGATCAGATAATGACAGAAACACAAAATTGATAATTTGAACTTTAAACACTGAATGAAATTTTACCAGGCTGCATTAGGATCATCAGATTCTTGGCAAAGTGGAGGGTCATTTGCCTTTCTTTTGTCATAACATGTATTATCAAGAGGCTTTCGGTATATTGCCATGCCAACACCGTTTTTGGAGTCCTTTGTTTTCTTCGCCAGATCCCAGCACATGGATTTTGTCACAGCAGACATTGCTGGAATCAATGTCCATAGAAACAACAGCTTAGAGCTCTATAAAGATCTTCTGTTGGTGCTATTGCACTTTTTACAAGTTCTGGGATAGTTATGATGGCTATATGGGTACGGATATTAGCTTCAATGTAGGATGCTTAGCTAAGCTTTAATACCTGGCTTAGGGGCTGTTTGGATCAATTCCAAACAGCTTCCCCCAATTCTCTCCCATTTGATTGGAATGATACTATTCGGGATTTAGGAATTGACATTTCCAACAATTCCGAACAATGACATTTGAATTCCATTTCTAAAAAAATAGAATTTGTAATTCCGGTTCGGAATTGGGTAAGACCTACATTTATTTGGGTAAATTAATATGAAATTTCTATATATTTTTTTAATTCAACCATTAATATTATTTTTAAAAAATAAACTATTTTTTAAAAAAAAAAATCATATGAAAATTTTTTTTTTCTACTCATTAATTTTTTTACATATTTTTTAAATATTAATACTTATATATTATCAATTTCTAATTTAAAATATATTTTATTGATTGAATAAATATTTTAAAAAATATTTTTTTAGCGTAAATATTTTTTAATATTTATATATATTTTTAATAACAAAATATGTTTTATTAATTTATTTATTAAATATTTAGATTTTTTAAAAAAATAGATATGAATAAAATAAAAAAAGTAATTTTATTTATTTGAAAATAATTTATTTTTATTTCCAATCCAAACACCGAAATTCACGAAATTGACAGAATTGATAATTTCTTAACTTTACTTCAAAACATATCCAAATACCGAAATTATCAATTCAGCAAATTCTCTCAATTTCCCGTAATTGACCAAATTGACAATTCCCTCGATTCCAAATCGGAATTGATCCAAACGGCCCCAGTCTTAGCACCACCAAAACATGTTCAGTTTGATGAATACAAATGGGAAATTAAAAAAACAAACTTCATGTTGTTTAACTTGAGATCTTTTTAAGCAAAGAAGATTTAATCTGTTAAGAGCAATAGGTTTGCTAAGCTCATATAGCCATATCTATAGCACTACCAACTTATCAGTGTTTGGGTGAAGAGAGAGCAAAAGAAATAAAACCCTGCTCAATTGCATCTATTCACTTAAAAAAATTTCAGGACCAACAAACTTTTAAACAATGAATCATGAGTTAACCCTCTCCATCTCCAGATCTAACCTTTCCAGATTCCAACATCTTCTTGGCTGCTTCTGTAAACAGGAGTGGCAGACCAGATAAAGTAACCACCAGGTCGCAACAACCGGTTTAGCTCCAACAAAAGCATACCACCTGTTGAGCATCATGAAAACAATAAAGAAAAAAAAGACTGCAAGCAAAAGTTAAAGGAACAAAAAATATTCTCCATAGAAAATTACCTTCAATGTGCCATGGTACCCGACAACGAGCACAGTGAACAACATCAAATACCCTGCTGGGGAAGGCAAGTCTCTTCGTGCCCATTACAGCTAATATTGCTGGAATTCCTCTTTCAAGAGCAAACTGCACCTGAGCTTCATGCTCATCTTTAGGAGCAAGTGACATGGTAAGTGTATCTCTATCAAAAAGATATCCTCCAAAGCTTGCCACTCCACAGCCAACATCCAGTACAACACGACTTTGTTTACCCCAAGCTATATCAGGTAGTTTCTGCAAAATAAACATCATGAGATTTAGGGGCAGTGACCACGAAAGTTGAAAATTCCGTTAGCAGGTTTTGAAGATACAAATATACGCTATTGCTGGATAAAATTACAGTGTAAAAGTTCTTCCAAGTTAAATTAGATTGACAGGAGTCATAAACAATAATTAACTGCATCATGTTTAAACTTTCAACAATAACAGATAGAACAATATCTGACTAAGCACAAGGCATTGAATGACCATATGATACATGAAAACGATAATTTCACTATAACCAACTACTCAACATAGACTTGAGAAGGGTAGAAGTAAACCTCCTGGATCTGATCAATGTAGTAGAGTGCACCACTCTTGAACTGAGTTCCGCCACCAGGAAAAACAAGATACTCTCCAGACACTTTAACCCAATTTTGATGCCCCTTAATTTCAGCAAGCTTTGTATGAGGGACATTTGCATACCATACCTGGATATGTATGGGTTTAACATAAAGATGATAATTAAAAAATGGAGCTTTTGCTCAAGGAGATAAAAAGCAGCATAGTCCAGACTCAGACTGAAGCCGGGTTGAGTCTTAGAGCTGGGTAAGTTCTAAAATACAAATGATTACCTGGTTCCTGCTTTTTGGCCATTTTACCGGCTGTTTGTACTGTTCTGGAAGAGGAACGAGACAGGATGGAGCCTCATCTGGACAGTGTCTCTCTCGATGTTCATAATGCTTTGTGGTTCTAAGCTTCCTGATAGCCGCCTCATTGTCCAGGCAGGGGATAAAATCTGCTCCAGCGGGTGTATTACAAAGTTTCCAGTTGAATTCAAAGGTCTGCCCATTGGGAGAAGAAGAAGCTTGAACCTTTTTCTCATTACTTGACTCAGATGCTTGTGTAGACCATGCCCCATTCTGGGTATCGGTCTCATGTAGAAGCTCTGACTGGGCGCCATCAGGAAAAACCTCACTTGAAGTTTGGTCCTTCGGCTGTTTCCCAAGATTATTCCCACCAGAACTTCGTTCACTGTCAATTTCTTTGTGTTCATACTCCTTATCATTTGTTTGACGTCCATCCTGTATCATATTACCATCAAACTTCATGTCTTGCTGCATCTCATTGTTCGCAGCTTGATCAGACTTCTCTTCTAACTGCTTGTCTAATACGTTATTTACATCAGCAGAAGAACTTTGCTCTGTCTCATGCACCTCGTTGTTGACTTCTTTTATTTGTGTTGTGTTTGCCTCCTGCATATTGTTGGCATTTTCATTGGAAATTTGTCTAATGCTCTTCATCGGCATGTCATTTGCAGTTCCATCAGAAGTTTTCTCCGAGCCTGAGCCCTTCTCTCCAACACCTGCATTCACTTGGCCACCATCAAGACTTGAATTCTCTCCTTCTTTATTTGCTCCAGCACCTTGTGCATTGTCTGGTGAGCTTTTGGTTGTTTCTAATGGAGTGTCAGGATTTCCTTCATTCAAATTAATATTTACTTCATTGCTTACATCCTTTTGGTCTACGTCTCCAGCTATATCATTCTGGCTATTCTTGAACCCCCCAGAATCAGTCTCCAAAACTTGGTCTTTTCCCTTGCTTCTTGTGTTTGTCAGACTCATGTATGCTGGAGCCATGTTCGATGGCATCATTATCCAAAGCGCCATCAAGCAAACACCAACAAATACTCCAACAGTAACTGGAGAACAACAGGAGAGGAACCTCCTACTGTCCGTTCTCAGGGTTTTCCCGACAGCCATCTATTCTTCTCACTTACAAACAGTCCTTGAAAAATACGTCTGGATAATCCAACGAAGACAACAAGCAACATAAGTGGCAAGAAAAAAGGCAACAAACTTAAGAAGTCAAACTCCATATCATCAATTGCAAGTGCTGAAAGTCACTAGAATTTCATCAAAAAATAGGTTTTGCCGATAATCTTTGTCATTTCTACTATGATCCTACTATAATCATCAAACCAACAGTTCCTGGGACATAAATCTTCAAAAGTAGGAGAACAAGAGCTACCAACTGAATGGATTCAGAATCAATTGACACACAAAATCAATCAAATGGCAAATTGAAACGTGGAATGGCATCAATGAGAAGAATAAAATTCAGATTTCAAGTTCCTAGCAGATAAAATTATCGCACAGAGAAATGCTGTCAAGTCGAGAATGCTCACAAGAAATCAAATCATGAGCATATAAAAAGCATCAAAAGATCGATCAATTCATCGAAAATCTTGAAAAAATAGCCAAAAAATCGAACAAAAAAACGCAGATTCACAGTAGCACAAATCACAAGCAATGGAGCTTAGACGTACCGAATTCCGGTTCGAAACTAGAGGAGATTTTCAAATCTATCGCGAGGAATAGACCGAGGATGAGTCGATGGAGAAAGATGCTTTCATTTTGCTTTATTTTATCCAAATAAAAGCAATATCCTGCTGGGAAATTCCTTTTTTGCTTTTTTTTGTGTGGGTTTAATGGCGCCGAAAGGCGTAGGAAAAAGTAGGCAAATAGGGCTGGAGCACCGTTCACCTGCCTAGGGATTTGTGTGCATTGATTACACGCATATCGAAGCTCAATTGACGAAAGGGATCGCGTCCTACGTTTCCGTCGTAGGACATGTCTCGCATCAAATGAATTCGTCATAATCAGGCGCTCTGTTTCTGATTTTATTTTCTCCGCCGGAATTCTGCGGTTTCAGCGACGGCCAAGGGGCGGACCAGGTGCAGAACGGGTCGGATTTCGGGTTTCGGTCGAAACAACCGATAACCCGAAGTGCAATGACGGTTTCAGGTTTCGGGCCAAGCTGTCCCTTATCGGATCTTTGGGTCCAGCTGTGACCCCGTGAAATGACAAGGAGAAAATACCAAGCGTCCCCAAGCAATTTTTTGTGCTCGTTGTTCAATTCCAACGTGTTCCGTTGGCCAAGCAACTGGCCCCCTACGTGCTCTGTCTTTTACATATAACCCCTTGAAAGTAATGAAATGAGAGCCTAAGTGTTGAGAAGGAGGCGAGTTTGGCGACAATTCCAAGGAGTTTCTTGTAAACACTATTTTTAATGGCGGTCGTATCCACAGAGTCACAAGCAGAAACGAAGCTATCAGCCAGTGAATCTTCGAAGGGTTTGCAGAGAGCAAAAAGCTGGCCAACGAGCTCCGGAGGGATAGTCCCACGGAGATGTGCTTCTTGCCCACGTGCCTTGATTCGTATGCATTTTATATCCGGATCCCAAGATCAAATTGGCGAGCGAGATCTGGTCCTGCCCATTTCGCGAAGGACCAGCCCACCCAGATGGACGTGTGCTTGCCCGTGGCCCCTTGCCGCATGGGTGCTTCCAGCACTAGCATTTCTACTTTATGTAGTCACTGTGAACTTCGTTACAATAGCCATTGTCCTCTCACAGGTTGATGTCTTACCCTCCGGCGCCGAAGAACAGAGACGGGAGCTCCGTCGGCGTCACCAATGCTGCCCGCCGGAGAAACAAGCGCGTGGTTCCTCGTAGAGGGAGCATCAAACGCCGCATTATCGCCGCTTTGGCTCACAAGATGGTTCGGACTGCTCGTCGCGTTGCGCAGTTCACAGTGTTTGATCGCTGCCACAGTGAGCATTTGGCAATGAAATGACGATGCTAAGCTGGTTTAATCTCGGGTTTTTATGTTGTTTTTGTGGTAGAAGGGAGTTGTATCTGGTACGAGCTCTTGTCTTCTTGTCCGTTACGGTGATGTGACTAAAATCAGCCCATCGGCTCGTTCACTTTTGTGTGCACGGGAGTGATGACAAAGTTTAATTCAAGGATTTATGGTGGGATTTCAGGTTTCGGACCCAACGAAATCAATATGTTCCGTTCGTTTCAGCCTTTTTGATTTCGGCCGAAATATTTTTTTAAATTATTAATTAAGTGTTAAGTAGAATTTGACTATATTTTGACTGTACTTTGATTTCGAATTAAAAATACGATAAAATATTGAAAAAAATTTACAAAAAATTAAAAAATTAGGAATGAATTTATACTTAATTTTATCATAATATTAAATATTATTTTAGTTAATTAAAATTAATTTTGATAGTTAATCACTGATATAGTCTACTTTTAATATATATTAGTGTATTAAAAAACATACAAAAAATAATATAAATATAATTAAAAGTTAAAAATTAACATAAGCACATTTAACTTTTCATTAAAATGTACTTCACACATACATAATTTATAAATTCTAAGATAATACAACTAATCATCATAATCATCATCAGTTGAGTTTGAAAATAATATATGATAAATAATATGAATATGATTAAAAAATAAAAATTAACATAAGCAAATTTAACTTATTATTAAAATATAATCAATATATACATAATTTATTAAATATAATGTAATACAATTAACCATTATTATCATCAGTTGAGTTTAAAACATTTAGATGTAGAATTATTAATTCAGTACCTGAATGATCCAGATGAACATTTATAGACATACGAGAACAACTAACTCTGCACAATCTTGTGACAACGATTCACATGAGGGTAAGACTGACATAATTTTTTTTGCCTTTACTTTCGGTGGAACGACCATTCACACATACACATTAACAAAAAAATCAACATGTTTCGATCAAAATCATTTTCATTTCAGTTTCAACAAAAAAAAAATTTATTAATTATATTTTGACTGAAATTTAACTTTATTTCAATTATTTTTTAACTTCAAATTAAAAAAATATAATATATTTAAATTTTTTAAAAAATAATGAATAATGACATAAATAATATTATGTATGTGAACAGTATCTGATAGAAACAGATAAGGACGTCAAAATCAAATTAGCGATAACGCTAGCTCCAGTGTAAGACCGACCTCAGCTTATGGGAGTACGGGTCAAGTTGGTGAGGGCGCGAGATAAGCGAGGAAGCGGCAGCAGTTAAGCAAGTGCACAGGGCCCTTAGGCTCGGACACGAAGCTGGCACACGAGCTTCCCCCCCCCCCACCCCACCCCACCCACCCCACCCCAGCGGCAAGCTCCCGCCCGCACTTGTTGGTGAAGATGAACAGTAATGAATAATAAATCTTAACCGAAATCCTAAAATAGGGTTTCGGTTCGGGACCAGTCGAAATCGAGTCGTTCGGCTGAAACGGCTTGATTTCGATTGAAACGTAAAACCATGGTTTAATTCATTTCCATTGAGAAAATTGATCCTATCAAATTTTTTTAGGTGAAAAAAATAAAAAATAATAGGCAGAAAAATCATTATCTAGTATTTTTTTATTCTTTGAAGTATCGCCAATATTGTTATTTATTTTTTTTAACGTGAGTAATAGCCAATTCATGTGGATTAAAAATAAAATAAAAAAATTCAACAAAGGACGAGTTCCGTTTGCCTTGGTTTGTCTTGGAATCTTTTGCGTTTTCGGTTCAGACTTCAAGCAAGGCACGCCCGTGTCTAACAAAAAACCAAAATGTTTACCAGAGAAGAAAAGTTCCAGGGAAGTTTATGAAAAAACCCCTGTATTTTTCTGTATCTGTGGGTAGTCCTTTGTATGAAATGTTGGGAGCTTTGGTTGGTCCACAACATGTAATTACGGCTGCCTATTCGATTTAAAATCAAACTGAACTAAATAGAATGAATAAAAAAATTTATTTTTAAAAATTTAAAAATCGAATTAAAATATTTCTGTTCGGTTCGATTTAAATCGAAAATCAAAATTTTAAACCGATTTTTAAATTTTTTAATTTAAATTCAATCATATTCAAATTTAAATTAAAAATCAAAATCAAAACTAATATTATATATATATACACATTTAATTCGGTTCTATTCGGTTTTTACTATTTTATTAAATTTAAAATTAAAATCGAAATTAAATATTAAAATTTTTTATTTTAAAAATTAAACCAAACTAAAAATTAAATAAATCGAATCAAATTAATTATATAATTTTAATTCGATGATTTATTCGGTTAAAACCGAATAATCCACACCTCTAAATGCAACAGTGCAATCAAGGCAACTAGCCAGTCAATTCAAGCAGCATCAGAGTTCCATAGATGTGTTTTTGTTAAATCTTTCGTGATGCTGCAGGGGCATAAATGCAAAAAACCCCGAAATGGCCTTTAATATTTTATTATTAAATTAATCGGTTCTAGAGATCTCCAGCTGGCAACCGATTCAGTACTTGCGGTCAGCCGGCGGCTTCCAACAACCCATTAAGAACCGTCCTGCGGTATATTCAACGCCTCTCTACACGTGTCATCTTTCCATTGGCTCGTTTTCAGATTAGGTGTCCCCGACACTGTGGCCAACGTATTATTGATAGAATTTCTCAAATAGAATGCGAGTGTACCCTCTAGCCTCACCCACCATACCAAAACCTCCGCCCGCGCCGCCATGGCCGAGCTCCTCTCATCGTCTTCCATGGCCTGCCTCGGCGCCTCCGCGCATCCCCCCACCTCCCGGCCGGCGGCGATGGCCCGATCTGCTCTCCCTCCTCTCCCGCTCCGGCGATCCGCCGCCATCCGATCATTTCTTCGCCTTCCCTCCGCCCTCCGATCGTCTCGGTTTTCGTCTGTCATCCAGCGCGGCGCGCTGAGCTCTTCTCCGGGCGCCGGCGCGGCCGCTGCAGTGGCGGCAGTCTCGGATCCTGCTCAATTGAAGAGCGCGAGGGAGGATATTAGGGACTTGCTGAAGACTACCTTCTGTCATCCCATTCTGGTTTGCTTTTCGTCGCCTTCTTCTCGATCTCTGGTCCATTTTTCGTTGATGTGAGATTGTTATCATGGATCGCTTGCTATCTGATCGGAGCTTATATTTTTCGTATTTATTTGTTTCGTGACCGTGCTATAAATTCGTACTCAGTTAATAGATGAATGATCTTCAGTTGAGGATTAAGGAAATCGAAGGCCTACTCATGGATCAAAAATTTGTGATTACGCTGATTTCCTTGTCGATCTCATTTCTATTTTCGGCCTTGTTGTTAGATTGTCGATTTGGATTAAAAAAGTTTGATGTAGGAAATCTGTATATGCTACCCAGTGGTCAAGATTTATCGGCAAGCACCATCTATCAATGATTTCTTTGTTTAAGTGGTCGAAGTATCAGATTTAATCAGAGATGGTTAAGCATAAGATAACGTGTGGGCTTAAGGCTGCTAGGGTGATCATTATTAGTTGAACAAAATTATTTACTACTGTTGAAACTATTTGCTGATCGAGTGGATGAGATTGGTTGAGTGATCCAGTGGCTTTATGGTATGGTACTTGCGTATACAACAAGTCCCTAAATCAGCATAGTTCAACAGTAGAGAATCAAATTTTATAAAGAAATTACTTGATGCCAAATTGATCAATGATTAAGTAGATCTTCAATGCTTTCAGATTCGATTGGGTTGGCATGATGCTGGTACATATGACAAGAATATTGAGGAGTGGCCACAAAGAGGTGGAGCTAATGGAAGCTTGCGTTTTGAAATAGAATTGAAGCATGCTGCCAATGCTGGTATTGTTTTTTTGTGCCCTTCAGTTAAAATAGTTGTTTGTTTGCTATATATGATCACATACTTGACAGTAAGA
This sequence comes from Trichopus zeylanicus subsp. travancoricus, assembly GCA_005019695.1. Classification (NCBI taxonomy): domain Eukaryota; kingdom Viridiplantae; phylum Streptophyta; class Magnoliopsida; order Dioscoreales; family Dioscoreaceae; genus Trichopus; species Trichopus zeylanicus. The sequence goes on from RXID01014443.1 coordinate 574,465, forward strand.
ATCTGGACTTGTTAATTTGGTATAGGTCTGGTCAATGCTCTGAAGCTTATTCAGCCTATCAAGGACAAGTATGCAGGCATTACATATGCCGATCTCTTCCAGTTAGCCAGTGCTACAGCTGTGGAGGTACATTCTCTATGACAGGTTCATGCATACACTATAACAGAAAAATGGGAAACTAGTTGTGCATCTAATGGGTCAATTGACTTGTGTAACATCATTGTTATCTCTCAGGAGGCTGGTGGTCCAAAAATCCCCATGAAGTATGGAAGAGTTGATGTTACTGGACCTGAGCAGTGTCCTCCAGAAGGGAAGCTTCCTGGTAGACATCTTCTGCATGCTTCACATTTGCATATTCTCTTGCTGTTGCTTCTGGGAGTTTAATGGTGTCTAGCACTTCAAGTGCATTCTGCTAATTTGTCAAGTGTTCAGAGATCCAAGTTATTAGGGTCATTCTGAAATACTATAGTTTCCAGTAGATGCATAATCAATTACTAAAAATCGGATCCTAATTAAACTGATATTTACTCTGGTAACCTGGTAACTTGTAGAGACTACAAGCTCCTTGTATTGTCAGTTTTTGCTTGCTTAACTACCAATAGCTTATGACTCCATAAAGTAAAAACTTTGAAAATATTCAGCTTGTACCCTGCTCCTTTGTATCAGCATTCCTGCATTCTTGATACATCTTTCATATCAGTTACTATTTTTGTTGCAATTTTTGTTAAGATGCTGGTCCACCTTCACCTGCTGATCATTTACGGGAAGTATTTTACAGAATGGGTCTTGATGACAAGGTTTATCCTCATCACAAATGCTTCTACCTTATTTTAGTAATTCCACTAGAAATTTTTCTGTTAATAGTATATGATTGTCACTTGTAGGAAATAGTAGCATTATCAGGTGCGCATACATTGGGAAGGTCTAGACCAGAGCGTAGTGGTTGGGGCAAACCAGAGACGAAGTACACGGTATGTATCCTTGATATTTCTAGTCTCCTACCTTTTGTTACCTTATTTTGGTTACATATAGCCATGTCTTGGTATGAGATATATCTTATCATTCTTCACTACAATGATGGTTTATTATCTTGTTAATCATAAGTACCACCCAAGATATGTAGAATGTGGCACCCTCTATAAGATTGTTGTTATTTTGTTTAGTTTGCTCTGTATTCTTTAAGTTTCTGGAATTACCAAATTTTTTACTTGTTAGCCATCATTCTTTTTTGGTATGTACAATTTTAGTGTTCTGGAAGACTGGAACTTCATCCTTTTCTATAGTAACAAAGACCAAGATCCTTCAGTGACTTTCCTTTTTATAAATTGCTGATTTATTTTATGGGCTAAAAACTGTCTGTGTAATATTTAATATGTTTCTTGACAGAAAGATGGGCCTGGTGCTCCTGGAGGACAGTCTTGGACGGTAAAATGGTTGAAGTTTGATAACAGCTACTTCAAGGTAAGAATATCTTATTCCTCTCTCTCTCTCTCTCTCTCTCTCTCTCCATCTGTGTGTGTGTGTGTTGGGGGGTAAAGGCAGGTGGGTAGGCGTGTCCATAAGAGCATGCAAGTTTACTGATGGTTCAGTTATAATCCACTCAGGATATCAAAGACAGCAAGGATGAAGATCTCTTAGTTTTGCCTACTGATGCTGTTTTATTTGAGGATCCATCTTTCAAGGTAAAATATGCGAATGTTATAATAGCCCCCCGACAGGTTTCTAGTCAATGTAGATGCTTCATCTCTGATAAAGTCTAATATCTGCAGGTTTATGCTGAGAAATACGCAGAAGATCAAGATGCATTTTTCAAGGATTATGCTGAAGCCCATGCTAAACTTAGCAATTTGGGTGCAAAATTTGATCCTCCAGAGGTTATACATTGCATAATATTTCTGAAAATATCTGCAAATAGTTATCGTTTGCTTTTGAATTGGAGAGCATTTATTAACTTTATTATAGAACTGATTTACAACCACTGTCGATCAGGGTATCTCTATAGATGATGACTCGAAGAGTACAGCAGCAGAGCCATTTGTTGCTGTAAAGTATTCCTCGGGCGAGGTAGGTGTTTTGGGTTGTCAATTCTATGTTATTCATAATTGTGGATGTTGCTTGCACACATGCATGCTTGACTTTTTCCATCACAAAGAAGATTTACGTGTGATGCTTTTATAATTTGCAGGATTAAAAATAAACAACGAACAGTCTTTTGTTCTGCTGCGTCTTTTAATAACCAGATGAAGCTTTACCAAGAGTGAACACTTAAAATTTTGAAACCTGTAGGTGATGAGAGTATGGAAATAAATGAGTTGTATTTTCTATTTGGGTTGCAGAGCGAACTCTCAGACGCCATGAAGCAAAAGATCCGAGCAGAATATGAGGCAATTGGAGGCAGTCCAGATAAGCCTCTTCAATCCAATTACTTCCTGAATATCATGATTTTAATTGCCGGTTTAGCATTTTTGACATCCCTGATTGTAAATTGACATCATCCTCAGTGATCAGATGCACCATTTTGTATTCAGCAAATTATGTTCTGCTGTAATTGGAATACTTATATTATTACCAAGAAAAAAGGAAACGGAGCAGCTTTAATCTACGCGGAATTATTCCCATTACACATCATTAAGCATATTTTCTAGCATTTTGGTACGCATTATAATTTAGGTTAGAGTTTGACAGAATTATCTAGCGGTGCTATAATTATTTTCAGCATAGATCATTCTTGGTCATTCAATTCTTGGGCGACTGAACTTCTTTCCAGATCACTCGTGCGTTTTTGCTCACTTGTGTGGCTCATTTTCCATCTGCAAAAGTATTGGGGGACTATGCATGGTACCTGTTCTGTCTTTCATGTGTTCAACTCCATATGACTATACAATTACATTCCATTTCTCAATAGGATTACTTGCAGGAAGGATTTATTCCAGATGACCTCCAAAATGTTATTCCTCAATTAACCTTATCTTTGTTTGTGTTGAATTTACTTCCTTGTCAGAGGTTTTGTTTGGATGACGCAGCTTTGTGCCTGACATTGTTGCCCTAGAGCATGATCTGGCCCACCTTCACAGTGCGACTATGCATGTTTTGCAAGCTTATATTTTCTTGTCACAGACAAAAAATAAGGTTAGACAAAGGCTACGCTAATCAGTAATTAGAGCTCTGACATGGGAAATTTTCAGCTATTGCCAGACCTACCTAAAATTGGTAAGTCCAGCGACTACCAGCTCAACATTCAAAATACTGCCCTGATCTCGCTGACAGAATAACGGGGCGTGGATGTCGAGTGAAAGGAATTTAGTCGCTGCTCCACATAGGACAATGGCAGATCTGAGCCATAGATGCTTAGATTTATGGTCTGGATGGATAAGAAAACCTAGTAAACCCTAGGGTTTACCCATCCTTTTGAGTCGTCGATTTGTCCTTGCTCTTGCTAGACAACGATCTAAAATTCTTCCCCTGCTTCTAGCAAGTATAGAAAGATTATTTGTACACGTTACCCCAAAATGGTTAATAAGATTTTTTACATGGAAAATATTTCAGAGGAATCTTCTTATTTGCGGGTTGTATCAAAAGACCAGCGAGGTAGACATAATAACTACAAATTTCAGGGAGTTATATGGAAGAAAAACCCTTTGAACTAGCCTAGGGAAGGAAAGGGTAGGCGGAGTACAAAAGCCAAACCTTCCAATGGAAAAAAAAAAACTGATGCAATCCACCATCAACCACAAGTTCTAAAACGTCATTTGATACTGAGAATGAGTATCAACTCTTATTCACGGTTCATACACAAGTTACATGAGCTCAAGCCCCTCATTGAAACATGATAAAGTAACCAACCAAACATGTAATTCATGATTTATGCCGTCCAATACTCGCAAGAATCAAGTTAATGATATCCCCATTGAGCAGAGCCTTCAGAAACCGCTTCCTTTTGAGCGTGTGAGGGTAGCTTGCAGGGACTTCACCTCCAAAGCTCCGATGCAGGACAGCCTTTTTGTGGCTAAATGCATCGAATGAGAACTTCCCATGGTAAGCCCCGATCGCACTCTCTCCTACCCCGCCAAGCGGCAAATTAGGGTTTGCAAGCTGCAAAACAGAATTTCAGAATGGTGATAGATCAGTGTTATTCTCAGATGCATGTCAAAAGGATATATTTCTAGATTGGGATGCAAACCAACCAAAAAAAAAAGAGGGATTGATAGAGAAGGATGATTACATGTAGGGCTGTGTCATTGATAACAAGCTCCCAGCTGATACGCTGTTCACAAACTTCTCCTCCAATTTCTTGTCCTTGGTGAAAAGACATGCAGCGAGTGGCTTCGTTCTTGATTTTATGAGATCAAAACTCTCTTCCACCTTGTCAACCTAGTACCGTAGCAGAGATGTCATAAACAGAACACAAATGTAGCTTCCGAAGTGTGGTGAACATAAGGCTTTGTTTTTTCTTTGGGGTAATTAGCACAAGGGGCTTCAAGAGTGGTTCTCACCGTAATAATTGGTAGTAGAGGACCAAATATCTCCTCCTCCGTTATCAGTGAATCTTGTGGAACATCGAACAGCAGAGTAGGTGCTATCTTCCTGAAAAGAAATCAAGAAACTGTAACATGATTATCGCTAAAATTTATCAAAACTTGAATACTACTTACAGGCCCTTTTCATCCCGCTGGCCTCCGTAAGTGATTTTGCCGTGGACCTTTTCCTCGTCCAAAATCCCTGTCAAGCGTGTGAAATGGTTGGAGTTAACTATGCGCGACAAATCTTTTGATACCAAGGGGTCCTCCCCGTGGAATTTCTCCCAAGTTACTTTTAAAGCCTCCACCTGGTCAACGAACAGTCAATTTAAATTAAATCTACGAAATGTCTCTAGAAAGATCATCGACTTAGATTTGAGACTTCTTGCCAACTTTGGAGCAAAAGATTTTGGAGTTATTATATAATCTGGAGCAATACAAGATTGTCCGTTATTGCATCCCCATTTGCCAACAGCAATCCTTTTCACTGCGACCTTGAAAACAAAAGATAGACTCGGATTAGCTTCCTGTTCTACTGTAAATCATAGAAGCGGCAACGAACACTTGATCTGTTACATCGGCTTACCTCTAGGTTGACATTTGAATCAACAACTACAGGGGATTTTCCTCCAGGCTCCAAGACCACTGGTGTCAGGTGCTTTGCTGCTGCAGCCATCACAATGCGGCCTATTCTGCTGTTACCTGGAAAGGAGAAAGTCTTCGAATCAGAGGTTGAAAAGAAGGAATCATTATGCACATTTAGGATAAGAACTATATAAAGTGAACAAGGCGTCCTATTCTACCATCACCTGGAAAGGAGAAAGTGTGGGAATCAGAAGCTAAAAAGAAGGATTGCATTATGCACACTGAGGATTAGAACCATGTGAAATGAACAGTGGAGTGCTTAAGGGACCTTATGATTAATGTCAGAAATTTTTGTTCAAGCAGAAAATATGACTTCCACTAGGAGTTGTCTTTATAGCTAATGAAACCTTGTGTCGTTAGAGCAATAAGAAAGCATAATTGACAAGAAGAGATAGAGCATGACAATTAACAGGACAGGGTATTCATAATTCTGAATTCACAGGAAGAGCTGAAAGAGCATGTGACAAACCTGTATAGAAATTTTTATCCCGCCTCTGCTCTAAAGTGCAGTTGTTTCAGCAATAGCACCCTAGACAACTTTTATCAGAGAGCTAGCCAGTGCAATTTCAGATGGCTTTAGAACAACAGCATTTCCAGCAGCAATAGCTCCAACGACAGGATCGATAGATAGTACTGATACGAACAAGAAAACACTTGCAGCTAAGGAATCATTAAAATCAATTTACCGTTTCACAGAACAAAGATTATCTCAACTAGAAGTAGCGGAAAAAGAGTGAGATTGGAGAAGAAAATCTTAATTAGACAGAATGTTTTCTTTTTTAGATTTGCAGTTGTTAGAGATCTTGCAAGGAGTATAAGTGACAACCGTAAGTCAGAAAATTCCAAGCATCCTGGTTTAACTAAAAAGCTTTTCAGATCATAGCAGATGACAGTCAACTAATATGTTTGTGGAGAAAATAAGGTGTGGTTAACATACTAAATGGATAATTCCATGCTGAGATGACTAACACAACGCCAAGGGGCTCTGACACAATTTCTGATGTTGACGGGAAAGTTGTAAGTGAACTTGAAACCTGCATAGGAGGCAACAGATTCACTAAAATATGTTAGTCCGATAAAAGTACCAATGGGACAATGAATAACAACAGCCTTTCTCTCTCTCTCTCTCTCTCTCTCTCTCTCTCTCTCTCAATCATATTGATTGATACCTTCTCTGGTTTCATCCGTCTTTTCAGTTCCTTCAAAGCATGAGAACATGAAGACTTCGTGAAAGAAATCTGCAGACATAGCTGCCTTGATCACATATAAGTAATGGAGATTTTGACTTCTTTTATAAAATTGACAAATAATGTGCGAGCTGAAGTTTGGATTGAAGTAACCTCTGTAGGCTTGCAACTATACAAGTAGAGTATTCTAAACTGTGAAGATCAGGAGTACTGATCAAACGTGTTGGATACAGAAAACCTTAAAATTCCAATCAGCATATATCTGAAGTGTGTACTAATTACATCTGTAGTTGGCCTCGGCAGTTCCAATGTCGCCAAAAAACATTGAATATTATCATATACAGGCTATGCAGCACACAAGCGTCCACCAAAAACAAGCGCACACCGAGCGACGTATGAACGGATGCAAGATGGTGGGCAGACAGCTTTTGAGAGTTGCAAGTGTAGTAGTTCTTGTTTACCATGAAACAGGCGGAAGCAGTTCACGAGAGTGATGAATTATTGTGAGAAAGAGATCCCACGTGATCATGGAAACCCATTTGACCCACTTCTGTTTACTTCAAGCCACCAAGGCTTTTTTTGCAGATTCATTCCCAGATTTTATGATTTTACGAATTAATCTTTCAAAATTATCCGATTGCACCCTCCTCTCTATACTTGTATTTTGTAACGACTAATACCAAAACTATCATTATTATAAACACAATAGTAGCTGAGGGATGAGCTTAATGCTAACAAAAAATCAAACTTTTGGACCAATTATCAAACGGATTATAAGCTAAGAGGGATTCTCGAATGTTGGGAGAATACACAATTATAAAAAGGTGACGGACTTAGATGCCAATCTAGAATATCTCAATGAACAAAGATCAAATATTCCAACTAACCCTTGACAAAAGAAAGGCAAATAATCCAGAAAAATGACAAAAATGTGCTAGAAAACAATAATCTTTTCCTACCGGCGAATCTCTCCGGCTTAACCGTCGATCAAGCATTGATCAATTCAAGCACAACATACAAAAATGAATCCTATTTGATTGAAATCCCAATCGGTTTTCGATTCCCAAATGCAAAATTTCTAGGAATGAGCAAGTCAAAAGGATTACCTCATGGAGGAATGATTCGAGCTCAGGCTTGGACAGATCGTAGTGGAGCGCGGCCGTGATCTCGGTCTCCTTCTCGTCGATCATCCTCACCAGCGCCCGAATCTGCTCCACCATCCACTCGTAGCTCCCCGTCCTCCCGGACCCGAACCCCTCGCGAAGCTCCGCCATCATCGCCGCTGCTCTCTCACCGTTTTCTCCGCCATCGCTCCCCGCCAATTCCCGATCCGGATCAACAAATGAACAGAGAGAGAGAGAGAGCTCGGCCGCAGATTTGAGCGAGCCGGGAAAAGACGACTTAAAAAGGGCGGACCAATTAGGTCTCTGGATCCGGTACCACATCCTCAACAGTATTCTTTGCGGATCATGGTTTAGATCGAAACATCGTTCGCCACGTTTGCAAATTTAGGGATTTCCTGCACTAGAAATGTATCGGATCCGATATTCGAGTTCCGCGATGCGTCTGGGTATGTTTTGAAATTTTGAATTGATGACTCCGCGAATCTGTCGGTTTCCGGCATAATAATAATTAAAATAATACGGTGTGCTTGTTTTTTCGTACTTTTTATTATTTCTGAATCGGTATTTTTTAGGGATAATTACGCATAACCCTTGTAATTAGTCTTAATTAGGCATAACCCACTGTAATTTCCGGAATTACCCGCACCCCCATTTTCGAAAATATTTACCCACACCCTCATTGTTATTTAATCAAAATTTTTCCAAAAAATTTTGATTTAACTCTCGGTTATTTTACACATACACCCCTAAAAACTTATTATTTTTATATTTAATGTCCCAAAATTCGGTTTTTTACAAATAACACCCCGAAATAACTCAGATTTACAAAAAAAATCCTCGAAATTAGAATTTTTGCAAATACACCCTTGAAAATTATTCCGATTTACAGAAAAGTCCCCGAAATTTGGATTTTTGCAAATAACACCCCGGCGGGGGCGGGGGTGGGAGCGGAGGAGGAGGCCGGCGGCGGGAGCGGAGGCGGAGACCGGGCGGGTGGGAGCGAAGGCGGAGGCGGGCGGGCGTCGGCGTGTCGAAACTCGGGCACAGACGGCCACGGCCGAGGCCGTTCCGCCCCCGTGTGCCGACGCGCCGGCCTCGGCCTCCATCTCGCGTGCGGAGGCTGTCCGCGGCCGCGTGCCGGCGGGCCGTCCGGCGCGCCGTCAGGCCTCGGCCTCCGTCCTTGGCGCGCTGGCGCGAAAGCCGGCCGGCGATGGTCCGGCTATGGGTGTATTTGTAAAAATTAGTTTTAAAAAAAATTTAGACTTATTTTATAAAAAAAAAATTTAAGGGTCTATTTTTAATATATAAATATTAAATTTGTAATTATAAATTAAAAATCACTAATGTCTTTTTTTGTAAAATTTTACTTAAAATATGATAAAAAATATAGACTTATTTATAAATAAAAATATTGAAGGGGTCTATTTGTAAATGTACAATATGAAACTTGTAATTTTAAATTTTAAGTTTTGAAACCTTCGATGATTTATTTGTAAAATTTACTTATAAAATAAATAAAATTTGGACGTATTTATAAAGAAAAATATTAAAGGTGGTCTATTTTTAAATGTAAAAATAGTAAACTTGTAATTTGAAATTTGAAATTTTAAAACTTTCACTGTATTTTTCGTGAAATTTAATATTAAAAATGATTAAAATATTTATTTAATTAAAAAAATCAATGGATCTATTTGTAAATGTACAATACGAAACTTGTAATTTTAAATTTTAAGTTTTGAAACCTTCGATGATTTATTTGTAAAATTTACTTATAAAATAAATAAAATTTGGACTTATTTATAAAGAAAGCCACTTCATAATGAATGACAATCATTCCTGAGATTTTTTAACATATAGCTTGCCAGAATAATAATAGAAGTTTGCAGCTTGCTAAAACAATATAACCTAATCAGTAATCAGATAACAATAGCAGTTAGAAAGTTCAAGACACAAGCAATATAACGATGACAGCAGCTGCGCAGGGAGCGACGACGGCGCAGGATGCGTTTAGGGCTACAGGAAGAAGACGGTTTTATAAGAAAATTCTGGACTTTTTTGTAATTCGGAATAATTTCGGGGTGTTATTTGCAAAAATCTGAATTCCGGTGACTTTTCTGTAAATTTGAATAATTTCGGGGCGTTATTTGCAAAAATCCGCGTCTGCTCACCAGGGACGGAGGCGGAGGCGGAGGCCAAGGCCGTTCCGCCCCCGCGTGCCGAGGACGGAGGCCGAGACCGGCGCGCCGGGGACGGAGGCCGAGGCCGAGGCCGTTCCGCCCCCGTGTGCCGAGGACGGAGGCCGAGACCGGCGCGCCGGGGACGGAGGCGGAGGCCGAGGCTGTTCCGCCCCCGTGTGCCGAGGACGAAGGCCGAGGCCGACGCGCCGGCACACGAGTGCGGACTGCCAAGGCCAAGGCTGTTCGTCCCCGGTACGCGGGAGTGCCGGCCTCGGCCTCTGTCCCCGGCACACGAGAGCGGAACGGCCTTGGCCTCCACCTCTGCTCCCGCTGCCGGCCTCCGCCTCCGCTCTCGCCCACGCCGGGGTGTTATTTGCAAAAATCCAAATTTCGGGGACTTTTCAGTAAATCGGAATAATTTCCGGGGGTTTATTTGCAAAAATTCGAATTTCGAGGACTTTTTTTATAAATCTGAGTTATTTCAGGGTGTTATTTGCAAAAAACCGAATTTTGAGGCGTTAAAAATAAAAAAAATAAGTTTTTAGGGGTGTATGTGTAAAATAACCGAGAATAAAATCGAAATTTTTTGAAAAAATTTTGATTAAATAACAATCAGGGGTGTGGGTAACTATTTTCGAAAATGGGAGGTGTGGGTAATTCCGGAAATTAGGAGGTTATGCGTAATTAAGACTAATTACGGAGAGTTATGCGTAATTATCCCTATTTTTTATTATCGAAACGTGACTCCAAAATTTTGCAATTAAAATTCTATTAAGTTTTAAAGCGGGGCACTAAACGATTTAATCTATTTAACAGATTGAGCTCGAGTTGTGCTAAAACCCGATCGGGCCTAATCAACTTGCAGACCTTAAATAGAGCCTTGAAATAATATAGAATAAGCGGACTAAATATTAGTTCAAAAAATTATCGGACTATTTTTTTTTTATTTAGTTGTTAGTGGAATTAGTTTAATAACTACTTTTTTTTTCAATATTTAATTAATAATAAAATTAAAATAAATATTTTAAAATTTTTAGAATAGTAAATTTCTAATCAGATTAATCTTAGAGTGTTGAATAGCTAATCACAGTAGAAATAAAATGATTATAGTTTGAATTCGTTATTTGAAAGGAGCCAGGCGGAGGTGGGATGGCCCAGCTTGTTGGCAGCACTCAAAGCGCGAACCACATCAGCCAAGCATTTCCCCACGTGTTTTACCACGCGTGCATGGCGGCTTTGATGATGTTCCGTGACCGCCGATCGTATGCTGTACCTTCTTCCGTTTTGTTTCCTTTTTTTTTTTTTCTCTTTTTTGAAAATTTAAGCTACAACCGCAGAGCTGCTTTTTTGTGCGAGCATTTTTATAAATTCGATAATTATGCATACATAAACAGCATTATTTTGATTATTTTACACGTCTTTTATATATAAAGGTGAATTTGAAAATTAGGTCAGACGTAATCAGATCAATTACGCAATTATTATTTTATTAATTTTTCCATTTGAAAAAACTTGATAACCGTACGATATAGAATCTAGCGTTTAGTGTTTGACATAGTAGTTTTGTCAACAACTTTGACGAGCTAGTCCAATTCTCAGTCATGTCGTATTATAATGTTAGATATGATAAATTAGTCCCATATTGGATATTAAATAGATAGAATTTAATAGATAAAGTAAAAAAAACTCATATCTCATGAGTTTGAGTTTTTAAAATGTCTTGTGGCTTCTCAACAATGTCAGACTTGCCTTAAAACCGCCCGATGATCTAAACTAAGTCCTGTCTCGCATGGCACAGGAAGACCTTAAAATCTGAATCAAAGAAATGTATTGCAGCACGATTCCATTGTTCGAAGGAAAAAAATATTAGCCTAGCTTATAATATTACAAGTTGCCAAATCATTTCGCTTGGTCATCCTCGTCCTCGGTCACATACAACAACAGGAACATTAATTTATGCTCATCAACCAAGGTTTCAAACAATCTACCAAATAAATCAATCAAAATGGAAATTATTTAAAATAAAACATAGCCTTTTTTTTAGAGTTTTATCTTGTTTTTTCACGAAATGGCCAGCCACATTCAATCATGACAACACCAGAGTAGACTACCACGGATCTGGCCATTGCGATTCGGATTGCACCCGATAAAAATGTAGCGCACCAGAAAGAAAACATGCCTACCTAGGAACGTGATTTTGTGTCCCTTTGCTAGGTTTAAATTCTACCTGTTTAATTTAATAATTACATTACTATAATATAAGATGATCAATTTATACGAATAAAAATAAAATAGATAATTTTCGTAATTTTATAATAAAAAAGGTATTTATCTACATGCTGCTAAGCTTTGAAAGTTAAAGAATTATTACCAAGTATGTTAATTTATTAAGAGTTGTAGGTCAAATTTTGTTTTTTATTTTTGAAAATCATGATTCCTACGGTAGTAAAGTCAAATGCTCCTATACTCGTCAAATCATCGTCGACAGTAATTTGTATGGTAAATCTAGTGTGAAACTGCAATGAGCTTTCAACTAACGCTCACTGACGCACTCTAATCAAGTGCATTATTAGTTTAGGTCGAATTGCATAATATAACTCGTTAAAAATCTTAATAAATTATATATTTTTATAATCTAATACAGGTATTTGTTTGATAATATTAATAAAATAAATAAATTAGATAAATTTAATATAAAATAGGTATTTTTTTTTTTTTAAACACTATCATTTAAAAAATGGAAAAAAAAACTCCAAATAGGCCCCACAAAAGCTCCTCTGCCCCGGCCCTAGGCATCAGCTGAATCAGATCCCACGTTTCCACTTCCCGATTCTTTATAATTCCCTGCTGTGACATCCTGATTTACGATGAATGAATCTGCCGACATGCTTACGTGTTCAACCAATGAAATTGATTCCTTATGCTCCCACGTCAGTCTGAACCCGAAAGATTCCGCCGACCGCGAGGACAAACCAGCGCCCCATCATCCATGTCCGCTCCTCCGCCAATCAACTCATCCAGGTCGCCATCCTCGAACTAAACCCGGCGCCTCGTCGCTGCTTCCAAGGGACGCCGCGACCCGCAGGCGGTACTTAGCAGGTCCTCCCACCTCGTCATGACCGCAGCAGCGACACCGTGTTTAGTAATTAGTGGTCCTAATCATCGTCATCCATCACGCCTAACCTATCAACTTCGGACACGCGTACTAAATTAATGTCAACTTGTACCACGTCAGCCAATCAGGATTCCTCTTTGTCCCTATAAGTGCATTGTCATCCTTCGGTCGAGTACCAACTTTCTAACTTTCAAAGCTCGAGTTCTCTTTGAATCTTTAGCAGCTGAAATGGATCTGCAGCCTGGATTCCGATTCCATCCGACCGACGAGGAGCTCGTGATGTGCTACCTCTGCCGGAAATGCTCTGCGCAGCCGATTACCGTCGACGTGATCACGGAAATCGATATTTACAAGCACGATCCGTGGGATCTCCCTGGTATATAAACCCCCCCCCTCTCTCTCTCTCTCTCTCTCTCTCTCTCTCTCTCTCTCTCTCTCTTCTCGTCCGTCCATTTGGAAATTCCGAATCTTAAAGCGGCGGTGTTCTACAGGAATGGCGCTATACGGGGAGAAGGAATGGTACTTCTTCTCGCCGAGGGACCGGAAGTACCCAAACGGGTCGAGGCCAAACCGGGCGGCCGGTTCGGGTTACTGGAAGGCAACCGGCGTGGACAAGCCGATCGGGACCCCCAAGCCGGTGGCGATAAAGAAGGCGCTGGTTTTCTATGCGGGGAAGGCGCCGGATGGGGTCAAGACCAACTGGATTATGCACGAATACCGGCTGGCCGACGTGGACCGGTCCGCCCGCAAGAAGAACAGCCTCCGGGTGAGTTGCCCACAGATTTTGCACTCGAAACTTATTTGGTATCTTGGATTTTTGTTTGGTACGTGGGGTCCACTTTATTTATTCCATTCATCGGAGGCCCCTACTTTTTTATTTACCAAAAAATACTATTGTCTGCCGGCTTATTTGCATATATGTCCTTTTATAATATGACAATTTGCTTGCTTATCTTATAACAAATTACATGCAGATTAACTTACATATAAGCCCCATTTACCCAAACAACCAAAACAAAAAAAAAACTACATATAAGCCCCTTAAAAAAAATATTTCAGTATTGTATATAAAAATCCGAAACTTGGTAGTTTTTAAAAGGCTTTTCAGCATTTTTTTCATTTTTGACAATCAGTTGAAGAAGTCATAACAAGTCATTGGCCTGTTTTCTCAGCTGGATGACTGGGTCCTATGCCGGATATACAAGAAGAAAGACGGCGAGGAGAAGCAAGCCAGCTCCCTCCGCAAAGCAGCACTGTCTTCCCTGACCAATCCCAACGCCCTCTCTCACGTGCCTCCGTCGAGATCGCACTTGCAACACCAGTCCCGCCCGGTCACGACCATGCTGTGCTTCGACGCACCGGGCTCGCTTCCGAACCTGCTGGTCTCCGACTCGAGCTGCTCGGAGCACGTGCTGTCGTCGCCGGAGCTCACGTGCGACGTAGAGGTGGACAGCCAGCCCAGGTGGGACATGGCTTCTAATGACTTCTTCTTCAGTAACTGCGACACAGCCTGCAGTTTTGAGGCGGTCTGGCCGCCGTTAATTCACGGCGAATTGTTTGCTCAGAAAAACGACGCGGCTTACGCGTTCTCACCGCTCTCGCCCGGGTTCTTCGACATGGTGTAGGACATGCTCGTGTTCTCGGAGGCGTCCTGATGTTTGCGCCGATGGATTGGCTGCTATGGTCGCCGGAGGAACCCGGACCGTAGGATGCCTATTCGTGGTTTTCTCTCTTTTTTTCCCTAGTTATTGACAGTGGTTGTGAGGCCAGTAATGTGATCAATAGGGCCAGTTTTGATGTCGGAAGAAGTCGAAGAAGCCGTTTTCTTCTTCTTCTTTCTTCTTCGGCGCCTTTGCTTCCTCCGCGCTAGTGACAGTGACTCGTGAATCCTGTCGTGTGCATAATCAAAATGTTTTAAGTAATTCAACGATTATCCACTTCATCCATCTCCAAAGGAATTTGGAACTGGTCCTGTTTCCGGAGACATCTGCTTTTCATGCAAACCCGATTTAAAATTCAATTATCTAATTTAAACAATTTATGCCATTAAAATTTTATTATAACTCAACATTCATTCGACTAGTTTATTGTAATTTTTTTGCGACAATATCTAATAAATAAATAAATTTCTAGCACGCGCTGGGCTAGACCAAAACCGAGCAGGATTCGAACCTGACCGACCGCACCGGCATGCGCGCACAGCTCTGACAACAGAGCCGGATTCCATCACGTGCCCCCCACGTCCCACGCGGCATTTGTTGCAGTTAAAAAATTTTAAAACGAGAAGGCGCCCGCCGTTTAGTTAAAAATCTCCCTCCCTTCGCACTTCGCAGCCCTGCTGGCGTTCACCAACTCGAGAGCCTCCGCATCCCGTCACCGTGCGGGGATCCTAAGCATCGCACCGACGTCAGCCGCCAGACTCCGTTAAATCCGCGTGCAGACACAGAAGCCAGATATAATCCTTGAAAGATGCCCCGAATTATAGGGAATAGATATTAACATACAGGACCGCTGACTCGAGCTTAGCTTAATTATTATTTAATAACCTTAAATTTGTATTTTGAATGGATTTCTCGAAGGCCTGTTTGTTTTACTAGCATTTAGTATAAACATTAATTTTTTCAACACTTAAGAATTTAAAATTTCAAAACTTTTGACATATTTATTTGATCAGAGGGGTTTAAAAATTATTTGACTTTAGTAGTTTTAATTTTAAAATTTTGAAATATTTGAGTTTAAATACTTCGAAAAATTTAAAATCAATGTCAATTTTATTTTAGAAAATAGTTTAATTTTTTATAATTTTATTTTAAAAAATATATTAAATATTTGGAATATCTTAATTATTAAAATTTTATGATTAGTTGTAAAAATGTTTATATTTCAAATATCCTAATTATTAAATATTTAGAGTTTGTAAAATATTTTTAAAAATATTTTAACCTATTTAAAAATATTTAAATATTAATTGATGCCATATGTGACTCGTGTTGCTTGAAAATTTTTCTTGAACATTAATTTTCAACTAATTTGATCGAAAATCGAAATTATTGAAATCAAACTTTTTTTCCTAAAATTAAATTTTTTTATAGATTAAATATTGAAATATTGAATTTTTTTAATTTAATTTTTAGGACTTGATTTTTGAACATGGTCTTGAATGTATTTTTGACATTGTAAATTGGATCAGCATGCATCATTGTTAGCAAGCTTTTAGAGCAGATTTTGTAATGAATGACAAACAGAGATAATAGGGGATTACCTCATTCTTTATTAGGAATAATCTAATAATTTACATTAACCCACTTATAACTCATCGTTAGCAAATACATCTTTAGACATTTTCTATTTGTGATTAGCAGGAAAAATAACTCGAGCAGCAGACAACCAATATTAAATAGTACATCTTTGATAACGTATTAAAATTAGTTATACGGTTGGAAACTAAATGTGATTGCTTATTTTCTACATAAACAATCACATGTATAATATTTTTTTAATAAACTTCCGACCGATCACAAAAGTAGCCATAATAACAATTACTAGTACAGAGTCTACAGACTACATTGTACAGGGGCATTCAATTTGTGTGCCGTATCGTATCAGACGGCTACCGGATCAAGTTGTTTGAATCCAAAATCTTGGACTCGGGTTTCCAAGTGTTGCCGGCATAGCAAAGAGCGGTAAGCTCACCGCCACCTTTTAAATAGTCAAAAAGGACCCGTTGGCGGCAGCGGAGGCATGTGAGACCGCCCGGCTAACCCCCCACCCCCCCGCCTCCATTCCTCTCTCACCCCCTTCGAAATCCCCCCAAATCCTCGCAATATTGAGACCTTGAGCCAGAGATCGAGGCCCTAAAAGCCTTCTCCATCAGATCCGATCTCCGGCGATGGCTTCGAAGCTCCAGCGATCAAGCATCTCGCCGTTCCGGTCTCGGAAAACCACGCCGCCGGCGCCGCCGAAGCCCTCTTGGAGGCCAACGATGCCGTCGATGGCGCGACCGACAACCCCGTCGTCTTCTTCGGCCCGACCGACCACCCCATCGTCCGTCTCGTCCTCGACCTCGGGTCGACCGGTGCCCTCGAGGCTATCGCCGGTGTCGCCTTCGAGTCCTCCGTCGGCGCGAGCTGCTGACCGGCCGGATTTCTCCAAGGCTAAGGAGAATGTCACGGTTACCGTCCGATTTCGGCCTCTTAGGTGCGCTGGTCTCTGTTTCTTTGGGTTTTTGTGGTGAATGTGCTCGGGGTTTGTCGGTTTTCTGCTTATTCTTTAGGGTTTTGCAGTATGCGAGAGATTAATAAAGGGGATGAGATAGCCTGGTATGCCGATGGGGATTTCACCGTTCGGAACGAGTACAATTCCTGCATCGCTTATGGTTTTGGTCGGTGCCCTTCTTTTTTTCTTTAGCTACGAAAGCATGAACACTTGGTTCCTGGATTTTTTTTTTTAAATGCTCTTGAGGTTTCTATTTGGTGCTTAAATTCCAACAAACCTGTTCAACTGTACCATAGCGAGTAGCAACTAATAAAGCCTTATGAATTTTTTTTAAGGTTTCTGTTTTTATTTGATATGAAATAGATTTATCTTCCATTTTTGGTTCAATTCTTTCTTTGAAGCTTCATGCCTCATTGTCCCTCCTTTTTCTGTGTGTATTTGAAACATCATAGTTTTTAGTGGAAAATGGTTCCTCTATTTTGCAGATAGGGTCTTTGGTCCAGCAACTACTACCCGCCATGTATATGATGTTGCTGCTCAGCATGTTGTTAGCGGTTCTATGCAAGGAATTAATGGTAATTTTTGTTTTCTCTTTGAAACAACTGCACATATTCTTTGCATTTCATGCCACAGATTGTGTGTTAAGATTCTCGAGAATATAGGCCACAGAATAGAAGAGTTGTATGGTATTATTGATCTCATATCTATGCCTAGCATTCCTTGTATGAGGTTTGTCCTCTCTGATTTTCAGAAACCAATCAAATTAACCCAAAAATTGGTGCATAAAAAATATTAGGATATAGTTGATTGCCACCCTGAGCAAAAATTGCCCATTAACGCAAACTACAGAAGGTAAAATTTCCACCATAGAAGATTGGTTTACATGCACTGAGTCACGTTGAGGCCATCCATCTTCTTATAGCAGACAATAAACATCCAAGATGTCTCAGACCAAAACTAAAAAAATGTCCCGGACCAGAGTCTAGCTTTACAGCACCTATTCTCATATTTCTGGGTTTCTTTGCTGGCCCTTGCCAATATGACATGAGATTTTGTCAATCAACCTCACTGCCTTAGCGTCAATGCCTTGTGGAATATTTTAGAGTTTGAAATTTGTATTAATTATGATTTGGGAAATATACTGTATGTGGTCATTTGTTTCTTTTGGTTGAAGGATTATACATCATACCCAATTCTTTAATGTCCAACAGGCACAGTATTTGCTTATGGTGTTACTAGTAGTGGGAAGACTCATACAATGCATGTAAGTGCTTTTGTTAACTTTCACTCTGATGTCCTATTACTCCAGTTTCAGAAATATTTTGCAATGTATTTGGGAATGCCAGAATTTGTGGTCTTTCCTTGTATAGCTAAAAAGTTCAAATCTCATCCTTTATCTACATTTGATAGGTTTCACAAGTACCATCATGAAAATGAAGTGTTTCATTCAGCTAGGCATAACTATAGCTCACTTTTTTTCTTCATTTACGCTCCTGATTCCTGACAGATATTATCCTTCTTTTGTTAGTTGGTCATTACTATGGTTTAAGTTCAACTTGTTTTGCTCTTATAAAATAGTTCATGTTTAAGGTTTCTCCTTGTGACGATTTTGATGAATGTAGGGGGAGCAGAAGTCTCCTGGAATTATCCCATTGGCAGTGAAAGATGTCTTTAGCATTATTCAAGAGGTAAAATATTTATGTTCTGCCAGAGAGCCCTTAGTGGGATTTGTTTGCTAGATATCCATTGATACTTTTCTTACTAGTTTAGACACCTGGAAGAGAGTTTCTTCTGCGAGTTTCATACTTGGAGATATACAATGAGGTGAGCATATGATGACTCAATCTGTGTTCATTCTTTTATTTTTTAAAATTTCATTTTCTGTGCAAGTAGCAAATTCATTTGCAAACTGATACAGCTCATAATTTAGTCCTGCACACTACAGATACAAGGAAAATGTGTGCATTAACAGCTGCTGCAATTTTGTCTCTTGTGAGAGCACTGTTTCGCCCAAAAAATACAAGACATAAACAGTTATAAAATTTTCTGTGCTTTGGTCTAGTCTAAATATAACAACACCAGCTGTTTCTTTACAATCTCAAAATCAAGGTTGTTGCTTGATTTTGTTCTGTAGAACTAAACCAAATCAACTTTTACTTTTTTCTTTTGTCATTTTCATTCATGCTGGTAAATTCTATTGGTTCCTCACTTCATCATGTGCTTGATAGATAATGCTCAAAAAAGCTCATGTGCATTATCTGTTGCCACTTTTTTGAAGTATTTGTAAATTAGCCCTTGCAAACTGTTCTGTTGCAGTTTAAAGTCCCATTTGTATCTCAAAATGTCTGATTCATGCCCTTCAATGATCAGGTTATAAATGATTTGCTTGATCCGGCTGGCCAGAACCTTAGAATCAGAGAAGATGCACAGGTAACATTATTACTGGGTGTGTTGCAAAGGTGCTAGCAAAACAGCTAATTTTCTTGATGCTGCTGATTGTTCGTTGACCCATCTATCAGTTCAATAAGCATGTTAAAAGGATTGTAACCTTGTAAAAAATCAAGGACTCATTGCAAACCTATCTCTCGTAAGAAATAAATTGCCTTGATGCCTAAAATTTGTTGTGCTAATTTATGGAGTATGACGTCTGCGTTTAGTAAAAGAGATCTTTTCTTCTTGACTTTGAGCATTTGTAGAGACACTCAGTATGGTGCTGAAAAAGAAATGCTGCTTGACTCTGTTGACGTAAATTGGCACAATACTACAACCATACGTTGAAAATGTTGATATTGAGCCGTTTTTGTTTAACATTTCTGGCTTGGGTTTATCTTTCTTCATGCAGGGTACATATGTGGAGGGAATTAAGGAAGAGGTTGTTCTTTCTCCAGCTCATGCACTTTCATTGATAGCTTCTGGAGAAGGTATTTGAACTCATACTTTGGTGCTTTGTTTTGTAATAAAATGGTTTGGCAGTATATTATTGATGTTGCTGGCTTTTATATGCCATCATGACCCAACTATAACATCATGATTTTTTACGGTGTATCATGGGGCTAACGGATTCCTTATGAGATCATGTTATCACCTTTTGGTGTGATTTTATAATGAGATTAAAGAAGAACAAAATAAAAGGCATTTTGTAGCCATATGCTTTCAACCACTAGGACAATACTACTGGATTCACTTTACACCATCTACAACCATTTAAAACTCCATCGGAGCATTCCCATCTTCGTTAGTTGCCGTGTTCTTCTCAAGGCTTTTTGTTTCCTAAATGCTTGACATAAACTCTGTTTGTGTCTATTGCAGAACACAGGCATGTGGGCTCTAACAATTTTAATCTACTCAGTAGTCGAAGCCACACCATCTTTACATTGGTAAGGTTCTCTTTTACCTGCATGTCTCATGCCTAGAAATCTTGTTACACATTAAAGCTTGAACTCTTTCATAATGGATTCTTATTTTACTTGGATTACGATAACTTGTTGGCTGTTTCCATGGCTCTTCATCAAAATGTTCATAAAAAGTACTAAGATTATTTTTCCATAATCTAACAAGTAATTGTTTCTGATGCATTTTTAGCTTGAATCAGTTCTCATGACTAGGAAAAAAATTCTACAGCTGAACCATATTTAAATTAATGATTCACTGCTATTGATGAATGAACGAGATAGAAGGTCTCTTTTTGATATCAGAGTCTACAGATGTACCCCTACTTAGCCCTTGAAAATTGAGGTTAACGCTTGTGTTTGTAATTGCAACCCAACTTAGCTTTTGCTTTCATCGGAAACTATTTAAAACTAGTGATCGTTATTGGCACATTTTCTTCGGAGAAACATGCTCAAACTTGTACTAGTTATTTTGACTCATTAATTAGTAGATAAATTGTAGCATTGGTCAACCAATTTTGAGTTCCAATTTATCTACAGACAATAGAGAGCAGTCCTTCTAGTGAAGATTGCGGGGAAGAAGATGTTACATTGTCTCAATTGGTAAGTTTCCATGGAGAGATTATTATTCTTTTGCCTTGTTTTTAGATCGGTGGTTCTTCATAAAGGCATGTGGAA
Organism: Trichopus zeylanicus subsp. travancoricus; assembly: GCA_005019695.1. Taxonomy (NCBI): domain Eukaryota; kingdom Viridiplantae; phylum Streptophyta; class Magnoliopsida; order Dioscoreales; family Dioscoreaceae; genus Trichopus; species Trichopus zeylanicus. The sequence goes on from RXID01014443.1 coordinate 595,512, forward strand.
TTTTCATTTCTTTAAATACTTATTGTCATTCTAGATTTATTTTCTATTCAACACTCATGGCTTCTTCTTCAGAATTTGATTGATCTTGCAGGATCAGAAAGTTCAAAGACTGAAACCACCGGGCTTCGCCGGAAAGAAGGTTCATACATCAACAAAAGTTTACTTACTCTTGGAACTGTATGACATCCGTGTCCTTTTTTCTTTATTCTCTCCACTTTTAGTTGAAGAAAACACGTTAGTATATATGTTCATTGAGGAACAATTGACATGAGCTGCTTGATTTTTTGGTTAACTTGATAAACATTGATGTTTGGAATTGCTAATATTCCAATAAGTTATGAAGTTTCATATTTTCAAAACTTTGGGGTTTGCATTGTGTGTATCGTCGCATTTTCAGTTACTTGTGGGTGTACTTGTAATTTTTAGACTCTATAGACCCATGTAAAATGTAATTATTTTCAAAAATTTGTGATTGTGTGCTTGTAATTTTTACACTCTACAGATCCATGTAAAACGTATGTTATTATTTTCAATAATTTGTGATTGTTCCTCTGCTGTTATTACTGAAAAATGCAAAGATGCTTTCTGTCTTTTGTTCTGTAGTACTTCATTTGACAATAAAACTAGCTTAGCCTTTTCTGTGTCCTTTTTGTCTTTCAGATCAACAAGTTATAATTTCGTTCCATGATTGCAGGTGATCTCTAAATTGACAGATGGTAAGGCTACACACATTCCCTATCGAGATTCAAAACTCACTCGGTTGTTGCAATCCTCTCTCAGTGGGCATGGCCGAATTTCTGTAAGTTTTTGTCCGATTGTGTAGTTTCATCCTGCTTTCTTTGCAATTCACTTTCAGTTATTTGACTTTTCATGTAACATTCATTTTTATCCTCATCTTCACATCTGTCCCCTCTAAAAGAGATCAATTTTTTTGGATCAAATGTTCTGTCCGTAATCTTCTTTATACCATTTCTAGCTTATCTGCACCATCACACCTGCATCAAGCAATAGTGAAGAAACACATAATACATTGAAATTTGCACATCGGAGCAAACATGTGGAGATTAAAGCTTCTCAAAATAAGGTGACATATTACTACATTGTATGTAAGTAGATATCTGAAAGCATTCATTATGTAGAGGAACTTACCATTCTGTGCTAACAGATAATGGATGAGAAATCTCTCATAAAGAAGTATCAAAGGGAGATTACCTGTTTAAAAGAGGAGCTGCAGCAATTAAAGCGTGGAATGATGGAGAAACCGTACATGGTTGCAGCTGATCAAGAAGATCTAGTTAATTTGAAGCTTCAGGTACATGTATTTTACTTTGGAAACAAGATAGGGTAATTTACAATGGCAAAAGTTTCTAGACATTATACTTACCAGTAGCATTGTTCTCTTTCTGGTAATTAAAAAAATTGTACTGAACATATAGCAAAGTCATGTAGTGTAATATGTTCAGTGATTATCATAGTACACAATCTAAACATTTCTCAATTATCTCTGCTTGTTCAGTCATCAAGTCAGCGTAAATGTATTAATTCTCATTGAGATCTTACAATGCTGTTGGAAATAATGTGCTGCCTTTTATGCCATATTTTTTTCCCTTAAACTCTATGTTTGTCTAAATTTCATGCTCACACATTTCTTGTGTATTGAAGCTGGAAGCTGGCCAAGTCAAGCTGCAATCGAGATTGGAAGAAGAGGAACAAGCAAAAGCAGCATTGATGGGAAGGATTCAGCGCCTGACTAAACTAATACTAGTTTCAACAAAGAACACAATGTCTTCTAATGTTATTGAGAAGCCAGGGCATAGAAGGCGGCACTCCTTTGCGGAAGATGAGGTGCTGATTCCAAATTCATTTTGCCTCTTTGGTTTCATAATCTATCTAAAATCTGCCTGGTGATGTTATCTTTACTCTTTAGTTTCATTTGAAATACTTGTACTGGCTTCATTGTGATGATGTTTGTGTACTTTTAGCTGATTATATTTCAGAGTTTGTAAAACTGGGTGATGAACTTTTGATCAAGCGCATTCGGCTGCTTCTGATCCACTTGGTTAGGTTCTAGTTCAACCTTATATTATTCTCTTCATTTATTTTATAGTACTTTGTTGTGTAACAACCTGAAAGAGACAATTTCAAGCCCCTATATCTTCATGGTTTCCCGGCATTAGATGTGGGATCCTTTTCTTCTATGTTTGGTTTAGTTTGTTGAATTAACCTGCGAGATTTCTGTTGTGCTTGGAATGTTGGCTACTGATTTTGCCTTATCAATTTGTTCAATGTGTTTTTGGGAAATCTTCATTATAGTTGATTATCTTTCTCCTTGTTTTCTGGGAGAATCTTCATTTTGGTTGCAGCTAGCATATTTGCCTGATAGGAAGCGAGAACACATGATTGACGACGATGCTGGCAGTATAGATTTAGAGTTCTTGGGTGAAGGAAGGCTTGACCATGGCAGCATGGAGGAGTCAATCAAATTTGATAAAAAGAATCGAATGCGTGGAATGCTTGGCTGGTTCAAATTGAAGGTTCGTACGCCAGTCACCATTTTCTGGTAATTTTACTTTGTTTGGACCTGATCATTAAAGTAAAGCAAGAAAGAAAGGGAAGAGGCTGGGTTGGAAACTGATAAGAGGAAGTAGTCTCAATACTTTTTGAATGAGCAGTAGGTTTTATTTATTATGACTGGTGTAAGGTAGTTATGGGCTTGGAATAATTTTTTCTTAAATTTATGGTAGAAATCCACAACCATTTTGTTGAATCATGGGTGAATATAATTAGTAGATGTTTTGCTCTCAAGTTTCCTGTTTATTGAACTTCCAGATATTATTTCTGTTTTAGATAACTACTGACCTCCGGGCTGTTATATGCCACTTCTTTTCTTTATTAATGCCTACTTGATGACATCATTGGTATTTGTTGGAATATCTTGTGTGCGTTTGTACTATTAAGCATCCTAAGCAATCATATTTAATGTTTTAATCCAGAAGCCCGAGAATTCTTCTGGTTTTTCTGCTAGTGCTGATGGTGAGAGTTCTGCTAGTGGATCACCATCCTGTTCCCAGTCATCACAGAAGTTGTCGGCAGCCGAGATTAAGGATGGACGAAGGAAATCCATTAGCCGAAAGGGAGATGATCCTTCTTCAATTGTTGATTTCTTTCCAGAAAGAACACAAGCAGGTGACCTATTTAGTGCAACAATAAGAGGACGAAGGCCACCACCGGTGAGACAATCAACTTGGAAAGAAATATCCGTAATGATCAACTTTCTGTTTAATAAGCCAAAAAACTGGATCTGTAGTGTGTGTGAATTCTTTTTTTCCTGGGTATCCAATTACATTTTATTGGCAGCCTTTCATCTAAGCCATCAAAGATGAATTCAATGTTTATTTCCAAAAAAGAAAAAATGAGATAATTGCAGATGGTTTAATTGTTAATTCAGCCCCACCTGACCAGTGATGGATCATCCACATGACTAGTAGCTAGCAATTTTTCTATCTAGTTTTTTCAGTCATTTAATAACACTCAAGCTAATTATTAACTGTCTGTGCAGACTGGGACAACAATCATCGATCAAATGGATCTTCTTCGCGAGCAGGTGAAGATGCTAGCTGGAGAAGTAGCTCTATGTACAAGCTCTCTTAAAAGGTTATCAGAGCAAGCAGCCAGCAACCCCGAAGACTCACAAATACAGGCAAGAAAACGTTTTATCAGCAACTGTCATTGGATGTCCTGTTTTTGCACTGGAATTTGGCCTGCATTCTATTATTGATTGAGCAAGAGTAGCCTGACCCAGTTCTGCATCATGTTTATGCCAATCTAGGAGCAAATGCAAAATTTGAAAGATGAAATTAAGGAAAAAAAGCTGCAAATGCGACTTTTGGAGCAACGAATGGTTGGATCCATTGAGGAGACCTCAAACTTGCCAAATGGCTATGAGATGTCTCAGGTAAGTCTGAACTCAACTGTTGCTATGCTAGTTACAACATCGACTTCTAATGCTTCAGTATTTTAAGGCATAGCCGGGAGCTTAGTAATTAACTGACTAGTATGATCATGATCATGTTATGACTGAAATAATTTCTTATTAATCCTATTTCTGCCTGTGTTCTTTGACTTGCATTTAACTTCACTATGTTGATATGTGTTACTGCTTAATATTGATTAGTGTTTTTTTCAGTTTTTCTCTTATGGGTCCTTATCCAACTTATATTTTCAATGTCTAAGTTGCACTCAATTTTTTGGCAGACTTTATCAAAGCTTACCAGTCAGTTAAATGAAAAGATGTTTGAACTAGAGGTTGGTCCATCATGCCAGTAAAAAATTATTAAATTTTCAATCTGCTTGTTTAATGTTTTGCTGACTTATGCTTTTTGCAGATTATGTCAGCTGATAACAGGATCCTTCAGGAGCAGCTACAGATGAAGGTGACGTTGTTTCATAGCATTGCATTATTGATCCCATTCTAGATTATGATGCACCA